>CM024763.1:117964218-118231074 GCA_014218235.1 Colocasia esculenta
CCTCGAATCTGGGGCAGGTCCTCGAGCCTCCACTCAAGCATGATCAAAGACCCCTCCGGGGCAGGTCAGCTGGACCTCGAAGGAGGGGAACAAGACGAAGTCGCCAGCCTCCACCTCGGAGATCAACAAACTGTCGGCCGACGGGGAACAAGCTGAAGTGTTCCTCATGCCGCAACCAGGGCCGCCTTCCAAGCAATGGCGGACGACGCCAAGTATGATTCATACAGCGTTGGCAAGCTGAAATGGCCAACCTTCTGACAGAGCGAGGACAACAGGCAGGGGCAAATGCGCCACGCCGCCACGGGTGCCGACGGCAAACCCAAAATGCTCGGGAAAGACATCAAACAAGGCGACTTGCTCGATGTCAACCCACGCGCAGCTGCGGTCAACAACTATACCTCGATCCGGTCCAACAGCCGCGCAGGGGCATAAACTCCCAAGCCTCTGCGGCCGAAGATTTGTGGCCCAGCGACGAATGATTGAAAAGATCGTGGACGACCGCTTCGCTCAGCGAGGCGAGGGAACTGCCACTGTAGATCTCTACAGTGGCCATATCCGTCCACCATCAATTCAAGAAGCTGCCACCGGACTCCCCAAGGCGCCGAAGTTGCAGAAGTTCGATGGACAGGGCTCGCCAAACGAGCACCTGGCCTACTATATAACGGCTATGGGAGAGCTGGCATTCGACGAATCCTACCTCCTCCGTACTTCGCAACCTCCCTGACAGGGCACCGCCTTCCAGTGGTACTCCAGGTTGAGGCCCAACTCCATTGTCGATTGGGCTGACCTTCAAAAGAAGTTCATCGACCGTTTCCAAATGACCGAGAGAAAGGTGTCGCTTGCAGAGCTGTGCTCCCTCAGGCAAAGAAAAGGAGAAACGGCACTCGACTTCATCAAGCGGGTGGCGTGACTTCAGCATGAGGTGCGACAACCCCCGACGCAAGAAGATGCCATAACCATCTGTCGACAGGGCCTGGCAGCGCAGATAAGTGAAAAGCTGCTGGGAACAAACATCAAGGGTTTTGACCAGCTCAATGCGGTCGTGGCAGAGATCGAAATGTTCTTCACCGACAACCCGATGCAAGCTCCTCCGAAAATCAAGCCGGGCAAGGAGCGCGCCGTTGGTAAAGAGGCCAATGCTGTGGACTTCGCCCCGCAAAGTAAGGGCAAGAAGATCATGGCCTCCGGCGCTCCAAGCAAGAAGGTGGAAGAAAAACCGCCTCCAACTTCACTGCCACAGCGTATGAGCACGCCGTATTCCTTCAAAAGGGACCATACGAAGATGCTCTTCAAGCTGTGCATGAAAATGACCTGCTCAAGCTTCCGGCATTGAGAAGACCGAGTGAAGCAGATAGAGTGGATGAGCCAATACTGTCTCTACCACCGCATGCTGGGGCACTCTATGAAGACTGCTACGTCTTCAAAAATGAAATACAGAAGCTGATTCAGTGTCGCCTCATCACCATGCATGAACATTTGGTCGATCCTCCACAGCCCCATGCCTGGGACCAATCGAGGCAGTCGGCCAATGTCATCCATGTCAATGCGCCGGCTCCTGAACCGGAAGACCCCGAAGCAAATCCTTGGGACGCTCATTCCACGAATGGGTGGGAAGGGGATCATCCCTCAGCCTCGGAGCACAGGACATGATCGGAGACAGTGCAAAACCTGGAAAGGCAGGTTCAATCTCTGCGGCACGGGCAGCGTCAAACGCTGATGTACCTGAGGACCATGCAAGAAAGTCTGACGACTCTCCAGCAAGGACTCCAGGGGCCTGTAGGCACACCTACGCCCAGGACACGCCCTCCCTGCGGGGGGTGGATCTCAGAGGAGTCTTCAAATCCGTCTGATGATGAAATCGCCGGAAGATTATATTCCTTCCCGCGCCATCGGACGCTGGCGCTATACCGTACATGCCTGCGAGCAGGATTACTAGGCTGCCAACCGCCAACAAGCGTCCCGCCAAACTACTGCATATACCATCAAGATGCAGGGCACACGTTAGAGGACTACCACGTCTTTAAAGACAAGGTTGAAGCATGGATCAACCAAGGGATTATCGACTTAAGCAACGCCCGTGTCAACCCACCGTAGCCTCACGTTCGCGAATGGACAGACCATTCATCTGACGTTGTCACGCACACAGTCAACGTCATCGACCCACCGGAAATTTATACGCCGGTGGCCTTCACTTTCCCGGACCGGATATGATAGAAGGCGGCTCATCGGGCGAAGCCCCTACCTGGTAGTGCCCGGGAGGGAGGATGCCCCACCGCAGTCACTTGGCGACCGGAAATGTTGGGGAAATCTTCGAGAAGCTCCTGCAACGAGGTGTCGTGATGGCCCACACACCGCCACCGACGTACACTGAAGGGAGCTGAATCACCCCATGTACTGTCGGTATCACGCCATGCTGCTGCACCCTACAGACAGGTGCCCTGATGTCCGGGATTGGGTCGAGTCCCTTATCCAAAAAAGGGAAAATCGACCCAGGAAGGCAATTCCATGGTCCTAATGAGAGCCAGGGAAGCAGCCCAGCGGGAATTTGAAGAAAGCGACTCTATATGCGCTTCAAGAACCTCCAAGCCCCCGAAGCTGACGAACGAGGATGGCTCGTACCACCGATGTCGTCCACAGCTGACACTGAAGGCGCGAGCTTGGGGCAGCAATTCAGGAATATATCCTTGAAAGAGCAGCCCACCTCAAGATATAATCAGAGGACCCGGATATGACAGAAGGCGGCTCTTCTGACGAGGCCCCTGCCCTATGGTATCCAGGGTGGCGAGTCTCCCCGAATCCTTTGCGACCACAAAGACTGGGGAGATCTTCGAAAGACTCTTACAGCAAGGCTGCGTGAAGGCGCACAGGCCGCCACCAACATACACGGAGAGGGAATAAACACCCCATGTATTGCAAATACCATGCCATGTTGCTGCATCCTACGGATATGTGTCGATTGTCCGAGATTGGGTCAAATCCCTCATCCAAGAGGGAAAGATCGACTCAGAAGGCAATCCGACAATCCAGTCTGAGGTCAGGCAAGAAATCCAGCAACAACCTCCTCGGCGGAAAAAGGGGTCTCGACGACACCAAGTCTCCCCTCCCCGCGAGCAAACTCCGGAAAATAGGAGTAAGGGGCAGTGCTTTGAGAATTCGCCTCCGCGGATACTCAAGCGGCAAGATAAAGACCGCAGGGGCAAGCAGCCAGTGACGGAGCCGGCCACCCAAGAGCCAAGCCCCTATTGGGCCGAATTCCAACAACTGCCGCCCGAGGTGATCGAGCAGGCAATTGACTCCACTTTCCAGCATCAACAAGACGAAGCTGGCTGGACGATGGTGGGTCCAGAATGCACACTCTGTCAGCGTTCCCTAAGAGGGGAAGGTCGCACGGTCGCCTTGGCCGGGAGGAGACTACCCTCAAGCGACAGAACAAGCCAAGCCGCTGACGCCACTCGAAATGGCGCGCGCAGTGCAGCAAGAAAAGAACCGGCGCAAGAACATGAAAAGCGCCTAAAGAAGCAAGCTGAGCAAGAGGAGGCCGCGGCAGCCCCAGCAGAGCTCACTCCACTCCAGAAGCTGCAAAAGCTCATTGATGAGTTGGAGGAGTATATTCCTCTAAACCCACTTGGGGAGTCCTCTGGACATATACATCCCGTGGGAAGAAATGGAGCGCAAAACAAGGCTCAAAAGCTGGCTCCACCAAATGCTACAAAGGGCTCAAGAAGGCGAGAAGCTGCCTCTACCCGAAGAACTGGCCATCTTCTATAAGGAAGATGAAATCACCATCGAGAAGTTGGAAGAAATGCTGAAGACTTCTCGTGCAACATGGGGTCGATACCGCCGCCTGCGAGCTTGCAATCACCGGCTGTTACGCCCCCTGTGGCAACATATCGGCGCCGCAACCGAGGCAAAGGAAAGGGCGTGGACGAGGAAAGAAATCCTCCCGTCCCTCAGCGAGGAAAACCAGCTCGCCCGACCTGGCAAGACTATTGTCTTCCGAGGAGAAAAGCCTCAGCCTGCCCCGGAAATAGAGGTGCGGGCGAACTCCTTCATCTTCGACCCATCTGACGAGGAAGAAGAAGAGCAGCAGGATATCGCTAGTAGGCTCTCGACCGGAGGGCCACCCAGCCAGTCCCCTTCGTCCGTCTGACGAAGAAGAGTATGGGGATGGGCGATCCCCAACAAGCCTTTCAACCGGTAAACTCCTGAATCGGCCGCCCGGCCCGCTCCGTCCAGAAGCGGCAAAGAAGAAAACTGCCGCCCCGGAGGAAGATTGCCTGGGCTCGTTATTCGAAGAAAAGCTGGACAAGCAACCAGTGGCAAGACGGGTCAACCAATTCGGGCAACCGATAAAGGCCCTGGAGGATACTGTCCCACCATTGGATCAAATCCGTGCCCGGGCTGACCGCAAAATCATACAGCATATGAAGCGGTTCCGACCAACATCACTATATGGGACGCCATTGCCTGGAGCAAAGATTTGAGAACGGCGCTCGTCAAAATCTTGCAAGAGCCCGAGGTCTACGAAGCTGACGTGACCGAACTCCAGGCACAAGCCCTAGAAGCACTGGTGGCGGAGGTGACCTTCTCCGACAAGGACATGTGTTGCCAACGCTGTACCACAACCGCCCGTTGTACATGCAAGGAAAAGTCAATGGGCACGAGCTCAAGGATCCTGGTTGACCCCAGGGTGTCGATCAATATCATGCCTCTGAAGACTTTCAAGGCTCTGTATCTTACGCCCTACTTGCAAAGGGTAAATGACATCAGAATCGCTGGATTCAACCAGAATTTTGAAAACGCCTTGGGAAGGTGGAAGTGCAGCTGGCCATGGACAGCCTCACTACTAAGGTCGTGTTTTACATCATCAATGCCAACACGTCTTACAAAGCCCTCCTGGGAAGACCCTGGCTCCATGAAAACCGGGTCGTCCCCTCGACACTCCACCAATGTATAAAATACATCAAAGAAGGAGAGCAGCACACGGTCTTTGCCGACCGGGCCCGACGCGGATAATAGACTGCTCAAGGTGTCGCTCCCAGACCCGCGTCACACTCGGGAGGATAGGACTGGTAAGCGCCGCATCTATAGTGTAGTCGTAGTCCAGTAGAAAGTGACGCCACCAAAAGTAAACAAGTGGCGGCTCCCCGCGAACCCTGGAAGCTGCCAAAACTGCTCTCCGGGCGCGACAGGGGCTTCAAAGCCCCCGCGAAAGCCTCGCTGTCTGCCATGCTAGCGGCCTGTGCCACCGCACGGCGGCGACCACAGTCGTCACCGTCTGGGCTATGTCGGCGAACTCCCTCTGCAAGAACGTCGGCGCGATCGTGGAGACAAGGGCGCCCGCCCGGGACAAATAATCCCTCTCCGCCTTCTTAATGTCGTCGGCGCGCTCCCGGAATGCCTGGCTGTGCGGGACCACCACCGGGCATATAAAATGCCCACTCGCCCCTCATACCGCAGCTCGGGGACGAAGAACTCGGGAGCTGCGTCGCGCCTAAGAAAGTAGCACCACCAGCTAGAGACCACTAGATGGCGGTCTGGGCCCTTATACGCCCGGGTCGACAGTACGAAATCAGCGTTCGGAGGAACGTCTTGGTCGTACCCGAGGTTGCGAGCAAAGCGGTGCGGAAAGTACGGCTCCATGAAGAGAAAGCTCCCCTTGCGGAAGAGCAAGACGCTGGGGCGGACACAACAAAGCCAGTCCTTGCGTAGCGTAGCAACCGGCGCAGCATGATGGGGAAGGCGATAAACACGGCCCCTCTGGCCTTCTTCCACCCAAGGCCTGAAACCAAACGAGCAGCAAGCAAGGTCAAGTCCCGGCTGCCCGGCCGCCGGTACAAAAGAAAGTCGTCGGCGCGCCTCCTTCAGCTGCTTCTGCTGCTCCCGCTCTGGATGATTTCGGAACATAAAAATGAGTGGCATGGAGAGGCGCTCTAGACTAATGTTGTGACACAGCTCCAGCAGCAGAAGACCGGCCCAGGCGCCCAGATAGTGCGTCGCCAAAGTGATGTTCTTATCACGAGGAGAAGGGCTCGAGGTAAGCTCGCCCAAGCCACGGAAGATGTTGGCCAGAGCCGCCGGAGCCAAAGCCAACTGCACACCATCGGCCAAGATGCAGACTGGGTAAATGGCCTCCGGCCTAATATTTCCCTCCTCCCCAAACGGGAGGGCAAAAGTGCACAGCCAATAAACAAGGTAGGCTGCCAGATGGGTGCGGTCCGAGAGCCGCCTCGGGTTCCAGTTGACACCCGAGGCGCATAAAGATACCTGGCATCGTCATCCAGGCGCACTTTCAGCTGCGCATAAGCTGCTGGGTCGTAGTTGTCGCCGGCGAACTCCTTGTAGAAGCAGAAGGGTCCGTTGTAGAAGAAACGGATCCAGGCATCACAACTGACCCGCACTGTCCCCCTTGAAGCACTGGGACAGTCGCTCCTCCCACACCTGGCTAAGTCACGCCAGACCCGCGCCAAATATCGAAAGCTGTGGGAGAGGAAGTAGGAGCCAGCACCAGAGGTCCGATCTCTGTCCAGGTCGCTCAGGCAAACCTCCTCGTAGAACTGCCCGGAGATCGGAAGACCGGAAATCCTGTGCAAAGCCCACAGGTCAAGACTGGTCTCCCCCTCCGCAGTGCCGAAGGTGTTAAACCTCTGGTTAAACCTTTCTGCCAGGGCCTGCAGAAGCCCGGAGTTGCAAGGATAGCTGTGAAGAGCGGCGACGACTGCTTCAAGAAGACCGACCCGCTCGAGCATCTTCTGGTAATGGTACAAAATACCCATTAGCCACTCTATCGCGCCGAAGCGAAACCGGTGCGACGAAACGACCGACCACCGGTCATACCAACTGGCGGCCCCGCCACCCAATATCCGGTCCAGAAAACACGACCGGTCGTAGCCGTCCTGCACGAAGTCGCGGCCCGAGGGTGGTAGAGTGTGCCCAATGAAAGCTACGTCGGTCTTAGGCAGCCCCTGCACCTCCCATAGGCCCTGGGAAAGCCGCAACTCTGTCACGCGGTGAGCTGGCTCGGGTGCAAATAACCCCAGCAAAGCCGTATCCGGAAAGTGCGCCTGCACTTCGTGATCAAGAGGAAAGCTGGGATGATGCGGGCTGCAGGTCCCCATCATGCTGTCGCGGCCAGTCAAGATCGCCCGCTCCAGTTGAGCCCGTTCAGTAGCAAGGAGGCCGGCAGGACCGTCCCAGTTGGCCGGCATGAAGTTCTGGATGAACGGGAGAAGATGCTCATCCAGAGGGAAATGCTTCGGGTAGCCGGCTCCCCGTCGGTAGCGGTAGAGCAAGCCGCTATGGTCTATCCGGCCGACGTCCACTGCGCCCTCGACGGGCGAAGGCTCCTCCAACGGACCGCGGATGCACGGCCCAATGCTTCCCTCGAGTCGGTCCAGGTCTTCCACCCGGACCGGGGACAGAGTGAAGCATGGCATGGGATCGTCCGTCCGCTCGACGTCATTCTCCGTGCGACGCGGCGCCTTAGCGCCTTGGCCGCCCTTGCCGCCTTTGTCACGACCCTTACGAGGCATTGTCGACCCTGCCAAACAAATAGCACAACCATCAGTCAAAGGAACGTTGCCACAGAATGTGGAAAGGCAAGCGCTAGGGGAAAGAAATCCATCTCAAGGCGCCACGGGATACCCGCCGTCGTCTTCGTCTCCGACGGATATCCCGTGGGGGGCATTTGTTGAACCCGAAAAATATCGGGGCTTAAACGAACCCCGGGCGATAAATACGCCCTGGGGGAACCGGGAACAAACCTCCGGTCTCCCCCGCTCGGACGTCAGAAACAGACAAGTCTGAGTACTCGCGCCAAACCGGGGTGACCCGGAAGCGAGAAACCCGTAAAGTCTTTGTCGGCGAAGAGCACGTACTCCGGGTGTCAGAAAATCCACGTTCGGAATGGAGTTCGAAGTCGCGCCTGAAGCCGAAGGGTTTCGGGAGATCAAATGCACGTGCCTCCAGAAAACGGGGACAAACGCACGTGGGACGGCCGAAGAAGCACGGGCGGTGCACGTGTGCACGTGCGCGGCACGGCCGTCAACCAACAAACCAAGGGAGGCCCACAGAGCTCTCTCCCAAGTCTTCTCCCGGACAGTGCGGAGAAAATGATGGGAGGCCCCACTTATATAGGTGGGCCAAGAAGGAGGCCCCAAGGGGGGGGCCGCCAGTCAGCCACCCCGCGCCAGCAGGGGGGGCGCCGGTTCGGCCCCCGCCAGCGCAGGGGGGCCCGCCGGTTCGCCCCCCCCCCCCCCCCCCCCCCCCCGCGCCAGCAGGGGGGCCGCCGGTCAGCTCCCCGCGCCAGCGCAGGGGGGCCCCCCACAAACTCTATAATAGGGGGGCATACCCCCATTTGAAACGGACGCTTCGAAGACGCCATTCGGCCCAAAACACGCCCTAAAGCTTCCTCCCTCGAGCAGACGCCTGCAAACCACTTCAGTTGGTCCGGGTGTGGTCCGTGCGTGAGCTTATATAGGCCGCACAAGTCGGGGAAGGTCTTCGACACCCGTTGGTGCTTTGTCTCCGTGGCCGGGCCCTTCTGCGCTCGCCCGAATAGAGACGCCACAGGTTGTTACAAGACTCCCGAGGCTCATGTTCTAAGTCCTCCGGTGTCATAAAACGACACACGTCGAGGCACATGTTCTAAGTCCTCCGATGTCATGAAACGACATACGTCGAGGCGCATATTCAAGTCCTCCGGTGTCATAAAACGACACACGTCGAGGCTTCTATTTAAGTCCTCCGGTGTCACAAAAGACACACGTAGAGGCATGTTACCTTGTGGAGGCACAAACACCCCATTAGTAACAAAAATGTACTCCATGTAAACGTCCGACGGAGGCACATACACCCTGTCGTCGACGTCCATGTACATGACTTGTTGTATACACGCCCAGTGGAGGTACAAAACCCCATTAAAGGCGCAAATGTAAATGTCATAAATATAAATGACATGAGCATGCTTGAATAAAATTGTGGAAATTTGTTTGTCATCTGCCTTTTCTTCTTTAAAGTTCGGTATACGGTCTTTTAATAAACATTACGCATTCGAACGTATTCGAGTGTTATACTCGATGTAAACGAAACATCGACTTCGGTCGGTGGGGAACGGTCCAGTACACGACCACTCCAATCGCCCTGAACGCGAGCGCACGCGGAAAATAAATGAAATGAAATTCGAGGGTATCAGGGTTCGCACCCAATACTCCTCGCAAAATAAGTCTTTGTCTGTTTCCCATAAACAGTCTGGCACGCCCAAAATTCGTCATTTCAGAAAAGAAGTGGGGGAAAAAAAATAAAGTCCTATAAAAAGGAAATTAAAAATCCGCGTTCCAACAGAGTTCTAGGAGACGAAGAGGAGAAGTTCTGGACGAAGAGCAAGGAGGAGGAGGCTTGAACAAGCTTGGATATTCTCTTCTTTTTTTCGTCATCAAACTAGGGTTTTCTTACACCACGAAAAAGGTAGGCAATCTCTCAAGAAAAAATCGTGTAAAAATTATCCTAGGTAGCCTTCATATACCTCTTCAAAAGCCCTATAGTTTCGTTGTATTCTGCTCATCGACTTGGGCAAATTTAATTCATGAATACCTGCTGTTACCATGAACTGAAATCCCATGTTTTCTCTAATCCCCTGCACGTACTTGTTCCCATGCTATGAGAAAATTCTTAATGATACTACATTGCAATAGCTTTCAAACGCCCTTGGTTTTGTGCTATTTCGATCTCCCATGAGGGAGAATTAATTCTTTGAATCTCTGTCAGATACATGCACCCGACCCTTCATGATTGCTTGTGAACCTCGTTTATGCTTGACTTCAGATCATGAGAAAATTATCATAAATACTACATCCTGTTAGCTTTGAACGCCCTGTTGACACGGGAAAAATATCATCGATCGTTCATTTGATTTTGTTTGCTCATTTCATTTTATCTGGTTCATGTATTCATTTCATTTGGGTATTCATTTATTTCACATGCTTTGATTTGTGTATTTGCGGGGCGTGCCAGCCTGTCTGTCTAGAGACAGAAGAGAATCCGCGCAATGCGGAAGAATAATTTTGGTGTCCATGGAATGGACGGGTATGGTGTGTCCGTGGAACGGATGGTCGGGGGTGTCCGTGGAACGGACGGGTGCGCCGTTTTTAATCTGAACTCCTTGAGTCACGTATCCATACTCATCAGGTGATTGAGGTAGCATGTGCTGGACCTCTGTCTCCATCGACCGGAGTCGATGTTACATTTACATCGAGTTAAGACTTTTGGTGTTATTTAACACCAGTTTTAACCCGAATACCATTCATAGCAAAGGGGATGAGAAAATATACATTCTTTTAGAAAATCCTGGTCATGATGTATCATTTTTCTTTTGGTTATTTTTGAAATGCTTTTGCTTTGAGTGTTCCATTTTGAAAAGGCTGCCCTTTGTGGAGTCCGAGATATGATTTTTAAGAAGGGAGCAGATGTATTTTCGTGAACCCATTTGGGGTCTCCCTCCTCTCCTTTTTAGAGAAAGATCATTTTAGGTTGTTTGATGGTTTTATTTTGGAAAACCTGAGGATTATTATTGCAGACGGGCGTATACCCGTGCATTTGATTCTGAACTTGGGGGAAGTCATAATTCGAAGTAGCATTTCTGTATTAGAAGAGTTGCTACATCAAATTTTTTATGATGTGATATTCTTTTACAACATCCTTCTTTTAAATGAAGTCCGAATTGAGGCAGAATTTCCTTTCTCCTCGTTCATCGTTTCATTCATTCATCATTTTTTTTTTTACTTGTATGAGTATGATTTTCGGAGAACGTATGGACATATCTCCATGGACGTTCTTGTCAACTTGAAGTTCCTTTCTAGAAACTGTCCACATGAACACAGCTCTTGTGAGTATGCATTCGTGCTGCTCATTGGAGTATCTGAGCACAGTTCGGGTCTTGTCCCTTTTTCTTTGGATGTGTGTATATCAACACAATTTTCATAAATTTAGTTTGGCGGAGTTTTTGCTTATGCGGAATGCCTTCATGAAGATACATTCATATGAACGTGTACTTGTATCCATGTGTCCTCAGAGAATCTTTGCCCGAAGGGATTTTGCCCTTAAGAAAGTATGTGTGTATGAACACAAACTTGCAGTTTATGCATATTTTCTCACCGGTATCTCTGTTTGAGTGGAGTATCCGGCAAATTTGAACTTTATAGACGTGTTCTTAGGCGGAATCTCCACTTGGGCAGAGTTTCCTCTAGGAAACATATATATAAAAATGCAAATTTGTGAATATACGAGCATGTTCTTGGGCAAAATCTCCACTTGGGCAGAATCTCCACCAAGAAACATATAAATATAAACGCAGATTTGAACTTTATAGATATGTTCTTAGGCGGAATCTCCACTTGGGCAGAGTTTCCTCTAAAAACATATATATAAAAATGCAAATCTGTGAATATATGAGTATGTTCTCGGGCAGAATCTCCACTTGAGCAGAGTCTCCTCTAAGAAACATATGCATATAGCACAAACACACCATCCCGGAGAGTTAAAACTCGATGGGAGGTGGCATGAATTACAAAGGTATCTAAAATACCATATGTCCAGAATGGACGGTATTTAGAACCTATAGCCCATGGGGGCCTATGCCGCTATTGCGGACTTTTAGCCGAAGAAGTTTGCCGATGCCGTAAACGAACAACTTCTCAATGCTCGGGGGAAGATTTGGCACCTTCACTCACAAAGAAATGAGATTGAGAAAGAAGAAGGGAGCTTTGGGAATTTGGAATTTCTATTCCTTCAACAAGGGGAACAACAATTTTTTGAAAAGAAAGGGGCTGTAGCCCCTTCTCCGGCCGGGCCCCTTCAACCTGGGGAATGGGGTGCCTTTTATAGGGGAAGGCACCCCCTTACATTGTGGGAATGGGGGTTTCTAACCGATGGGGGTTCCATCGGTTAGAGGATTTTAAAACCCCTCTAACCGATGGGGGTACCATCGGTTAGGGGGAGGGGCACTCCTCTAACCGATGGGGGTACCATCGGTTAGGGGATGTGCCTATTTCCTGTTCTTTTTTGTTTTCTGTTTTTTTTTTTAAGGGGACCCCTAACCGATGGAACATCCATCGGTTAAAGGGGGAATCCCCCCCTAACCGATGGGGTTCCATCGGTTAGAGGGGGAGTCTCCCCTAACCGATGGAAGCCCCATCGGTTAGGGGACTCCCCTTAACCGATGGAACTTCCATTGGTTAGAAGGGAGTTCCCCTCTAACCGATGGAAGCACCATCGGTTGGAGGGGTCTCCCCCTCCAACCGATGGAAGCACCATCGGTTAAGGGGGAAAAACCCCCTTAACCAATGGTAGCCCCATCGGTTAGGGGAAAAAATCCCCTAACCGATGGTGCCTTCATTGGTTTAGGGGAGGGGGATTTCTGGGAATAAATTAATGGGGGATTGACACCAAATTTTATTTTTTTATGTCAACAAATGCCCCCCACGGGAAGTGCGCCGAAGCCAAAGGCGGAGGAGGACGTCCCGTGCATTCTTCGAGTTGTGCTTCTGATCTTCAGACCAGCTCTGCTTCCTTGGATTTATTCAGAACTGACTTTGGCTTTCTTTGCCTGGGTCTTTGCCTTCTGGATTTTATCTCAGAGAGATTTTTTTTTACTTCTGATTCTGACTTGATTCGCAGTTGGATTTGATAGCACTTTCCTGAGCTTTGCCTTTTCGGCATTTGCTTGAATTGGATTTGACATATTTTTCTTGAATCTTGTCTTCTCGGCTTTGTCTGAGATTTGACATAGTATTCGGCTACTGAGGCTGACCTTCTTGGTTTCGCGGCTATCTTTCTTCCTTTTTTTCTTTCTTTTCTACTTCATTCATCAATTTTTTTTTGAATTCTCAACCATCCTTGCTCCAGAAGTTGTTGGAGACCGAAGTGGTGAAGCTCATTTGAATATTCCATTTTCTTCCAAACCCAAGAGAGCAGGAAAAAGGAGGGTGGCGGATTCCGCCTCATCTGGCGGTGACTTTTTTTCTTCTTTTCTTCTCTCATCATTGTCATTCATGACTCTTCTTCTTGATTTATCACTTATCCTTTCTTCTCTTTTTTGACCTATCTACCTCAGATGACGAGACAGATGAGGAAAAGTGCCGGTCCGATTGCTTCAGGCGGCCATGCCTCCTTGCCTGGAGGTCCTCCTCTCCTTTGTGGAGTGGAGCGTGAGAATTCCTCACGGGCAGCTGCCGATTTTATGCCGGAAATTGATGATCATGAACCATCATTCGACTGTCTGTTTCTTGAGATAGCCGTGACGGATGACGGTGCCTCTGCATTTGCTAAGCTGAGAGTCTCGACGGAACAGTATTCTTTTGCTCCTGTCGGGGCTTATATCCCGATGCCTGCCAAGGAATATTCTGCCATGGAATCAACTCCTGCAGGTGACTTCCTTTACTGAGCTCATATACAGTCTTTAAAGATGATGTTTTCTTTTCTGATATTGACTTTCTTTCCTTGTATTCAGGTGACCAGGTCTTCTGTGATCAACTCTTCTCTGGGGGATGATGGATTCATATTCTGTATCTGTGGCCAATCCTCTCTTTCCACTTTTGGGGAGATGCAGGGAGCCCATTTTTTTGAGTTTCAAGCTTATTCTGCCTTTCAAGTAGGCGATGCTGCGAGTGACGATGGTGTTGAGCATGGTTGTCGGGAAGGAGAATATTGCCCGGCTGGAATGCGAGCTTGATGAAGAGAGGTCTTCTTTGAATCAGGAGGCTGAAGAAGAAACTGCCTATGGAAGGAACTTCCGCCAGTTGACAGCCTCCAAAGTTAAGGAAGTTGAACAGCCGAAGAGGAAAAAGCCTTCCTGCCTTTGCTTTTCAGTATGATATATGCCGAGCTCATTGTCTTGCCCCCCCCCCCCTTTTTTTTTTTTTGACTTTCATGTAGCAATCACCACTCTTTGTATGTTTGTACAAAAAGTGACTTATGACTTTGTAAATACAAGGTGAAGTACAATGAAGGTCCTCCTTTTCATTTTCCTCCTTCCCTTTTTTTTTCTTTTTCTTTTTCTTTCTCCCTTTTTTTCTTCTTTTCTGCTTTTTTTTTTACATTACCAATCCCAGTGCCCTCTCGGGTTTTCACTAAGACTGGCCCCCTTTAGCTTTTTCCAACGTGCCCTTTCGGGTTTTCACGTTGAGGAGTTACCCATTTTTGCCTGAAGCGCCCTTTCAGGTTTTCACCTCAGCCGGATTTTTTGATCTTTTTACCCTCAAGCATACAACGAGCCGTATACTTAAGTCTATCGGGGTATCTCTATTTTTTAACCCCTTTTCTTTCTTTCTCTTTTTTTTTTTGACTTGACTATTGCGGACTCAATTGACTTGGATAGTTGAATAGCTAAGGGTTTGTTTGTGGAATGAGTGGTGTATTCGGATGTGATTTGAGATTTGAATTTGGCCAATGATTGGAAATTCGGATTTGAAATTTGGATCTGGATGTGGATTTGGGTTTGAACATGAGTATGTTGGCTTACCTTTGTGGTATTTTGAATTTGGGTTTGGATATGGATATGAGATTTAGGTATGATTTAGCCCTGGACTTGATTTGAATGGGCTCTAAATGGTGTTTATTGTTTTGGCTTTGGGATTTGAATTTCGCCCCTCCTTGATGGCTTGGTGCCGGGATGAGGGGTTTGCACTTGGATTTGAATGGCTGGAGAGGAAGAAGCCTTTCTGCCTTTGTTTCAAAGCATAAACACTTGTATATTGGGCTTGTTGCCTTGATCTCCTTTCTATTTTACATGTGGTATCTGTCACCCTTTGTAAGTTTGTGATGTGGTGACTTATAGCTTTGTGGATGTATGAATGAAGGACTGAGGAATCCTCCTTTTCATTTTTCTTTTTTTTTTCTTCTTTTTTTTTTTCACATTACCAGCCTTAGCGCCCTTTCGGGTTTTCACCAAGACTGGCCCCTTTAGCTTTTTCTAACGCGCCCTTTCGGGTTTTCATGTTGAGGGGTTACCCATTTTTGCCTGAAGCACCCTTTCAGGTTTTCACCTCAGCCAGATTTTTTGATCTTTTTACCCTTAAGCATACAGTGAGTCGTATACTTAAGTCCATCGGGGTATCTCTATTTTTTAACCCCTCTTTTTTTTTTCTTTTTTTTTTTGACCTGACTGGTGAGTACTCGACTGGTTTGGGTAGATGAGAGTCTGGTTGTGGAATGGGTGGTGGTCTGGTTGTGGAATGGGTGGCTGTGGCTGTGGAATGGGTGGTGATGTGGCTGTGGAATGGGTGGTGACGTGGCTGTGGAATGGGTGGTGACGTGGCTGTGGAATGGGTGGTGACGTGGCTACAGAATGGGTGGTGACTTACCTTTGTGGTATTTTGATTTGAGTTTGAATATGGATATGAGATTTGGGTTTACTTTAGTTTCAGGCTTAATTTTGGATATTGATATAGACTTTGGCATGGAGTTTTAGGTTTAGATTTGTGGTTTTGGGTTTGAATTCCGACCATCCTTGATGGCTTGGGGCAGGGATAAGGGATTTACATTTAGATTTGTATTGGAGTTGAGATTGGGTTTGTTTTCGGATTTGGATATGGACATGTCAGTTTATCTTTGTGATATTCTGGATGGGATATGAGATTTTGATTTTGCTTTTGGATTTTGGATGTAGGATTTAGGTTGATTTGGCTCTGCACTTGGTTTTGGTTTTGATTTTGGCTTTAGTTTTGATTTTGGTTTTGGTTTTGGTTTTGGTTTTAATTTTGATTTTGACTTTGGTTTTGGTTTTGGTTTTAATTTTGATTTTGACTTTGGTTTTGGTTTTGATTTTTTTGTTTTGGTTTTGGTTTTGGTTTTGGTTTTGATTTTTGGTTTTGGTTTTGGTTTTGATTTAGCCTACCTTGATGGCTTATGGCTAAGATATGGAATTTCGGGCTTCTATTTGGTTCAGCCTACCTTGATGGTTTGTGGCTATATTTGGTATTCTGGGTTTGATTTATTTTGGCATTTATAGTTTGGTGTATGTGGTTTCGGATCAAATTTGGGTATAACGTGCCTTGATGGCTTGCTGACTATGAATTTGGGATTGTATTTGAATATGAGTTGCCTTGATGGCCTTGGGATGTGAACTTGGAATTTGAACTTGATGTCACCTACCATGGTGATTTGCTGGTGGGACTTTGGGTTTTGAATTGGCTTTGGATATGACTTAATGGTTGGCATGATGTAGCCTACCTTTGCAGTTTACTGGCTATGGATTTGAGACTTGAATTTGGGTATGGTCTGCCTTGATGGCTTGCTAGCTATAAGTGGAGTTTAGGTTTGATATAGCCTACCTTTGTGATTTGCTGGCTATGGTTTTGAAATTGGATTTGAGTATAGCCTGCCTTTGTGGCTTACTGGCTATGGATTGGGATTTAGATTTGATATAGCCTACCTTTATGGTTTGTTGGCTATGGTCATAATTTGGTTTGGGTTTGACATAGCCCACCTTTGTGGTTTATTGGCTATGGTTTTGGATATGGCCTACCTTGATGGTTCTCTGGCCATGGATTTGGAATCTGAATTTGGCATAGCCTACCTTTATGGTTTGCTGGCTATGGTTTGGTTTTGAATTGAATTTGATGAAGAGTGGGATATGCAGGATGGAGTACTTTTGGCTTCATGCTCTTATAGGGATTGGAGGATTGTATGATGGGCAGATGGGTATTTGATTCTTTTGCCTCCATTCATGGTAAGCTTCTACTTTAGAATGGATCCTCAAAGAGGGCATCTTTCATTCCTTTCCGGCTTTATGCCTATCTGGGTGATTAGATTTTATTTTCGATGATTGGTCGAGGAACTCATGTTCTGGAGCATGGTATAGTTTCAGGTGTTTTCCATTGAGTGGAGGAAAGGGCACAGTACCTTTATGGTCAACTGGCCGATATGCACCTTTTTCATATGCCAAAGTGACGATGCATGGGCCAAGCCAAGTAGGCTGCAATTTGCCGCACGACCTTTTTTTGCTATTGCTTCTCTACATTTGACTATGACGAGGTCTCTTTGCTTGAATGCTATTGGTCTTGCTAGTTTGTCGAATGCTCGAGCCATTCTGGCTTGATATGCTTGAAGATATTTGTATGCTTCAAGTCGCCTTCTTTCGAGATTGGAGAGCTCCACAAGTCTTCTTTCTATTTAGCTTTGATCTTGACTTTGAAGTTCATTTTGGATTGCCACCCGATAGGATGCCATTTCAATTTCTATAGGTATCATTGCCTCCGCTCCATATACCAAGGGGAAAGGCGAACATCCGGACTGATTAATTTTTTGCTGAGATAATATAGAGGTTGCTCCTTGCCCTCTTCATTTGTTTGTGCTAATAGAGCTCCCAGAGAAGCATCCATAGCTGAAATATAGAGTATAAGATGCTTTCCAGCGATAGGTGCCCCCAGCACTGGTGGAGCGAGAAGGTATTCCTTGACCTGCTTGAAGGCAATTTGGCATTCTTGATCCCAGATGAAGGGAGCATTCTTCTTCATTAGTTTGCCGAACGGCATGCATCTTCCTGAAAGATTTGAGATAAAATGTCTAATATAGGCTAGCTTCCCTTGAAATGACCTTAGATCGGTCAGATTTTGAGGAAGTGGCGATTGCTAGATCGCCTTGATTCTGTCGGGGTCTATTTCCATTCCCCGATATTTGACGACGAATGTTTTTTTTCAATCGTTGAACACTTTGATCTTGCCTTGGAGAGTAAATTTGCATGCAACTGGGAGGTGGAGGAGTACTCCCTTATGTGGTCAGCTTCATAACTGATACCCCGCCGTTCTGGGCGGATTACTTTGCTTTGAGAATTCTTTGCAGGTGATTTGGCAAAGCCTTTGTTTACCACAAAAAGCTTGCCAGCCTCAATGTCTTCATCTGAACATTTAATTTGCTTACCCTTCCCTTTAGACTGGGCAAGGGGTTGAGGAATTGGCCCTCCAAGATATAAAGTGGCATCAGTCAAATTGCATTCATCTTCCCAAAACGGGGTTTAATCAGCAAAGATTGTATACTGTTTTCCTTCTTTTGCATATTTGATGCATTGATGTGGTGTCGATGGGATGACCCAAAATTTTTATAGCCAAGGTCTTCCAAGCAATATTCTGTATGTTGTATCAGCATCAATAATATAGAAGGCTACCTTGGTGGTGAAGCTTCTAAGAATTAAGTTGACAGTGACTCTTTCAATGGCTTCTTCTGAATTTTGGTTTTAAAACCAGTGGTTCGTGCATCTTTTACCTGTTGCACATGAGGCATGAGATGTAGAGATTCAAGGGCTTTATGAGGCATTATATTGATAGATGCCCCCAGATCTGCTAGGATCTGACTCAATTTGTTGCCATTGACTTGTCCCTTCATATATATATAAAGGACGATTGTGACATAGTAGCATTCCTTTATCTTTGAAGGTGACATCTGCTGCCAGTGCTTCATACATTTGAGCTTGGAAATTAGCCATATGAGCTTCATATATTTTTGTTTCTTGGAGTATTTTGACGAGAGTTTCCCTCAAGTCCTTACTTCAAGCAATTGCCTTCTAGACAGTAAGGTTGACGGGGAGTGATTTGAGTTGCTGAAGAATTTTGTCATCAGTCTTGGCACGTGTCTGATCCGATGAGGGAGATCCCTCAATCAAGGATTCAGATGGCTTCTTTGGCTTGACAGATTTCTTTTGAGAGATAGGAATCAACAGCCTTCCATTTGAAGAGGGAGGAGCGTTGTTCGGCTCATTTGATGAGGCATGGGGACTTTGGCTCTTTTCTTTTGTATGAGAAGGCATATTGGGTAGTTCTTCTTCATCATCTGAGGGATTGAAGACATAAGATTCTACCTGTATTTCATCTTCAGGAAGAGGCTTTGATTCTTTGCCATGAAAAAGTATGACTTTGCTTGATTTTGTAATGTCAGGCTTCTCGGAAGTGGTAGCTGCAGCTTTTTGCTCTTTACTATGCCCTTTCTTGTGATGATGATTATTTACTGGCCAGCGCTGGTATGTCAGCATGATCGTGCTGAGAGATGATGCTTCTCTATAGCTTTCTCCTGTAATTGATAGAGTCAGTCCCAGAGCCGGATTTTCCATTCTAGCTCATCCCATAGGTATATTGATCGAGGGTAGCTTTATCAGAAGACCTAGAAGGAGTATATTCTTTCAAATAAGCCCTAAGCCCTAAGTCCTAGGCCCTAAGGCCCTACGTCCTAGGCCCTAAGTCCTAAGCCATTTTTTTTTTTGAAATCATGTTAAGAAATGATGCTCCCCCTTTTCTGGAGAGTTTTTTTTTTAATTGATATCTGAGGTACCTCAGCAGCAGCATCACGCTACATTTGTTCTTTTTCTTTTTCATTCTTCTTTATTATTATTATTATTACTATTCTTTATTTGTTGTTTTTTTTGTTTTGTTTGTTGTTTTGTTTATATATATATGTATATATATGTATATATTTTTATTTCATACCTGAGGAGCTTTAAGTGAGCTCATGACTTTCTGCTCTGAAGATGATTTGGAGATGCTTCTCTTGTTGGAGCCGCCTCTTACTGTAGAGTTGTTGACTCTTTTGGAACTGGCTGATTCTGAGGGCCGACAGTGACCCATTCTCAAAGGTTGCATTAATTGCTTCCTGAATAATTGAAGATGGGAGTTGGTGATAATGATCCACGAACTCCTCTGCTTGCTGGGAGATTGGCTTTGTCGCAACTTCTTTTGATATTCTAATTCTGTATTGAAAAAGATCAATTTTAAATTGCTCCATTTCGGCTTTGACTTTGTATCGTCCATAGCCCAGGGGATGATGATAATATTCACATATCTTTAGATATAGAGCTTGGGATTCTAGACTTGAACCATAGGCTCGTTGTGACAACTTATTTGCTGGCGCCAAAGAATTCCCATATTGATCAATTTTTCCTTCCCAGATATGAGTTTCGACCAAATCATGGAGATTCAGACAATAGTCATACATCTCCTTTCACTCTGAAAGATATATGATGCTGGTTCAAGTATGGAAACCAGACTTTGTCTTCTGAGATTGTCAAGTATAAACTTGGTGCTCTTTGTTGCAAATGAGAGCTTATTGTAGAAGATGCAGATTTGCATACGATTGACTGGATAAATATGGATTTGAATGCTCCCCCACTGATGACCGAGGAAGACCAAAGGATGATGATGCACTAATGACTTTCACCACATAGGATCCAGGATTGGCTGGTCCATTTGGTGGTTGCTGAGTATGAGGCTGGTTGACCCGATGAATACTCAGGTCAATTAGCTTTTGAACATCATTTTTAAATCTTATGCAATCTTTGATACTATGACCCATCATTTGATGATATGGGTAGTAATTGGCTAATATTTCTGCCGGAGCTCGGTAATCCATCAATCCGGATTGAAGGCATAGCCGGAAAAGTGAGTAAGTGAGATGTCGAGGGAAAGAATATAACCTTGCCGGCTCGACAGGAGTTGAAGGATCTTCGGATAGCCACCCAATTGAGTCTGCATATGGCGACATAGGAGGCAGTTCTGAATATATTTGAGTATGCATAAGAGTATATTTACCTTTGGACTTTCCTCATTATTCTATGTGGATCATGTCTTGATCTTGGTAGAGAATGAGCTCCTGAATTATCTTGAGGAGGATTACATGAATGACCGTCCTCGGGATGATTTGAATTTGTTGGAAGTCTCGTCATATAAATGACATTGACAGATTGCTCTGGTCGATCCCAAGCATGAAGTTGAGGAGGGTCAGCTAGAGCATTTTGCATAGATATGAGGCCATTTGAATGATCTTCTGGGCCTCATTTTGAAGATGTAGCAATCTTCAATTACATGCCCCACCATACGGTGATACGGGCAAATTAAGCTGATTGGTTTGCTGACATCTGCCGGCTTCTTTGGTGTTGGCAGTGATATTAATTGGTTGTCAAGGCAGAGATCAAAGAGCCTCTTTAATATGCTTCTTGTTTTTTGAAAGAATAAGGAGTCTTCATGCGCCCCATCAATGATGGCAGTGGAGCTTTAGCTTCTATTTTCTTCTTTGGGGCAGGAGAGATTGTTGCCCCCTTTGCTTCATCATCAGGTGAGGAGTCAATGATGTTGACTTCTTTTGCTAACTTATTGCGCTCTTTGGGGAGCTTGCCTTTATGAGATGTATGTGTCATTTGCTCGGCTAGAAATATCTCAATGTCTGCCACTATAGAATTCAATTGATCGAAGCTCTTGATATTTGCTCCCTAGAGTTTCTCATTGATTGTTGATATGAGGCCTTTTTGGCAGATAGGGATTGTATCTTCTTGAACAGGAGGGTTATTTAAACTCTCTCCACCCCTTGATGAAGTGGATTGCCGACTCCCCTTTTCTTCTGTTTGAGGGAAGATAATTTGGCAAGAGGGATACCTTCCATTCAGCCGTTTGGAAATGGCCCATGAATTTCTTTTGCATATCTGCCCGATCGGTAACTGAGTTGGGCTTGAATTTTGAATACTATTGAAATGCGTCTTCAATCAAGGAAGTTGCAAAATATCTGAAGAGATAAGATTTGCCGATGGCGAGCTCGACCAAGATAAATAGCATAATGTGGCACATATTCCAATGGCGACCCATGTCCATTAAACTTTGATAGTTTTGGGACTTTAGGGCATGTTTCTGGCAGCTTCTTGAATTGATGATATACTGGATATGGAACAGATTATAGATTTGTCATCTGCATGCCTTCGCTCTGCTGAGCGAACATATTTTGAATAATTTTGTATATCTCATACCTTTGAATGAGAATACCTTGAATTGTTTCTGTTTGAGGAGGCATAATACTAGACGAGTCAATGATATCCTGACTCGTAGTTTGAGAAAGAAGACCAGTTGTAGAAACTGCCGGACAATTTGCCAGGGCAGACCCATCTGGACGCTAAATTTGTTGATTTTCAGTAGAGACTGGCTTTGTAAAATGTTGGAGGCTCGAAGTTGCCAATCACCTCATTTCATTTAGAAGCACAACCATTTGAGATTGATATTGCTGCATCACTTGGCATTTACCCTCACCTGACATTGCCTGGAAATTTCCTTTATAGGCAAGTCAATGACGGCGTTGATATTTGAAGTAGGAAGCCCATCTTCTTTGATTTGAACATTTGTCTCTTTGAAGAAGGGGATTTGACTTCTTTCATGTTGAAAGCCAACACGAGGGGGAGCTTGACTAGATGTTCCGGCTTGTCTGCCGGGCTGTCGGTTTCTTCTGGCAAACTTTCCCGATGGCCTTAGTGGGGATATTTGAGTTGGCTTCTGCGATTTGTTTTGCCCTTTTGCCAGAGTCTCTCCCAGAGGCATAGTATGGGAAGATTATAAGCTTGGGTTTTTCCTGAGCTGCCCAAGTAACACGTCGTCTTTTTTGACGGACAGGTATCGGCATTAGGAATTGCCCCCAGCCTATCAAATATTGAGATTCACCGTATACGATCAGGGATCGATACGCGAGATTTGAATTGTTAAGTTGAAATTTCTTTGACTACCCGGATATTTCTCAGGCCTTGAGGAGTATAGCTTGATTTCCCCTTTTTTTTTCGATGATGATACTTGAGTTCAATATGTTGAAGGGAAGTATCTTTGACGTTGCTTCTCTTACTGAACACCTTTGCTATATTTGCTTGAGTCTTCTTGAGTTTCTGGGCTTCCCCTTTTTTTTGGAACCCAAATTTGTTTGAACCTGGGAGAGTGCCAGTTCTTTTGCTTGACATCGGCCTCCTTCTTGGGATCTCCTGATTCTCCTTGAAACCGCCGCAAAACTGAGAAGCGGTTTGAGGTTGAGATTGTAGGAACATACCTATCCCGCAGGGTGATAGGTTGGCTTCCGTCGAACCATACCTGCAGACCTTTGATCATGATGGATTTGTCGGATCTTGAGGTGGCAGTTGATGCCCTTTTACTTTTATGATTTTATTTTGTCCTTGTTGTAGAGATGGAAAATATGATTTTGAAGGAGTTCACTTGGATTGAACAAGTCTGGATTTGGGCAGACTTAGTTTTTTTTTTTAAAATGGCCTTTTTTTGGGTTAAAGGTATGGTATTGGAATTTGGTGGAGCCTACCATTGAGGTTTGGTGGCCATGATTTTAGGATTTGAGTTTGGATTTGGGTTTCAGATTCGGATATGTATTGGGTTTAGCCTACCTTGATGGTTTGTGGCTATATCTGGTATTTGGTTTTGACATATTCTGGGATTGCATATGGTTTTGGACTGAACTCAGGTATGTCTGTCTCGATGATTTGTCGGCTATGGATTTGAAATTGCATCTGGATATGGTTTACCTTGATGGCTTATTAGTTATGAACTGGAATTTGGATTTGACATAGCCTACCTTTGTGGTTTGCCGGCTATGGTTTTGAATTTGAATTTGGAGATGGCCAACCTTTGTGGTTTACTGGCTATGGTTTGAAACTTGGATTTGAAATAGCCTACCTTTGTGGTTTACTGGCTATGGTTTTGAATTTGATCTGGACATGACTTGCCTTGATGGCTTATCAGTTATGAACTGGAATTTGGATTTGACATAGCCTACCTTTGTGGTTTGCCGGCTATGGTTTTGAATTTGAATTTGGAGATGGCCAACCTTTGTGGTTTACTGGCTGTGGTTTAAAACTTGGATTTGAAATAGCCTACCTTTGTGGTTTACTGGCTATGGTTTTGAATTTGATCTGGACATGACTTGCCTTGATTGCTTGTTGGTCATGTGCTTGAGTTTGGATTTGATATAGCCTACCTTTGTGGTTTACCGGCTATGGTTTTGAATTTGGATTTGAAATAGCCTACCTTTGTGGTTTACTGGCTATGGTTTGAAATTTGGATTTGAAATAGCCTACCTTTGTGGTTTACTGGCTATGGTTTTGAATTTTGGATTTGGATATAACTTACCTAGGCTCACAGCCAATAAATGTTGTTGGCCAGAGTTAGGTTTATCCCCTTCATTAGCATTATCTTTGGAGAGCATTCGGGTGCCCCCTGTTGATAATAGCAGGACGAGCTTTGACGTGCCCATGACTCTTATGCGCCTTCCTTGTTGACTTGTTGGAGAGAGGCTCTTGAGTAGCATTTTCTTCATGGGAACCACCCTTAGGGAATAAGGGGATCCGACAATTGCTGGAAGAATCTCCGAATGCGATCGGAGTCGCCAGGTAACCGAACTTTGCATAGTTGTTGATGACGAGCGGTCCATAAGTGACGACCATCTTCAACAGTTTGTGATTTGCCTTCTTGTTTAAGTACCTTCAAAAGGAAATATCAGTATTAGGATTTTCATAAATAGCATATAAGTCTCATCCTTTTTGCTATGAATGGTGAGAAGAAGTCCCATCGGGCGTGCCAGTTGTTGACACGAAAAAAATATCATCGATCGTTCATTTGATTTTGTTTGCTCATTTCATTTTATCTGGTTCATGTATTCATTTCATTTGGGTATTCATTTATTTCACATGCTTTGATTTGTGTATTTGCGGGGCGTGCCAACCTGTCTGTCTAGAGACAGAAGAGAATCCGCGCAATGCGGAAGAATAATTTTGGTGTCCATGGAATGGACGGGTATGGTGTGTCCGTGGAATGGATGGTCGGGGGTGTCCGTGGAACGGATGGGTGCGCCGTTTTAATCTGAACTCCTTGAGTCACGTATCCATACTCATCAGGTGATTGAGGTAGCATGTGCTGGACCTCTGTCTCCATCGACCGGAGTCGATGTTACATTTACATCGAGTTAAGACTTTTGGTGTTATTTAACACCAGTTTTAACCCGAATACCATTCATAGCAAAGGGGATGAGAAAATATACATTCTTTTAGAAAATCCTGGTCATGATGTATCATTTTTCTTTTGGTTATTTTTGAAATGCTTTTGCTTTGAGTGTTCCATTTTGAAAAGGCTGCCCTTTGTGGAGTCCGAGATATGATTTTTAAGAAGGGAGCAGATGTATTTTCGTGAACCCATTTGGGGTCTCCCTCCTCTCCTTTTTAGAGAAAGATCATTTTAGGTTGTTTGATAGTTTTATTTTGGAAAACCTGAGGATTATTATTGCAGACGGGCGTATACCCGTGCATTTGATTCTGAACTTGGGGGAAGTCATAATTCGAAGTAGCATTTCTATATTAGAAGAGTTGCTACATCAAATTTTTTTATGATGTGATATTCTTTTACAACATCCTTCTTTTAAATGAAGTCCGAATTGAGGCAGAATTTCCTTTCTCCTCGTTCATCGTTTCATTCATTCATCATTCTTTTTTTTTTACTTGTATGAGTATGATTTTCGGAGAACGTATGGACATATCTCCATGGACGTTCTTGTCAACTTGAAGTTCCTTTCTGGAAACTGTCCACATGAACACAGCTCTTGTGAGCATGCATTCGTGCTGCTCTTTGGAGTATCTGAGCACAGTTCGGGTCTTGTCCCTTTTTCTTTGGATGTGTGTATATCAACACAATTTTCATAAATTTAGTTTGGCGGAGTTTTTGCTTATGCGGAATGCCTTCATGAAGATACATTCATATGAACGTGTACTTGTATCCATGTGTCCTCAGAGAATCTTTGCCCGAAGGGATTTTGCCCTTAAGAAAGTATGTGTGTATGAACACAAACTTGCAGTTTATGCATATTTTCTCACCGGTATCTCTATTTGAGTGGAGTATCCGACAAATTTGAACTTTATAGATGTGTTCTTGGGCGGAATCTCCACTTGGGCAGAGTTTCCTCTAGGAAACATATATATAAAAATGCAAATTTGTGAATATACGAGCATGTTCTTGGGCAGAATCTCCACTTGGGCAGAATCTCCACCAAGAAACATATAAATATAAACGCAGATTTGAACTTTATAGATATGTTCTTAGGCGGAATCTCCACTTGGGCAGAGTTTCCTCTAAGAAACATATATATATATATAAATGCAAATCTGTGAATATATGAGTATGTTCTCGGGCAGAATCTCCACTTGGGCAGAGTCTCCTCTAAGAAACATATGCATATAGCACAAACACACCATCCCGGAGAGTTAAAACTCGATGGGAGGTGGCATGAATTACAAAGGTATCTAAAATACCATATGTCCAGAATGGACGGTATTTAGAACCTATAGCCCATGGGGGCCTATGCCGCTATTGCGGACTTTTAGCCGAAGAAGTTTGCCGATGCCGTAAACGAACAACTTCTCAATGCTCGGGGGAAGATTTGGCACCTTCACTCACAAAGAAATGAGATTGAGAAAGAAGAAGGGAGCTTTGGGAATTTGGAATTTCTATTCCTTCAACAAGCGGAACAACAATTTTTTGAAAAGAAAGGGGCTGTAGCCCTTCTCCGGCCGGGCCCCTTCAACATGGGGAATGGGGTGCCTTTTATAGGGGAAGGCACCCCCTTACATTGTGGGAATGGGGGTTTCTAACCGATGGGGGTTCCATCGGTTAGAGGATTTTAAAACCCCTCTAACCGATGGGGGTACCATCAGTTAGGGGGAGGGGCACTCCTCTAACCGATGGGGGTACCATCGGTTAGGGGATGTGCCTATTTCCTGTTCTTTTTTGTTTTCTGTTTTTTTTTTAAGGGGACCCCTAACCGATGGAACATCCATCGGTTAAAGGGGGAATCCCCCCCTAACCGATGGGGGTTCCATCGGTTAGAGGGGGAGTCTCCCCTAACCGATGGAAGCCCCATCGATTAGGGGACTCCCCTTAACCGATGGAACTTCCATCGGTTAGAAGGGAGTTCCCCTCTAACCGATGGAAGCACCATCGGTTGGAGGGGTCTCCCCCTCCAACCGATGGAAGCACCATCGGTTAAGGGGGAAAAACCCCCTTAACCGATGGTAGCCCCATCGGTTAGGGGAAAAAATCCCCTAACTGATGGTGCCTTCATTGGTTTAGGGGAGGGGGATTTCTTGGAATAAATTAATGGGGGATTGACACCAAATTTTATTTTTTTATGTCAACACGCCCCTAGTTTCGTAATTTTTCATCATGTATACACCTCTAATTAATTCATTGAATCCTGACTACGCCTATTTAGGTCACTGAAAAGTAACATGATCAATGCATATCTAAACCTTGTCTATTTTCAAATTAATCGTACATGTTGACAGATATACATGTCTAATTCGTTTAAAACTGGTTTCGTGGTTTTTGGATCACGTGCTATTTTATATAGAATTTAGAACGTCCATGTCTCACAGAGGACTCGCCTTAGAAAAAAAGGAAAGCAGGGCAAACCCACCTGTTATCGCGACGGCGCGATCCGCCGCGATAATAGTGGGGTCGCGCCGGCCATTGACGTCGCGTCAAGAACTCGGCGGCATAAGCCGCCGCGATTCACCCCGGACCGGGCCAGACCGGCCAGGCCCCGTGTCGCGCCCGACCGCCCCGTTGCGACTTGAAACGCGACGGGTAGGTCCGCCGCGTTTTCAACAAATCGGCCAAAAATTGAAAATTGTGCATATGCCCTGTTGTTTAAGCTATATACCCTTTAATTAGCCATGATTAACTCATGTTATAGTTAATTCGACTTGGTAAATTAATAAATGGCATTAATGATATAAATTTAATTATTTAAAATGACATTTGCACGACTTGTCATATCCTCAAGATTTCTTTACACTTGCACACACATAACATTGTAAATTGTCATTTGACCTTGATAAATTATGTAATAATGTATTCGGTAAATTATCAAAATATATGACTAAATTACCCTATTTTGTTAAATATAATTGTTTCCATTTTTACTCGCGCATTTTATCTACCGTTACCATTTTCCCTCGGCCTTCGAGCACTCGAGGCACGACGGACCCGTTTTCTACACACTTTTCCCTTGACTTGGACCACCTCTTCACCGGGAATACTCTCGATTGGACCAGAGACTCCTTGTCAAGACCTCCGTAAGTCTTCTTGGCTTTGGCGCACGTCCTTAGTCAATGAGCTGGTTGTACCCCAAAACCCGTTACACTCTTAGGGATCAGTACGATCCAAGCCTTAGTGTATTCCTTCTCGTCTTGAGTTCACACCGGACCACCTGACCCGTGTACACAGCACGGCTAAGGGGCGGTTGTGACTTCTACCAGACTGCTGGGACCCGACCTGGTGCTGTGCAACCGTTACTATCGGAATTTCACGTTGTTTTACGAAATTGTCCCTATCCCATCTATTCTCCATATTCTCTCATCTATTCACGTTCGCTCTACACTCTCATCTATCTCGTCTAGTACTCTCTTATCTCTTCTTGGTACTCTATTGGCCATTCGTCTGATTGTCTAAGATAAAGAAATGACTAATGCTAGCGTAATAGGGCCCGATCAGGTCTTGGGAGGAGCGCCCCAAAACGTGCCAGTACCCATGGGAGTTAAAATGATCAAGGATGTGTTACGGCATGCATCCAGCGCCATTTTACTATCTAGATTAATCTATGACAATCAAAGTGCTATCTCTACAAGTGCAAGTGTGATCGTTACTAGTGCACCGTTGCGCAAATTACATGTTATATCGTTACATGGCCATTCTATTATCGTTCTTGTTGTACTATTTTCCCTGTGCCAGTTGAAATTGTTCTCTCGTTATCGTGACATGCTCTACATGACTTTACTCTCTAGTTAACCTGCCTTTAAAACATTAACTATTTAAAGCATGCTTGTGTTCATGAGATATTAAGTCCTACTGGGCGTTATTCGCTCATCCTGCGTATTTATTTAATGTGTTTCAGATGAGTCGGATCATGACCACACTCACGAGGATGGGACTGATGAGGAGACTTAGGAGTGACCATTCAGCAACCAGTGCTATCTAGTAGTAGTCCGTTAGTATAGTTATGAGTTAGGAGTCAGTTAGTCATTATGTAATAGTTTGATTTGAATAAAGTACTCTAGGCCCTAGTTTTGGCTCTGATACGTTGGTGTATTAGTCAGTTTATGAAGATGATGAGTTACTAGTGAATGTAATGGAGATTGTTGGATTATTAATGAGATATGAGGTTGTTTGATATTATTTCCATTTGTGCGATGGTTTGTCATTTATCCTCGCTCTGTACTATTTAATAACTGTAATCCCGCTCCGATATTCCACGTCGGGGCGTTACAGTTTTGTGGTATCAGATCCTAGGTTATTCTTAAGTATAGGATGATGTAGGTTTGACCTTCCTTGACTTAGAGTCTAAATTCCGTACCTATGTGAGATGGGTAGAACCGTGGGTAATAAGATAAAATGGATACACACACGCACAAACTTAGTGCAAACCCAACGACTTACATTTTAAATTCTCTTTTGAAGGAACTTAAACAATGGCAGCGGAGCGTGCTCAACTCCGTGACATGCAACACACGATCCAGCAGCTCACTCAAGCTTTACTTCAGGCTGCTGGGGCCAACAACAACCGAGCAGCTGGTGAGTTACATAGAAATTTCCGCAACCTGAATCCACCTCGATTTAGTGGTACCACAGACCCTGATGAGGCCGAGAACTGGCTCAAGGAGATTGAGTGTATCTTCCGCGTCATGCAATGCGCAGATGAGGACAAGATACTTCTAGCTACGTTCCAATTAGAACAAGACGCCCGTGTGTGGTGGGAGTCCGTCGAGGCTACCCGAGCAGATGCACAATTCACATGGGAGGAGTTTAAGGAGCACTTTAACTCCAAATATTTCTCTAAAAGGGTCCAAGAAAGGAAGGCCTCTGAATTCGCTGCACTCAAGCAGAGGAACCTGACAGTTGCCGAATACAAAGCACAGTTCTCCCGATTGGCTCGATATGCCAACCATCTGGTCAGTACAGAACGAATGAAGGCAAAGAGATTCCTTAATGGGCTCAGGCCCGCATACATCACACAGTTGGCACTCATGGACATTCAAACTTATCCGGAAATGGTCAGAAGAGCACAATTAATGGAGGATGCGACCGAGTTCACTGATCGCATCAAGGGCAGAATGTTCAAGAAAGAGCAAACTTCCGGAGCACCGAGCAAGCCTGCCTACGGCAAGAAAAGGCCGTTAAGTATCACTGATGGGCCAAGCCAAGAGCGAAAGCCCAAAGTCCCTACTCCTACTACCCCAAACAACAAGCCCAGATGCAAACATTGTGACAAGCTTGGTCACACGACAGAAGAATGCTGGAGGAAGGCAAGTGCATGCCTTCGTTGTGGGAGCCGAGAGCATCGGATTCCTGAATGCCCATTACTGAGGGAGAATGAGAAGCGTCCTGCGGGACCAAAGAAGCTAGGCCGACTCCAAGCCCTGCAAGAGGTAGAGACCACCGAGGAAGGTGGAGTTGTGGAAGGTACACTACCGGTCTTTTCTCATTCGGCATTTGTTTTGTTCGATACTGGCGCAACGCATTCGTTCATATCACAAGCATTTGCTGATACCCTAAATGAGAAACCTGCATCTATGACATTTGAATTATCTGTCACAACACCACTAGGAGAAAAGGCTCAATTGGATAAATATTTTCCATTAGCTGATGTTAAGGTTGGTGAACTTAACCTTAGAGCTGACTTGATCTGTATGCCCATGGAGGGCTATGATGTCATTCTGGGAGCCGATTGGCTATCCACGTATGGGGCTATCGTGGATTGTAGAAGAGGGAAAATTTCTTTTAGTGAATTCCCTAAGCTAACCTTCACAGGACGTAGGCACAAGAGACACTTGTCCTTCGTCTCTGCTATAAAGGCACAAAACATGATAAGAAAGGGTTGTGTGGCATTTCTTGCCGCAATTGTAGTTGAGAAGAAAACAACCAAGATATCAGACATTCGTATAGTGCAAGAATATCCAGACGTGTTTCCCGATGAGCTGCCAGGCATTCCACCCGAGAGAGATGTAAATTTCTCAATTGATCTCGTACCTGGAGCTGCACCGGTTTCACGCCAACCCTACAGGACGTCCCCCGCTGAATTGAAAGAGTTGAAAGAGTAACTGATGGAACTTCTAGAAAAGGGTTTCATTAGTTCAAATACTTCTCCTTGGGGAGCACCGCTGTTGTTCGTCAAGAAGAAGGACGGATCCATGAGATTATACATCGATTACAGGCAGTTGAACAATCTCACTATCAAGAACAAGTACCCTCTGCCACGTGTCGATGAACTATTTGATCAAATATTAGGAGCAAAGTATTTTTCTAAGATTGACCTTAGATCGGGATATCATCAGATGAGGATTAAAGATGCAGATATCTACAAGACAGCTTTCAGGAGCATGTACGGTCATTACGAATTTGTAGTCATGTCTTTTAGACTAACCAATGCTCCTGCAGCTTTTATGCAATTAATGAACAGCATCTACCGGCCCTGCCTCGACAAGTTCGTCGTGGTATTCATTGATGATATTCTCATATACTCCAAGACTAAGGAAGAGCATGAGGAGCATCTGAGGATCGCTCTGCAAATCTTACGGGACAATCAACTCTATGCCAAATTGAGCAAGTGTGAATTCTGGCTCGAGGAGGTGTCATTTCTGGGTCATGTTATTTCCAAGGATGGTATCGCTGTCGACCCTTCCAAGGTAGAAGCTGTGCTGAACTGGGAAAGGCCGACCAATGTCACCGAGATAAGAAGTTTTCTTGGACTGGCTGGTTATTACAGACGGTTCATAAAAGACTTCTTCAAGATAGATGTACCTCTAACGCGTCTTACGCGGAAGGAAAACCCATATGTCTAGAGCAAGGAGTGCGAGAAGAGCTTTCAGACACTCAAGCAATTGTTGACATCTGCACCTGTCCTCGCATTACCAGTCGAAGGCGCAGGATTCTCAGTCTACACTGATGCATCTGGAATCGGTCTAGGCTGCGTATTAATACAGAATGAGAAAGTGATAGCCTATTCATCAAGGCAATTGAAGCAACATGAGGTTAACTATCCTGTCCATGACTTAGAGCTAGCTGCTGTGGTATTTGCACTCAAGATCTGGAGGCATTACCTATATGGGGAACAATTCATTGTTTACTCCAACCACAAGAGTTTGAAGTACTTATTTTCTCAGAAGGAACTCAACATGCGACAACGGAGATGGCTGGAGTACTTGAAGGATTTTGATTTCAACATTCAATATCACTCAGGCAAGGGTAACACAGTAGCTGATGCACTCAGTAGAAAGCCAGTAGCTTCGTTATCCTGTCTAGTCATGGGCGAGATGCAATTGTTAGAGCAATTCGCCAGTCTAGATCTGAATATTGAAAAGAGAAGTGATAAGATGTTAGTGGCTAACCTTAAAGCTCAACCCGACATCTTTGTCGAAATCAGAGAGCAACAGGCTAATGACCCGTTTCTAATCAGAGTAAGGGAGACCATAGCTGACAAGCCAGACTTCTCCATCGCTGAAGATGGAAGAATATTATTCCAAGCCAGGACATATGTGCCTGACAATGAGGAGCTGAAAAGGAAACTGATGGATGAAGCCCACAAGACCAAGTACACAATTCACCCAGGTGCAACCAAGATGTACCAAGACATGAAAAGGTCATTTTGGTGGCCAAACATGAAGTGTGAGGTGGCTGAGCATGCCGCGCACTGCCTCACTTGTCAACAGGTGAAAGCCGAACACCGTCGTCCTGCGGGTGTACTCAGGCCCCTAGACATACCTGAATGGAAGTGGGAAAGCATCGGAATGGATTTCATCATGGGTTTACCCCGAACTCGTGGTGGACTAGATGCTATTTGGGTCATTGTGGATAGATTGACAAAGTCTGCACACTTTCTAGCAATTCGAAGTACCTGGAGTGTTGATGTACTTGCAGCTTTGTATGTGAAGGAGATAGTAAGATTACATGGAGTCCCCGTGTCCATTGTCTCAGATCGTGACCCCAGATTCACATCTAGATTCTAGAAGGGACTTCAGACAGCGTTGGGCACAAAACTCAACTTTAGCACAGCTTTCCACCCACAGACGGATAGAAAGACTGAAAGAACAAATCAGATAGTTGAAGACATGCTGCGAGCCTGTGCTATAGACTTTGAGGGATATTGGAATGAACAGTTGTCACTAATTGAATTCGCCTACAACAATAGTTATCAGGCCAGCATCAAGATGGCACCATTTAAAGCACTGTATGGCAGAAGTTGCAGATCGCCAGTATTCTGAAACGAAGTAGGTGAACAACAATGGCTGGGACCAGACATGGTGCAGAATAAAAGTAGAGATATCCAGATTATCAGAGACAAAATTAAGATAGCTCAGTCCAGGTAAAAGAGCTATGCTGATAAAAGAAGAAGGGACTTAGAATTTCAAGCTGGAGATCATGTGATGCTCAAAGTATCCCCGACCCGAGGATTTCAGAGGTTTTGGATGAAAGGCAAGCTGAGACCAAGATTCATAGGTGCAGTTGAAGTATTAGATAGAGTGGGCGAGGTAGCCTATCGACTGGCACTACCACCCCAGTTTTTAACAGTACACAATATTTTCCATGTATCCATGCTGAGAAAGTACGTGTACGATCCATCACACGTAATCAGCTATGATGACATTATTCTAAATAAGGATATGACCTATGAAGAAAGGCCAGTAAAGATCTTAGACAAGAAGATGCAACAGCCTCGGAATCGATCCATACCCGTGGTCAAGATTCTGTGGAGGAATCATGAAGTTGAAGCGGCAACTTGGGAGCCCGAAGCAACCATGTGATGAAATTATCCGGATTTATTCAGTAAGACATTCTTCCTCTTACGATTATATGAATTTGGGGACCAAATTCTTTTTAAGAGGGGGAGGATGTAGCAACCTTGATCTTTCAAATCAAGAAAAAATAAAAATTTTATTTAAATAAATGAGATAAATTGATTTAATTGAATAAATGGAGAATAAATAGAAATTAAATGAAATAAAAGGAATTGAATGAATAACCCATTAAGCTAAATTAGTAGTGGGTTAAACAAATGGTCCAAACCAAATAGATTGGGCCCAATGAGATGAAGCCCAACTTGAGAGGAGAAGTAATTAGGTGAAATTCATACCTAATTAAGTAATAAATGGAAAAGGGTCAAATTAACTATTAAAACAAGTCATATCTAACCTAAAAAGAGTCCTACACTTACCCTAAACCTTTACCCACGAAATTGGAACCCTTCCCAACTCTATTAGGTGGATAAATAAGAGAAAGTGGGAGATAAAGAAGGAAATTCGGAATTTATAGAAAGGAGGAGTTTCAGAAGGGGTAAACCTCTACTAGCAACCCAATACACCACCCAAGTTCGTCCCTACCACACATAGTTCGTGGCTAGAGTCCTAGGAGACGAAGAGGAGAAGTTCTGGACGAAGAGCAAGGAGGAGGAGGCTTGAACAAACTAGGGTTTTCTTACTCCACAAAAAAGGTAGGCAATCTCTCAAGAAAAAATCGTGTAAAAATTATCCTAGGTAGCCTTCATGTACCTCTTCAAAAGCCGTATAGTTTCGTTGTATTCTGCTCATCCACTTGGGCAAATTTAATTCATGAAGACCTGCTGTTACCATGAACTGAAATCCCATGTTTTCTATAATCCCCTGCACGTACTTGTTCCCATGCTATGAGAAAATTCTCAATGATACTACATTGCAATAGCTTTCAAACGCCCTTGGTTTCGTGCTATTTCAATCTCCCATGAGGGAGAATTAATTCTTTGAATCTCTGTCAGATACATACACCCAACCCTTCATGATTGCTTGTGAACCTGTTTATGCTTGACTTCAGATCATGAGAAAATTTTCATAAATACTACATCATGTTAGCTTTTGAACGCCCCTAGTTTTGTAATTTTTCATCATGTATACACCTCTAATTAATTCATTGAATCCTAACTAGGTCACCGAAAAGTAACCTGATCAATGCATATCTAAACCTTTTCTATTTTCAAATTAATCGTGTATGTTGATAGATATACATGTCTAATTTCGTTTAAAACTAGTTTTGTGGTTTTTGGATCACCGTGCTATTTTATATAGAATTTAGAACGTCCATGTATCACATAGGACTCGCCCAAGAAAAAAAGGAAAACAGGGCAAACCCACCTGTTATCGCGACGGCGCGATCCGCCGCGATAATAGTGGGGTCGCGCCGGCCATTGACGTCGCGTCAAGAACGCGGCGGCATAAGCCGCCGCGATTCACCCCGGACCGGGCCAGACCGGCTAGGCCCGTGTCGCGCCCGACCGCCCCGTTGCGACTTGAAACGCGATGGGTAGGTCCGCCGCGTTTTCAACAAATCGGCCAAAAATTGAAAATTGTGCATATGCCCTGTTGTTTAAGCTATATACCCTTTAATTAGCCATGATTAACTCATGTTATAGTTAATTCGACTTGGTAAATTAATAAATGGCATTAATGATATAAATTTAATTATTTAAAATGACATTTGCACGACTTGTCATATCCTCAAGATTTCTTTACACTTGCACACACATAACATTGTAAATTGTCATTTGACCTTGATAAATTATGTAATAATGTATTCGGTAAATTATCAAAATATATGACTAAATTACCCTATTTTGTTAAATATAATTGTTTCCATTTTTACTCGCGCATTTTATCTACCGTTACCATTTTCCCTCGGCCTTCGAGCACTCGAGGCACGACGGACCCGTTTTCTACACACTTTTCCCTTGACTTGGACCACCTCTTCACCGGGAATACTCTCGATTGGACCAGGGACTCCTTGTCAAGACCTCCGTAAGTCTTCTTGGCTTTGGCGCACGTTTTAGTCAATGAGCTGGTTGTACCCCAAAACCCGTTACACTCTTAGGGATCAGTACGATCCAAGCCTTAGTGTATTCCTTCTCGTCTTGAGTTCACACCGGACCACCTGACCCGTGTACACAGCACGGCTAAGGGGCGGTTGTGACTTCTACCAGACTACTGGCACCCGACCTGGTGCTGTGCAACCGTTACTATCGGAATTTCACGTTGTTTTACAAAATTGTCCCTATCTCATCTATTCTCCATATTCTCTCATCTATTCACGTTCGCTCTACACTCTCATCTATCTCGTCTAGTACTCTCTTATCTCTTGTTGGTACTCTATTGACCATTCGTCTGATTGTCTAAGATAAAGAAATGACTAATGCCAGCGCAATAGGGCCCGATCAGGTCCTGGGAGGAGCGCCTCGAAATGTGCCAGTGCCCATGGGAGTTAAAATGATCAAGGATGTGTTACGGCATGCATCCAGCGCCATTTTACTATCTAGATTAATCTATGACAATCAAAGTGCTATCTCTACAAGTGCAAGCGTGATCGTTACTAGTGCACCGTTGTGCAAATTACATGTTATATCGTTACATGGTCATTCTATTATCGTTCTTGTTGTACTATTTTTCCTGTGCCAGTTGCAATTGTTCTCTCGTTATCGTGACATGCTCTACATGACTTTACTCTCTAGTTAACCTGCCTTTAAAACATTAACTATTTAAAGCATGCTTGTGTTCATGAGATATTAAGTCCTACTGGGCGTTATTCGCTCATCCTGCGTATTTATTTAATGTGTTTCAGGTGAGTCGGATCATGACCACATTCACGAGGATGGGACTGATGAGGAGACTTAGGAGTGACCATTCAGCAACCAGTGCTATCTAGTAGTAGTCCGCTAGTATAGTTATGAGTTAGGTGTCAGTTAGTCATTATGTAATAGTTTGATTTGAATAAAGTACTCTGGGCCCTAGTTTTGGCTCTGATACGTTGGTGTATTAGTCAGTTTATGAAGATGATGAGTTACTAGTGAATGTAATGGAGATTGTTGGATTATTAATGAGATATGAGGTTGTTTGATATTATTTCCTTTTGTGTGATGGTTTGTCATTTATCCTCGCTCTGTACTATTTAATAACTGTAATCCCGCTCCGATATTCCGCGTCGGGGCGTTACATAACACTACCTGTAAATGCATGTTTTGGCCAATTTTTTTTTACATTCCTTATATATAGGCATTAATACTTATCCAAAATGATTAATAAATTAGCACATTATACTAACTTACATGATACAAGTACATGTTCGTTCAACATTATTGCAGCCAGCATTCCTCTGTATTTGACTAGCCACAATTTCATTGAGCAAAGACAAGCTGGAAGAAGAAAAAAAACAATAGAATTATCAGGAGAAGAGTGACTTGAAACGCAAGTGCCCAAAAAAATAAACGACACGACAAAAATCTGTGTGAAAAAGTGGATCACTTGTTAAACTCGGTGGAGGATTCGTAACAAATAATAATCGATAATACTCCTTGTTTGGGGTTGTAACAACTAGGAATCAATCCCCCTGCCTCTCTGGTCAGGCTTGATATATAGTACATGTCATAATCTGTTAAGATGAAGAAACTAAAGATACAATATAATGGAGTGGTCATTGAGATATGTAGATGCGGATGGAAAGAAGGGTCTGATTGTTTTAAGAGGGAGATCAGGAGGGATGAGAAGCAACGACCCATACATACCGAAAGAGAGATAAAGAGTGTAGCTGGCATCAAAGATATATATCCTTCAGCGGAGTTTATTCCGATCAATTTGAACATGGGGAATATGGGCGACCTCGGGCCACATAGATTTGGGTTTGTCTTCATACATCTCTGTCAGTGCAGGGCATTCTGTAATTTCTAAATAGTTTAGAGAGGAAGGAAGACCGCTAGCAGGCCACGACTGAATTGAGGGGCAGTGGTTCATATGCAGATTCGTGAGGGAAGAGAGACCGCTCAAGTTTGGCAGGGCGGAGAGATTCTCCAAGGTGAGTTCCTTGAGAGAGATAAGGTTGTGCCACCAGGCAGATAGATCTTCACGGTTGAGGTCATCGTCGCCAGTAACGGTGAGTCACTCGAGGGATGATGGCGGGACCCAACCTCCCCACTTTTGCAGAAAATTCGGACTATCCCGTATGGTCAACTCTTTTAGAGAAGTGAATGCTCGGAGGACTCCTGCTGATGCCTTTACATTATTATGAGGAATCGGTGGCCGTGTAGGAGGTGGTGACAGCTGAGAAGAGCAAGCAGAAGAAGTGGCCGATTACTGCCCATGGTCGAATCTGTTGTATCCCTCGATCCGCAGTTCTGTGAGTGTTGCCGGCAAATGAAGTGCATGATGGTGCCTTTCCAAGCTGTCAAATAGAAGTTGTATTGTAGTTGGACACCCGCGGAGGGACACTCAGGTTATAGAGGTGAGACACTGCAGGCCTACCTACCACCACCCACCCATCGCATCACCACAGTTCTCGATCTCAAGTTCTTCGAGTGAGTAAGGCAGATGCTGTGTCGAGGCATCCTCCTCTTTCTGCATGGGCAGAAGACAGGTGAGTTGGGGACAGTAGGTAATCTTCAGGTTCTGGAGGGAGACCAGATGTCCGAACCCCTTCTCTGGCAGACTCACTAGATTTTCGCAAATCTCGATCTCGATCTTCTTAAGATCAGGCAAGTGCTGCTGCAGCAGCCCGCTGATGGATGTCAGGTTGTTACAATCCCAGATATATAATGTAGAGAGTGCAGCAGAGACTGGTGGCGAAAGAGGAGAAGATGTTGCCTCAATCCCCCTTCAACACGACTACATCCATCCAGTTCAGAGTGAAGACATGAGATACCCACTTTCACTAGTTGTAGTCTCCTGAGCGCCCGAGGGAGAAGGGGCAGCTCCTTCAGCATCGGACAGTCTGTGATTGTAAGCTCGAGGAGACAATCCCATGATACAAGACAGCTCCACTCCTTGAGCTTTGGGCAGCCTCTGATTGTAAGCTACTGGAGGCAGTCCCACGATACAGGACAGCTCCACTCCTCCCATTCAGGCATCGATTCCATTTCTAGGTACTCGAGGTGACGTAGTTGGCCGAGGAAAGGAGGAGGAACTTGCCAATTGGAGCAATATTTCAGAGAGACATGCCTTAGTGAAGAGAAGGAACTCAACAGAGTGGGAACTTCCATCCAATCTGGTGACTTGCTTCCCCCATAACCCTCGATGTGTAGCTCACTGATTCCTTTGTTGGGTCGCAAGGCTTGCAGTACCTCCTCTTCCAACTGAGGCTTTATTGAGTCCTGCTTCATTGACCAAGGCCTCCTGTCACTCCACTGCAAATGCAACGGTTGGAGACGTTCCATGGTGTGCAATCTGGCCTGAATCGCCTCTTCCTTGGACCCCACCTCTTCAAGATTGGTTATTTTGAGCTTTCGAAGCATACACATGCCCCCCAACTCTCTTAACTGTCTTCCCTTCACTTGTAGTTCTTGAAGACCTGTCAATTTCCCCACCCCATCTATTGTGGAGAGCAAGCCACTATCATCTAATAGGAGATGCTTCAGGTTAACTAACTGGCTCATTGTAGATGGCAACACACGAAGTGAATCGCAGTAATGCAAATTCAACACCTGCAGGTTGTAAAGATTTCCTAGTGATTCAGGCAATTGTGTTAGCTGACGATTCCCATGCAGATCAAGGTATCTCAGGTGCTTCAAATCACCAATTGAGCCAGGCAACTCTCCGATTTCACAGCTACCCAAATTCAACCCCTGCAAATTGTAAAAATTACCCAGCAATTCCAGAAAATTTACTAGGTGAGCATTCCCCTGCAGATCAATATATCTCAGGTGCTTCAAATCACTAATTGAGCCAGGCAACTCTCTAATCCCACAATAATTCAATTCAACACCTGCAAATTGTAAAGACTTCCTAGCGGTTCAGGCAATTGTGTGAGGTCATCATTCCACTCCAGATTAAGGTATCTCAGGTGCTTCAAATCACCAATTGAGCCAGGCAACTCTCTGATCCCACACCAACTTAATCTCAAGACACGTAGCATCTTCAACTTCAGGAACAACAGGTCAAGATCGTGATATCCCAAGTCGAAACTTGCTTGGAATAGAAGGGTCCGCAGCTTCTCATAGAAACACAATTTATTTATCATATCTATTTGGTCCATTTCAGTTACCCAGACTAACACGTGGCGAACTGTAGTGTCAGGTGTTTCCCCAAGCTTTTGATCCTCCAACCTAAAACAATCATCCCTGGATACATACTCTGCTAAGGGTCCGTTTGGTTGTATGTAAAATAGTTTCAGAGGAAAATAGTTTTCTACGGAATAACTTTTCCGTGAAAATGAAAACGTAATTGTCTATTTGGTTGTTAGGAAAATATAAAGTTGTATGGAGGGGTATAAGATTTTATGATCCACTCAAATGAAAGAGAGTCATATACTCTTTGTGTACTAACATTATTCATCAAAAATTTTATTTTATTTTATTTTTTATATTTAAAAAATAAAAAAATTAGATAACTAATGAAAAATAAGTAACTTTGACAAATATAATTTAAAGTAGGAGAAATAAAATAAAAAGCACAATTTGAATGAATAGTGTTTTATAGATATTTTAATAAAAATAAAAATTAAATTAACTAATGAAAGTAATTAAATTTGATAAAGACTTTTTAAATAAGTAGAAAAAAATAAAAATATAACTCATGTGAATAGTGCCTAAACGGTTACTGTAGCAGCAACAGTACCCCTTTGGAAAATGGCATCCGGGGCAAAACGTGGATGCCAAAATCCAGGTTTTTTGGGACACACTTTCCAAATTTCAATTTTCAGTGGTACCAAATGGTATAAAAACTACAGTTTTCCTGAAAACCATTTCCTACCTCAACTTTTCCCCTCAAACAAACAGACCCTAAATCATGTATTAAATCATGTATGACATAATCATCATTCTCATCAGATTGTCCAGGAGGAGGTTCAAAGGACATACATAGTAACTCATCGAAGTACTTACTTCCCATCGTCTCCATTCTTGTGCCTCTTTCCTTTCTGATGAAAGATTGAGCTTCCCATAATTGAACTACCTCTTCCCTTGAAAATTCATGGTCTTTGGGAAATAATGAGCAATAAGCAAAACATTGCTTCAGATCTGCACTTAGATATTGATAACTTAGTTGTAGCACTGACAAAATGTCATCTTTCCTCTGTTCCAATTCCCACAACTCACTTTCCAGTACTGTCTTCCAATGTTGTATGGATAAATCACGGTTTAGAAGGGAGCCTAGTGTTTTAGCCGCCAATGGTGAGCCTTTCAACTTTTGAACAATGCTCCCTTCCAAGTTTTCTAGATGAGAATACTCTGCAGATATAGTTCCATCATCACCCATATTGCCTTTGAATGCATACTTTTTAAACACGTCCCAAATATTTGCATCAGATAAGCCCCCCAAAAGTATAGGAGTCTCCATTCGTCCCTCCATTTTGTCAACAAAGGCCATGTTCCGAGCTGTAACAAGCACCTTACTTCCTTTTTTGCCTGAGTGAATAGGTTTGAATAGCTCCTCCCACAAAGAGTAAGAAGCATCCCACACATCGTCCAGCACTAGTAAGAAAGCCTTCTCCTCAACCTCCTTGAGAAGTCTCTGTTGCATTGAGTCCGAATTGGTGATTTTGCAAATTTTATGCTTCCCTCTGTAGGCAAATGCGGCTTCAATCATTTCTTTGGTGAGTCTTACTGAGAAGAATACAGCAAGCAGATTCAACGGAGCTGCACTAAAATAGGATGTTTCCATAGTAGCCCTGTACAGCTATAACCTTCTTTAGATGTTGTAACTTGTAGTACCCCGGAAAATTTATTAATTAAAAATTATGGATAAATTGAAATTTTATCAATTAATAAATTCAATTAGTTAAAAAGGTACGCATCATTATTGCATGCGTATAAACCCCTATAAAAATTTCGTAAAAATAGTAGTTATACTTTAAATAATGTTCTCTAATGACCCATCATGAAATTTGGGCATAGAAAAAAATCGTTTGGACTTAGTTTAAGAATTTATGCGACTTATTATAGTAATTAAGGAATAAGTCGAAGAACCCATTATTTTATGAGTCAAAGTGGATTATAAATTAAAATAAACATGTTGGTAGACTTTAAATAATATGTGATGATATCCCATTATGATATTTGGACCAATGAACAATCTTGGCCCATGAATAAATTCTCTAATAAAAGGATGATTAAAAATCCAATAAGTAAAGTAAGAACGTGGGATGTACAATTTAGCTCACACGAGTTATTGGGCCAAGAGTAAGAGCCCAAATGAAGAAGATTAGAAATATTGACATAAATAATATTTAATCGAATTAAAATATGAAATTACTGAATAAGTGTGATAAATAGATTTACATAAGAATAAATGGTGAATAATTAGAATTAAATCAATACCTATTAAGTTAAATTAGTAATGAGTTTTATTAATGGTCCTAACATGGATTGTTGGGCCCAAATAAGAAGAGCCCACCATAAGATGGGAGTTAATTAAGTGAAATTCGGATTAAATATAGTAATAATTAGAAAAATAGATTAGATAATAATAAATGACATATATATATATCCCTAAAAGAGTCCTAATCCCATCCTAACACATTAGCCACGAAATTAGATATCACCACAAGAAAAATCATTATTAGCGACAGAATTTTGCGACGAAAAATTTTCATCACTAATCCATCGCTGAATAGCGATAAACTTGCTACGCTCACGTTCCCTCGCAAATCGGGTACGAATTCGCAGTGAAAATATTTTCGTCGCGAATTAGCGACGCATCTGCGACAGACTTATTTACTCGCAAATTTTAGCAGCCATTCAGCGTCCACTTTGCACCGGAAATTTCCCATCCCGGGGACGTCATTAATTTGCTTCGATATTTTGCGACGGAAAATTTTCGTCGCTAATCCGTCCCCGATTGGCGGCGAACTAGCGACACCTCTATGCCGTCGCTAATCAGCGACTGATCACCGAAAGAATTTGTTCGCCTCTAATTAACGACAGTATTTTCCGTCGCTGTTTAGAGACACAAATCTTCTTCCATACTTAACTAATCTATGTTGCTAACGATTAATTATATTGTTTACTAGTAGTTTAGTTATATTATTGATATAGTTATTTATATTTATTATATATAGTTTATATATTATTTTAAAAAATAAATAAGACAAATACAAATTCATTAGTTACACTTTTATTTTATTGAATATATGTGTACATTATATGTTATTTTTACTTAATTTTTATTAACCATTGTTGCTAACTATTACCTATTTTATTTATATTATGGTAGTTTAGCTATATTATAGATATAATTATTTGAATTATTTAAAAATATATATATATAATTATTATATAAAATAAAATAAGACAAAGATAAATATATATAAAATATAAATTTATAAGTTACATTTTTTGACTAGTTAATATACATATTATACACATTATATTTGCATATTTGTAAATGTATTATATTTGTTTAGTGAATATAATTATATGATAAAACATTATGCTTAATTATATTATATTATATTTATTATATATTCAAAATAATAATATTTAACTTTTATATTTCATATGATGATATATTATATTATACTCATTTAATATTATGTAGCTCATCGATTAGATTTTAGATTGAGAGCGAATCTGAGAGACATATTTTTTATTATGATGAAATCCAACACTTGGATTTTGATTGACAATATGTTCAATGGTTAGATCTTGATCAGATTTAGATCGAGAGCGAATTCGACTGTCAAACTCTGATCAAACTTAAATCCAACGATCAGGATGCTGATCTATAACAAATCCAATGTGCAAATTGTGATTAGATTGTTATAGATTGGCAACAAATCTAACTAAGTAGATATATATAGATCGAAAGTGAATTCAAAGGTCGGATCTTTGATCAAATGAATATCGATAGTGAATCCAACTGCCACATTTTGTTCAAACTTAAATCCGACAATTATGATTTGGACCTGGAGTAAATCTAATGTAAGGATCTTGATCATATTATTTTAGGTTGGTAACAAACCCAACTGATCAAGTATACATAGATTGAGAGTGAATCTAATGATCGAATTTTAGATTGAATAAAATCCAATAGTTAGATTTTGATTGATAGTAGATTCATTGGTTTGATCTTGACCAAATATATATTGAGAGTAAAAACAGCCATTATGTGACGCCCCGAGTGTAGCAGAAAACCCGGGTGCACACAGATGTCATTCGATTAAGTGAACAACATGCAAGTAGAAGGAAAATATGATATTATATTTACATATAATAGTCTTATATTACACCATTATAGTTCTTTACTTGGTAGGTACCAAGTAACTGTACAACAAGAGACACAAAAAGGAAAGTATAAAAGTAGTTCTTCTTGTTTACTCCTCAGTCCCTTGCTCGCCCTCTTCCTTATTGGTTTCACTAGATCCTTAAAAAATATTGTAATCACATTATGAGTTAAATATTGCCCAATAGGTAAATTCACACTGCCCGCCGCTTAAGTGATTAAGACATTAAAATAGTGGTACACAAACTTGATGAATAAGTATACTGAAAATTGATATGGTAATGAGATAATATATCAAACTTAAATAGAACACTTTGAATAATGTGTTGTAAGAATGTCACTGTAAGGATGTTAGGCATGTACTATTAAGTAAATGATCAAATTAAAAACAAGAATAGTCAAGTAAAACAAGTTCATAAGGGTAAGTTCTTAGGAAGTGAGAATTTTTCATATACATTATCTGAAATCAGATGTCTAGAAAGTTTAACAAGTCTTTTAGGTGCAATGCCACACCAGACCAATACACTCCCATGGGCACAAGTACTTTTGGGTGCTCCTCCCAAGACCAGGTCAGGACTCTTTTATTGGCTCATTCCAGCATTGTAAATCCATGAAAGATCTAGAGATCCCATGTTCAAAACATTGCAAGTGAATTTTCAAGAAGTATGAGACAAACTAACAAATAAGAGTTGATCCATGAATACATTATAAATCACTTTTAGAAGTAGTAGCTTAATAATTATTTCATGTAAATCTGAAATTTAATATATCATAATTCATGTAAAAGTTATTCCAAGAAAGAACTCTGATTAATAAGGTGTGTCGACTTGAAACACTCAGTGTGTCGACCTGATTGATTGGAAGCAAGGGTTAGGTTGACCTGAATACAAGGTGTGTCAACCTGATGGAAGAATGTGTTGACTCTCTGAAGGGTAGTGTCGATTGTCTGAAGGGTAGTGTCAACTCTCTGCAAGATATGAGTCGACTCTCTGAAGGATACTGTCGACTCTCTGAAGAGTACAGTCGACTCTCTGAAGGATAGTGTCGACTCTCTGAAGAGGAGAGTTGACTCTAAAGGATGTGTCTTGACTCTCTCTAGCTTTTCTAAGCCTGCTAATCAAGAGATTGGTCTTACCAGAATTAACCTCACACTACAAGAAAGTTGATATATGTAGACGACTGTAGATCGTGGCCGTCTACAAAAAATAGCATTTGTAGATGACTATTTTCAACCGTCTACACATATCTATCTATGCATATCTATATATAATATCTATATCTATATAAATATATATATTTATCTATGTGTATATATATATATCTATTCGTACATAGATATATATCTATGTATTTGTAATCTATATATTGATAATTTATATCTATATATCCATATATATATCTATATAAATATATCTATATATATGTGCATCTATAATCTATAATATATATTTCATTATTTATTGGTTGATTAATAGATTTTAAACTTTATTTATAAATGAATATTAAATACTATTCATTTTTTACATTTATATTAATACAATGAAATTAATATTCTAAAAATAATTAAATATTAATCATTTTGATTTGTAAATTAATATTTTAAATATAATTTATAAGATCTTACTATTTTAAAAATTAAATGTAAATAATAGAAAGTTAATATTTAACTTATAATATATTTTACTATTATAAATACTAATAATAAAAACATATTTATTTAATATATATTTTAAATAATAAATCTAAAGCCTTCCTGGGCCTCCCCGCGGCGCCAAATCCTCAACATATTTCCCCCCTTCCCCCGGCGCCAAATCCCTGTTCTCCCCCAAATCCTCGGTTCCTCCTTCCCCCCCCGCCCCCTGCGAAGGCCCCACCTCCTTACCCCCGTCGCTCGCCAGGCCTCCGCCCCCTCCTCCTTCCCCCCATCACCCCCCCCCCCCCCCCGAAGCCCCCGCCGTCGCCCCCTCGCAACTCACTGCCTGGTGGTCCCTCCAGCCCCCCTCTGGCAGGAAGGCCCTCCACATCCAGTCCGTCCATTTCGTGTTCACCATGGGGGCCCCCGCATGGCGGATCTCAGAGTCGACCCTCTCCTCCCCGCCGAAGAACGGCTGGAAGGCCACGAGTCCCGCGAGGGCTACCCGCCTCTAAACAGGCGAGACCTCCCCGGAGCTCCACCGGCGGGCGACGTGGTGAGCGATGTTGGCCACGGCGCTGTCGCCGACAAAGAAGCAGCTCGAGAGGTCGGCCGCCTAGAAGAACTCCTGCAACAGGGGAGGGCCGCCTTCTCTATCCACAGGATGGGAACCGAGAAAGCGGAGGACTTCGAGGTCGTTGTCGTAGGCGGCGGGGCAGTGGTGCTCCGGGGAGAGGCGGTAGTTGACCGAGACGACGGCGGCGGGAACCTCGCAGCAGAACCAGCGGCAGACGTCGTCGTACAGCTTGGAGGAAGGTGAGAACAAGATAAAGCCCCTGCCATGGAAGAAGACGAGGACAGGGAGGCGGTCGTCTGAGGCGGCGGCAGGCAGGAACAGGCGGAACCAGATGAGGACGAGCGGAAATGGAAACAAACGTTTGGGTGTCGCAGGCGATTCCTCCCCCATTTTGCTCCAAATCCTCAGCTCCTCTTCCATCTCCTGCCAATTTCGGCGTCCTCTCCGGGTTTGATCCGATCGGTTTCCGTCAAGTTCCACCCATGCTTTGTGCGCCGATTGGCTGCCGCCGGCGTCCGAGCATCTAGGGTTTCCGGGAGGGGGCTGATCGGGGGGGGGGGAGCTGCTCCAATGGACTCGGAGGACAAGTTCCATGGAGGTGCTGCTTTAATAATTTTTTTAGCAATATTTGTTACATTATTCTCATGACTGCTTAGAGATAGCCAGCAGGCCCAGCACCTATAGTCGATGTATTGTTCAATATCACTTGTTTATGACTTCAAATTCTTAATTTTTTTCCTTTTTCTGGCAGACAAAATGGTGTCATGCACCTGGGTGTGAGTTTGCAGTAGATTTTGTCATGGGAAGTGGAAATTATGATGTTAGTTGCAAGTGCTCATATAGTTTTTTCTGGAACGTGAGTGGCTTCTAAATTTCACTTGTAATTCAGTGCAATTTCAGTGGGAAGTAGGTTCTAATTCTTCAACTTATCTTCAGTGTACAGAGGAGGCTCACCGACCAGTGGACTGTGGTACTGTGGCGAAGTGGATTTTGAAAAACAGTGCTGAGTCTGAAAATATGAACTGGTGCATATCAACACTAAGGTTATTTTTGCATGTCACTTGAAATATATGTGCATATTTATGAATTCAAATTATCCTTCATTTTATTCTTTTTGACGATTGTGAGGATTTTCTCTGTTTGCTCTTTTATATGCATTATCCTTGAGATTTTTCACACATTATATTGAACTCTTTATGTTCTTACACCTGTCAGTTCTTAACCCGTCTCTAACGATGTTATCTGTCTGCTTGGGTATTTTTATGTCTCTTGTAGATTTTTACTCTAATTACGTATAGTATCTTCTTCATGTTTCAATTTCACAGGAAAGGTGATTTTTATTTCTTACTGTTTCTGTTGACACTAATAAATATAATAACATATCATGTGCTTGGATTCATTATCAGAAGAACCTTTTTTCTTTAAAATCCTAAAGATATTTTTGCTCGTAGTAGTTGCCAACACTATAACAAACCACAATATCATGTGCTTAGATTATGTATCATGAGAACCTTTATTTCGAAATCCTTGTCATATATTTGATGAGACAGTCAGATGCTCCATGAAAGTAGGATTTTTAGAAGGAACATCTTAGAATCCACATCATGGACTGATGGACTTGCTTGTGTATTTGTTTTTGGCAAATGGACTTGCTACCGGTGGAAGAAAGATCTCTAATGAAAAGACAATCACAAAGATAAAAAAATGAAAAAAAGTGGAGAAAACTGAAAAATTCAAAGGTGGATCAGTTACAGTATTCTTTCGATGACTGACCCATTCATACTGTAGTCTTTACAGATAAGTATCTGATGTGTTGTTCTAAAATTAGGAATTTATCTCATTTTTGCATTTAGTCCATGGACATCTCTGACATTCATGGACAAGTGTAATTATTCATTTTGTTTATTCAAGCACCCCTTGAGCAACTCCTACCATCTACCCATGGAGGAGCTCGTTGCTGTGCTCTCCGTCGCACCCTCCTGCCCTCAACTTGGGCCTCGAGCTTCGTTCCCTCATTTCGCCGGCAGCCATGGCGTTTCCCTACTTGGAGGCCGTCCTGTGTCAGGTAAACACTTCTGGAAGAAAATCCAATCGTCCCTAGGTCTTTGGTTTGGTTCAATAGCTAAATGACATTACATTCTTTCACTGATCTTTGGTGAACTACTGTTCTTTTGACTTTATTGTTGACTTTTAGCCCATTCACATATAATTTTATGCATCTATTCCAGTGCAGGCAGGGTATGCATTTGATGCTGAACTTGTGTGTGAAGAGTTGAAGAGAAAAGGTATCACTCTTGAGCTACATGTATACCTTGTCAGTTCCATGTGAAAGAATTATAATTAAACCCATACATGCTACTTGGGCATTTCGGATTGTATTCTGGGCAGTTCCTCTCTCAATAGGGTGACTCAAAAGCAAAGTTACAACTTATTGAAATAAGAGTGCAGTGCAATGCCATGTAGCTCTGTCCACCATGGGGTTTGGGGTGTCAATTGTACTCAGACTTATTTCTGCTTTCTGCCTGTGGCCAGTTTGAACCCATGATCTCCATATCAAAGTTGGGTAACATTACCCCTGCCAAGTTTCCTTCCTTATTCCTATCCATTGAAGTAAAATTATATAGAATGAAGTGCTAAAAAAAATGCAAGCTGGTCAAATTGAGCTCATTCATTGTTTACCTTGGACATGCGACTATTCTACTTTCTATTTATGCTTACAGATTTTAACATAATTTTCCAGGTCTACTAGACAACACCAGCCATCAATTATATATTATTGCATTATGGCAACAAGGAAAGAAGGAATCTTTTCTTACAGAGGCAGCTCAGTTAGCAAAGAATATCAAAGAGATGGACCGACCATCTGTTGCTGCTGCTTTAGGGTTGATATGCAGATTGGTTTACTACAGTTTAGGAGAGGATCATGCTGTTAGAACCATTTTGAAGAGCCCTAGGGAATTGTTCCAAATTTCAAAAATGAGCTTTCTGGTCGCTGCACTTTGTCCTTTTGATCTAAGCAGCCCACTACATTCACTTCTCCCTGGCGGCCTTCCAGAATTTTCATCTGAAGAGGTCAATGAGATGCATTGTTTAACTGCTCTCAGCAAAATGGTAGAGTTTAATCTCCAATTTTCCTGCCGTCACCATGTTGATTCGATTACACTGTGAACTTGATGATTTCTTAAGTTGGATATCATATTTGCTTTGTGGTTGCAGCTTGCTAATGAATCTTGTATGAATATGGGCATCAAGTCCGCACAACATCACTTAGGAAGGCTCTCCACCTGAACCCTAACAGTATTTTAATAAGGTGATTTTTTGTGGACCTGTCGTAGCCGCCCAACATATCCGACGTACTCTATAGCTTGGGGAATCTTGAACCTTCTTGCCTCTTAGTTAATTTATTTTTTGGTGCTTAGTTTATTAGTTGGGCCATTTTTTGTTTATAGTATTTCTAGTGATCCAAAAAACAATTCTTCGTCAAGTTGTTCATTAATCAGGTCTTACAAGAAAGTTCTTATTTTTTATTGCTTCTTTAACATGCAAACTTTGTGTTTAGAGATAGGAAGATTTCATATTTGATGATGTTTGTTGTTCAACGTGTGTGGGTTTACCATGGATGGAAGCAATTGTTGCTTAGCATTTTTATTCTACTTATGGTAGATGCATCTTTTGGTATATATTTAACCATCTTCTTGGTTCACCAAAACTTGCAATATAAAACACATTGGAAATAAAAATCATGGATACTTTCTCATTAATCTGGGAGGACCTATGCGACTTTTGGAAACTTCACAGCCTTCACTATGTATTCTGCACGAGTGGATTATCTTTGAGTGGAAGCTATTTTTCTCAGATAAGGCAACCTCTTTCTCATTTTTGACTGTAGTCAATGCTAGATATGTTCCTCCTTCAGAAGAATATAGGAAAATTTCAAATAAAATCTGATTCTGGTCATCTGCTAAATCGGATGCAATTTCTATTTTGTGATCAACAACAAGGGGATATGATCTGTGTCCATCTTCCATATTTGCTGTAGAAAACCATAAAGATGGAAATTTCTGTCATTAATTACTGCTAGTTTTCTGCTGCCCTAGGAATTTAATGATAGAATGGAGAGGAGAAGAGAAAGGTATCCACATCAAGAGGGAGTGTGCCTATACTGCTTGCAAGGAAGATAGGATGGGAGTCACACTTGGGGGATTTTTTTCCCCCATGTCTTTGAGGATGGGGATGAGTTGGGTCTGTCACGAAGTCTGATCAAGGGGTATATGTGGATTGAAGGCATTCATGATGCCTACTGTGATCTTTTCTGGAAGGTGGTCATTTGTCAATGACCGCAATTCATAGAAGAAAAAAATAGAAGGAAAAAAGGCACTTCAAAACAAGAAGAATAGATAATCACTACCAAGATGGTAGATCACTACTCCACCCATTCCCCTCCAATCACATCTCAACCCATGATTACAATTAGAAGTTTCTCCTCTTGTACAATCTGTCCAAGATTAAAGAATCTACTACACCTCTCCTCAGAAATATCATTCCTGAAGAAAATGACAGCAGGTGTTGACAATCTTGGTCAGTTATCCTGTTATTTCTCTTTCCAAATTGCCCATAGCATTGCTGGAAAACTAGCCCAATGCCTGCTGTAATGCGATGCAGCTGGATGGGGTTCTCAGCATTTCTTTTTCCGGACATTATTTTAGTAGTGATATATTGGGGATCACCGGTCTTATTTTATTTTGGGATATGATTTTGATTTTGATTTTCATGTGTATCTTACTCATTTATTGTAGTTAGGATCTAAGGAAATTTTTTTGAAGGTGGGCAGTACCATGAGTATATTAAAAGAAAATAAAATGTACAAGAAGAGGTGGGCCAAAAACCCAAAAGGAGCCTCCCCCCAAAACACCTATACAACCAAATTGACACCAAGGTAGTGTGAAAGACTACCCCTCCAAAAGTCAAAAAAAGGAGATATAGATGAATTCACACTCGAAAGAGAGAATGCCATTCCTTCACCTTAGCCCATATAAAAGGTAGAAGAGTTTCTTCGGTGTGTAATTCCCTCCTGAAGATGTGGTGATTCAATAAGTTCGGATCTGAGGATTATTATTGTACATGTTATAATCCCTTTGCCTTAAAAGTTCATGTCATTTTGACACAATGAGCATTTCTTCAGTGTGCTCTTTCTATTCCTACAATCTTTACGCTAGGAAGATTTGATCCAAACAAGCACGGAATTAATATAATAGAAATTTATAAAAAAATGTTAAATGGGAGCTTATCAAGTGATTTGATAGGTCAGCTGATTTGGGACGGGATGCTGAGCTAGGCCAGACATGTCTCTCTTACTCAATAATTGAGGTCCCCCAATAGCCTTCTTTGACATTTAGTTGCTTTAGTCTCGAGCTGCCTCTGAAGTGCTTCGTTAATCGAATAGCCCCATAGGAGAGCTTCGTACCTAATTGCTGGGAAGAGGGGGTGTCCCTTTAATCGATTAATCCCAGTTGATAATTGATTATCCTCACGCCGACAGCCATGGCCTATAGGGGTACTAGATTATTTCTTCACTGCAAAGTTGTATGTGCAGGTTTAATGTTATATGTACAAGGATGAGGATATTTCAGTTCATCCATCTTGTATTCATGTGTCTTTTTCATCTGTCCTTAACTACAGTGATGGCACATTTTGCCTGTGGGAGACAAGTACATGGACATCAGAGCATTGGTCTTCAACAGGTGGAGACATCACGGTAAGTGGGATAAATATAAATGATAGTTATATGTTGAAAATAGGCTCTTTTGGTAATATCCACACACGTCTTATTGCCTGTTCTGTCTGGTTGGTTTGTTGGCATAAAATTGCATACTATTTATGTTATATCTGTTGTTCACATAAAAATGAGATGGAAGGATTGGCTTTCCACAATCACGGTGTCTCCATTGAACATTCTCAGGGCTTATGCTAATATGGTGGGATGAAAATTATTTATACTTCCATTCTAAAGAAAGTCTGCCATGACTCTTGCTTCAGCGATGGAAATCTCAATTGAAAGCATAATCACCATACTGCTAGCTAGGGGAACTTTAATATTGTGGAATAAAGTTCTGTATATTGCTTAATACAGTTTCCACTGGTCAATCCGCTAAATTATCCTATGAAGTTTCCAGTTTATCCAGCTTCAAAACATTGATCTATAGCTTGCTGGTTGGGTGCATAAATTGCAATCAGAAAACCTTACCTTTCGCAGGTGTTACATATAATAGCTTCCTTTTGGAATGCTCCTTTGCCCAAGAATTTTGAATTTGATACTTATTAATAAATATCTGTCTGTAGATGCACACCTACTCACTGTGGAATTGCCAGAGATTGCTGCGACAGACAGGTAAAGATGTGACTCTGTTATCTTGTTCATAGATTTCTCATGCGGACTTTACTAGGCTTTTCTTTTGCTTAATTGGCAACTGTTTCAGAGACACAGAGGCATTGTCTTACAGCATACATTTTGCAAGTGGAATTTCTGAAATTAACATCTTGTGCTTTGATCTAGCTTTGTACATTTGATCATGTGGGATCTTGTAGGAAAAAATGACAACCTTTCTATTTCACCATACAATGTTTTAGGAGTTATATGTGATCATATTGGTTTCTTATTAGCCCAAAGACACTCATGCCAGTATATACAGATTCATCTATTATAAATGTGTCAAAAAAATTCTAGGGGTTATCGCATGTGTGAATTCTATTTGCAGATCTAAAAGTATGGTAGCATAACATATAACAAAAATAAGATAACATAAAGGCTGCTGGTCTTAAATAAGTCATACTTAAGCTGCTGGTCTTAGATAAGGGCTTATGGTTCAGTTACTGGTATTCATTTCACATATGACCAGGTGTGGTTCAAAACAGTGCTCAGATTCTCAGATTCAAAGCTACTGTTTCTATGTGGATGGCAGGATTAACTTGAGATCTCCAAGTTAGCTGTGTGATTGGGGATATGATTCTCATGTATGCATGCTAGACTTGTCATGATATTGTCAAAAGAATGTGAAATGTTGTGTTATGTATTTAAATAAATTGTGTTGGCTTACCCATATTTTTATTAATATTTTTTTTTGTAAAATATGATGACAGATTTTGTTTGGAACACGTGCGAAGATCGTGCTAGTTGCTTTCATCTTTTGAGACTTTTTGTTCAGGTAAGATCCAGCTTCCATATCCACCTTTTCAAGACAAAAAAAAAACTTTTCTTATATTCCCTGTGTCATTTCTCTCTCTCTTAACAACAATATAGATTTTAATATTAACTTATGCAAGATGCAACTTTTCCCCAATAAACTTTAACCGAGTATTTTTAATTTGAAAAGAATAAAATTCTCCGAAGTCAATAGTTTTAAAACTCTTGGCAGCCTCCATAAGGAAGGAGAATACTATGAAATGCCAAAATACATGATGTCTGCTTAAGAGATTTTATAGTTTATTAACTTTTGTCATCATAAAAATATACACAACATTTAGTTCACGTGCAAAAGGTCCAAGTACTACTAATCTAGGAGGGGTTTAACTTTTGTTCATGGTTTCTTTGGGCCTCATCCATCTGGGTTTTCAAGGGCTTCTCTTCACCTGGAGCAACAAGATTCCACATTAGAGAGAGGCTTGACATGGCTGTGGCTAATGGAGAATGGAGAGCTAGATTCCCTTATGCTTCAGTTCATCACCTTCCCAAAATTTCAAGTGATCCATCTGGAATTTCAAGGGCTTCTCTTCACCTGGAGCAACAAAAGCTAGATTCCACATTAGAGAGAGGCTTGACAGGGATGTGGCTAATGGAGAATGGAGAGCTACATTCCCTTATGCCTCAGTTCATCACCTTCCCAAAATTTCTAGTGACCACTCCCCTAGCTTGCTGGATGCAATGGGGTTTAGAAGAAAACCTTCTAATATCTTCAAAATGGGAGGCCACTGGGTTTGACAGACCCTGGATCAGAAATCTCTTTGAGAATCACTGTGTTAATGGACCATCTTTGTCCACAAATTGTTCTGGTGACATTAAGTTGTTGCATAGTCAGATTAAGAAATGGAAGGAGATGAGGAAGAACAAGAAAATTCACCTTAAGTAAGTTAATTTAGTTTAAAAATGAAGAGCTTAGGTTTGAGGGTCCAAGTATAATTCAAAGACTTTAATATCAGGTTGTGGTTGATGAATCTATAAGTTTCCCAGAAACAGTGGTTTTATTATTAGAATACAAGATAAAATCATCCACCGGTACCATAACTAACAACATAGTCTCAACTACTCAGGCACTTTTCTCTTGGCACTTAATAATTGAAGAAGCCAATTGAAATAAAGAGAAAACCCTTGGAACCAAAGACAAAAACCAAAGAGTAATATCAAAATTATTTCCAAGTGGAATAAGTGAATAGAATGACCAAAAGATTTAACCATTATGAGGACAGTTTGTTGTTTACCACTTACAAATGCTTTAAATGCAGGTTTGAGGGCGGTCATTTCATACATACAACATCCTGTAAAGATATTCATTCTACATGGTGAGCATTTAACTTTTACTGAGGTAAAGTGCTTGACTTCCATTCATAAGGGATGAAGCTCACCTAGAGACCAAATATCAGATTTAGAACCATAAGGTATGTCAGCAAGAAGCTCAGGGCACATGTAACTGGGAGTGCCAACTACCTGCATAACTAGCTATCAGTTAATAAAGTATAATAGTTCATTGAATTGCATCAAACAAACAATATCACTTACAGAAGAGGCAAGATCATCTGATGTTATCATTTTAGCAAGTACAAAGTCACCTGAAATGCATGCCAAGAAGAAACATGTAAGCTAGAAGCAGGAATCAAACCAAAAATAATTCCACTTTCAAATAACTAGACGCAACTCACCTAGACGTATGTCTTGATCTTTTGTCAGTAATATATTGAACACTGGACAAACGAGTGATATTACAAGTAAACAGAGAAATACTTCAATGGGACATTTTGGCATTTAAAATAAAAGAGGTCACTGACCTTCACATCCCGATGAAGAATGTGATTTGTGTGTAGGTAATCAAGTGCCATTAAAAGCTGCACAAGCCACTTGCATAGCTTCTGTATGCAATCCAAGGCAAAAGAATCAGAAGATAAAACTTGTCAACTGGCTAGGAATTTCTATTTGTAGGATAGGAAAGTAAGATGGATTTAGTTCCCAAAATGAAACAACCTCCTCAGGGAAAAGGAGTCCATTGGACTTCTTTATAGCCTCCGCCCTGCATGTCAGAAGAATTCATCTATGTTAGACTGCATGAAATGGTCCTTGACCTATTTTAACATATTTTAATATAAAAAATGTACTTACATGTCCCCTCCCTCACAGTAACCTATGATTATGCATACATAGCAGCCCTGGAAATAACAATGTCACAAGTCAGATAGCTTTAAACAAATTGAATAAAATTAGTACTTCAATCTTCCTATTTTGGAAAAAAGAGACTCAAACATCCATTTTGAGATCCTCCAAGAAAAATAAAGAAAATTGTAGTGTCAAGAACAGAAGACAGATTGAAAGAAGTCTGCAAATATATGAGGCATGATCAAAGAAGTCTCATGAGAGTAATAGGATTCAGATTCCATAAAGGTGGCATCCTTGAGATAATATTCTTCTTCCAAGTTCTAGGATCTAGACATTTATATTCCTTCTTGGTGGGTGAATACCCCAGGAAGACACCATTTATGGATCTTGGGTCAAGTTTTGAAGTGTGAGGACCAAGGGAGTGTATAAAGCAAAAACAACCAAACACTTAAAGTGGTAAAGCAAATAGGGGCTGACTTGGAAACATAAATGTAATTGGGGACTTGTTCCCAAAAACTTTGGATGGTATATGATTTTATCATGTATAAGGCTGTGAGAACCACTTCACTCTAATATTTATAGGCTCAATATATTTTTCTTTGATCAAATTTTAATTTTTTAAAAATTTATATAAAATTTTATTTTATATTCATATGTCTAATGTTTTATTTTTCATGTCTAATTCAGAATGTTGCATTATATGATGACGGGACGAAGACCAGGGCGAGGGCTAGGAGGATTTTTTTTTATTTTTTTATTGTATTAAATTAAATTTGTAGTTGATTAAATATTTTATTATATAATTGCTTGAACATTTAATTTAGCATTGTAATTTTTTTATTGTATGTGTGTGTTTCTATTGTCTACAGATTTGTTAATGTTTATGAAAGTTTTTAGAAAATATTTTTTTTAAAATTATGATAAATTTGCGACGGATCAGCGACGGATTTATTTTTGTCGCTAATTATTTGCGACGGATTAGCGACGCATTTTTTGTCGCTACCTATTTGTCGCGTATCCCTTGCTAATTAGCGATGGATTTTCGTCACCAATTAGCGACACAGAGTTCGTCGCTAATTCATATAATTTGCGACGGTTTAGCGTCAGAAAAATTTGTCGCTAATTGACGCGACGGATTTGCGTGCACACTTTTTCCGTCGCAAAATCCGTCGCCACAAAAATTCGTCGCGAATCAACTACAAACCGGGGGAAAAACAATGCGACGTAAATCAGCGACGAAATAATAATCCGTCGCTATTCCACCGCTAAATAGCGTTGATTTGGTGACCATTATTTTCTGTCGCTAATTTAGCGACGAGTTTTTTGGGACGGAAGCATTCCGTCGCTAATTTCTCGGTAATCTGTCGCTAAACATCATTGGCGACGAATTAGCGACGGATCAACGACAGAATGTGTCCGTCGCTAATCATGTTTTTTCTTGTAGTGTATCTCCCCAAGCCCATTAGTGGATAAATGCTAGAATATGGGAGATAAATTTGGAAATTCGGAGTTAATTAATAAATAAATTAAAATGGATAAGATAAATATTAAAAAAGGTTATAAATATCCTAAAAAGAGTCCAATCATCTCCTAAACTATTACCCACGAATTTAGACTTCTCCCCAAGCCTATTAAGTAGATAAAGGCAAGAAATTGGGTGATAAATGTGGAAAATTAAGAGTTTGAAGGGAAAGATGAGTTTTAAGAAAGGAGGACTCTTACACAACCTAATATACCTCTAATTCATGACTACCAAGCCCAATTTTCATTGATGGAGCTTTGGAGCACAAGGAAAGGTGGCTAAGGACGAGGAGCAAGGAGAAGAAGGAGATTTGGAGCAAGAAGAACTTGGAAATTCGTCATCCCCAAACCCTAGGATCTTTACAGTGCAAAAAGGTAGGCAATCTCTCAAGCAAAAATCGTGTAAAAATTATCCTAAGTAGTCTTCATGTACCTCTTCAAAAGCCCTCTGGTCTGGTTGTATTTCGCTCATCCATTGGGCAAATTTAATTCGTGAAGCTCTGCTATTACCATGAACTGAAATCTTATGTTTTCTCTAATTCCCAACATATACTTGCTCTCATGCCATAATAAAATTCTCGTATATACTGCATCTTATTATCTTTCAAACGCCCCTAGTCTTGCTCGATTTTGATCTCCCATGAGGGAGAATTAAATCTTTGAATCCCTATCTGTTGCTTGTACCCGACTCTTCATGTTTACCTATAAACTATGTGCATACTTGATTCCATACCATGATAAAATTTTCTAAAATACTACTTTGTGTTGGCTTTCGAACGCTCCTAGTTTCATAATTTTTCATTATGTATTCATCTCTAATTAATTCATTGAACCCTAACTATGCCTGTTTAGGTTGTTAGAATGTAACATGTTCAAAGCATAGTTAAATCTTGTCTAATTTCAAATTAATCATGCATGCTGATAGATATATGTTTCTACTTTCATTTGAAACTAGATTCGTGATTTTTAGGTCACTATACGATTTTATATTGAATTTAGAAGAGCCCTGTGTCATCCAGTATCAACCCTGAAAAAAAAGGGAAAAACCCAGACCGTCCCTGATATCGCGGCGGCGCGATACGCCGCGATAACATGAGGGTCGCGGTTGGCCGCCAGGTCACTTCTTGAACGCGACGGGCCTCGCCACCGCGTTCCCTTCCTGGTCCGAGCTAGGCCGGCCGGTCTGCGGATCGCGCCCGAGCCGCCCGTCGTGACTTGAATCGCGACGGGTAGTTTCGCCGCGATTTGAAGATTTCGGCCAGAACATGAAATTACTCTCATGCCCTTGTCAATTAAGCTATATGACTCAAGTTTAACCCTAATCATGCACTGTTTTGAACAGTAACAATTGATTGTTTATATTTGTTAATAATCTCATGAAAATATATTATTTAAAAGTCAATTGCACGATCTATCATATTCTCAAGATTTCTCTACACTTGCACACACATAACATTATTAATTGCCATTTGACCTTATTGAATTACGCAATAATGTATTCGGTAATTTATTGAAATAAATTACTAAATTTTCTATTTTATTAAATACAATTGTTTCCATTTTTACTCGCGCATTTTAAATACCGTTATCATTTTCCCTCAGCTTCGAGCACTCGAGGCACGACGAACCCGTTTTCTACACAGTTTCCCTTGACTTGGACCACCTCTCCATCGGGAATACTCTCGACTGGACCATGGACTCCTTGTCAAGGCCTCCGTAAGTCTTCTTGACTTTGGCACATGTCCTTAGTCAACGAGCTGGTTGTACCTTTAAATCCCGTTACACTCTTAGGGATCAGTACGATCCAAATGGCCTTAGTAAGATCTCTCTTATCTTGTGTTCATGCTGGACCATCTGGCTAGGGGTGTTCATTATTTGGTCCAAACCGAAAAATCGAACCGAACCGCCGGTTCGGTTCAGTTCGGTTCGATTTTGAGTTGGGAAACCGAAATGAACCGAATATATATATATATATATATATATATATATATATAAAGACATCTGTGGTGCAGTGGTCGGAGGCTTGGAGCCGCGCCCTTTGTACGGCGGAGGTCGCGAGATCAAATCTCGCGACTGTCGCGCGCGAACATTTTTTGTGTGTCTAATTTAAACTTAATATGTGTATATAATAAAGTAATATTACATATATACTTAAAGGCGCATGTAGCGCAATGGTCAGCCCCGCCCTCTGTTCGCGCGGACGTCGCGGAGGTCGCGAGATCCACTCCCGCGGGCGGCCACGTAAACCTTTTTTTTTTTTTTAATTTCAGTTCAAACCGAACCGAACCGGTTCGGTTCAGTTCGGTTTGCTACAGTAATCGGTTTGGTTCGGTTTGGTAAAAAATAAGGGGTGAATCAGACCGTGTTCACCCCTACATCTGGCCAGTGTTCTTAGCATGGCTAGTGGGCAGTAGTGACTACTTCTACTAGACTGCCGGTACCCGACCTGGTGTTGTACAACGGTTACTATCGTGGTTTATCATTGTTTTACGATTATACCCTTATCTCATCCACTATCCTTGTACTCTCATCTATTCACGTTCACTCTACTATCTTGTATATTCATCTAATACTCTCTTAAGACTCTTGAGCTGTTGTGGCTCCCATTGCGTATACTATATATGACTGTCTAGCGCCATAATATGGGTCTAGTGACCCTATTGACTCGAATGCATAATTGTGCAGGGCACGGAGAGTGTCCGAGGGGCTCCAATCTAGTCCTGGGGGCAGAGAGCCACCCGAAAATACCTGCAGGGGCTATTGACGGTGTTTTGCATTGCACCGGTTCTGACTATCTCAACATTGGCTAGACACCTAACTGTTATACTATTAGTCTGAGGAGTTCAGACGTACTGTACCATTTCGGTGCTATTATTGTGCTAGCACTGACTGTTATAACATTAGTCTGAGGAGTTCAGACGTAATGTACTATCGTTAAATGGCTACTATCCCAAAGTGACTATTGTCGTACTCGACTAGTGCACTGTGGTGCAACCATACACGTTATCTCGTTGCACGATATCTCTTTACACGTTATCTCATTACACGCTATCTTGATATACAAGTTATCTTGCTACATGCCACCTTGATACAAACTATCATATTACATATCATTTTGATACACACTATCTTGTTATATGGTCTTTTCTCTATCATTCTAATTTTGCAATATTTTTGTGAAGTGTATTATCGTTCACATGTTAACGCATGCTATCATTCTAGTATGCCATCAATCTCTTATCATGTACTATTTCTCTCTTGACTATACTTACCATACACATTGTTCATGCCTCCGCGATTTATTCCGCTGCTAAATTGGCGGGGCATGACATAACTATTTTTTGGTTTTGTCCCTGTTTAGGAGATCCAATGATCTCTTACAACTGGACCGTTTCTGTATATATTGATGTGAATTCACAATGGCTGAGTGTCGAAAGGCTTCCAATTCCTGTAATCTTCGCATGGTATCAGAGCCCCAGAACCCTCAGCTTCTCATTTAGCCATGGCCAACAATGCATCCGAATCCTCGTCTGAGTTCTACCCCTACCCTTCCACTCTCAACATCACCAATTTCGTCTCATTAAATCTTGATTCTTCAAACTATGTTCTCTAGCGAATGCAGATGACAAATCTCATTGATAGCCAGGATCTTACTGGTTTTATCACAGGTGAATCTTCAGCTCCACCTCAGGTCGTTGCCTCCCCAGACTCGTCTAAAGACTCTGGCAAGAAGGCAACACCAAACCCCTTGTACGTGGCCTGGCGACGCACAGATAGGCTCGTGCGCGCCTGGATTTGCAGCCGCCTCACCACCGAGGCCCTCGGTCTTATCGGTGATCTTCAGACTTCAAAAGAGATCTGGGATACACTACAGACCACGTACGCCCATGGGAGCTCCGAGCTACGTCTACATCTCCAACGTCGCCTCACATCTCTCACCAAGGAAGTTGGACACACCATACACGAGTATATTCGTGAATTTAAAGGGCTATGCGACGATCTAGCCATGATTGGTCGCCCTCTCTCAGATGAAGACAAGGTGATGCACTTGCTCAATGGTCTTGGGACCGAATACCTCCCTTTTACTACATCTGCTATGCGGCCACCCCTCCAATCTTACAATGTTATCGTTCCTCAACTGATTGATTTTGATACACATGTGACCAAGTTGCAACCCAGCAATACTCCTGCCTTTGTTAGCTACACAGGAAACTCAAAAAACAACTTCAGGCGCACACAACAGGGGCATTTCAATTCCAAAGGAAATCGTGGCCATTCCTCCTCCAAGACAACCAAGTTTCACTCCAAAGGGAAGGGCTTCGTCCCACATTCTCAGTCCAGCAACCCGGGTGGTGCCCACTCATCCAAGACTGCAACTACACCACAAGAGCCTTGTCAGATCTGCTATGATCGCAGTCACATAGCCTCCAAGTGTCCCCAGCGATTTAATCATGCATATCAGGCAGAAGATGTCCCTCAGGCCTTATCAGCACTCACACTCAATGATCAGACTGACACAGCAGAGTGGCTACTTGATTCGGGTGCTGGTGCACACATGACCAGAAATGCAGGTATGTTACATAATCTGCACCCTTACACTGGCTCTCTTCGAGTGATTGTTGGCAACGGAGACAAGATCTCCATTTCCCACTTAGGAGAAACAGCAGTTCACAACAGTCAAGGATCTCATCTCCCTCTTAAAAATGTTCTGGTGGTGCCTAAAGTTACTCAGAATCTTTTGTCTGTCAGTCAATTAACTAGAGATCTTGAATGCACTTGTGAATTTTCTGCTAATGAAGTTGTTATTAAGGACAAGACTTCGGGTCAGACATTAGCAGCGGGGAAGAGGAAAGGGAATACATACACTCTCCAATCAAACATTGACGCATTTGTCGCACTCCAAAGCCCCGCAGCAGATACTCACACATGGCACCACCGACTCGGACACCCACATAACAAACTACTGCAGATTCTACATAAACATGGTCTCATCACTGTAAGAGACAAATTCGATTTTTCTTCTACTTGTGTCAGTTGTCCGTTAGGCAAAACTAGTCAGTTACCTTTTCCTCGCAGCAATAAATGTGCTGAGTCACCGTTTGAGAAAATACATTGTGATTTATGGGGACCTGCACCTGTTGTGTCTACTCAAGGTTTCAAATACTATGCATGCTTGGTTGATGATGCTTCAAGATTTACATGGTTGATTCCTCTTAAACAGAAGTCTGATTTCTTTGCTCAATACATCTTATTTGAAAAATTTGTTCTGTGCCAATTTGGAAAAGTCATCAAGGTCTTTCAGTGTGATGGTGGAGGAGAGTTTGTAAACAACAGATTCCTCTCTCATTTGGCTAATAGTGGTATCCGTTTACAACTCTCTTGCCCACACACGCCCCAACAAAATGGGGTGGCAGAACGGAAGCACCGCTCAATTCGGGAACTTGGTCTCACAATGATCTTCCATAGTAAAGTTCCTCTGAGATACTGGGTTGAAGCCTTCTCTACCACTGTTTTTCTCTTAAATAGGCTCCCCACGTCTACAAGAGGCTTTCACACACCATATTCTCTACTTTATGGGCATCACCCAAACTATGACAGCTTACGGAGCTTTGGCTGCCTCTGTTTTCCCCTTCTCCAACATCCCTCTACTTCTAAATTCCTTCCCAAATCCACGCCCTGTATTTTCCTTGGATATAGTGACCGTCACAAAGGGTATAGGTGTCTCTCTCACACCACTGGTCGCATATACATTTCTCGCCATGTTCTCTTTGACGAGACACAATTTCCTCTTCGAGATGGTTCCTCTAGCTCTCACACGTCCGATATTCTCCTTAGATCCTTCTCAAATAAACCTACCACTCCTATTATGAACCCATCTTCATCCACTACGCAAGACGAACCTCCACCACTCCCAACCAACCCGCCACCTATTATCCCTGCATCACCATTCCCACCTCCGGTTGCTTCGCCATCACTTTCGCCCCCATCACCCCCGCCCGCTCTCTCTCCATCCCTCTCACCTATCATCTCGACCTCACCATCACCTTCCCCACCATCGCCCCTCCTGCCATCCCTCCCCCTCCCCTCTTCCCCATCAACTTCCACTCCAGCACCTCCGCCCTTATCACCTTCTCCTCCACCGTTGATACAAAATGACCATCCCATGCTCACCCGTGCTAAGTCTGGGGTTACCAAACCCAACCTCAAGTATGCTCTCTCCACCATTGTTCTCCCAAAGGAACCTACAACAGCCAAGGCTGCTCTGCAAATCCCTCGATGGCGCCAAGCTATGCAAAATGAAGTTGATGCTCTTGTTCGCCAGTGCACCTTTACTTTGGTCCCCCGCACTTCTGATATGAGAATTCTTGGAACAAAATGGATTTTCAAGACCAAGGTTAAGGCTGATGGGTCCTTTGATCGCCTCAAAGCTTGATATGTGGCCAAAGGTTTCAATCAGATTGCCGGTGTTGATTTTAGTGAGACTTTTTCACCTGTTATAAAACCTGGCACTATTCGACTAGTGTTGTCCATTGCTCTCATGAACAAGTGGCCACTTCGACAACTTGACATAAAAAATGCATTTCTCCATGGTCACTTGGAAGAACCTATATATGTGCGACAACCTATAGGCTTTGAGGACCCACAACACCCACAACATGCATGGCGTCTCCACAAGGCTCTTTATGGTCTCCGACAGGCTCCACGACAATGGTTTAATCGGTTTAGCCAGTTCCTCCTCAAGTTGGGCTTTCACTGCAGTACTGTTGACCCCTCCATGTTTGTGTCATGTTCGGCAGCATATTCTCATCTTATTGATCTATGTGGATGATATCATTCTTACTAGCGATGATGCACCTTTGTTGCAGAAATTTATCACTCGTCTTGGGAACACATTTCACCTCACCGATCTTGGTCCTCTCAAGTCTTTTCTGGGCATTGATGTGCAATATAATCAGCATGGTTTGCTTCTTTCTCAGGCCAAATATGCTAGATCCATTCTCAAGCGTGCTCACATGGACACATGCAATCCCATTGCCACTCCCATGGCCACTCGTCCAGCAGCTCCTGACACCGCATCTTTTGATGATCCTCACTTGTACAGGAGCTTGGCTGGGGCACTACAGTATCTTACATTTACTCGGCCTGACCTCACATACTCTGTTAATTATGTCTGTCAGTTTATGCATAACCCCAGCATCAGCCATTTTCAACTTCTCAAAAAGTTCCTTCGATATGTTCAAGGAACCATCGACTATGGTATGCAACTTTATTCTCAAACATGTATGGATCTATATGCTTATTCCGATGCGGATTGGGCTGGATGTCCAATCACTTGACGGTCCACTACAGGGTATTGCACCTTCCTTGGCAGCAACTGCATCACTTGGAGTGCCAAGAAACAACACACCGTGGCTCGTTCAAGCGCTGAAGCTGAATACCGCTCCATGTCATCGACCACGGCAGAAATACTTTGGTTACAATTCTTATTGCGTGATCTTGGCATCTCCCTTTCTCAGCCACCCCAACTTCTCTGTGACAACCTGAGTGCACTTTACATGACTGTTAATCCAGTCTTTCATGCCCGTACAAAACATATTAAATTGGACTACCATTTTGTTCGGGAGAAGGTTGCACAGGGAGCACTTATCACTCGTCATGTACCTTCTCAATCTCAACTTGCAGATCTCTTCACCAAGCCCTTGGCGAGAGTTCCATTTTGCTTGTTACGAAGCAAACTTGGCTTATGTCTTCCCCCTGCCAAGTTTGAGGGGGAGTGAGAAGAATACAGCAAGCAGATTCAACGGAGCTGCACTAAAATAGGATGTTTCCATAGTAGCCCTGTACAGCTATAACCTTCTTTAGATTGTTGTAACTATTTTTTGGTTTAAGATCCAATGATCTCTTACAACTGGACCGTTTCTGTATATATTGATGTGAATTCACAATGGCTGAGTGTCGAAAGGCTTCCAATTCGCACTTACATGATCAAGGTCGTTTGAAACGCATACCCACATCAACTCAAAATGTTTCCTTACATTCTGATCATTAAAGATGAGCCGAGCAAGGGTGGTCTTCCCCACTCCTCCCAAGCCCACGATGGGAACAATGGAGAAGCTTTTGTTGTTGTTACTGGATTCAGCAGAGGACAAGAGGATCTTTATGATTTGTTCTTTCTCTCCGTCTCTGCCTATCACAGATGACTTATCTGGGAGGAGGGCACCAGTCTGCCGCCATGTTGGCAACACAGGGCAGCTATCTTGTATAGTTGATAATTGGAAGACAAGCATGTCAATTTGAGGTTGAAGACAATCTAACCTGTTATTCATCTCACGGATCAGGTCCATCATGCTGGGAGTCATTGTATGAGCGCCCATCGACTGCACCGCTGCATTGGTGGCGAGGTCATCAATCAAGTCTTCAGCGTCAAACACCACCTGCTTGAGCTTCCGAAACGTGAGTCTGCTTGTCTCAAGGCTAATGTGCTTCTTCTCTGCATCCTTGAGCACTGCAATGATGTACTCCATCTTGTTGACCAGCTGGGAGATCTCCTCATTTTCTGGAAGACCAGGGCCAGAAAGTGGGTAGATCTGCTTCAACTTCTCGATATCCTGCTCCAACCCAGTTCCGGAGAAGGCAAGAACTCCCCCATTCTTCCTCTGCAACGCCATCTCTCTCTCTCTCTCCTTAGGTGGTGGAGGCTCGCCAGAGCAAGAGAAAGAGGAGCAATGTTGGCTGAAGTCATGCATACATGTCAACTGTCGGATACGTTGACCGATGGGTTGTCTGATCAGATCAAGCCTATACTTCTTTTTCATTTTTTTTTCTTTTCTTTTCCTCTTCTTCTTCATCAAGCCAATACGTCGATATGTTTTTTCCTTTTTTCTTTAATCTCTCAAACAGCTGTCACCTATTCGGGGGCGCAAACTTTCATAATAGAAAAGAGCCTCCGTGTGGACAATGACCTAAGTAGTGCCACTTGACCCAAAAGAATGGACAATATGTAATCTTATGACGGGCTACATGTTAACATTAAAAAAAAAAAATTTTGAAACGTATACATTTTTTCTTCTTGGGTCCACATGACGACATGTATATTTTTTGGGGTTTTTTATGTGTGCTTCGTGTTAAAAAGTATAATCAGGTAATAATCTATTTTATTATTTTTATATTTGTACTAAAATTCTTATTAGATGATTTTTTTTCCACCAGAAACTCGATGACCACCTGTCATAACGGGACTGTTAAAAATGGTCAATAAAAGTTCACAATGGAAATAGATCATAATATCCCTCCATCATTGTAAATAGTGAAGTGTCTAAATAATGCTTAATAGTCACTAAAATAGCCGGTAAAATAATATTCTAAATATATTATATAATTTCAAGATGGCAAGTGATGATGATGGGAAACGAGACTCGTGTTGGATGCGGATTGAGACTCGTGACGTCAGATTATAATTATAGATATGTTTGGCTCTTGCACGACGATGCCAGATTGGTGATGACACCTGAGCATGACTCTACTTCAACCCGCCCCGCATCTACCGTCATCAGAGGAGGCCATTAATAGCGACTTCAGCATCCATCAGGCCCTCTAAACTAGTGATATATTTTTCTTTTATTTAATTGTCTCTTTAGTTGTGAGGGAGATGCCCATTAAGGGGCCATTTAAGTCTTTTCTTATTTTTATGTATTTTTGGATGGGATTTTAGCACCATTTTAGATCCAAGGGGTATTTTAGTTCAAGCGTCAATTGGAGACTACTAGGGTTTTTCTCTCTTTAAATAATGTTGTAAACCTCATTTAGAGGGGATGATGAATGAAATGAGAAAATTAGTTTTGAACCCTAACCAACGTTGAGTAGATCGCCACCTTCCTCCCTCCAATTCTCTCTTTTATATACTTGATGCATGTTCATGAGATCTTGCTCGTACTTGACATCATCATGTTCTTGTTCTCGTTATTGTCTCGACTCATGCATTATCATTAGTTACTCTACTTGTTAACATATTAATTACTTAAAATATATCTAACTATTGAGATATAAATCTTATTGAGCGTTTGCTCACCCAATTGTTACTTAATATTTTTTAGGTGAATCTAAGGACAATACACACATAGACGGGGAAGGTCAAGAGTGAAGAACGACCCAGGTAATCGTCGTGATGTAGAAGAGTTACTATGGAGTCATTCTAGATTAGTTTAGAATAGTAATTAGTTGTCTTTTAGTTAATTACCAATGTAAGTGTCATGATGAGCCCTATGTAATGGCTCTAAATTAGTAGTCATAATGTGACTTAGTGATTTTTATCAATAAAATTTAGAGTTTATTATTAATTCCCTTTTAGTCTTTTATATTTAGTTTGTTGTGAATGCCACGGCTGATTGATATGTATGTATCTACTCGCGTTCCGATATTCCGAATCGGGATGTGATAGATCAACTCAGCCACAATTCGATTAAAAAAAATGCTCTTTGTCTTCATTGTTCTTACGAAGTGATTACAAAGAGTTTATATAGGTGCACTAATTTGCATCCATGGCCACAAAAGATAACAAGAGCAAAATAAACCTCCAAATATCAATAACCCCTAATAACAATTGAAACAAACTAAATTAAACAAATGATAAATAAATAAATATACAACTCTAAGTGAACAGTCCATCATCATCTCCCAACTACAAAGAGATCGGCCCTACGGGTTCTTGACTCCGAAGTCATATCCATCTCATATTCGCACAACCTACTTACTATAGGTGTAGCACCCTTGATTTTTAAAATCAAGAAAAATAAAATTTTATTATTTAATAAATGAGATAAATTAATTTAATTAGAATAAAAGGGAATTAAAACAATACCCATTAAGCTAAATTATTAATGGGTTACTCTAATAACCCAAACCTAATAGATTGGGCCCAAATAGGGTTAGCCCATCATGGGATGAGAAATAATTAAGCCAAATTCGGAATAAAAATAAGTGATAATTAGGAAAGGGTTTAAATAATTATTAAATAGTCTATATCCATCCTAAAAAGAGTCCTAAACTTATCCTAAACCTCTACCCACGAAATTAGATCCCTTCCCAACTCTATTAGGTGGATAAATAAGAGAAAGTGGGAGATAAATACCAATTTTCGGAGTTGGATGAGAAAGAAAAAGTTTTAGGTGATTTAGAACTCTATAAGCCATCAAAACACCCCACAATTTCATGTTAAGACCTTTGGAGACGAAGAGGAGAAGATCTGGAGTAAGGAAGGAGAAGGCTTGTAGTAAGAAGGGTTTTCATAATCTCGTCATCCAAACTAGGGTTTTCTTACTCCACAAAAAAGGTAGGCAATCTCTCAAGAAAAAATCGTGAAATAATTACTCTAGGTAGCCTTCATGTACCTCTTCAAAAGCCCTATGGTTTTGTTGTATTCCGCTCATCCATTTGGGCGAATTTAATTCGTGAAGCCCTGCTGTACCATGAACCCGAAATCTCATGTTATCTCTAATTCCTTGCATGTACTTGTTCCCATGCCATGATAAAATTCTCAGTTATACTACATCATACTAGCTTTCAAAAGCCCTTGGTCTTTCTCTATTTCGACCTCCCATGAGGGAGAATTAAATCTTTGAATCCCTGTCTGTTGCCTGTACCCGACCCTTCAAGTTTACCTTTAAACTTCGTGCATACTTGATGACCTGCTATGATAAAATTCTCTAAAATACTACATCTTGTTAGCTTTTGAACGCCCTTGGTTTCATAATTTTTCATCATGTATACATCTCTAATAAATTCGTTGAACCCTGACTGCGCCTGTTTAGGTCATCGAAAAGTAACCTGATCAATGCATGTCTAAACCTTGTCTATTTTCAAATTAATCGTGCATGTTGATGAACTATTTGATCAGATATCAGGAGCAAAGTATTTTTCTAAGATTGACCTTAGATCGGGATATCATCAGATGAGGATTAAAGATGCAGATATCTACAAGACAGCTTTCAGGAGCAGGTACGGTCATTACGAATTTGTAGTCATGCCTTTTGGACTAACCAATGCTCCTGCAGCTTTTATGCAATTAATGAACAGCATCTATCGGCTCTACCTCGACAAGTTCGTCGTGGTATTCATTGATGATATTCTCATATACTCAAGACCAAGGAAGAGCATGAGGAGCATCTAAGGATCGCTCTGCAAATCTTACGGGACAATCAACTCTACGCCAAATTGAGCAAGTGTGAATTCTGGCTCGAGGAGGTGTAATTTCTGGGTCATGTTATTTCCAAGGACGGTATCGCTATCGACCCTTCCAAGGTAGAAGTCGTGCTCAACTGGGAGAGGCCGACCAATGTCACAGAAATCAGGAGCTTTCTTGGATTGTCTGGATATTACAGACGGTTCATAAAAGATTTCTCCAAGATAGTTGTACCTCTTACGCGTCTTACGCGGAAAGAGAATCCCTATGTCTGGAGCAAGGAGTGCGAGAAGAGCTTCCAAACACTAAAGCAGTTGTTGACGTCTGCACCTGTCCTCGCATTACCAGTCGAAGGAGCAGGATTCTCAGTCTACACTAATGCATCTAGAATCGGTCTAGGCTGTGTACTAATGCAGAATGAGAAAGTGAGCTTATTCTTCAAGGTAGTTGAAGCCACATGAAGTCAATTATCCTGTCCATAACTTAGGGCTAGCTGTTGTGGTATTTGCACTCAAGATCTGGAGGCATTACCTAAATGGGGAACAATTCATTGTTTACTCCGACCACAAGAGTTTGAAGTACTTATTTTCTCAGAAGGAGCTCAACATGCGACAACGGAGATGGTTGGAGTACTTAAAGGATTTTGATTTCAACATTCAATATCACCCAGGTAAAGGTAATGCAGTAGCTGATGCACTTAGCAGAAAACCAGTAGCTTCGTTACCCTGTCTAGTCATGGGCGAGATGCAATTGTTAGAGCAATTCGCCAGTCTAGATCTGAATATTGAAAAGAGAAGTGATAAGATGTTAGTAGCTAATCTTAAAGCTCAACCTGACATCTTTGTCGAGATCAGAGAGCAATAGGCTAATGATCTGTTTCTAATCAGAGTAAGGGAGACCATAGCTGACAAGCCAGACTTCTCCATCGCTGAAGATGGAAGAATATTATTCCAAGCCAAGACATGTGTGCCTGACAATGAAGAGCTGAAAAGGAAACTGATGGATGAAGCCCACAAGACCAAGGACACAATACATCCAGGTGCAACCAAGATGTACCAAGACATGAAGAGGTCATTTTGGTGGCCAAACATGAAGCGTGTGGTAACTGAGCATGCCGCGCACTGCCTCACTTGTCAGCAGGTAAAAGCAGAACACCGTCGTCCTGCGGGTGTACTTAGGCCCCTGGACATACCTGAATGGAAGTGGGAAAGCATCGGAATGGATTTCATCATGGGTTTACCCTGAACTCGTGGTGGACTAGATGCTATTTGGGTCATTGTGGATAGATTGACAAAGTCTGCACACTTTCTAGCAATTCGAAGTACCTGGAGTGTTGATGTGCTTGCAGCTTTGTATGTGAAAGATAGTCAGACTACATGGAGTTCCAGTATCCATTGTCTCAGTTCGTGACCCCAGATTCACTTCTAGATTTTAGAAGGGACTCCAGACTGCCCTAGGCACAAAACTCAACTTTAGCACAGCTTTCCACCCACAGACGGATGGACAGACTGAAAGGACGAATCAGATAGTGGAAGACATGCTACGAGCTTGTGCTATAGACTTTGAGGGATATTGGAATGAACAATTGTCACTAATTGAATTCACCTACAACAATAGTTATCAGGCCAGCATCAAAATGGCACCATTTGAGGCACTGTATGGCAGAAGTTGCAGATCGCCAGTATGCTGGAATGAAGTAGGTGAGCAGCAATGGCTAGGACCAGATATGGTGCAGAATACTAGCAGGGACATACAAATTATCAGAGACAGAATTAAGATAGCTCAGTCCAGGCAGAAGAGCTATGCAGACAAAAGAAGAAGGGATTTAGAATTTCAAGCTGGAGATCATGTGATGCTCAAAGTATCCCCGACCCGAGGATTTCAGAGGTTTGGGATGAAAGTCAAGCTAAGACCGAGATTCATAGGTCCGTTTGAAGTGTTAGATAGAGTGGGCGAGGTAGCGTATCGACTGGCACTACTACCCCAGTTTGCAACAGTACACAATATTTTCCATGTATCCATGCTGAGAAAGTACGTGTACGATCCATCACATGTAATCAGCTATGATGACATTATTCTGAATAAGGATATGACCTATGAAGAAAGGCCAGTGAAAATCTTGGACAAGAAGATGCAACAACTTCGGAATCGGTCTATACCCGTAATGAAGGTATTATGGAGAAACCATGAAGTCGAAGAGGCCACGTGGGAGCCCGAAGCATTATTGCGACGGAATTATCTAGAGTTATTCAGTAAGTCATTCTTCCTCTTACGATTCTATGAATTTGGGGACCAAATTCTTTTTAAGAGGGGGAGGATGTAGCACCCTTGATTTTTAAAATCAAGAAAAATAAAATTTTATTATTTAATAAATGAGATAAATTAATTTAATTAGAATAAAAGGAAATTAAAACAATACCCATTAAGCTAAATTATTAATGGGTTACTCTAATAACCCAAACCTAATAGATTGGGCCCAAATAGGGTTAGCCCATCATGGGATGAGAAATAATTAAGCCAAATTCGGAATAAAAATAAGTGATAATTAGGAAAGGGTATAGTCCATATCCATCCTAAAAAGAGTCCTAAACTTATCCTAAACCTCTACCCACGAAATTAGATCTCTTCCCAACTCTATTAGGTGGATAAATAAGAGAAAGTGGGAGATAAATACCAATTTTCGGAGTTGGATGAGAAAGAAAGAGTTTTAGGTGATTTAGAACTCTATAAGTCATCAAAACACCCCACAATTTCGTGCTAAGACCTTTGGAGACGAAGAGGAGAAGATCTGGAGCAAGGAAGGAGAAGGCTTGGAGCAAGAAGGGTTTTCATAATCTCCTCATCCAAACTAGGGTTTTCTTACTCCACAAAAAAGGTAGGCAATCTCTCAAGAAAAAATTGTGAAATAATTACTCTAGGTAGTCTTCATGTACCTCTTCAAAAGCGCTATGGTTTTGTTGTTTTCTGCTCATCCATTTGGGCGAATTTAATTCGTGAAGCCCTACTATACCATGAACCCGAAATCTCATGTTATCTCTAATTCCTTGCATGTACTTGTTCCCATGCCATGATAAAATTCTCAGTTATACTACATCATACTAGCTTTCAAAAGCCCCTAGTCTTGCTCTATTTCGACCTCCCATGAGGGAGAACTAAATCTTTGAATCCCTGTCTATTTCCTGTACCTGACTCTTCAAGTTTACCTTTAAACTTCGTGCATACTTGATGAACTACTATGATAAAATTCTCTAAAATACTAAATTTGTTAGCTTTTGAACGCCCTTGGTTTCGTAATTTTTAATCATGTATACATCTCTAATAAATTCGTTGAACCCTAACTGTGCCTGTTTAGGTCACCGAAAAGTAACCTGATCAATGCATGTCTAAACCTAGTCTATTTTTAAATTAACCGTGTATGTTGATAGATATACATGTCTACTTTCGTTTAAAACTGGTTTCGTGCCTTTTGGATCATCATACTATTTTATATATAATTTAGAACGTCCATGTATCACAGAGGGCTCGCCCTGGGAAAAAGAGCAAACCCACCTGTTATCGCGACGGCGCAATCCGCCGCGATAACAGTGGGGTCGCGCCGGCCATTGACGTCGCGTCAAGAATGCGGAGGCACGAGCCGCCGTGATTCACCCCGGACCGGGCCAAACCGGCCAAGCCCCGTGTCGCGCCCGACCGCCCTATCGCGACTTAAATCGCGACGGGTAGGTCCGCCGCGTTTTCAAGAAATCGGCCCAAATTGAAAATTGTGCATATGCCCTGTTGTTTAAGCTATATACCCTTTAATTAGTCATGATTAACTCATGTTATAAGTTAATTCGACTTGGTAAATTAATAAATGGCATTAATCATATAAATTTAAATATTTAAAATGACATTTGCACGACTTGTCATATCCTCCAGATTTATTTACACTTACACACACAACATTATTAAATGTCATTTGACCCCGATAAATTATGCAATAATGTATTCGGTAAATTATTGAAATAAATGACTAAAATTACCCTATTTTGTTAAATACAACTGTTTCCGTTTTTACTCGCGCATTTTATCTACCGTTACCGTTTTCCCTCGGCCTTCGAGCACTCGAGGCACGACGGACCCATTTTCTACACACTTTTTTCTTGACTTGGACCACCTCTCCATGGGAATACTCTCGACTGGACCAGGGACTCCTTCTCAAGACCTCCGTAAGTCTTCTTGGCTTTGGCGCACGTCCTTAGTCAACGAGCTGGTTGTACCTTAAAACCCGTTACACTCTTAGGGATCAGTACGATCTAAGCCTTAGTGTTCCTTCTCGTCTTAAGTTCACACCGGACCACCTGACCCGTGTACACAGCGCGGCTAAGGGGCGGATGTGACTTCTACCAGACTGCCGGTACTCGACCTAGTGCCGTGCAATCGTTACTATCGTGTGTTTATCGTCGTTTTATGAAATTGTCCCTATCTCATCTATTCTCTATATCTTCTTATCTGTTCACGTTCTCTCTACACTCTCATCTATCTCGTCTAGTACTCTCTTATCTATTCTTGGTACTCTATTGGCCATTCGTGTGATTGTCTAAGATAAAGAAATGACTAATGCCAGCGCAATAGGGCCCGATCAGGTCCTGGGAGGAGCGCCCCGAAAAGTGCCAGTGCCCATGGGAGTTAAAATGATCATAGGATGTGTTACGACATGCATCCAGCACCAGTTTACTATCTAGATTAATCTATGACAATCAAAGTGCTATCTCTACAAGTGCAAGCGTGATCGTTACTAGAGCACCGTTGTGCAATTTACATGTTATATCGTTACATGGCCATTCTATTATCGTTCTCGTTGTACTATTTTTCCTGTGCCAGTTGCAATTGTTCTCTCGTTATCGTGACATGCTCTACATGACTTTACTCTCTAGTTAACCTGCCATTAAGACATTAACTATTTAAAGCATGCTTGTGTTCATGAGATATTAAGTCCTACTGGGCGTTATTCGCTCATCCTGCGTATTTATTTAATGTGTTTCAGGTGAGTCGGATCATGACCACACTCACGAGGATGGGACTGATGAGGAGACTCAAGAGTGACCATTCAGCAACCAGTGCTATCTAGTAGTAGTCTGTTAGTGTAGTTATGAGTCAGTTAGTCGTTATGTAATAGTTTGATTTTGAATAAAGTACTCTGGGCCCTAGTTTTGGCTCTAATACGTTGATGTATTAGTCAGTTTATGAAGATGATGAGTTACTAGTGAATGTAATGGAGATTGTTGGATTATTAATGAAATTGGAGTTTATTTGGTGTTATCCAATTGTGCAATGGTTTGTTATTTATTTCTCGCTCTGTACTATTTAATAACTGTAATCCCGCTCCGATATTCCGCGTCGGGGCGTTACAATAGGAAACTCAATCTTTTGTGGTGAAAAATTAATCATAAAAACTCAAAATGTCATCACAAATTTATGACAACAAAGATGTTGCCGTAAAATCTTATGTCGCTTTTACAAACTTGTGTTGCCATAAAAAGTTTCTTACAACAATTGTCACACGTCTCCATCAATAATCTTTTATCACCCTAAAACATCACAACTTTTTACAATGATAACTATTCCGGTTGCTCCAAAGACATTTGTTGGGGCCGACGTGGGATCGGGGAGGTCTACTTGATGCCGAGGAAGGACGCAGTAGATTGCTCCAGAACCTTCAAGCCCACCAAGAGACTCGGCGGGGGGACACTCCAATGACCAAGTTAGTCTACTATCAAGGAAGATGGTATGAGCCGAGTTGCTTATCTATCCCTCAGCTAGTAGAATGCACTCCCTTTATATAGACATTTTGGTTGCCCTCTGGTCCGAAGAGAGAAGCCTAGGACCAATGTGTGTCATCTCAATCTGCGGTTGGTGGTGCTGCTCTCCCGTACTGGAAACCCCATGCCGCCATGCTTGGTATGCATGCCTCAGACACCTAGCGTGACATTCCGCTACACTGGGTAACCCATGTCTGACATTACACTATCATACCAGGTTGTTCTTCAGTGGGTAATAGGAGATTGTGTACGACAAGGTCGGACCGTCCCCCCCCCGGCTGAGCCTAACCTAAGGCGAGGAGGTGGTAGGGCCCATGACCCCTTTCAAGCCTTCTCTCTAAGGACCCTCTCGACTGCGTAGGGCCGACCTCCTCATCTCAACTATGGCTTGAGACTAGCATGTTGTCCTCTATCGTCGGGCACAGTCGACACCCCGGACATTGGCCTAGGAGGGAGCCACCCGTGTCAATAACTTTTGTCACCCGAAATAATGTTTTACGGTGACAAATGTTGCCACTTTTATATGCCAACTTGACCTACTTTTGCGACAATAATGTTACTTACGACGACTAAAGTCACTATTAAAAGTACTAAATTGCCTAAAATTTTAAAAAACCTATAAAATGCACAAAATGAACTCTTCTTTAATTTGTATTCAAGGAATCATGCTATCATCATTTCATTATCAAATTGAAATGTAAATGAAACATAGAAGTATATGATATTTTGTTACAAGCAATGATAATGTCTATTAAAAAAATTATTTTATTAAAATACAAGCCTATTACACCGTGGGGGTTGAGCCCTTGACATCACCCTTAAATTTTTTTTTTTGAAAATTTGGTGGAAATCTACTATTACTGGGAGTTGAACTCCTAACCTTCTGGTGCATGCCGGAGTGCCCAACCAACCAAGTCAATCCTCATGTTAAATACATCCAGATGAATCATGTTCTAGTCCTGAATTCCTTTTATGAAATTGTTGCATCAGGCCCATAGTTATTTTTTTGTTCATCATCTTGTTAAGATTGGGAATCACGTTTGCACCTACCTCTTCCTTTTGTTTCTCCATTTTCATTTGGATCATGGCCATCACTTCCCTTTATTTAGAAAGTAATTATTTCATATGTAATGTTTGCTCAACTTTGTTTCTCACTTAGGCTTGAGGTCTAGTAACTATAGTTGCTATAATAGCTGATTTTGAACTACAACTCCATCCTTTAACATGACAAGATCTCCATCCGACGGCAAAGATAAGTACCTCCTCTGAAGTTGGTGTCATTGAAGAGTCACATGATTATGAGATAGACTCTTCTAATTTATCTTTCTCCATGTCTTGTATTGCAAGAGAAAAAGAGAAAGAGATATATGCTAATGTAAATAATTATGCACGATCATATTAGAAATAAATAGTAAACAATAAACATAAGTATACATAAGTCTATCTTGATTGTTCACTTCCCAAGGAGCCATCTTTCTTTTGATGTGCTAACCTCTAAAGCTCATGTGTTGGAGTGTAACATCCTAGAATTAATATTGAATTTTTGAGACATTATAAATTTTTAGATATTAAAATACAGGGAATAAAAATATTCTTGTTGTTATTGTATCCCTGTGTACCCCACTAGGATGACACCATGATTCTGAGAATAGGAATGAAACTGAATTTACCATAATTATCAAAAAAATGTGTGATTTCAAAAACATAAATATGCATTAAGCTAACCAAGTGAGGAAGAGCTTGAGCTTCACGTTCAAGACTCTCACATCCCTTAGTGCATTGCAAGAACCCTTAAAACCTATTTAAACCCCCTTGAGCCTTGCAACCCAACACTTTAGCCACTCTCATGCTACTGCTACTGTGGGAGGTGGAGGAGTTGCAACTAGGTGGAAGTTTGAAGAGAGAAAACTCCAATCTCCTAGGATTCTTTTCCCTCTACGTTCTTCTTCTTGTTCTTCCTTTTGCTATGAGCAACCATGGAATTGGTTGAGTTTGTTTCTTATCTATTCAACTACTTTACACCAAATTCTAGGTACAAAATTACTTTAGAATCAGGAAGCATCGAGCTGTAACCCTTGTAAGTAGGAGAAACCACTCTGAAACTTTTGAATCACCGGAATTGATTGACTGAAACCTGATTATCGGTCGACCTACACCCCCTTTTTACCATCAGTAAAATAGCTACTATGAGAGGAATGATCAACTGTTCCCTTACAGCTGGCGAACCGATACCTATTTCACCCCTTGAATGATGCTCTGGCATGTTCAGTTAACCGATATGTAGAGTTTAGTCGACCAAAACCTCCAATCTGATTGACTGATTTCGTTGTTCTAGTTGATCGATTCTTTCCTGAACTTAAAGGATGAGGTTCGATCGACCGATACTTAGAGTTCGGTTGACCTAACGTTAGTCCGAATCACCAATTCTTTTGTTAGCAGACCAAGTGAACTACAATTCTCTTCCACTACACCCCCAGGGCCACAATCGTTAAGTTAGTGTGAGAACCATTTTTAAAAACTTTTAAAAAATTTAATTTTATCTTTGAATTTGATTTATTGGCCTTTTATTTATTTACATGGACATGGTCTTATTTAGTTCGTTTGACCTCCTCACTAACCTCAGTTAGTGTTAATTATATCAGTACAAAAGCTGAACACCCTTGATTAACCATCAGACAACCCCTTTGAAACAAAAGAGCGTGACTCACAGTTAAATGAAATGAGAGAAAACAAAGTTGCAAGCATGCAATCTATTTTTTTGGAGTTTTTCGATATTTATTTCATATTTATTGAATTTTAAATTTATATTCTATTTTTTGGGTATTTTAATATCATTGATTCCATTTATTTAGTTATTTTCATCATTTATTTATTTAAATTATGATTATGTGAATTAAATTAATATTTTTATTTATTTATTTGATTTAAAAGCAGATTAACCTAAAGTGGATCAAAAATGACATAAAACATAACTTGTTTGTTATTTTTTTGTTATGGTAAATTAAACAACAATGTTTGTGAAATTTTTTACTAAAGTTTGTTGAAAAATTGGTTGATTTTGATTAAGAAATCAAGTGGTGAAGAGTTTGAAATAAACGTGACACTACGTGTAATTATTCATATAGTGCGTGATTTAATAGGTGAGATTAATCCAATAGGCCCATTAAACATCACATGTAAGGATATACCATAGGCGGGCCCATTAACCATCATTAGGCCCATTAAGCATGAAGCATCATAGTCATTTAATAAATCATGACATGAAAGATACAAGTCCGGCCCAATAAGTAATTTGAGGCCCAATAAGAAATTTGGCCTAATAAGAGAAGTCCAATAGACCTTGCTTAAGACTTGAGAAAATTAAAATTGAATCTTACACAATATTCTTTAGGACTGTCTTACAGACCCTTCTCCCAGACTGCCTTGCAGTCTTTCTCAGAGCCTTGCTCTGTTCAAGCTTCCAAAAATTCTCCTCTTTGGCTTGGGCGCCCCCCCTCCTTTTATAGTGGAAGGAGAAGAGACCATGGCTGAGACATTTGTGTATCTCCCCGGGAGGTTTGCGTACCCCCACAGGGGGGTTTACATAATTTTACGGGGAGATTTGCTTTGGCAATTTGCGTTTTGACCCCTTTCAAATTTCTTTCTTTCCCTTTTTTTTTTTTCTTTCCTTACTTCGTTCGGCCCCTTCCCGGTTGGCCTCTGCGAGAGACAGAGCAGAGGAAGGGAGGCGCGCGGCCTCCTTCCTCTTCCATGGAGGCGACGACAGCAGCTGTCTGAGCGGCGGCGGCGAAAGCAAGCAGCGGCGGCAGGAGCAAGTAGCGGCAGCGGGGGCTGTAGCGGCGCGGGCCAGCGGCAGCAGCGGCGGTGGCCACCCCTGGCAGGGGTGACAGCGGCGACAGCAGTGGGGGCCGGCGGCGGTGCAGCAGGGGCCAGCGGCGGCACCTTCTCCTCCCCTGCCTCCCCTTTCTTCTCCTTCTCGCTGTGGGAGAGCTAAGCAGAGGCGACGGCAGAGGAGGTGCAGGCCAGCCCAGGCAGGGGCAGCCCAAGCCCAGGCGGCTGGGGCGGAGGTGAGGTCCCCCCTCTTCACTTATATTGTATATTTTTTGTTCAGTTATTCTATTCGTTCTTTTCTTTTTTTTTCTGTGGGAAGCCAGACAAAAATCTGGCACAACAGTTAGCCAATCAAATTTGTTTGGGGTAAACCATACCGCAATCCCTTTGAAATTAGCATTTCTTTAAATTTCTAATACTTACTTCATGACACGCACATCTTCAGTTTTCTAATGTGCAATTCTTACATATAATGTTGCCTGAGAATTATATTTGAATGAAAATGAGATGACGTATTTTGGATCATTGGACTCTTTTGAATCTAATGCGTGTGTAAATGTGGCCAATCCACTCTTAGGAGAAGCACGCAAAATCGTTTTGTTAATCGCGTGGCACGATAATAGATCTTTCTTTTAAGTGTTTTGCATGACACATTATATGATAATTAGTCGGCATTTCCATGATTTGCTAAATGATTTGTATTTAGTTATTATTTGTTTGGTTTTGGCTCAAGGTAACACTCACTGATATTAATTCAGTACTTTGTGATTGGTAATGTATGATGTTGGATACCCTCATGACATACCTTGCTTATTTTCATTATCCGACACATACTTATTTTTTCGCCATTTTGTACATTTACTGATATTGTTGTTAACATCTGTCATTTCCTTGCAAGTAGAGGATTAATCTTACTGGGCACAAATGCTCATTATTTCCTACTCCTTTCAGGTGACCTGAAAGTGTCTAGTTCTAATGGGGAAAGTGTGCACTGAGTGTGCCATAAGGACTAGATTTAGTTTTTCTTTTGTTTTGTTTAAATAGTATGTCCAGCTGTAATAATGCGTATGACACTTAGTTGACTCTCAAGGTGACTTTTATTGCATTATATTTTGCTGCTATTATGAGTACATTCATAGGATGAGTTATAATTTTAGTTGTGCTCACATTTCGATAAGTCTATATTATCGGGACGTGACACGGAGTCTACTCACCTTCTTTATTTCACTATTACCTTAAAAAAAAATAATAGTTTGCCTACTATAGGAAATCTGTATATAAGATCAATAAAAATCATAAATATGAATTGCCTCTATCCAACTAACTTGTTTGAACGATCTTTGCTCTGTGACATGACTAACCACTTGTTTAGAATGATTTGCTTTATTTCATTCACTCATCGCCTATAATAAAATAAGAAATTTCCACTAGTTAAAAAGCATATTTTGTCCAATAATAAAACAAGTGAAGCTTTCGAGACAACAATATTTGGCCAACCATGTCCATTAATTGGAGGGTTTTGGAGATGAGCCTCATTAGTTTCATCGGCTCGATATTGACAATACAATGTGCAGCGAATATATATCTTAATATCTACAACATGCTATAAATTATCTCCAGCTTTAAGCTCGAGCTTGTCTTACATATAAATTATAAACCACGAACTACGACTTCTAATAAATTAGAGATCATAATTCATGAGTGAAAAATAATTACTATTCTTTTTCATAAATCTTGGCCTTTCTATTTCTAGAATGTTGCACCAATAAGTCACATCAAAAGAAACAATGTTCTAGCTAGTTCTCTTTTTTTTGGCACATTTTATTTATTGAAATCAAAAGATAACCAGGGAAAAGAAACTCTTTAGTTGTCATAGTCTTGAGAAAGTTATTGATCAAGTCATTGTGAAAGACTGCATCAAGCTGCTTTTCGGTCAACTAAAATGAGCCGTCCTTACTTCTAAACATACCAATGCAAACTTGAATACTGAAATTTCTGTGTGCATGATGTGTTAGTGTGGTACTGAGTTAGCAAGTGAAGGAGCATATGTGTTCATCCATTGGGATAAACTGAGGCCAGACATCACAACATTTTGTGATTCGGAATCCTTTATGCAGATCTTATCACCTAACCATGCATTTTTTTTTGGGTCACAAATATGCTTAATGACAAGTAAACACTAAGGAAGAAATTTTATTACGAAGGCATAAAAATGATAGTACAAGATACAATCAAGGGGCAGCTGCTAGAGCCTAATAGAGGGACACTCCAATTTATCTACCCTTAACATCAAGAGGAAGCTCTGCCCAACATGTCCAAACAACAAAAGAAGGAATAAAACAAGCAACATTTGCTAAAGCATTCGCCACATGGTTAGCCTCTCTGAAGACATGTCTGAAAGAAATCTGCAAGCTGGATGAAATATGAAGAATGCCCCCGCACAGTAGGAAGAAACTGCCATGGGCAAGAAGAACACCCTGTAATAATGCCCAACCAGGGTGGAGGAGTTCGACCGTCAACTTGCAAATTGAGGTAGCCATGCTGGGAACAAACATGGAGACCATCAAGAACGGCCATCGCCTCTGTTTCAAAACTGGAAGAGAGAGTACAATGTTGATAATAAGATTTCCAGTTGCATTTCGCAGCACCCACTCTTCGCCATCTGCACCAATGCTCCTCTAGAATGATAGTAGGCAAAGGACGTTGTTCCTGAGGATAATGTTGATAATGATAAGAAAAATAATAGAATCAAAGTTTTATAAAAACCTCTTTCTTCCTCCTCTTCTCTCCTTCATCTCATGTTAGTCTCCCACATGATGGATGAGGAGTAGGGGACATCTTGGGCTAATGTCGTGCGGGCATTTCTCATATTCACATTGTTCTGCAAAGTTGAACCACCATGAATGTATATTTTGAGAAAACATAAAAGGAAAAGCCATAAGTGCTTCTTTTTAGATCTTAAGTATGAACAACCATGAATGTATATTTTGAGAAAGCAGTAAAAGGAAAAGTCACAAGTGCTTATTTTTAGATCTTAAGTAAAATATAAAGAAGAAAACAAAGAACAAAAATAGCTGTGGACCACGGCTTGGAGCAAGATCATGGATCAAGATTATGACCCAGCATGCATAAATATTTTCTTAATTCTAATTGGGAAGAAGATTGAAGTGTTATTGGAGGGAGAACACGTCACTTGTTAACTGACCAAGTTATTTATGAGTTCTCTCTTAAACCTCCAATCCATTTGCAATCCACAAGATGAGACGGATACACTACTCTAAGCAACCTTTTGCTTGGAACACTACCTGTAAATGCATGTTTTGGCCAATTGTTTTTTACATTCCTTATATATAGGTATAAATACTTAAACCAAAATAATTAATAAATTAGCACATTATACTAACTTACATGATACATGTACATGTTCGTTCAACATTATGCCGGTCGGCATTCCTCTGTATTTGACTAGCCACAATTGCATGGAGCAAATCAGACACAGGCTGGAATAAGAAAAATAATAGAATGATCAGGAGAAGAGTGACTTGAAACGCAAGTGCCGCAAAATTAACGACACAACAAAAATCTGTGTGAAAAAGTGGATCACCTGTTAAACTTGGTGGAGGATTTGTAACAAATAATAATCAATAATATTCCTTGTTTGGGGTTGTAACAACTAGTAATCAATCCCCCTGCCTCTCTGGTCAGGCTTGATAGTACATGTCATAATCTGTTAAGATGAAGAAACTAAAGATACAATATAATGGGGTGGTCATTGAGATATGTAGATGCGGATGGAAAGAAGGGTCTGATTGTTTTAAGAGGGAGATCAGGAGGGATATATGTATAGTTCTCTCTGCATAATTCCTTCATTGGAGTGTATCCCAACCAATTCTAACATGGGGAATATGGGCGACCTCGGGCCACATAGATTTGGGTTTGTCTTTGTGTCTCCCCGTCAGTGCAGGGCATGCTGTAATTTTTAAATAGTTTAGAGAGGAAGGAAGACCGCTAGCAGGCCACGACTGAATTGAGGGGCAGTCCGATATCTCCAGAGTCTTGAGGGAGGTGGGAAGGCTCATCGCCTCCAAGGTGTTGATTGAGGGGCAAGAGGATATGGTCAGAGTCTCTAGGGCACGGATACCTCCCAAGTTTGGCAGGGCGGAGAGATTCTCCAAGGTGAGTTGCTTGAGAGAGATGAGGTTGTGCCACCAGGCGGATAGATCTTCCTGGCTGAGGTCATCATCGCCAGCAACGGTGAGTCGCTCGAGGGATGATGGCGGGATGCAACCTCCCCATTTTTGCAGAAAATTCGGACTATCCCGTATGGTCAACTCTTTTAGAGAAGTGAGGATTCCTGCTGATGCATCCACATTATTAGGAGGTGGTGACAGCTGAGATGAGCAAGCAGAAGAAGTGGCCGATTGTTGCCCATGGTCGAATCTGTTGTATCCCTCGATCAGCAGTCCTCTGAGTGTTGCTGACAGATGAGGATGAGGGTTCCTTTTCAATCTGTCAAAGAGAAGCTCTATTGTAGTTGGACACCCGCAGAGAGAGAGTTTGGCGATGGAGGTGAGACGCTGCAGGCCTATCCACCACCACCCACCCATCGCATCACCACATTGGCTGATCTGAAGTTCTTCGAGTGAGCAAGGCAGATGCTGTGTCGAGGCATCCTCCTCCTCTTTCTGCATGGGCAGAAGACAGGTGAGTTTGGGACACTCGGTAATCTTCAATCTCTTGAGGGAGACCAGGTGTCCCAACCCCTTCTCTGGCAGGCTCACTAGATTTTGGCAGTATCCGATCTCGATCAACACAAGATCGGGCAACTGCTGCTGCAGCAGCCCGCTGATGGATGTCAGGTTGTCACAGAACAAGATATGTAACATAGAGAGTGAAGCAGAGGTTGATGGCGAATGAGGAGAAGACATCGTCTCAACCCCCCCTTCAACACGACTGCATCCATCCAGTTCAGAGTGAAGACATGAGATACCCACTTTCACTAGTTGTAGTCTCCTGAGCACCCGAGGGAGAAGGGGCAGCTCCTTGAGCTTTCGGCAGTCACTGATTGTCAGCTTCCGGAGGCAATCCCACGATACAGGACAGTTCCACTCCTCCCATTCAGGCATCTGGTCGATTTCCAGGTACTTGAGGTGACGTAGTTGGCCGAGGAAAGAACAAGGTAGAACTTGCCAATTGGCACAATCTTTGAGAGAAACACGCCTTAGTGAAGAGAAGGAACTCAACAGAGTGGGAACTTCCATCCAATCCGGTGACGTGCTTCCCCCATAACCTTGGATGTGTAGCTCTCTGATGCCTTTGTTGGGTCGCAAGGCTTGGAGTACCTCCTCCAACTCAGGCTTTATTGAGTCCTGGTTCATTGACCAAAGCCACCTAGGACTCCACTGCAAATGCAACACTTGGAGACATTCCTTGCCCTGCAATCTGGCCTGAATCGCCTCTTCCTTGGACCCCACCTCTTCAAGATTAGTTATTGTGAGTTCTCGGAGCATACACATGCCCTCCAACTCTCTTAACTGTCTTCCCCTCACTTGTAGTTCTTGAAAACCTGTTAATTTCCCCACCCCATCTATATGGCAGAGCAAGCCATGATCAGTTAATTGGAGATGCTTCAGGTTAACCAACTGGCTCATTGTAGATGGCAACACAAAAAGTGAATGACAGTACTTCAAATTCAACACCTGCAGGTTGTAAAGATTTCCCAGTGATTCAGGCAATCGTTTTAGGTCATCATTACACCGCAGATCAAGGTATCTCAGGTGCTTCAAATCACCAATTGAGGTAGGCAATTCTTCGATCCCACACTCACTCAAACCCAGGACACGTAGCCTCTTCAACTTCAGGAATAACTGGTCAAGATCGTGATACCCCAATTTGTAACTTCTTCCGAATAGAAGGGTCCGCAACTTCTCATAGAAACACAATTTATTTATCATATATATTTGGTCCCTTCTAGCGATGCGGACTGACACGTGGCGAACGGTAGTGTCAGGTGTTTCCCCAAGCTTTTGATCCTCCAACCTAAAACAATCATCCCTGGATACATACTCTGCTAAATCATGTATTAAATCATGCATGACATAATGATCATTCCCATCAGATTGTATGGGAGGTGGTTCAAAGAAGGACATACATAGTAACTCATCAACGTACTTACTTCCTATCATGTCCATTCTTGTACCTCTGTCCTTTTTGATGAAAGATTGAGCTTCCCATAATTGAACTACCTCTTTATTGAAAAACATGTGGTCTTTGAGAAATAATGAGCAATAAGCAAAACATTGCTTCAGATCTGCACTTAGATATTGATAACTTACTAGTAGAGCTGGCAAGATGTCATCTTCCCCCTGTTCCAATTTCCAGAACTCACTTTCCAGTACTGTCTTCCAATGTTGTTCAGATAATTCACGGTTCAGAAGGGAGCCCATTGTTCTTGCTGCCAACGGTGAGCCTTTCAACCTTTGAACAATACACCATCCCAAGTCTTCTAGATGAGAATACTCTGTAGATGTAGTTCTATCAGAGTCCATATTTCCCCTGAATGCATACTTTTTACACACATCCCAAACATCAGTATCAGATAAACCCCCCAAAGGTATAGGAGCTACCATTCGCCCCCCCAAATTGTTAACAAAGGCCCTGTTCCGAGCTGTAACAAGCACCTTACTTCCTTTCTTCCCTGAGCAAAGAGGTTTGAACAGCGCCTCCCACTTGGGGTGCTCTGCCTCCCACACATCGTCCAACACTAATAAGAAAGTCTTCCCCTTAACCTCCTGGAGAAGTCTCCGTTGCACCGAGTCCCAATTGTTGACTTGGCATTGTTCATACACCCCTTTGAAGGCAAGGGCCGCTTCAGTGATATCTTTGGTGAGTCTTCTGAGATCAAAGTCGTTTGAGACACAGACCCACATCCTCAACTCAAAATGTTTCTTGACTTTCTCATCATTATACACAAGCTGAGCGAGGGTGGTCTTCCCCATTCCTCCCAAGCCCACGATGGGAACAATGGAGAAGCCTTTGATGTTGCTACTGGATTCATCAGACCGATCAGTAAGCATCTTTATGATTTGTTCTTTCTCTCTGTGTCTGCCCATCACAGCATCTGGGAGGAGGGAACTAGTGTCCGGACATGTCAACCGAGTGCAGCTAACTGGTGCAGCTGCTATTTGTGGGAGAATAATGGGTGTTTCGGGTGCTAGAAGATCTAACCTGTCATTCACCATCTGTATCCGGCACCTCATGGCACGGGTCACGGTTGGAATTGCTGGGAACAAGGGTAGACGTCTTACAATAGTTTGGATTAATCCGATGCTTGATTGGGTGTGAGCACGCATCTTCTGCACAGCAGCATCGGTGGCCAACTCATCGAACAGATCTTCAGCATCGAGGAGAATCTGTTTGGAATCCTGCAACCAGAATCTGACTTCATGGCTGCTAATTGTCATTTGCTCTGCATCCTTCATCACCGCGATGATCCGATTCAACTTGGTGATCAGCGGTCGGATCTCCTCGGGGACGTCGCTGATCTGCTGCAAGTACTCCTCGATCGCCCGCTCCAACCTAGTTCCGACATAACCCAGAGCGCCTCCATTCTTCCCTTGCAACGCCATCACTCACTCTCACTCTCTCTCTCTCTCTCTCTCTCTCTCTCTCTCTCTCTCTCTCTTACAGAGTCTATCTCTCTCTTGGGTGGTGAATTGCTCAGAAGTCAGAGCAGAGACCAGAGCAACAAGAAGTCCCACACGTATGCTTGCTGATATGTCGTGCGCTCTCATAACCCTCCCATATGTTGATTAATGGAATTTGGTCCACACGAGGACAGCCCATCTTTTCTTTTCTTTTCTTTTTATTTTTTGTTTCTTTCTGTGGATGGCCCTTGATTGATGGGTGATGAGTGATAAATACGTTTTTTTCTTATCCCTCTCAAACACCTGTCGCCTTGGACAGTCCGCCAGACTTTTCGAAGTTTCCGAGGGGGGGTCTTTTCAATTGAGAAAAAATTCTTGCACTTTTACATTGCACTTTAAGTGTAATGTAATTAAGTAACAAATTTATCTGACATTTAATAATTAGATTGTCATTTTATCACTCATCATGTGAGTTATTATCTAGTCAATGTGTTATTGCAATAAGTCTTTCTCTTTTCAATTATATGTATAAATCTAGAGAAAATTAATTAAAAGTCTCTAACTTAAATATGGAGGTCTTTATTATAACATGATTTAACGTATACTGTAATAGGAGATACACTTACTGTAATGAGTTACAGTTCTATCAGAGACTAAAAAATAAGTCAAATATTTATTAGAGACTCTAATTAATTTACCCATAAATCTATCACTATTGTAACGTGTATACAAAGATACTCACAATTTTAACCATCTTTTCTTTAGAAATTTTCTTCTTTATTAAAGTTATTTTTTGTGGGGGTTCTTTCTTCTCCTAAGGGAACGTTTAGTACCATATCATACCCTTTTTTTGCCATTTTTTTATATAATTAAAGTGTTATAAATTGATTGTTTCAAGTCTACCAACTTATCGGACTACCTTTTTTTTCATCATTAAGATTGCCAATCCAAAATCCATGACAAGTAAAATAGAGGGTCCCAAAAACGGTTTTGAGATGAGAGGGCACTTGGTTCTCAAAGTACAGGCAAATCTCGGGAGGGGGAGTATTGAGTTTGTCTTCAAATTCATTCTAAAAATTATTAAATTATAGAAATTAATGCTAACCATACAAGTACAATAAATATCTGCAAAAATAGTAAAAAATAAATATACCACACGTTGGTGTAATCACGGAGATATATATAACCCCCTCCCCCAAAAGAAAACATAAATATATATTGAGATGAATATCACAAAAATAAAAAGAAGTGGTCACCATTGAAGTTAATTGCATGAAATGATACGCTGGATGAAATTTCGCTAATTACCTCGAAATTGATGAAAGATAAGAAAAAAAACTTTCAAACTAAGTACACCGCCTATTGTATAGTCGCGTTCGATCAGGACGTAACTTTTTTCTCGACCACATTTTATCTTGCATGTGTGTGTGAGAGAGAGATATTCTCTTCTTCCTCTTGTTTTGGCCAGCCGAAAGGCAAGAACACAACATCTTCCTTTATAACTAATCTTGCCAGAGTAATTAGACATAGAGAATACACATTAGACTATATTAAGTGAAGCATTTATCCCTCATATAACGAAACATGCAAATAGAGGGTAGCTCACTGTGTGGTGGGTTTTGACCCCTGTGTGGGTGACAAAGAAGGTTTGTGTATAGTTTGAATGAAAGAAAATAAAAGATAATTAGGGTCCATTTGGTTGCATGTAAAACAGTTTTAGAGGGAAATAATTTTCCACGGAATAACTTTTACGTGAAAATAAAAACGTAATTATCTATTTGGTTGTTAGGAACAAGGTTTGACGCATCGCCGATTCGGACCGGATCGGATTATCCTGATCCGATCCGATTCGGGCGGATCGAACCGATTCGGTTCGATCCGTTTGGATTCGGCCAGAACTTGGTCCTGTTCAGGCAGGGTTCACTTTCTAATTGAAAAGAAACTATAAAGTGACAATTCTTATGAGTTTGAATGATGATAACTTAAGTTTGACCAAATCTTGAGATGCCTCGAGCAGACTAAGTGCTGTCAGTAGGAGAGCGGCTCCCTTGAGAAGTCACATGCACGTTTGACTTTTTTTACCGGACTTTAGATTTTTAGTGTTCCATATAGTTTATTTGAATTATCAAATTTTTAGATAGACCAAATTATGAGAGATTAAAAAGTTAGTATTTCGCTAAAATAACCAAAATCGCGATTTTGTTCTTCGATGGGAGAGTTGACTTTTTATTGGTAAGAGATATGATTTTTTTGATATTTTTATTGGATTCAAATGTGGGGTACTTCCTTATTTACATGTAATATCTTAAGTAAATGAAACAACAAATTATAACATTTACTTAAATGATATTCAGGTAAATAAGGAGATCCTGACAACCCTGCCTGAAACAGGATCCTGAGTCCAAAGAACCCTGCCTGAACAGAACTAGGCGAATCGGACCGAATCAAGCGAATCGCGAATCGGATTTCCCCTGATCCTCACCGATTCGCCCGAATCGGCCCGATCCGACACGCCAAACCATGGTTAGGAAAATATAAAGTTGTATGGAGGAGTATGAGATCTTATGATCTACTCAAATGAGAGAGAGTCATATACTCCTTGTGTATTAACACTATTCATCAAAATTTTATTTTTTATTTTTAATATTTTTTACAAAATAAAAAAATAGATAACTAATGAAAAATAAGTAACTTTGACAAATATAATTTAAAGTAGGAGAAATAAAATAAAAACACAATTTGAATGAATAGTATTTTATAGATATTTTAATAAAAAGTAAAAAATAAAATAACTAATAAAAAATAATTAAATTTGACAAATATTATTTAAATGAGTGGAACAAAAATAAAAATCCATCTTGAATGAATAGTGCATTTATGTTCCTGGGCAAATGGCGGCATCAACAAAGCAAACTGGAAAATGGCATCCGTGCTTTTTGCGCGGATGCCAAAATCCGGTAATTTTAGATTTGTTTTTTCAAATTTTATTTTACAGGATAACAAATGAGGAAAGAATAAATTTTTCCTGAAAATCATTTCCTGACAAAGTTTACTTTAAAACAAACGGATCCTTTAGTCTAGCATGCCATGGTGAAATGATTAAAGCAAAATAAGAGAATATGCCATCTCTCTCTTTCTCTCTCTTCTTAGGTGGTGGAGATTCGCATAGCAAAACCAGAGCAAGAAAAAGAGGAGCAGAAGAGAAATGTTTGCTGAAATCATGCATACATGTCGACCGTCCGATACATTGACAGATGGGTGGGTTCAGAGAATGGGCAATAATCTTGTTATGAGTACATGCTAACATAAAAGATGAACGCATACAAGCTTTTCTTCTTGGGTCAACATGGCGACATGTATGTTTTTGGGTTTTTTTATGTGTGCTTTGTCGTGTTAGAAAGTATAATCAAGTTATGATCTATTTTATTTTTATATTTGTACTAAAATTTTAGTAGATGATTTTTTTCCCGCCAGCTACTCTATCACCACCTGTCATAAAGGGACAAGGGTCAATAGAAGTTCACAACGTGATTTCATCTATGGAAATAGACCATAATATACCTTCGTCACAGTAAAATAGTGACATGTCTAGTATTAAATAATGCTTAATAGTAACTAAAATAGCTGGTAAAACAATTTTCAGTATATTCTATAGTGCTATTGTGCAAGTGGCGACAAGATTTATTGGCGTAACAAAATTATCTAATAGAATTTTTATACAAATAAAAAATAAAATAGACTAATTATGAACCAATTATATGTTTTTAGACCTTATATCTTTTTGGTGATGAGCATATATATGATCAGCAATCATCACTTCTATGTACTAAAGTTTTTTTTTTTTGTAACGAGGAAACTCTGCCCCGCCTGACTTTACAAACTCAGGGATTGATTTTTGTAGACCCTAAGGTCAAGGCTTGGTGACTCCTAATTGCTGTGCACATGTATTGCTCTTACCCCACTTGATTGGAAAAGTCTCGGGCGGTTGGGGGTCCTCTATGTACAGGAAGATTTTGGGTATATATTGCACTACTTTGAACGTGCTGAGTAGTTAATTGGATACTAAACCTATCGCGGTTGTAACAGTGCATACAAAGACAAAGATGAACAAGAAAACAAGTGATTTGCTTTTGTGTCCTTCACCACAAGCAAAGCGTGGACTGTTTAACGGGAATTTACCCAACAGTGTGACTGAAGAAGATGTCAGAAAAATACGTACCGACAACTCTGGAATTTTCAGAGGTCATGAATTCTTGGATCGAGATCTCAAAATTTTTTTTTTAATCTTTTTGCCTTTTCTTGATGCTAAGGCCTTGATACTGGGATAAAAGCAATGAGGATAGGGATAAGTCATCTCCTGTACCATAGTCTATCCCCATGTCCTTTGGTACCATCAAAGATAAGAAAGGAGGATATCCGTAAACTGTGTTTGGTACAAAAGAGGATAGGAGTGGGGATAAGTAGTTGTAAATGACAAGTATATACTAGAAAAAATAAACAGATCACATAACAACATCTTCTGATATAATGTTTGCTTGTTCCATTCATAAGAAATGAACGGAACAAAGCCCAATCAAACACATAAACGACAACAATCTGAACTACAGATGAACAAGAACTCAAAAGACTATTCGATCTAACAGAGCCAAACCCGATAAATCAAAATATCATAAAAAATATTGAGAAAATTCGATAGATCAAGTGAAGTACGAGCCTCACAATTACCTATAAATAGAGTGCACAATAAGAACAGGAAGTTGCAACCCACAGATCGTGCCATGGCTAGTTCAGGAGCTTTCACTCTTGGCGAGATCTCTTGAAACGATCAAAATTTGTAGTTCACCTCTCTCCACACACGTCTCCCTTCAAGAGGTAGTTAGAAGTGAAAGATAAAATATGCCAAAAAAATGGAGATACACGGAGGGAATAGATCATTCCCACTTTTCCTAGGGATATCCTGAACCAGCCTATCACGAGGATATCATCATTAACTTGGTGATACCAAACTTCGATTTTGGGATAAGCTGGGGATATCTCCTCCTATCTCTATACCAAATAGGGGGTAAGAGATTAGTGCCAAGAGAAATCCCTTCATCTTTGATAAGCATGACAAATTTGGCAGTTATATCTTGTGGACGCTAAAAAAATGACGTTGAATTATTCAGTTCAGTCGGCAGACAAAAACTCTCAAGTCAACACATGAAGAGTATATGTCGACACATGGAGATCCTGAAGAGCATGTGTCGACACATGAAGATCAATGAGTGGCAAGAACTGAATCGCGTCCACTTGTCCTGATGCATATTTTCTTCATCAATCGATTGACGTATGAGGCAATCAAAATACGAATCACGTCCACTTGTCTCGACACGTATTTTCTTCAACAATCGATTGTTGTATGAGGCAATCGAAACATGAATCGTGTCCACTTGTTCTGATGCATGTTTTCTTCAGCAATTGATACATGAGGCAATTAGAGTATGAAGCGCGTTCACTCAACCCAACACAAATTCCATGAAGCACGTCCAATGAGGCTGATGCGATTCAAAGAATGACCGACTGAGCACCGGATCACCTCCACCCAGTTTGTGACGCCACGTCCTCATTTTGCGTAAAGCTACCAAAAGAAGACAAAAAAAGGGAGAATTAATTGTAGGTCCCTGGCAGGGATCTGACATTAATTTCAGGTCCCTGTCAGCTTTTTCCAAACCATGCGGTCCTTACTTTATGCAGGACTTATTTTTAGGTCCCTACTTTTTGTCCCCGTTATCCTCCCCCGTTATCTCAATGTGTGTAACCGTTATCCCAAAAGTGTGTAACTTGTTACCCAGTTACACATATAACTGTGTTACACAGTTACACAGTTACCCAGTTACCCACTTACTCTGTTACCCAGTTACATACTTACACAGTTACATATGAAACTATGTAACTACATAGAAATTTTATAAGTTTGTAACTCTATAATTAGGACTTACCTAATTACATAGTTACATAGTTTTAGAATGATTTATCTAATTATTTTATAACCGTTATCCCAAAAGTGTGTAACTTGTTGCCCAGTTACACATATAACTGTGTTATCCAGTTACCCAGTTACTCAGTTACCCAGTTACATACTTACACAGTTACACATGAAACTATGTAACTACATAGAAATTTTATAAGTTTGTAACTCTATAATTAGGGCTTACCTAATTACATAGTTACATAGTTTTAGAAGAATTTATCTAATTATTTTATAATCGTTATCCCAAAAGTGTGTAAGTACGTACTTACACAGTTACATATAAATCCTGTAATTGTGTAACTTGTTACCCAGTTACACATGTAACTGTGTTATCCAGTTACCCAATTACATACTTACACAGTTACACATGAAACTATGTAACTATATAGAAATTTTATAAGTTTGTAACTCTATAATTAGGGCTTACCTAATTACATAGTTACATAGTATTAGAAGAATTTACCTAATTATTTTATAACTGTTATCCCAAAAGTGTGTAAGCACGTACTTACACAGTTACATATAAATCATGTAATTGTGTAACTTGTTACCCAGTTACACATGTAACTGTGTTACCCAGTTACCCAGTTACATAACACATGAAACTATGTAACTACATAGAAATTTTATAAGTTTGTAACTCTATAATTAGGGTTTACCTAATTACATAGTTACATAGTTTTTATGTAGCTACATAGTTACATAGTTTCTATAATTAGGGCTTACCTAATTACATAGTTACATAGTTTCTATAATTAGGACTTACCTAATTACATAGTTACATAGTTTCTACAATTAGGGCTTACCTAACTGGGTTCCATTCTGCCTGGCAATGGCTGTCGATAGACACTATCAGGACCCATTTAAACTAATTTTTAATAGAAATGGGGTCCTTTTCATTTCAAAGCACACGGTCTCAAGACGCCAGGAGGAATCTACGTTAGCCCTCGAAAAGGAAAGATAAATTTAATCCAAATGTTCACATAATTTTAAAATATCCACCCCCAGACGTCAAAAAACCCAAACCGTTTATCTAACTTAAATTAGAATCTACATTAGATTCAACAGTAAATATCTATTAAAACCCAAGCATGCGATTTTAATAGATATTTACTGTTTAATCTAATCTAGGAGTTTATGTTAAAATCTTAGATTAAAACCCAAACCCTTCTATTAAAAATTAGTTTAAATGGGGTCCTGATAGTGTCTGTCGACAGTCTGGCTGTCGACAACCACTGTCAGGCAGAATGGAACCCATGAGGCAGCCTAAAAATCTCAGAAATTCCCCACCGTGATTGAACAATAATTCGGCTGGTCCAATTGTCTACATTTTTATATATTCAAATGATGATTGTTTATGTTAAGATTTTAACCATATACTAATGTGATAGGTTTACAAATTATAGTAATTTTAGTTTAATTTTTAGATTTTATCTTACAATTAAAATTTTTCAGAGCGTTACACATACTTACATGTATAACTGGGTAAGTTACACAGTTACAGAATTTAAATACTTACATGATTACATACTTACATGTGTAACTGGGTAAGTTACACAGTTACAAAATTTACATACTTACCCAGTTACACATGTAACTGTGTAAGTACGTACTTACGTAGTTACACATTTTCGATATATTACGAATTAAAATAATTAGATAAATTTCTAAAACTATGTAACTATATATGTAATTAGATAAACCCTAATGATAGAGTTACAAACTTATAAAATTGCTATGTAGTTACACAATTTCATGTGTAACTGGGTAAGTATGTAATTACATACTTACATGTGTAACTGGGTAACACAGTTACATGTGTAACTGGGTAAGTTACACAATTACAAGATTTATATGTAACTGTGTAAGTACGTACTTACACACTTTTGGGATAACAGTTATAAAATAATTAAATAAATCCTTCTAAAACTATGTAACTATGTAATTAGGTAAGCCCTAATTATAGAGTTACAAACTTATAAAATTTCTATGTAGTTATATAGTTTCATGTGTAACCATGTAAGTATGTAACTAGGTAACTGAGTAACTGGGTAACTGGATAACACAGTTATATGTGTAACTGGGTAACAAGTTACACACTTTTGGGATAACGGTTATAAAACAATTAGATAAATCCTTCTAAAACTATGTAACTATGTAATTAGGTAAGCCCTAATTATAGAGTTACAAATTTATAAAATTTTTATGTAGTTACGTAGTTTCATGTGTAACTGTGTAAGTATGTAACTGGGTAACTGAGTAACTGGGTAACTAGGTAATTGGGTAACTGTGTAACACAGTTATATGTGTAACTGGGTAACAAGTTACACACTTTTGGGATAACGGTTATAAAATAATTAGATAAATCCTTCTAAAACTATGTAACTATGTAATTAGGTAAGCTCTAATTATAGAGTTACAAACTTATAAAATTTCTATGTAGTTACATAGTTTCATGTGTAACTGTGTAAGTATGTAACTAGATAACTGAGTAACTAGGTAACTGAGTGTAACTGTGTAACACAGTTATATGTGTAACTGGGTAACAAGTTACACACTTTTGGGATAACGGTTACACACTTTGAGATAAAGGGGAGGATAACGGGGACAAAAAACAGGGACTTAAAAATAAGTCCTGCATAAAGTAAGGACCGCATGGTTTGGAAAAAGTTGACAGGGACCTGAAATTAATGTCAGATCCCTGCCAGGAACCTGCAATTAATTCTCCCCCAAAAAATCTATGAGACCAATGAGATAAAAAGAGTTAGTGGGGGCGCATAAGTCAAAAGAGAAGATGGGAGATGGCATGGTGGAGGCATCGTACGCCATGGGAGTGGTAGAAAAGGACAAAGAAGTTAAATATGATTAAAAAGTTGGAAGATAAGACTTTTTGGACTCTTTTGGAGTCTTTTGCCGAAGCTCTCGTCCTGGTGGAAGTCTTTAAATAGACTTGGACTTCTTCGGCTAAAAGGGTTGGAGGAATTTTGTTGGCAAGGGGATCCTTCGGCTGGGTGTCCTCTCTCCTTCCCCCTTTCTACTTCTTCGACTGTTGCTTCTTCAGCTGAGGGGTGGGAGGATTTTGTCAAAAAAAAAAAAGAGGCTTCTTTGGCTGCTGTTTCTTCCTATCTTCTTTAGTTTCTTCTTCTTGAAAAGAGAGAACAGAAAAGAGAGAACAAAAAGAGAGGAGAGAAAGAGATGTGAGAGGTGAGGGTCCTTAGATATAGGATCTTCTTCTTCTTCTCCCTTCTGTTTATATGTTAAATGTTATGTACATGTTGTTTGATCAATGAGAAATGACGGGCTATTCATGCCCCTTTATGTGCTTGTTATTTGACTTATTGTCTAACTCCCCTTCCCATGCCTTTCTACCTCATTTTCTTTGATTTTTGGTAAGTGAGGGACGATTCAAATCTTTTCAGATCTAGGTATTTTGTGGTTTTGTCTAGTAAATGGACATGATTTCGAGCTCAATATGATCTAATATGAGCATCCAAGTCCCCATGCCCTTATGGTACGACTCCATGCTATAACTCGAATTTTTCCATTTAAATTGTAGTATGTTAAATGTGTTTTCATATCTGAAACACTTGGAGTTTGCTCAGACTATGAGTAGAACTCCAAGCTCAAATGATCTCACATACGCCCCTTTTGCCCCGTCCCATTTTTTGGTCTCGGCGTATATTGGTTCCTTTATTGGCGTGCCTCAGAAATTGGTGTCATGTGTCATGGTGGTGATGCCCCTGGCATGCACTCCGATATTGATATAGTCTCCATCGCAGTAGACGAATATCTTGAACCCCCTCCCCCAGTCGCAAAATAAGAGGAGGTGCTATCGAAAATTGGTTGGTTCGTTTATTTAAATTTTGCATATGCATTTGAATAAGCGCTTAAATAAAAAAAAGGGGATGACATCTTGTTGCAAGCATGGCCTCCTCAAATGAGTTGAAGGCTCTATGTGTTGATGTCCCAAAGGGGTGAACCAAGGACTTTAGTGGGTGCAGTAAATGATAACAAAAAAGGAGAAGAAAAAAAAGAAAATATAATAATAATAATAATATAATGAACCAAACAATAACCATAAAATAATAAATAAAAGCTAAGAAAGATGGACAAGTTCAAATAATGCATCAACCGATTGATGAACAATCATTCCATTAATTGAAGAACATTTGTATCAATTGATGAATAGTTGTATCGATTGATGAACAAGTTGCATCAATTGACGAACAACCACAATAATTAATGAACAACCACATCAATTGATGAACAAGTTGCATTGACAGCTGTATCGATTGATGAACAAGAATTGATTGATGAATAGTTTGTATCGATTGGTAAACAAGCTACATTGATTGATGAACATTTGCATCGATTGGTGAACAATATATCAATTGAAGAACAAATGTATCGATCGATGAACAAATTGTCTCAATTGATGAATGAATATATCAATTGAGAACAAATACATCGCTTAGAGAACATTAAAAAACTTTAAAAATGAGAAAAAAAAGAAAATCAAATAAGTGATAATAATAATAATAATAATAATAATAAATCAAAAAACTAAAGAAACGATAATAAAAAAATCAAAGAAATTATAATAAATAGTTAAATTTTTTTAATAAGAATAATAAAAAATATATAATATTAAAAAATTTAAATATATATATATAATAATATAAATATATATTTGATGTCCTTGAGTCAAATAAAATGAACCCAATAACCTTAAAATTAATAAAACAAACCATGACCAAACTAAACCTCAAGAGAAATTCAATAATTTAAATAAGGCAAATATGAACCAACCAAAACCCATTAAAATCAAATAAAACCAACTTAAAAAAAACAACTCCAAATTCAAATAAAATAACTTCAAATGAAATCAAACAATTTCAAATCAAATCTAACAATATGAAACCAAGTCAAGTGAACTCGAACTCAAATAAAACAATTCCAGACATAGACAGATGTAGAGTACATCTAGTGGGGTCACGTGACCCCATTGAATTTTTTTTCCTAAATGGCCATGTAAACAATCGATTTGAGTGGTTTTTGTATAGTGGTGACCCCACTAAAAATAACCACGCGGTGACCTGATCTGGTGCCCAGAGCTAGGATCCCAAATTTCCTTCTTATGAATTGTCTCATTCTTATTGTAATATTTCTTGTTTATTCTAAATATATATTTAAAATAATTATTTATATTATATAAATTTATAATTATATAAATATTAAAAATAATTCGAGTGACCCTACTAGACAAAATTTCTACGTCCGTTCTTGATTTCATATCCAGATAAAACAACATTCAAATCAAATCAAACAACTCCAAATCAATCTCCATAACCTCAAATCATCTTCAAATCAATTAAGAAAAAAGCAACAAGATATAAATAAATCCAAATCAAATGAGATAACTGTTAAAATTAGATACGATAATCTTAAAATCAAATCCAAAACTCCAAAACAATATATCACCTCTGAGCAATATAATCTGCATACATCTCATGAAGGCATCATCGATTGCATAAGTTTTATCAGATGTCCCTATTTTGGTCTTATGGCTCATTTCTCTAAGTGATTAATTAAAGGTTTTCTCCCCAAAAAAAGGTGATGTAACGTCGTTGCGCTTAAGCGAAGACGGGTAATTGGTTCTGACCCAATACCCCTATTCATTTGACGAAGTCAAATGGTGCGCATATGAGACCCAAAGTCCTCCGACTCTCAGAGGCAGAACACATTGTCACTTGTGTGACTGGCACGTCTGTGCTTCATGATTGTGGATTCATCTCCCGTTAGCAGTTTGTGATCAGCATGCCCAATGAGACTTGGATTTACAATATACATATGCCCTCCCACCCAAACCGAAATGACCCTACCCTTAGTGAACCGAATCGAACCGAACGGGTTCAGTTCAGTTTAAACCAAAATTAGCAAAAATATGGGTTTTGAAGGAGGCTATGAGGTTCGAACTCGTGACCCCCTTTCCTTAACCAATTGCGATAAAAGTGCCGTTGTAAATTATATATTATTAATTAATTATGTATACATATTCTGTTCATTTCGATTTCACAATGCAAAATTGAACTAAACTGAGAGAGTCTTGAAACCGAACCGAACCAACTCGAACCAATCAATTCGGTTTAGTTCTTCGGGTTAGATCAAAGTTTGAACAGCCCTAATCACAGTGACTACTTGGCAAGTTTTCTACCTTCAAACTTGGACCTACTCAACAAACTAAATGAGCTTGACGCTTAAATTAAATCAATGTTACAAATTTCTTGTTTGATATACATATATAAATATAGATAATGTTAAGAGAAGTCTTACCCTAGTTATTGTATATTTTCTATATATTCATGCATGGGCACAAAGCCTGTGTATGATGCCATAATTGATGGATTATCTATGCACACAGTTTATGCAGGTGTTGAACAATTTATGATGTTCTACGAAAGAAAATGCCTCATCTCAAATCCTACGAGAAATGCTTGTTGCAAGAGATGGCGCATGCCCCCTCTTGCAAAAACACCCCGCCCCACGCTGGCAACCTACCTGTGTGGCACAAAGGTATGTCACCTATTTGGGGGTTACGCAAACTATCATAACAATAAAAAAAGCCTCGGTGAGGGTAATGACCTAAATTAGTCCTACTTGACCCAAAAGAAAGGACAATAATCTTGTGACGAGTACATGTTAACATAAAAAATGAACGAATACATTTTTTTCTTCTTGGGTTCACATGGCGACATGCATATTTTGTTGGGTTTTTTATGTGTGGTTCGTGTTCAAAAGTATAATCAGGTTATAATCTTATTGCACGCATGGAATTTTTTTTAAAAATAAAACGAAATGGGGAACGAGGACATTTATTCCGAGATTGCGGGGCTTACCAGTCTGTTTAATAGACAAATTCAAAATTCGTTTGATGTGAGATATTTATGTGTCGATTCATGGAACAATTGCACCAATATTATGAATATTTACTCCAAGTATTTATTTGATCAGGTGAATTGCGTTTCGTGTATTGGATCTTTCCCCATTGACCGAAATCAATGTTGATTTACATCGGCTTAAAGTCCAAACACCCTTGATTAACTATCAGAGAGATCTTTGGACCCTTCCAATAGGTTCTAATGAATATTGTAGGTGGTTTCACATGGTTCACTATAAACTGTCATTCATCATCAAGAGGTTTGAGTGGATTAGGGTTTTCATAATAGACCGTGAATGTCATGAAAGAAAACCCTATAATCCGGAGAATAAAGACATGGACAAAGGCTACATGTCTTTGCAGAAGAAATGACAGATTCTAGACCTCAGGGCTACTTTAGATATTTTTGAGTTGCAGGAGTATTTTGGTGATTTTGGCAAAGTCAAGGGTTTGATACAAACTCAAGACTAGAGAGGGTTTGTTGCAATTCCTAGCTTCTGGAGATTGTGAGGTCATGTTTGGAAGGCTAGAAGGTCATTTGGAGACTTTCTTGATCACAGGGTACATATGTAATTAGGCCAGACTAGAGGACTTGGTGTACAAGTTCGAGGTTGGCAGAAGGTTTTCAATGTATTTCTCAACTTTCGATAGTATAGGGGATATTTTTCAGAAAGTTGGGGGTGGTTTCAACAATTCTTCGACACACAAGGGTTTATATATAATTTGTCACATGACTGTGTAGATGTCACTTTTTCGTTCTTTGGAAGAACTCCAAAGCGCTACAAAGAAATAATGAGAAAATAATAAAGGAAATGGAGGAGCACAACTCTTCAGATGGATCCGTGATCGCCAGACACACGTGGGTGTCGAAGGATGTGCAACGCGTGGGTGCGAATGAAAAGTGATCGCGAGCGTACCTTTTGAGCATGGGAGATTGCGCGGGATGTGGGTTGATCGCGAGCGTACCTTTTGAGCATGGGAGATTGCGCGGGATGTGGGTTCCTCTTCTTCTACGAGCACGGCCGTCCGTGGTAGAAGGCACTTTCCAAGTTCATTAACCTTGCAAAAACACAAATAAAATAAGGATTAGAAAAGTGCATGTAGTATCAAATCCCAAGGAAACTAAATAACATGAAGAAAAAGGAGATGTACTCACCGCGTGGTGGCTTTTAAACCCCTAGGAAATTGGGTGTGCGTGTGTAATGCATGAATGTGTGTTGATAAAAAAAGGGAATAAAGGGAGAAAAATAAAGGCAGAATAGCTACGTTGGGGCTTGGAAGAGATGATATGAACAAAGAGAGGGAGAGGGGTGCTTCCCCAATAGATGGATGGCGCAGGAGGCTGCTGATTGGAGCTTGAATGGAATGGATGAAGGAAGAAGAGCGTCCTCCGGCCTCGCTCCGACACACGTGAGGCGACCGCTCCGAACACCAAGGAAGGAGAGGCTCAGAGTAGCTTGGAAGTGAAGATGCTCCCCCTTGATTCGGAGTTGAGTCTCCAGTATGGCAGGGCTTCGCCGTAATGCTTGGGCGATGCTCAAAACAGTGGCCTCGGGGGTCTATTTGTAGGGAAAAAAACCTGAAATCGCGTCCGACACAGTGTACACGGTTAAGGTTAAATAGCGGCAGGGATAATGGACGCGTTTCAGAATTGCCATTTTCGGCCAACAGTACGGCTCTAAATCGCATCGGGATACCCTGCCGCATTTCAGAGTTGCCAAATTCCGCTTTTGGAAAGCTTCCAAAACAAATATGGAAATTAGAATCACGTCGGCATAGGCCGTCGTGATTCAAAAAAGGCAATTGGCATTTAAATGGAAACCTTTGAATCGCGGCGTCGACCCCCGACGCCTTTAAGACTCTTGTTTACCCGTCGCGATTCAAGGCAGGCCGACAGAGATTGTGAATCGCGACGCATAGGCCGTCATGATTTACAACTTCTGCCCATAGCCCTTGAAAACCAGTGGGGAAGCACCGGAAAAAAATGGAAAAAATCCAGAAAAATCCACAAATAATGGAAAAACTCTTGCAAGGCAAAAGAGGGCCATTTTGTGGCATTACGACACAATTTGAGATTTGCTCGCAGTGGTGTCAAATTCGCGTGTCTACAGACTGCAAAGTGAGTGCATAAAAATGATAAATTCACTTTATTCATCATGGGTTCACCTACATTGTGTGGTCGACATATTGTTGCCTATAGAAAGTAAGTCCCCGCATTGATGCAACTTACAAGGGCATAGCCACAATTTAGATAATTGCAGGGTATAACTGTAATTTGTAGGACTAAATATGCCTGGTCTATGAGGATGGAGATTTTCGTAACTTCTGAGAGTTACACATGGCCATCGTCCACTAGAAACACGGATGATGCATGATCCTAACCACTGAGGATATGAGTGCAATGTTTAAGGGTATTTTGATAATTTCATACTCTTGACCGACTCGCACGACCAGACCAAAACACGAACGATGAACTGCAAGCCACGAACCACTAACGGGATGCTCGTCCAAGTGTGAACACCCTTGTGTTGGGTTTTCGGATCTTGATCTCGATATAGATGCCCCAAAATGGGGTCCTGGTGGTCTATTTATAGAAGTCTGGGGGAGTCAAGGACCTAATAGGGGGCACTGGGTTCAAGAGGCCTCAAAATAGAGCTTTTCCCCACTACATGGGGGCCCAAAAGGAGGGGTTGAACCCGCTGGCCCCTCAGGGGGTTCAACCTGCTCCAAAATGGGGTGTTCGAACCTACTTGATGCCTAGCGGGCCCTTTTGGATCACTACGGGGCTAATTAGGCCCAAAAGTGGGGTCGCGGGTCAAGGCGAAAAATCTTGACCATGATTGCATTGGGTCGGGGCGAAAACCCACAATATGAAAATTTTTCACGAGACGAGGATGTTGGTTAACACCACATTTCACTTATCCAATGTAGTACCCCGGAAAATCTATTAATTAAAAATTATAGATAAATTGAAATTTTATCAATTAATAAATTTAACCAATTAAAAAGGTACGCATTATTATCACATGCATATAAAGCCATATACAAATTCCTAAAAAATAATAATTATACTTTAAATAATATTATCTAATGACCCATCATTGAATTTGGGCACAGAAAATTCATTTAGACTAAGTTTAAGAATTTATGCGACTTATTAGCGTAATTAAAGAATAAGTCGAAGAACCCATTATTTTATAAGCTAAAGTGGATTATAAATAAAAATAAATATGTGGGTAGACTTTAAATAATATGGGTTGATAGTCCATTATGATATTTGGACCAATGGACAATCTTGGCCCATGAATAAATTCTCTAATAAAAAGATAATTAAAAAAATCTAATAAGTAAAGTAAGAACATGGGTTGTACAATTAGGCTCACATGAGTTATTGGGCCAATAGTAAGAGCACAAATGAAGGAGATTAGAAATATTGGCATAAATAATATTAAATCAAATTAAAATATGAAATCAATTGAATAAGTGTGATAAATAGATTTAAACAAGAATAAAGGGTTAAGATAAATAATAAATGACATATATATATCACTAAAAAGAGTCCTAGACTTACCCTAACTTTTACCCACAAAATTAGATCTCTCCCCAAGCCAATTAGTGGATAAATGTTAGAAAAGGGGGAGATAAATGTGGAAATTCGGAGTTAATAAATAAATAAATTAAATAAGGGTAATTAAGATAATTACTAAAAAGGGTTATAAATATCCTAAAAAGAGTCCTAATCCTATCCTAATCCATTACCCACAAAATTTGATCTTTTCCCAACCCTAATTAGGAGATAAAGGAGAGAAGTTAGGTGATAAATAGGGGTGTTCACTATTCGGTTCAAACCGAACCGATCAATTTGGTTCGGTTTGGTTCGGTTTGAAAGTGAAAAAAATTCGGTTCGGTTTACAGATCTTATAAACCGAACCAAACCGATAAAACTGAATTTTAATAATATATTTTAAATGTATACATATGTATCAGGTATTTAGGTCTGTTTAATATATACATGTGTATGTATGTAAATGGAATATTCTCCCGATTATGCATATGCTACTGGTGCTCACAAAACGTGCATATGGAAAATCATGCACCAGGTTAGACAACTGTTTGTCCACCCTGTCAAATGGTTTTTTGGAATCTTGATCCTTGCTGATTGTATATGCTTGTGTTAATATTTGATGTTACTATTTGTTGACTTCATTCTATTAAAGATAGTGCATGTCAACTGGAGGTTAAAATTTTGTTTGTGAAAGGCCCACTTATTTTCAGGTTAAACCAAACCAAACCGAATTATATCGGTTCGGTTTGGTTTGGTTTGAAAAAATTTCGGTTTGGTTTGGTTCGGGTTGGCTCTGGTGATGGTTTGATTTGGTTTTTAAAAAATCTTTCCAAACCAAACCATGAACACCCCTAGACTGATAAATAAGGGAAATTCGGATTTAATAGGAAAAGGAAGGGTTTTAGAAGAGTAGGACTCTTAAACCAAGCCATACACACCCCAATTCGGCCCTATCACCCTCTAGATCATTTTTGGAGCATTTGGGGATGAAGGAGGAGGCTGGAGGACGAAGAAACAAGGAGGGGAAGGCTTGGAGCAAGGAGAGTTTTTCCATTTTCGTCCACAACCCTAGTTTTCTTGTCAACGCAAAAACGTAGGCAATCTCTCAAGCTAAATTCATGTAAAAATTACCCTAGGTAGAGTTCATGATCCCTTGCAAAAGTCCTTTGGTTTTGCTCTATTTCGATCTCCCATGAGGGAGAATTAATTCCTTGAATCTCTGCCTGATCCATATACCTGAACCTTCATGTTAACTTTTAAACCTCGTGCATACATAATCCCATGCCATGAGAAAATTCTCAAAACTACTACATCATGTTAGCTTTCAAACGCTTCTGGTTTGCCTAATTTTCCTTTTGTATCCATCTCTAATTAATTCGTTGAACCTTGACTATGCCTGTTTAGGTCATCGAAATGTAACTTGATCAAAGCATGCCTAAACCTTGTTTATTTTCAAATTAATTGTTCATGTTGATAGATCTATATGTCTACTTTCGTTTAAAACTAGTTTCATGATTTTTGGATCATCGTGTGATTTTATATTGAATTTACAAGTACCTTATATCACACAGGATCCGCCCTGAAAAAAGGGAAAAAGGGCCGGACCCTTCTGATATCGCGACGGCGCGACCCGCCGCGATATCATCCGGGTTGCGCCCCGCTGTCACGTCGTGTTAAGAATGCGGCGGCCTAAGCCACCACAATTTTCACCCCGAACCGGGCCAGCCCGACCGATTCACTTGACGCACTCGGCCGCCCTGTCGTGACCTGAATCGTGACGGGCTTCCCCGCCTCGATTTCCAGATTTCAGCCAGCACCTGATAATTGCATTTATACCCCTGTTCTATTTACCATTTAACCCTTGTTTAAGCTAAATTTTCCATATTAAGACTATTCTTTACCTGAATGATATTAATTGTTATTAATTAAATAATTCTTATTAATTAAAAGCCGTGAGCACGACTTATCATATTCTCATGATCTCCCGACATTTGCACACACATATCATTAACATTTGCCATTTGCCCCTATTAAATTTCTCAATAATGTATCTGGTAATTAAGTGAAATTAATTACCTAATTTCCCTATTTATTTAAATGACACATGTCTTCATTATATTCGCGTGATTTGAATACCATTATCGTTTTCCCTCGACCTTCGAGCACTCGAGGCACGACAGACCCATTTTCTACACACTTTCTCTTGACTTGGAATACCTCTCCACCGAGAATACTCCCGACTGGGCCAGGGACTCCTTGTCAAGGCCTCCGTAAGTCTTCTTGGCTTTGGCGCACATCCTTAGCCGACGAGCTGGTTGTACGCTTTAAATCCCGTTACACTCTTAGGGATCAATATGATCCAAACGGCCTTAGTGAAATCTCTCTTATCTTGTGATCACGACGGACCATCTAGTATGTGTACACAGCACGGCTAGTGGGCGGTGGTGACTTCTACCAGACGGCCGGCCCATTAGGGTGTGTCGTGCAACTGTGATTATCGTTGTTTCTCGTGTTTTTACGATATTGTCCCTATCTCATCTACTACCCTTGCACTCTCATCTACTCACGTTCACTCTACTATCTCGTCTATTCATCTAGTACTCTCTTGAGACTCTTGAGCTGTTGTGGCTCCCATTGCTTGTACTATACTTGACTGTCTAGTGCCATAATATGGGTATGGTGACTCTGTTGTATCAAATGCATACTGTGCAGGGCACAGAGAGTGTCCGAGGGGATCCAATCTAGTCTCCACGCTCGGAATCGCTCTCAACGATCTCCACAACAATCTACTCTCCGCGCTCGGAATCGCTCTCAACGATCTCCACAACAATCTACTCTCCGCGCTCGAAATCGCTCTCAACGATCTCCTCCAAGGCAGTAGGGTCACCTGCTAAACCTGTACGCCGAAGCAAGAGTGAGTCTAAAAGACTCAACAAGTAATCCTTACACATTATACATACACACATCACATGCACATTTTACCTTCAATTACGTCAATCAATACATGCAACATGGTTTGAACAATCTTTAAGAAAGCCTATCATGATACTTCTACCAATTTCATAACACATGATACATGGTTTATGTCATTCCACAATAATATACCTACCGCATGCTTTCTATACATTTACTCACATGATAGCTAAATTTATATCTATGTTGCAACATGACAACAATTGAGACATGGAATTTTACACATAAAGGAAGAGCGTTCCTAACATGGATTCTACGTACTTTTCCACATGCATATCACATTTGTAAACATACTAAGCTTGTTGTTTTGACATGAATCTAACTCCATCATATCATATTTCACAATTCTACATGCTATCACATTGGGTTCACATATTCACATACACACTACACATTTTCACTTATACACAATCACATTATTCTCACTTAAATGCCGTGACACATAGTCCAAACCACCACTAGAAGGACACATATAACACATTCACATAACACATAGACGCCACCTAGGCAACACAGTGACGAATCTTGGTACTGCGCAGACCGGTAGAAGTATTCTCCACCCTAACCAGTGGTACTTGTCCACCTCCAGGATTTCATCCTAATGCCCTTAGGATATCAAACACATTGAACCTTCCCATGGAGACTTTACCACGGTACGGTTCCACAGCCCTCTAGGGAAGCAGTGTCACACACGGCACAATTTACACATTTTCCAATTTAACACACACACAATTTCTCACTAATTAACACATCCTTTCCATTTTCACATTCATGCACATGGTTCAGTTTCCATTATCATGGTACTACTGTTCATAAGACTTAATCATTCATGGATTTACACTAATCACGTTAAAACTATTTAACGAATCTATGATCACAATAAGCATGCTTTAATTAATCATTTCTTCGTGAAATTTGCATAAATATCACTTACTGTTGCCCAAACAACATGAAATTTTAACCACGGGTTGTTCACAGGTGGGGATCATACATAAAAATTCTCACATTTTTCTGAGCTATACAGAATTTACAGAAAATAGAACAACCATTTGCATGTTTACCCATAAATCAGTTCATCCTCGATTCACATCATGATGGTCATAATTAGTAGTTTATAGCCCTGTGTCTAATAGTCATATCATCACAGAATTTTTCCCAGAATTTATCATGCATCATATGATTTACTGGAAATTTAAAACAACCCATTCATGATCCCTATTTCTCAATCCAGAAATTATAACTAATTGCATAGACATTGGAAAATTCCCAAATTTTCATGACATGAACTGACACTTATCCAAATCATCTAGAAATTTTATGGCACTTAAATTCCACACGGATTATATAAACAGTGATTTACCATGTTCAAACCTATTTAACATGCATTTCAGACAATTCCAATAATTAGTACCATTAACGAAAATTCACAAAAATTTCACAACATGATCTACTATCCATATTACATAGCTTATAAAAATTACAGTATATCCTCATGCGTGAAAATCCGAAAAATAATCATTTAAGGAAGAATAGTTCACTATTCTTTCCTGAAGAACTAAACGACAAGGGTATGGCCGTTCACACAGGTTAACGGCAGTATCGGCTACCGCCAACTTAGGATATTAACGGTAGGAGGTCCTGCCGTTAAGTTCCTGTCTGTGCAAAACACAGACTGAACGCCAGAAACTTGGTGAAATTGGGGTTCCAGGACTCGAATAAAATTCCAGAAAAATGCCTAAGACCTACTAGACATATGTATGGACAATGGGGATGGGTTACTTGCCTCTGGAAAAATCAACAAGGGGATTAAAAGGTCGGTGAAGCTCTCCTCAGCCAGTGCCAAGAAGTCTCCAAAACCTCCCAGCTCCGGGCTCTGTGGTGAGTCTCGCTGCACACCGGAGTCAGGGAAGCGTTCCTTGATGTCCAAAGAGTCCTCAGTCGGGGTAGATCACCGGAAGACACCTCCAGTCGCCGGATCAAGGGCCACAACTTCTGGTTTTTCTCACAGCTCTAGGGTTTCTTTGCCAAAGAGACAAAGAGATCTCTTCAAGTCTTAAGAGGGTGTTTTTATAAGCTGTGGCTTTGGGGTATGCGTAGTTGGGATGGGAGAGCCGTTGGAGACAGCTCCCCAATCAGAGAGTAAGGCAAATCGCGGGATTTCTGGATCTGCTGCGCACAAAATTTTAGAGAAATAGACGTCCACATACATAGCCGTCTACAAGTTTTTGGCGTCCATCGATATGGACGTCGACTACACATGAACGTCCATTCATGTTGCCGTCAATTGCCCTTCGGTCAGGTCATAAAATTATGCAGAAAACCATATTTACTCTATGTATATACATGCAATTTATGAAGTATAGTGTAAATACTATCTACATAATGCAATTGAACAACATTTACAAACTAAACACATACATACATAGGTACACCAAGATAATATGTACATAAATATCTACAGGTTTATACATGATACTATACACAAGCATGAGTCCACACACGACAAAATAAAAGGACAAAATTTCGAGGGCCTTACACCCTCTCCCCCTTAAAGAAACTTCGTCCTCGAAGTTAGAACAACACTACTCAAACAATTAGGGGTACTTCTTCTTCATCTCATCCTCAAGCTCCCAAGTAGCCTCCTCTCGCGAGAAGTTCCGCCAAAGTACCTTCACAGACACAATGTCCTTGTTCCGAAGGTGCTGAACCTTCAAATCAAGGATAGCCACTGGTTGCTCAACATACGACAGATCTAGCTGGATCTCCACTGGCTCGTGACTAATAACATGAGATGGATCTCGGACATATCTCCTGAGCATAGATACGTGGAAAACGGGATGAACACTAGCTAAAGCCGGAGGTAAAGCTAGCTCATAAGCCACGCTACCTAAACGCCTGAGAATCTCATATGGGCCAATGAATCTAGGACTTAATTTTCTATGCCTACCAAACCTGACAACACCTCGAGTAGGTGAAATCTTCAAAAAGACATGCTCACCTACCTCGAACTCAAAATCCTTCCTCCTGTTATCGGCATAGCTCTTCTGCCTATCCTGCACCGCAACAAGCCTCTTCCTAATCAACTGGACCTTATCCAAAGTCTCCTGAACTAACTCCGGACCGATCAGCTGCCTATCACCTGTCTCCTCCCAACATAAAGGAGATCTACAGGGCCTACCATACAACGCCTCAAATGGAGCCATACCAATACTCGCATGAAAGCTGTTGTTATATGCGTACTCCACAAGAGGTAGATGACGCTCCCAATCATCCTTCCAATCCAGAGCACACGCTCTCAACATATCCTCGAGCGTCTGGATAGTCCTCTCGGACTGTCCATCTGTCTGAGGATGAAACGCCGAACTGAGCTTCAGCTCCGAACCTAAAGCATCCTGAAGACCCTTCCACAGTCTCGAAGTAAATCTCGGATCTCGATCTGAAATGATCGACTTCGGCACACCATGCAATCTAATGATGCTACTAACATACAACCTAGCCAGACTCTCAACCGACTGCTTCTTCTTCATAGGCAAGAAATGCGCAGTCTTTGAGAATCTATCTACGACTACCCAAATCGAGTCATTACCCCGTCTAGATCGAGGCAAACCTGAAACAAAATCCATAGTGATATCTTCCCACTTCCATACTGGGATTTCCATCTTCTGCATAAGACTAGATGGTCGCTGCCGCTCGGCTTTCACTTGCTGGCATACTAAACACCTAGATACATAATTCGCTACATCCCTCTTCATGCCAGACCACCAAAAAGAACTCTTCAAATCCTGGTACATCTTAGTGTTACCCGGATGAATAGAGAATCTCGACCTATGAACTTCTGCTAATACATGTTCACGAACATCTACAATGTCTGGGACACAAACACGGTGATGGAATCTAATCACACTATCCTCATCACGAGCAATGCCTGCCTTGCCCACTAACTCTTGGAGTCTAGGGTTGGCTTTCTATTGCTCGATCACCTCATCCAACACCGATGACCTAATGGACAACTGAGCTACAAAAGCCTGGCACAATGATGGCTCTAACTCAGTCATTGCACATGCCGCATCCTCCAACATCTTCTAATCATGCTGGAGAGACGACCTCTTCCTACTAAGGGCGTCTGCTACGACATTCGCCTTTCCAAGATGATACTGGAGGTCGAAGTCATAGTCCTTCAGGAACTCAATCCATCTTCTCTATCTAAGGTTTAATTCCTTTTGGGAGAAAAGAGACTTTAGACTCTTGTGGTCAGTGAACACCTCAAATCTGACACCATAAAGATAGTGCCTCCAGATCTTCAGTGCATGCACCACTGCCGCAAGCTCCAAATCATGAGTCGGATAGTTTCGCTCATGCTCCTTCAATTGACGAGAAGCATATGCTACTACCCTTCCTTGCTGCATCAATACGCAGCCAAGGCCAATCCGAGATGCATCCGTGTAGATAGCAAAACCCTCTACACCGCTCGGCAAAACTAACACAGGAGCCGAAGTGAGCTTAGTCTTCAATAATTGAAACTACTCTCACACTCCTCGGACCAAACAAACTTTACTCCCTTCCTGGTTAGCTGAGTCAAAGGTGCGGCGATGGATGAAAATCCCTCAATGAATCGCCGATAATAACCCGCCAAACTAAGAAAACTCCGAATCTCCGAAGGGGTCTTAGGAATCTCCCAATCCATAACAGCCTGGACCTTCACTGGATCAACTGCTACACCAGCACCGGAGATAACATGCCTAAGGAAATGAACCTCGCGCAACAAAAAATCGCACTTGCTGAATTTAGCATACAGCTTGTGTGCACGGAGAACCTCTAATACTACCCTCAAATGCTGACGGTGTGTAGTCTCATCCGGAGAATAGACTAACACATCATCTATAAACACTACAACAAAGCTATCTAAATAAGGCCTAAACACCCTGTTCATGAGATCCATGAACGCTGCCGGGGCGTTGGTTAGACCAAAAGGAAGAACTAAAAACTCATAATGTCCATAACGAGTCCTAAAGGCCGTCTTGGACACATCCTCACTCCTAATCCTTAACTGATGATAGTCAGACCGCAAATCAATCTTAGAAAAGACTTATGCATTTTGTAGCTGGTCAAACAAATCATCAATCCGAGGTAAGGGATACCTGTTCTTCATAGTCACTTGGTTTAGCTTCCTATAATCAATGCATAACCTAAGTGACCCATCCTTCTTCTTTACAAACAATACAGGTGCGCCCCAAGGAGAAACACTAGGGCGAATGAATCCCTTATCTAGCAATTCCTGCAACTGCCTTCTTAACTCGGCTAACTCCGTAGGTGCCATCCGATATGGAGCCTTCGAGATAGGAGAGGTGCCCGGAAGCAACTCTATGGTGAACTCTATCTCTCTATCCGGTGGCAATCCAGACAAATCATCGGGAAAGACGTCTAGAAAATCCTGCACTACATCGATCACTGCAAGAGTAGGTGACTCATCAGCCTCGGGTACTAACACTACGCTGGCAAGAAAAGCGTCACAACCCTTGTTTACTATGTGCATCGCCTTCATGGCAGAGATGACCAACTTTCATGCCAAGTTCCTTGGCAATGGATGAGAGAACTCGTCCTCACCAGGATTGCGGAAAACAATCCTCTTCCCACAACAATCTACTAACGCATAGCGCTCCTCTAGCCAATCCAGACCAAGAATAGCATCAAAGTCCTTCATCTTTAGCAAGAAGAAACACCCATCTAGAACCCTATCCTCAATGCACACAGGTAACGACGGAATGCACTTCCTAGTCGATACCGTACCCGCAGGTGTGTGTACAGATAAAGGGACTTCTAAATCCTCAGACTCTATGCCTGACTCTATAGCCAACTGCCTAGCAAACCGCTCTAAAATGAACGAGTGAGTGGCACCCGTATCAAACAAAACCCGAGTGTGCACACCTAGAAGTAAAATCATACCTTCGGTGACATGCTCCGCCTGCTCGGCATCCTCTCGTGCTAGAGCAAACACTCGAGCTTGGGCTCGAGGCCTTCCTGGTCTTCCTGTAGCTGGTGCTGCTGCTGCTGCCGCTGCTGGGGCTGGCGCTCCACGCTGGACTCCCTACTGAAGTCTCGGACAATTCTTGATCTTGTGGTCGCTGCTCCCGCACTTCAGGCATTTCCCCGCTACCATCCAACACTCCGTACTACCGTGTGTCTTCCCGCAATGAGGACACTCCTTCTTCACACTAGGGGAACACTGAGAAGGTACCTGAGTACTGTTGGCTGCCATTGGGCGCTGCGGTGACTGGTACACTGCCTTCTTCTTATCTTTCTGCTAGAAAGGAGTTGCAGGTCTCTTCTGCGAAGCCTTCTTCTCCTCGAGGTACTGCTCCATCTCACCCTCCTACCTACAAGCAGCGCTAAGGGCCTCGTCCAGGGTACGATGATCAAACGCCACAAGCCTCGTCCTCAGTGATGGCTTAAGGCCCATCACAAATTTCTTTGCCTTCCTGCGCTCATCCACCACTATGTGAGGTGCATACTTAGATAATTCAGCAAACCTGGCCTCATACTCGAGTACAGTCATGGAGCCTTGAGTCAAAGAAAGGAACTCCTGCTCCATCTTGTCCTGGATATGCTCGGGGACGAACTTGGCCCGGAAGAGCCTCACGAACTCGTCCCAAGCAACATCAATAGCACCGTCCTCGAACCGGGTACGCAGTAAGGAAGCCCACCACACATCGTCTCTCTCCTGCAACACAACCTTCATAAGCACCAAACTAAACAACTCTAACTTAACAGGGTATACAAACATATAAAACTAACATATACCTGTAGCATATAGGTGGCTAAAGTAACTTTGTCATCGTCCGCACACCTAATAGCCCGGAAGATCTTCTCGATCTCCCTCATCCAGCTCTCAGCTAGCAATGGGTCACTCTCCCCCTTAAAGAGGGTGGCAACATCCTCTTGAACCTTTCCATGATGGAGGGTCCACCATGGTCCTGAGCCTGGGGAACTGGAACCTGAGCCTGCTACAACAACCAACAAGCAACGCATTTTCAACATAACATCATGCAATTTAATAAAACAGACTACCCTTATCTTATTATTCTAACCTGAGCCTCCAACTGAGCCTGGAGTGCAGCCTGGGTGTGGGCCTGCGTTTGCATGGCCTGCACTAGACCCTGCATGAACACTCCATAATCCACTGGTGGTGGAGGAGGAAGCACAGGACCCTGGGGTGTTGGGGCCTACTGCTCACCCTGGTCCTCACGCCTAGGCTCATCTCTCCTCTGCTCGCCATCACGAGTAGGTACACCACCACGTCTACCGCATGAAGCCATATGCTGCAATTAATTTAATCACTATTAGAAACTACGTTATTTAGTTCCTAACCACTTTCTTATCTATCTTTCATTGATTATTAATCATTTCTACACATGTGGACAATTCTATAAGGACTTAGCATATAATGAAGATGATGACTTATATATATTTATATACAATCTCAATCATCGCTCTGATACCAATCTCTGTGACGATCCTCCTTATACCGGTACGATTATACCAATCCACGTCGATATAATGAACGTCGTTACAGTGGGACATTTACCCAACACTACCACTAGATTGAGATATACACAAATATAGACATAGAACAGCGGAAGTAAAAGAACTAACTGTCAATTTTATTTCATCATCCACATTAGACATACATAGCCCATATAGCAATTAAAGAAACTAAAGTCCACATAATGAAATTCTAGATCCAAATTACATTGTTCATCCACAATTACACAAGTCTCAAATTTCATACTATGGAAAAGAAAGTACAATGTTGGTGACTCCACAACAATCTACTCTCCGCACTCGGAATCGCTCTCAACGATCTCCTCCAAGGCAGTAGGGTCACCTGCTAAACCTGTACGCCGAAGCAAGAGTGAGTCTAAAAGACTCAACAAGTAATCCTTACACATTATACATACACACATCACATGCACATTTTACCTTCAATTACGTCAATCAATACATGCAACATGGTTTGAACAATCTTTAAGAAAGCCTATCATGATACTTCTACCAATTTCATAACACATGATACATGGTTTATGTCATTCCACAATAATATACCTACCGCATGCTTTCTATACATTTACTCACATGATAGCTAAATTTATATCTATGTTGCAACATGATAGCAATTGAGACATGGAATTTTACACATAAAGGAAGAGCGTTCCTAACATGGATTCTACGTACTTTTCCACATGCATATCACATTTGTAAACATACTAAGCTTGTTGTTTTGACATGAATCTAACTCCATCATATCATATTTTACAATTCTATATGCTATCACATTGGGTTCACATATTCACATACACACTACACATTTTCACTTATACACAATCACATTATTCTCACTTAAATGTCGTGACACATAGTCCAAACCACCACTAGAAAGACACATATAACACATTCACATAACACATAGACGCCACCTAGGCAACACAGTGACGAATCTTGGTACTGCGCAGACCGGGAGAAGTATTCTCCACCCTAACCAGTGGTACTTGTCCACCTCCAGGATTTCATCATAATGCCCTTAGGATATCAAACACATTGAACCTTCCCGTGAGGACTTTACCACGATACGGTTCCACAGCCCTCTATGGAAGCAGTGTCACACACGGCACAATTTACACATTTTCCAATTTAACACACACACAATTTCTCACTAATTAACACATCATTTCCATTTTCACATTCATGCACATGGTTCAGTTTCCCTTATCATGGTACTACTGTTCATAAGACTTAATCATTCAGGGATTTACACTAATCACGTTAAAACTATTTAACGAATCTATGATCACAATAAGCTTGCTTTAATTAATCATTTCTTCGTAAATTTACATAAATGTCACTTACTGTTGCCCAAACAACATGAAATTTTAACCACGGGCTGTTCATAGGTTGGGGATCATACACAAAAATTCTCACATTTTTCTGAGCTATACAGAATTTACAGAAAATAGAACAACCATTTGCATGTTTACCCATAAATCAGTTCATCCTTGATTCACATCATGATGGTCATAATGAGCAGTTTATAGCCCTGTGACTAATAGTCATATCACCACAGAATTTTTCCCAGAATTTATCATGCATCATATGATTTACTGGAAATTTAAAACAACCCATTCATGATCCCTATTTCTCAATCCAGAAATTATAACTAATTACATAGACATTGGAAAATTCCCAAATTTTCATGACATGAACTGACACTTATCCACATCATCTAGAAATTTTATGGCACTTAAATTCCACACGGATTATATAAACAGTGATTTACCATGTTCAAACATGTTTAACATGCATTTCAGACAATTCCAACAATTAATACCATTAACGAAATTCACAAAAATTTCACAACATGATCTACTATCCATATTACATAGCTTATAAAAATTACAGTATATCCTCATGTGTGAAAATCTGAAAAATAATCATATAAGGAAGAACAGTTCACTGTTCTTTTCTGAAGAACTAAACGACAAGGGTCTGGCCGTTCACACAGGTTAACGACAGTATCGGCTGCCACCAACTTAGGATATTAACGGAAGGAGGTCCTGCCGTTAAGTTCCTGTCTGTGCAAAACACAGATTGAACGCCAGAAACTTGGTGAAATTGGGGTTCCAGGACTCGAATAAAATTCCAGAAAAATGCCTAAGACCTACTAGACATATGTATGGACAATGGGGATGGGTTACTTGCCTCTGGAAAAATCAACAAGGGGATTAAAAGGTCAGGGAAGCTCTCCTCGGCCAGTGCCAAGAAGTCTCCAAAACCTCCCAGCTCCGGGCTCTGTGGTGAGTCTCGCTGCACACCGGAGTCGGGGAAGCGTTCCTTGATGTCCAAAGAGTCCTCCAGTCGGGGTAGATCGCCGGAAGACACCTCCAGTCACCGGATCAAGGGCCACAACTTCTGGTTTTTCTCATAGCTCTAGGGTTTCTTTGCCAAAGAGACAAAGAGATCTCTTCAAGTCTTAAGAGGGTGTTTTTATAAGCTGTGGCTTTGGGGTATGCATAGATGGGATGGGAGAGCCGTTGGAGACAGCTCTCCAATCAGAGAGCAAGGCAAATCGCGGGATTTCTGGATCTGCTGCGCACAGAATTTTAGAGAAATAGACGTCCACATACATAGTCGTCTACAAGTTTTTGGCGTCCATCGATATGGACGTCGACTACACATGAACGTCCATTCTTGTTGCCGTCAATTGCCCTTCGGACAAGTCATAAAATTATGCAGAAAACCATATTTACTCTATGTATATACATGCAATTTATGAAGTATAGTGTAAATACTATCTACACAATGCAATTGAACAACATTTACGAACTAAACATACACATACATACATAGGTACACCAAGATAATATGTACATAAATATCTACAGGTTTATACGTGATACTATACACAAGCATGAGTCCACACACGACAAAATAAAAGGACAAAATTTCGAGGGCCTTACACTATTACTTTGCTAGCACTGACTGTTATAACAATAGTCTGAGGAGTTCAGATGTACTGTACTATCGTTAAACGGCTACTGTCCTAAAATGACTATTGTCGTACTCTTCTAGTGCACTGTGGTGCAACCATACACGTTATCTCTTTACATGTTATCTCGTTACACGTTATCTCTTTACACGCTATCTCGTTATATGGTCATTTCTCTATCATCCTAGTCTTGCAATATTCTTATGAAGTGTATTAATGTTCACTTGTTATCGCATGCTATCATTCTCCTGATATAGTATGCCATCAATCTCTTGTTGTCTTGCGCTATTACTCTCTTTTGACTATACTTGATCGTTCTCTCTAGTTAACCTGCGTTACAAGATATTAATCACTTAAAGCATGCTTGTTTACACAAGATATTAAGTCCTACTGAGCGTTATCGCTCACCCTTCGTTATTTGTTATTGTATTTTTAGGTAAGTCAAGTGATGACTTTACACACATCAACGGGAATGGACTGGAGTGATGAGTGTCCTGGAGTCATAGCGATGGAATGTCCCTAGTACCCTAGAGTTAGTTTAGTTATTTGCTTAGCTATCATTTCCAAATGTAATGATGATATTGAGCCCTATGTTTTGGCTCTGAATTAGTGGTTGTAATAGTTTAGATGAATTATCAATAAAATGATAATTTTATTGCGATTATTGTTCATTAGTTGCTTTGATATTTGCGAATGTATGCGCAATTTTATGTACCATACACGTTTCTCATGCCTCCCCGATTTATTTCGCTGCTAAATTGGCGGGGCATGACATCCAAGATGATAAAATTTGATGTCTCGACATAGTCGAGGATAAAATGGCGTAATAATACACCATGGAGTGACGGCTTTGGCTATGTGCCGATGGTCGTACAGCTCCAAAAATGTTAATCATCCAATTGAAGAAAATCATTGCTGGATACAATATTAATCATTGCTGCATACAATATTCAGCATAATGTAAAAGGTAAACCATGATCAAAACATTGTGAATGTTGACATGGATGAATGTCTTTTCTTTTATACATTTTTTCTCCATCCTCTACCATTTAAAATAGAGAAGAAGAAAAAGTTAAATCATGCATGATACATAGTAATTTACACGGTTTGGTGAAGGATATGGCTACATTCATGGTTACATAGAGTTTCACTACAAATTGGTATAGGAAATGGTTCAGCTTATTTTTTTAAGTCTAATAGGGTGTTTGGTTACAATTTTTTATCTCTTTTTTCTTTAAAATTTTTTTAAAAAAGAGAAGACGTTCATTAACACATGTTTGGTAAGACAATTTTTTTTTTAGAGAAAAAATTTCACCTATGTAAAACTCTCTAAAAAACAAACAACTCTTGACCAGTTTTTTTTTCAAAAGTCTCAACCGTGCCCCCTCCTCCTCCACCCCCCCCCCTTCAGGCGGCGCCCCCTGCGCCTCCCTCCTCCTCCACCCACCCCCACGACTGGCGCCCCCCGTGCCCCGGCCCCCAGCCCCCAGCCCCCCCGTCGCCCTCTCTGCGCCCTCCCCCCTTTCCCCTCCGCCCTCCTCCCTGCGCCCTGGCCCTCCTCCCCGGCCCCAGCCCCCACCCCCCCCCCCCCGGCGCCCGCCCCCTCCCCGGCCCGCCCACAGCCCCACCCCCCTTCGCAGAGAGGACAGCGCCACCCCCCTTCGCCCACAGCCCCCCCTCCCTGCCGTGGCCCCTCCTCCCCGCCGGCGCCCCCCACCCCCCTCCCCGGCCCGCCCACAGCCCCACCCCCCTTCGCCCCAGCGCCCCCTCCTCCCCGCGCCGGCGCCCCCCTCGCCGACACCCCCCTCCTCCGCGGCGCCCCCCTCCCTTCTCTACTGCCACCGCCCCCCTCCCTCCCGCCCTCCTCCGCCCCCCTCCCTCCGCAGCGCCCTCCCCCCCTCCGGCCCCCAGCACCCTCCTCCTCCCCCTCTCTTGCCTCCAGTGCCCTCCCCCTCCTTCGCCCTTGCCCCGGGCGCCCCCCCCCCTCCGGCCCCCAGCGTCCTCCTCCTCCCCCTCCTTGGCCCCTGCCAAACATGGTAGAACACTTTTTTTTATTTTAAAATTTAGATAGAAAGAGAACACATTATAATTTTTAGATAGAAATAACCTTTTAAAAAAAGTTGCTCCCAAACACCCTATAAGGTGACATATTAAATAATTGGATAATAATACCCCAAAATTTTTGCAAAGAAACTTATAGGTGAAATGTTATGTGATAATCATGGTCCACGGCTTCTGTAGCATTGTCAATTTTTTTTTGACCCAAAGAAAGCACTTGGAAATAGTTTTAATAAACTATACACCTTTTCAATAAAAAAAATGTTTAAAAACCATCTGACGCAAGAACATTGGTGACAAAGTTCATTCTACAAAGTGGCAATGGGCCCCGCCACTATGTAAGGCAATGTACAAGTACCTGCCCTAAATAGGCAATAAGTAACTCTTTTTTAACAAAGAGGTATTTTCTTGCTCCATCGGATACACTCCCAATGAATTTGTGTGAAAAAAAGTTAGTATAAAGTGGACACAACTTTGTCTTGAAGGTCATTGGGATGAGCCATTTGGAAGCAATAACACTCGGGAACTTTTGTAATAACTCAAAATTTCAAAATGTGATTAAATGAAAATTTTGTTACGAAACAAATAAAAAGAAATAACCAAAGAATCCATAAAGAGTGATATGGACTACATAGGATAGGATACACATGAGATATAATGGGGGGTTAAACCTAATTACTTTAAAAGTTTGTTATCTATGTGGAGAACTCTACAAGTCATCAAGTATAAAGGTATAATGGGGTCTAATAGAAGTTAATGTCAATGGAAGGCCTAAAATGAGGAATTAATATTGGAAATTTGTAATACCCATATACCCATTAGTATTATGAGTCGATTAAGCCTAAATAAAGATAGGGCCACTGAATGAACCTAAATCTAAGCACAAATGTGGAGCACAAATTTGATCCCTTGTGCCATCCCACTTAGGATTGTAACGAGGGTTAATAGCTATTATTTGCAATCCTAATTAGAATAGAAACCCTACCCTTAAGAAATAGCAATTGGCAACCTATTTTGCAAACCCTACTATCATATGTGCTCTCTTGGCCGTCCTCAACTTTGTCTGAGGAGTCCTAGATGTGGGAGAGTCAACTAGGAACAAGAGGAGGTGAGGAATGGTGTGGATCTAGGTGTTTTTTGTCGAGTTTTACTCGTTCTTCATCATCCTTGCAAGAACGTCAATAAGGTAGGTTTTCTCGGGCTAAACACGAATTAATCACATTCATAGACTGTTCTTCACATCTGTAACACGATGGGATGTTTTTCACAATTTATATCAAATCCGCAAATCATATTTGATGCCTCTGACCTTGTATTTTCCGTTCTTGTGAACCTTGGATTAAACTACCATATCCTAAATCCTTTTACAACAGGTTGTGAAACTTTTACTATACATTCATCTACATGTCTAGAATGATTTTCATATATTTACTCTAATTTTTATGCCTTAATTTGCATGTATTAAGCATTTTATGATCATACTGCAATTTAACGTTTCCTATTCATAAAACCACGATTTCCACATACAATGACCAAATTATCTCAATAAAATGTGTAGGGATCTTCTAAGACCTATTTAAAATAGATTTCATGTTGAGAATTTTAACAAAAAATGATTAGAATCATGTTTTTGAAGCATTTGAACAAAATCATGATTTTACATTCGGGTTTTCGTCACGAACAAGACTGGTGTCCAAACCAGTGGACGCCAACAGAATTGGCACCTTCCCAACTAGACACCATTTAAAATGGATACCACTTAGGGTCCGTTTGTTTCAACGTAAAAGCTCATGTCGGAAAATGTTTTCAGGAAAAACTTCATACAATAGTCTGTTCGGTACCACTGAAAAGTTAATCCATGAAATTGTTTTACCTAAAATTATGGATTTTGGCATCCTTGATTAGACTCTGTAAACCATTTTCCTAAATTTCTCTTTCATATAAGATTTTCATGAGTGTGACTACAATCTCCACTATAATTCTCAGTGTCCGATGCTTGAAAAATTAAATAAGGTAATATAGTAAAATCGGGTAGTCGACATACGAAACATATTTTTTATTTTTTAGAATTTTATTTATTTTTAAAAATATTTTTTATAAATATTTTATTGGTAAACAAACATCAGAAAATCTTTTCAGAAAAAATATTTATGTGGCTACCAAATGGACATTTGTGTTTTTTATTTTTCGATAAAAGTTAATCCTTGAAAAAAATATTCCCTATGAATTTATTTACAAGCAACCAAATGGACCCTTAAGTGAACGCCAATTTCAAGCCTTCCTTTGTTTAATCTTATTTAGCTTTTCGTTCCTGCATGAATCTGCATCTAGAAAGTCAAACATTACTTGAATTGGCACGTTACTAACTAGACGCCAATTCCAGTAGAGAGGTGTCTTCTTTTTTTTTGAATGCCTTGCTACTGGTCGAATGGGCCCAGTACCAGCTTTATTTCATTTCATTAAAGAATAGAGTTCATATTACATTCTAAAGCTAGGCATTCCCAGCTTATCCAACTATACAAAATCTCGGGCTTGCCAAGGTAAAGATTTCCAATCAAAGAAAAATAAACTAGAACAATATGATCATGTAAAATTTGCTAAAGCATCTGCTGCCTGATTTCACTCTCTAAATATGAGTGATAGTAGCTGTGATGGACATAAGAGTTTTGATCTCTGGAATGTTGTCAATCAGCTTCCATGGGCATTTGACTTTTTTTTGAATTATGTCAACTATTATTTTCGAATCACTTCCAATAACTGATATATTGAATGGCAATTGACAAGTGCTTGGTGTACCTCAGCGCATCAAGAAGGGCCCTAACCTCTACTTGTAAGCTAGTGCTTGAGTCATAATAATGTGACAAGGCAAATAGAATGTCTCATTTATAATCTCTAATAATTCCCCCACCTCCAGCACAACCATCATAGTTCATAGAACCATCAGTGCTTAGTTTTAACTGATTCATCCTTGGTGCAGCCCAATTAACTAAAGTAATTACTTTGAGGCAGTAGGTTGAGTATTGATTCCAAAGGCAATCAAGATAGTCCTCTTAGTTGGGATTTGATTTGCTTGCCTTGACAAAGTTAATTATTGATTTAACAATGTAGATTATTTTGATATATGGAAAGCTTATTTTTGTTGTTTTCCTTCTGTTGAATGGTGACCACTAGATTTGACATGATTTTACTGTCTAAGAGAAAACCAAAATTTTGTTAATCCATGTGCATTAGATCTTTTTACAGTCTTCTTAAGGTTCTATTAGCCTTAATTTGGGACTATCCAACATCTTAAACATGATCAACCATATGAGTAAAATGTTAATAACTTGAATATTATTCTAATATTCCTAAATGTCGTGATTGACCTCCCCCTATTTTGTTACTTTTCTATTTTTGACGAGATTTACTTGCTATAATGATCACATGCATGAATAGATGAATTCTCTTTACATGGCACATCTACATACTTGCACAATTAGGCAGCCCTTTTTAATGATTTAGAATCTCTCCAGTTGGATATTTCTTTTGATAGACTAGGAATATTATTGTTAAGACCTCTGTGAGTCTCTATACTCTGTGAATTCCTTGAAGGAGACTGAGCTGGTTATACCATGAAATTACCTAGAGATAGTGAACACTCTCGTTCCATTATATGTTCTGACATACGTCCTAAATCTTGGCAAAATATTAAATGATTTTGAAACTAAAATGAAATTATACTATTATACTACCCTATTGAATCCTTGACATTTCTACACGATGCTTGAACCCAATGTTCATGCATCTCCTTATTATTGTTACATCGTCATACTTTTGAAATGACCTTCTTACCCATACTTTAATGATATGACTACTCTTGTTCTATGTTAAACTCGACTATACTACTTTTGACATCCTTGTGTTATCATGGGAATCCTAAGAAGTCTTACACCTGTTATCATTATCCTGTTCTAGGAATTCATTGGCCATAAGTTGTTATGGGAATGATAGACATTATATTGGGACTTCGGTCTATTGACTAATGGCTTTGTTTGGTTCTAAGGAAGAGCACCCAACATATTTATAACTGCAGGAGTATGAACTTGTGGTGTGTGACATGACACCTTAATGATTGCAAGATTGAGAGTGCCTAGAAATTCATTCACCCTATTGAAACAATTGGATTGATTGACTGAATTAAATGATTGATTATTACATATGAATAAATGGCTAAATCTATATTGTTCATTGTATATGCTATTGTTTATTGAACTCCAGTTCATTTTGACTATTGGGTTATTAATTGCTTGATCCACCTTACTGCCATTGAGTTATTGTCTTGCTCTATTGATCATAAAACTACCATAAATTTTTGTCTATTGCCAATTGATTATTGCTTATCATTAGCTTGACACGTTATTCCAATATCATAGAATCCTACTTGTTAACACAATAATCACTTATATCATGCCCGTTATGAGATGTAAATTCTATTGGGCCTAAGCTCATATAAATACTTAATATTTTTCAGGTAATGAACAAGAGGACATTGATATGGAAGGGAACATATAAGAGTGATGAGTGATCTGGTCATCATAGAAACTATTTAGAGTGTCTTTGGAGATGTAATAGAATTATTATGGAATTGGCAGCAGCTGTTATTACATTACAAGAGAGAGTCAATTGTAATTGAATAAATGAACCTAATATATGATTAATTCTGAATTAGTGGTTACAATAGATTTAGTGATTTGACGTCAATAACATTGAGACGTTAGTATTATTTCCATTGTTGTCTTTTAGAACTGAGTTATCACTCTTAATTATATGATTGAATGATAATTGTATCTTCACGTTCTCGATTTATTCCACTACAAATCAGGGTGCGACAACTTTATCTAAAAGATATAAAATATGGGCATGTGAATGATTAACTATCCTAAATACATTTTAAAATATCAAATTCTTAGATAAAACAAAGATATAAAATATGGGCATGTGAATGCTTAAAGAGACCATCTAAAACAAAAGAGTGCTATACATATTTACAAAACCAAAAGTTTAGAACCTCAAAATGTAAGTAAAGGTTTTACTTGTAATCTACCTATTGTTTGGATATATGACTCTTGCAATCGAGAGAATATGTTTTTACCTACATAATAGTCAAACTGTGGATAAAAATAGGAGACATATATACACTTACTGTAGGAAACTTAATCTTTTATTGTATAAAAACTCAAAATGTTGTCACAAAAGGGTATTTATGACAACGAAGAAGTTGTGTCGCCTATAATAAAAGAAGAAATTCCAGCTTATTGAAAATTATATTTTGTCTAATAATAAAACAAGTGTCATTATTAATACCTAAAAATTTTTAGAACCAAGATAATTGACCAACCATGTCCATTCATTGGAGGGTTTTGGCGAGGAGTCTCATAAGTTTCATAGGCTCGATATTGACAATACAATGTGCGAGCTTGTCCTACATTTATTAAGATACAACTTGGACATGGCTGTAAATTTAATCTCCAACTTTAAGCTCAAGCTTGTCCTACATTTATTAAGATACAACTTGTAAACCAAGAACTAAGACTTCTAATAAATTAGAGATAACTTAATGAGTGAAACAATAATTATCTTTTTTTTCTTTCCAAAAACTTTGGCCTTTCTATCTTCTAGAACATTGTGCCAATAAGGCACATCAAAAGAAGCAATGTTCTAGTTGTCTCTATTGTAGGTTTGTAACGTCGCGTGTTTTTCGGATCATCGTGGATCCGTGTTTAATGGGTTTGGTGGCCAATGTGTGGCCCATTAGTAAGTGTTTCAGGTGTTACGTGCGTTGTGAGGCTTGGTGGGCCTCCAGGTTTGGCCCAAAGTGCTCACAGGTTTTCTGCCTGTGAACGCGACAGGAGTATGCGTCGCGTTTTGAACGCGACAGCCCTGGTGGTCGCGTTCCTGTTGCCACCGTTGAGCATCGACGTCTGCATGCGCGCCAAGTGTGGTACGCTGGGTGGCCTGCTGACGTCAGGACTGTGAAGGCGTCGGCCTTCCACGTCGCGTTCAGGTCGCGACGTAGGGCTACGTCGCGTTTTGAACCGCTGTGTTGTTTTTAAGAACCCCGGCCGAACAGAGCTTTCACAGGCTCTGCTCGACCAGGGGGGGAGCTGCTGCGGGATTTCTTGGCGATTCGAGATCCTGGTGGAGTTCACGGCGCGCTCTCGCCGCGAGGACGTTGTGCGGAGCGGGGGAAACGCCGAGGGATCTCCGGTTTTCACGTTCTTCGCGAAGGTAGGGTGTTTCTACCTCGTTTGATTGCATGGAATGCTCGTGGTGTGGATTTGATTCGTTTAAAGCTTAAAGAACAATAGATACCATGCTAGGGTATCCATTAAAGCATGTAAAACGTGAATTAATCGTGTTTTGAATGGTTGGGAGTGGTAATCCGTGGAGTTCCTCCCGGATTAGGGTTTGTGCCTATGAAGGCGACAGCCCTGGGCGTCACGTTGTTAACGCGACAGCTCGATGCGTCGCGTTCGGATCTTGAACGCGCTATATTGAAGGGTCGCGTTCTGATGGCGACTAAGGGCCCTGTTGCGACAAGGTAGCGACAGGTGTATCCGTCGCGTTCAGGTTTGTGAACGCAGCATGTCGGGGCGTCGCGTTTTGAAGGCGACACATCCCCTTATCGCAACCTCAGCTGAGAGGTCCAGTTATGCATGTTTTCTGTATTTTGATTATCTGGTTAGTGGTATTTATTGTGCATGGCAATGACAGGTGGAGCCAGTGCACTTGTTACGCTCATGAAGCGTATTGCTCACAATGTGGGCATATTTTACGTGGTTAATATGTTATGTACGTAATCGGTTTGGTGTTTGCGTAGTATGTGTGGTGCGTTGGCACCTGTAGCGCTCTTGGAGTATGCTGTCCATGCGTTGGACATGTTGTTTGCATAAATGTTGTGTAGTGCACCTGACTGGTGTATTATACACGTACTGTTTACATGGTTTGGATGCCGTACTTGTGATTTATGTGTGCATGGCACCGGTTTGTCGTGCGCTGGCACATGTGGCACTCGTAGAGCGCGGTGCTCACTAGATGAGCATGCTTTACGTGGTTTGGGTGTGTGTATGGCACACACATTGTCGTAATGTAATTCTTATGATTTGTCGTAGTAATTGGGTAGTGAGGTTCCTGTGTGAACCTAGCCGTGACATTGTGGTGTTTCCATGATTTGTGTGTCATGCATGTGTATGCATGGCTAGCGGTCGTTGTTATAATTATTGTAATATAGTTTATGTAGTTACTTCGAGGTGATTGGGCAGTGAAGGTCATGTGTGGACCTAGCCCTGGTTTGTTGTTGTCCTTCAAAGAATATTATACTAATTTATGTGTTAAGTGGTGTGTGTGTTGCCACGGAGGTCACGAGGTGGCCGATGTTAGGCTATAATGTTATTATTAATACGGTTCGTATATGTGTTTGTGTAGGCTAGCTTGTAGGTCACGAGTGACCAGGACAAGCTACTCCTCACACGTGTATCGTGGTTTGTAATAAAGGTATAAGTGTTGTGGTTTGTGCTAGCCGAGTGTGGTGGTCCGGCGCCTATTCCGGAATGCCTCTCTAGTCGGGTACCCCAGGTTCTTTGTGAGCCAGGCACGTGTGTTTGTTGTGCTCGGGGTTTGTCCCGGTACAGTGTGGTACCGTCGAGGTCTGTGTCGTCTTCCTGGACACCCTCACTCCTGTGTTTGAGTTGTACGTCCGGCTGAGGGAAAGACGACAATAGGGCAGCGGCTTGTGTTTGTAGGTGTGCAGTCGCTTGTAGCGCGCTTGTAGTTGGGGGTACGGACACCAGTAGTCGACACTGGTCCCCAGCTAGTCATATTTTCCAGTGCCTCACTTTAGGGTGCTCCGGCCAGAGACCCTAGAGGTGCCAGGCATGGACCTGCAGCTGTGTGTCTGCAGGTGTGGTGTTGGTTGGTCTCCACAGTTGTTTGACTTGTTCTTGTGGAGCGGCAGTTGGACCTTTCGTCCGTGACTGTGAGACTGAGAGGTTGTTCTTGTGTTGTGTTGTCCGAGTTGGATACTGGCCTGATCAGACAGTAGTCCGTTCCCGTGTGGTGGCGTCGTTCCTTTCCGACTCGTGCTTTGTCACTGACTGTGGTTTGTGAGTTTGTGACTCGTAATCGAGGTTTGACTCGTTCGAGGTGTGCCCTGGTGTTGGCACAGTTGTGACTGCGGTTGTGGTTTGTGGTGTGCCCAAGTGGTGGCATAGTTTTAGTTATGGTTGGTGAGAGTTGACTCACCAAATGTGGTTTAGCTCGCTATAGTGTGCCCTGTTACGGCACTGGTTTACTTGTGGTTTCTGTGTTGGTACCTTGTGGTGATAGGTACCTGTACCCAGTGTGGGTAATAGTTTGTGGTGATACGTCATATACCAGTTTGTTCTGGTGTTGACGTGAAACTGTGTTTCCTGAAGGTCGTGTGGTGTGACCTTCCACTCAATGTGCTTTACCCTTCCTCGGGTAAGCTTCCGTATATGGTTTTCGTGTGTGAAGGATTGGCCGTTGTAGCCAACCCTGTCATTCTGTGTGTGGCTTCCGACATATTGTGGTTTGGGTATAAATGACCAGCTATTAGTTAGCAGTCCTATTTCCCATGTACTTGAGACTCGCTTGTGAAGCTTATAGCCTAGGCAGTGATTTGCCTGTACGGCTTGTAGCTTAAACGATTGGTTGTGACTGTGGTTTGCCTGTGAGGCTTGAGGCCTAGGCGTTACTGTTGTTGAGCGGACTAGTGGTGTGGAGCTAGTCTTGTTGCTCCCTCTTACTTTTTGAAGTTGTGAATAGTTAAAGTGTTTATATTTAATTGCAGTTTAAATTCAATTGTTGTGAGCATGAAATAGTTTGACTATATGTGTGGCCAGTGAGATCCTTTGAGGTTGAGGTCTCTTCTGTTTACTAGTTGTGGTTCTTAGGTGGCCCCTACTGAGCCTGTGACTTGTTGAGGCTCACTCCCGTACAGTTCTTTTCAGGGCTTGCCGTGTGTTTGGCTTGCAGCGGTGTTGTGTCAGACTTGTACCACCAGCAGTTGAGTTGTAGTTAGTAGTGTTTTGTGAGCTTGTGCTTGATAATTACTAATTTTTTCGTGTTAAATTTCATACATGTAGTTGATTTTAGACAACCCTTGTCTATAAATGATGTGCATTTTATTTTTATTGTCATTTCATCCATAAATAAAATTTGAGCATTTCAGTTAAGATTTTGGGTAGATCACATAGTTAGATTTTCATTTAATAAAGTCAATACTTTTTAAATAGTTTGACTAATAAAAATATTTTCTCATTTACATTGTATATAAATAATCATTGATCTTAGATTTTCTTAAGTCATCTTTTGTAAATATTAGTTCATAGATAAATCAAACTTTAAATCTTAGTTAAAAAATAAATAGCACTTACCTAAATACCATACCCCACCCAACACTATCAAGCCACATACCCCTTCATCACCATTGATCCATTACACCAATCTCTCATCCAACCTTGCCACATACCCCAACCCATTAAATAAATAAAACACTTTTAACACCCCTCTTTTAATCACATGATGCCACAACCCCCATACCCATTTAACCATTTTTTAACAAAAATTCAATCTAACCATTTTTCTCTTTTTTATTGTAGTCTTCTGCCTCATCCGTCAGAAGCTTCACGAAGATGGCACAGCTGCTGTGTGAAGGAGGCATGGCGGCCCAGCTACTGTGCGCGGCTGCTGGATCCGGCTGAAGCGGTGCTGGCCAGGGCGGCTGGAGCTGGCGCATGCAGAAGATGGAGGCGGGCTGCTGTGTACGAGAGGCGCCCCTGTGCTCTGGCGATGGAAACTGAGGTGGCGGTGCAGGGCCTGGGCGGCCAGCGCCCAGGTGAACCAGATGCTGGCGCTGGCGGAGGCGAGCTGGAGCTGGAGGGAGCCCGTGCACGGCAGCAGCTGTGCAGATCTGGGGCGGTTCGTGCGCAGCAGGTGTGCTTTGCGGCGGAGGCAGATGGGCGATCTGGGCCGGAAAGAGATGGGCCATAAGGGCGGATGTCCGGGCATGAACAGAGCTGCTACGAATGGCGTGGATATGGTTTGCTGGGGATGCCGGGCAAGATGCTGGGAGCGGGCGCAGGTGGAGCTCCTGTGAAGAGCTGATGGGCCTGCTGCTTGGGCCGATGGTTGTGCTGGCCGGTTGAGGTGGCAACCAGGGGCGATGGAAGCTGAGGTGGCAACCAGGGGCGATGATGCTGTGGCACTGGGCCATGTGAGATCCGTGTGCTATGATGTTGGCTGGCCGTTTGAGGGCTGGCGTTGTGGTCTGGCCGATGGTGGAGCGATGGCGTTTGTGATGGATCCGGATCCCATGTGAGGCCGATGTTGTGTGCAGTGAACCAGATGACCGTGTGCGATGCTGAGCTGTTGGCTGGTGTGGCTGGAGTGCGAGGCAGCGCAGCTGTCGTGGCGATCCTGGTGAGGTGTGAAGGCGGCATCCAGGAAGCGGGAAGGAGCTGTGCGATGGAGCCCGAGCGTCTATAAAAAGGACCCGAGGTCCTCATCTCCGGGGTTCTGGGGTTCAATGCTTAGGAATTTTTTTTAGTTTCTTCTTCGCTGTATTTTCCCTGTTTGAGCAGAGCAGTGAGGGGTGTTCTTGAGTTGAGCATGGGAGTGTTGGTTAATTCGGCATTTCGGATTTCTTAGCTTCTTCTTGTTCTTCCAGGAGAGGGCTCGCCAGTGGAGTGGTTGGAATTTTTCTCTACTTTGTTCTGTAATTTTTCTTTACGTAAGGCTGTTGGGCAGGGGAAGGAGACGGGTTCTTCCTGGGGGAATCTGTTGCTTTTCTTCTGTTCTTTAGTTCAAATTTTAGAGGCTTTAGGTTTGGAATTTGAGCAGTGTTTTCATTTCCTCTTTTCTTCAGTTCAGATCTGGGGAGGTTCGATTTGTGGCTGGGTTCCATTTTGTTCTTCTTTGTGTTCATTCAGATGGCGAGTGTAATCTTTCTTTTAGTTTTCTACAAGTGATCTGAGTTAATTTGTTTTTTTTTGTTTTTTTTTTTTTTCTGCTGTGGATGATCCAGTGACGTTTCTATCATTTCTTTTATGCTTTAGTTTGATCCAATGTTCTCCTTGTTCTGTGTTCTGTTGGCATCCGGAGTTTCTCAGCATTTGAGGGAATTCGGCTGCTGTGAATTTGGATTTTGTTATCTCTTCTGTTGTGAGTTGGGCGGGAGAGGTAGCAATTTCCTTCCGCTGTTCTTGGTTTGATGTCAGAGTTGGGAAGTTCTCATCTGCAGTTCAATCATTGGGTGGGATAGTTAGATTAGTTCTATTTCATTTTTTCTGTGCTGGAGGGTTTGATCCAGTGAAAATTTTCCATTCTTCTGTGTTCTATAAAGGCAACCGGAGGACGATTGCAATTATTTGTATTCCTTTCTTCTGTTCTGTCCGTTGGTCTGAGAGAGGTTGTTCTAATTTATGTTTCTACAGTGGAAGCATTAGGAATTTGGTTATGTCATCCTTTTATTTCCTTGAACTTTAGATCATCTCAGATTAGAGTTGCATCTTTGTGCGATCTTAGTTAATTTCTATTTCACATTTTTGTCTACTTGCTTCATCCCTCAATGGAGAGGGTACATTGATATCACTTCTCTTTTCATTTCAATTCAGCTTGCTCTTTCATTAAGTTTGATTTGTCAAGATTGTGAGGATTGGATCAGTGTTGTTTACATATTCACTTTTAACGCATTGTCGATAATGATTTCAAGTCAAAGTAGTTTAATTCAAATTCTATTCAGCCTCTTCGTGGATATGACCTGTTCTCACCACTATATGAGTTCACCTTTGTTATTTTAATTTTGTGAGACAGTTTAGAGGAAGTGCGCATACTGACTTGTGCAAGGACTCTGGACAACGAAAATGCACAGTCAACAATGTCGCACGCTTCAGTGCTCCCTCGGGGTATGCCCCAGGTAGTTGTACTTAGTAAATAGACATGTATTAATGTAATGGGACAGTTGTAAATTGTAATATGCAGGTATAAGCACATGTACTTTCTTGTGTCTTATACTGTGTAGTTGTCTTTTATACTCTTACTGGACACTAGTGTGAGATATCCCTTATGAGACTTCGGTCCGTTCGCGGGAGGCGGATTTGGATATGGAGCCTTAATCAGCATAAATATCCAGGGCCGTCACAGTTGGTATCAGAGCAATGTCCAGTTAGAATATGAAAAGACATTGAAAGTACAATGTCCCAATACATGGATTAATGTCCACTGCTGGTAGTAAGTCTGCGGTTTTGTGTTGGTTAAGATAGTATTTATCTGAGTTTGTTTTCTATAAAACGTGTTTTTGTGTTGAGAAATTTAGTTGTTAGCAGTTATTGAAAGTTGATGTGATTAGAGGTGGTATAATCTATGTGATTATACCAGCGTGCTGGTTTGTGATTGATCAGTTTGGTTGTTAAAGATTCGCAGTTAAAGGAATTGAGGAGATTAACAAGTTTGGATATGGAATTCAGTAAGTAATTTATAATGAGATACAACGTTAGTAGAGACAGGTATATGGTAACAAGGTGATGAGGAACAGATCAGTGTGTGTGTTAGAAGTGATTAATGTGCAAAATATAGTTGAGAACCTCAGCAGAGGTGAGATCTAAGTCAGTTGATATCAGGAAATAGTATAAATGATAATGTGATTAGTACCATAAGGAACTTGGCATGATTAAGTAAAGCCTATCAGTTTTAGAAGAGGTACTGGTACATAGAAGAGCAGTGATTTATGACAGATAGATTAAGTGTGCCTGACATTAGAAATTTGAGAAAAAGTTTTGTTATGAATAATGATGGTAATAGGAAGTGTGATATGAACAGTGTATAAATAAGTACAGAAAGGATCAGTTGAACAAAGAAAGAGAAAAGAAGAATTAGCAAATGATGAAGTGAATAAAATTAGATGAGTCAGGAAATGTCAGTTAGAGTTTGCATATCGGTGCAAAGAAATGATTCAATAGAGTAGAAATGGACTATTATTAAGATATTCCAGAGTTTCATGCAGGAGCAGGAACAGACTAATTAAAGATTATTTAGAAAGATTATGCAATAAAATTATGACATTAGTCAGAGAATGTCAGTAAAGGAAGAAAGGTATATGAAGAGTACAGTATGTCAATAATGGTTTGGCATATCAAAAATTACAGTGGTATCTTCAGCCCAGATTAATTGAATAAAATGATTTGAGAAGCAGTTAAAGTTAGAAATGAATACAGTTGAAGCCAGAAGAAAGTGATTGAAAGTAATAACGAGAACAGAAATTGTGGAATATTTTGCAAAAAATGTTCAGTGTGATCAGAGTGGCGCAGCGGAAGTGTGGTGGGATCGCAACCCACAGGTCAGACAGTTAAGTATGTGAATGCAGATAAAGCAGGATAATGGTTAACAATGACAAGTGAGTAATGGAATGGCATTAAGAAACGCGAGAATTTAAGCAAGGTTTAGTACGAAAGAACATCCAAAGGTAGTGGAATAAAATGAAAGGATTTGAGCAGAAAGAAATGGCCTAAAAAGAAGTGTTGCAAATACAGCTCAGAAAATGTGGAAGTAGGTTCAGTCTAAGGAGATAAAGCGCGATTGGCAAGGTAGAATCGCCTACAATTGAAAGGTAAGGAAAAGTAATGGAATCGATAGAACAGAGTAATTGTGAAATGAATTGAAAGAAAAGAAAAGGAGCAAAGCAAGGATGGAAATGGACAGATGAATTGAAAGACCGATGCAGTGAAAGAGTATCCTTCTTGTTCTGTATACGGTTTTGTTTCTTTTTAGGTGATAATCCGGTTTGTTGTGAAATGTTTTATATGTCGAGGACGACATTTCTTTTTAGGTGATAATAATGTAACGTCGTGCGTTTTTCGGATCATCGTGGATCCGTGTTTAGTGGGTTTGGTGGCCAATGTGTGGCCCATTAGTACGTGTTTCAGGTGTTTACGTGCGTTGTGAGGCTTGGTGGGCCGCCAGGTTTGGCCCAAAGCACTCACAGGTTCTCTGCCTGTGAACGCGACATGAGTATGCGTCGCGTTTTGAATGCGACAGCCCTGGTGGTCGCGTTCCTGTTGCCGCTGTTCAGCATCGACGTCTGCATGTGCGCCAAGTGTCGTACGCTGGGTGGCCTGCTGACGTCAGGAGTGTGAAGGCGATGACCTTCCACGTCGTGTTCAGGTCGCGACGTAGGGCTGCGTCGCGTTTTGAACCGCTGTGTTGTTTTTAAGAACCCCGGCTGAACAGAGCATTCACAGGCTCTGCTCGACTAGGGGGGAGCTGCTGTGGGATTTCTTGGCGATTCGAGATCCTGGTGGAGTTCTCGGCGCGCTCTCGCCGCGAGGACGTTGTGCGGAGCGGGGAAAACGCTGAGGGATCTCCGATTTTCACGTTCTTCGTGAAGGTAGGGTGTTTCTACCTCGTTTGATTGCATGGAATGCTCGTGGTGTGGATTTGATTCGTTTAAAGCTTAAAGAACAGTAGATACCATGCTAGGGTATCCATTAAAGCATGTAAAACGTGAATTAATCGTGTTTTGAATGGTTGGGAGTGGTAATCCATGGAGTTTCGCCCGGATTAGGGTTTGCGCCTGTGAAGGCGACAGCCCTGGGCATCGCGTTATTAACGCGATAGCTCGATGCGTCGCGTTTGGATCTTGAACGCGCCATATCGATGGGTCACGTTCTGATGGCAACTAACGGCCCTGTCGCGACAAGGTAGCGACAGGTGTATCCGTCGCGTTCAGGTTTGTGAACGCAACATGTTGGGGCGTCGCGTTTTGAAGGCGACACATCCCCTTGTCGCAACCTTAGCTGAGAGGTCCAGTTATGCATGTTTTCTGTATTTTGATTATCTGGTTAGTGGTATTTATTGTGCATGGCAATGACAGGTGGTGCCAGTGCACTTGTTACGCTCATGGAGCGTATTGCTCACAATGTGGGCATATTTTACGTGGTTAATATGTTATGTACGTAATCGGTTTGATGTTTACGTAGTATGTGTGGTGCGTTGGCACCTGTAGCGCTCTTGGAGCGTGCTGTCCATGCGTTGGACATGTTGTTTGCATAAATGTTGTGTAGTGCACCTGGCTGGTGTATTATACACGTACTGTTTACATGGTTTGGATGTCGTACTTGTGATTTATGTGTGCATGGCACCGGTTTGTCGTGCGCTGGCACATGTGGCGCTCGTAGAGCGCGGTGCTCACTAGATGAGCATGCTTTACGTGGTTTGGGTGTGTGTATGGCACACGCATTGTCGTAATGTAATTCTTATGATTTGTCGTAGTAATTGGGTAGTGAGGTTCCTGTGTGAACCTAGCCGTAACATTGTGGTGCTTCCATGATTTGTGTGTCATGCATGTGTATGCATGGCTAGCGGTCATTGTTATAATTATTGTAATATAGTTTGTGTAGTTGCTTCGAGGTGATTGGGCAGTGAAGGTCATGTGTGGACCTAGCCCTGGTTTGTTGTTGTCCTTCAAAGAATATTATACTAATTTATGTGTTAAGTGGTGTGTGTGTTGCCACGGAGGTCACGAGGTGGCCGATGTTAGGCTATAATGTTATTATTAATACAGTTCGTATATGTGTTTGTGTAGGCTAGCTTGTAGGTCACGAGTGACCTGGACAAGCTACTCCTCACACGTGTATCGTGGTTTGTAATAAACATATAAGTGTTGTGGTTTGTGCTAGCCGAGTGTGGTGGTCCGGCGCCTATTCCGGAATGCCTCTCTAGTCGGGTACCCCAGGTTCTTTGTGAGCCAGGCACGTGTGTTTGTTGTGCTCGGAGTTTGTCCCGGTACAGTGTGGTACCATCGAGGTCTGTGTCGTCTTCCTGGACACCCTCACTCCTGTGTTTGAGTTGTACGTCCGGCTGAGGGAAAGACGACAGTAGGGCAGCGGCTTGTGTTTGTGGGTGTGCAGTCGCTTGTAGCGCGCTCGTAGTTGGGGGCACGGACACCAATAGTAGACACTGATCCCCAGCTACTCATGTTTTCTAGTGCCTCACTTTAGAGTGCTCTGGCCAGAGACCCTAGAGGTGCCAGGCATGGACCTGCAGCTGTGTGTCTGCAGGTGTGGTGTTGGTTGGTCTCCACAGTTGTTTGACTTGTTCTCGTGGAGCGGAAGTTGGACCTTTCGTCCGTGACTGCGAGACTGAGAGGTTGTTCTTGTGTTGTGTTGTCCGGGTTGGATACTGGCCTGATCAACTAGTAGTCCGTTCCCGTGTGGTGGCGTCGTTCCTTTCCGACTCGTGCTTTGTCACTGACTGTGGTTTGTGAGTTTGTGACTCGTAATCGAGGTTTGACTCGTTCGAGGTGTGCCCTGGTGTTGGCACAGTTGTGACTGTGGTTGTGGTTTGTGGTGTGCCTGAGTGGTGGCACAGTTTTGGTTATGGTTGGTGAGAGTTGACTCACCAAATGTGGTTTAGCTCACTATAGTGTGCCCTGTTACGGCACTGGTTTACTTGTGGTTTCTGTGTTGGTACCTTGTGGTGATAGGTACCTGTACCCAGTGTGGGTAATGGTTTGTGGTGATACGTCATATACCAGTCTGTTCTGGTGTTGACGTGAAACTGTGTTTCCTGAAGGTCGTGTGGTGTGACCTTCCACTCAATGTGCTTTACCCTTCCTCGGGTAAGCTTCCGTATATGGTTTTCGTGTGTGAAGGATTGGCCGTTGTAGCCAACCCTGTCATTCTGTGTGTGGTTTCCGACATATTGTGGTTTGGGTATAAAGGACCAGCTTTTAGTTAGCAGTCATGTTACCCATGTACTTGAGACTCGCTTGTGAAGCTTATATCCTAGGCAGTGATTTGCCTGTACGGCTTGTAGCTTAAACGATTGGTTGTGACTGTGGTTTGCCTGTGAGGCTTGAGGCCTAGGCGTTACTGTTGTTGAGCAGACTAGTGGTGTGGAGCTAGTCCTGTTGCTCCCTGTTACTTTTTGAAGTTGTGAATAGTTAAAGTGTTTATATTTAATTGCAGCTTAAATTCAATTGTTGTGAGCATGAAATGGTTTGGCTATATGTGTGGCCAGTGAGACCCTTTGAGGTTGAGGTCTCTTCTGTTTACTAGTTGTGGTTCTTGGGTGGCCCTTACTGAGCCTGTGACTTGTTGAGGCTCACTCCCATACAGTTCTTTTTAGGGCTTGCCGTGTGTTTGGCTTGCAGCGATGTTGTGTCAGACTTGTACCACCAGTAGTTGAGTTGTAGTTACACTACAAGAAAATGCGAGTTTTCCGACGGAAAAGAATCCGTCGGAAATCCGACGGCATTCCGTCGGAAAATGATCCTTCCGATAGATTTCCGTCCAAAGCTCGTCGGAAATGGTCCGTCGGAAATTGTTGGTCAGCAATTACCGACGGAAGAGAATTCCGTCGGCAATCCGTCGGAAAACGCTGACGGATCTTTCCGTCGGCAATCGGTTGGAAAACGCCGACGGACGAATCCGTCGGCAATACCGTCAGAAATACTGTCAGTATTTACCGACAGACAACCCGTCGGTAAATCAGTAAACCTGTCGGAAACGGCCGTCAGAACCATAGACGGAATTACCGACAGATGTTTTCCGTCGGTAATTTAGAATTTTCGACGGAAATTGATCCGTCAGAAAATCCGTCGGAATGTGCTGTATATTTTTTTAAAAAATTGACAAATAAAAAAGATTTTTCAAACCTGCTACAATATTCATAAATTTCACAAATACTCACGATCAAAATAAAATATAAAATACAATAATATATAAACCATACAAAATAATAAATATAAAAAGTCAAGACAGATCTACTAGATCGTCTGCTGTCCCTGCCTCGTCATTGTCAGGTGCCAGAGGTGGATCCTATATTAAAAAAAATAATATGAGAAACATTAATAATAATTAAAAGACATATATTATTTTCAAAAATTAAATTTAAAATATGTGATTATTTCTCAATTTAATTAGATACTATTTTTAGATCTATCGTTTCTTGGGTGTTTTTTAGTTCCGTCATTTCAATGCCCAACCCAATCCGGAGATCCAAATTGGATTCCGTCAGTTCTCACACGTCACTTTAACACACCCGGTCGTGTCGGAGAAAACGGCACGCCGATCCGATCCCTATTTGGGATTTTGGACCCCCGGGTTGTGTGTTTTGACCCTTTATATATACTTGGCTGTTTTTTAGATTCGTCATTTCAATGCCCAACCCAATCTGGAGATCCAAATTAGATTCCGTCAGTTCCCACACGTCACTTTAACCCACCCGGTCGTGTCGGAGAAAACGACATGCCGATCCGATCCCTATTTGGGATTTTGGACCCCCGGTTGTTGGTTTGACCCTTTATATATACTTGGGTGTTTTTTAGATCCGTCATTTCAATGCCCAACCCAATCCGGAGATCCAAATTGGATTCCGTCAGTTCCCACACGTCACTTTAACCCACCCGGCCGTGTCGGAGAAAACGACACGCCGATCCGATCCCTATTTGGGATTTTGGACCCCCGGGTTGTGTGTTTTGACCCTTTATATATACTTGGCTATTTTTTAGATCTGTCATTTCAATGCCCAACCCAATCCGGAGATCCAAATTGGATTCCGTCAGTTCCCACACGTCACTTTAACCAACCCGGTCGTGTCGGAGAAAACGGCATGCCGATCCGATCCCTATTTGGGATTTTGGACCCCCGGGTTGTGTTTTGACCCTTTATATATACTTGGGTGTTTTTTAGATCCGTCATTTCAATGCACAACCCAATCCGGAGATCCAAATTGGATTCCGTCAGTTCCCACACGTCACTTTAACACACCCGGTCGTGTCGGAGAAAACGACACGCCGATCCGATCCCTATTTGGGATTTTGGACCCCCGGTTGTGTGTTTTGACCCTTTATATATACTTGGGTTTTTTAGATCCGTCATTTCAATGCCCAACCCAATCCGGAGATTCAAATGGATTCCGTCAGTTCCCACACGTCACTTTAACCCACCCGGTCGTGTCGGAGAAAACGGCACGTCGATCCGATCCCTATTTGGGATTTTGGACCCCCGGGTTGTGTGTTTTGACCCTTTTATATACTTGGCTATTTTTTAGATCCGTCATTTCAATGCCCAATCCAATCGGGGGATCCAAATTGGATTCCGTCAGTTCCCACACGTCACTTTAACCCACCCGGTCGTGTCGGAGAAAACGGCACGCCGATCCGATCCCTATTTGGGATTTTGGACCCCCGGGTTGTGTGTTTTGACCCTTTATATACTTGGGTGTTTTTAGATCCGTCATTTCAATGCCCAACCCAATCCGGAGATTCAAATTGGATTCCGTCAGTTCCCACACGTCACTTTAACACACCCGGTCGTGTCGGAGAAAACGGCACGCCGATCCGATCCCTATTTGGATTTTGGACCCCCGGGTTGTGTGTTTTGACCCTTTATATATACTTGGGTGTTTTTTACATCCGTCATTTCAATGCCCAACCCAATCCGGAGATCCAAATTGGATTCCGTCAGTTCCCACACGTCACTTTAACACACCCGATCGTGTCGGAGAAAACGGCACGCCAATCCGATCCCTATTTGGGATTTTGGACCCCCGGGTTGTCTGTTTTGACCCTTTATATACTTGGGTGTTTTTTAGATCCGTCATTTCAATGCCCAACCCAATCCGGAGATCCAAATTGGATTCCGTCAGTTCCCACACATCACTTTAACCCACCCGGTCGTGTCGGAGAAAACGGCACGCCGATCCAATCCCTATTTGGGATTTTGGACCCCTGGGTTGTGTGTTTTGACCCTTTAGACTTAAGTTTTTTTAAGATCCGTCAATTGAACGCCCTTTACACTTATGTTAGGTTAATTAATTTAGATTTCTTTTTTTTCCCTGTTGACATTCTTTAGTGGTTTCATCTCATCCAAAGTATATAAAATTAATACTAATACTGACCTGAGGTGCTGGCTGTGTGGGGCGTACTCCCTGCATGGCTGAGATCAACTGCTGAACCATATCGCCGAACTGCGTCTGTAGCTCTGTCTGCTGTGTCTGTAGATGTGCCTGTAGCTCTTCCCGAATGAGGCCTCTAATCTCCTCTACACCACTGACGGGGGGCGCAGTAGATGAACTCGCGTATGCCGGAGAAGCGATTGAACTCGCATATGAGGACAACACTGGATGAGTATCCAGGCTGTCCCCAAAGCCGTACACTCGACCCTTCCTCGGCCCTCCCGCTGCGTCGACCCAAGCCTCCGAATCCAAGTCTGGCTGGGGAGTGCCCTCTGCATAGCGCTCCGCCATCGTCCTGTCATAGGTCTCCAGCAGAACAAATTAAAATTAAATTATTGTCCATAAATTATTTGAATATCTTAATTGAATTCATAATTTATAGCTTGACTTACAACGATCGTACGGGCACTCTCGCTAACATAGTCATCCGTCCCCTTCCGCTTATGAGTTCGATCAAATAACTCACGAAATGTAGGGGCACGCTCGAACTCGTGATGCTTACAATTCAAAAAAATTAGTTAGTTTCACAATAATAATCAATGTATTAAGCAATTGAACAATAATATGCTTACCAATTTTTTACTATGGGTCGCATAAGATACGGACCCACTAGTATGCACATTCTTCTCCGGATGAGTTGATCGGTTGCGTATTACCGCCTGTGACCACTGCTGCCATGGTCCAGCAGCCCAACGCTCACAAAGGGATACCCAATAGTCCCTCCTCAGCCAAACAGGGCCGTAATCTAGCCAAGCCATAGGATCCCGATTGCCTGTGGTCTTCATTGCCTTGTCCGGGCCTCCCACATCGACTTTCTTAAATTAGTCTGGGCAGTAGACTCCCAGACGGTGCGAGCTCGAGGGAGATCCTCGGGTCTCGTGAACGCGAACCTCCGCTGTAAAGAAATAAAATTACTCAACTTTCTGCACTAACAGAGATAGTAATTAATAAATGATTTTAACTCATGTAAACATTAAAAATACCGTGAACATGTCAAATAAAAAATCTCGGACGGGCACCGGGAACTCTCTCCATGCATCCATTGGTCCTGGAATATGTGCGTGGACCAACATCGTAATATAACGGGAAGCAGAACCGGGATCTATCTTCCCCCTGCAATTGCACATTAATGGGTGAAACAAAGCGTTGACGTAAAGATAAATGAAGAGTAAACATACATGATATCAAATAAATTTGAGCACTATATAAATACTTAATGTTATTGAACATTAAAAACAACACAAACCGTGATGTCTTCATATTAGGCCACCATCACTTGATCGGCTCTTTATTCACCAGCTTCTCAGTAGATTTCCTAGGGAGTGAACTAACCACTGATATCCCTAAATATAGTTTGCCAAATACATCTCTTCGTACATAATGGGAAGACATAACTTTGAGAATGTCAAGTTCTTTGACACAATTATTTTTCACAAATTTTGACTAGTCTTTTCCAATAAACATGTACATACTACCACACCAACTGCGTCGTAAGATTACAGAATATCGCACTCCTTTTTCATCTTGAACAATAACAGATAATCCACTTTTGTTTTCTAAACTTTGTCTTTCTTCTTTCCGAATAATCTTTATGATTTTCTTCATCTTCTCTTTCACCAAAAGTAGACCATCATGCAATCTTCGAATATCGAGCGGAAATATTTTACGTTCAAACAAACAAGTACTTTGATACGTTGGACATTTGGTCTTCTTTGAGTCTAATTTCCAATCGCGAACTCTCATCACTAATTAGAAAAAAAAATTATAACATTTTATTCATGAGTAATTTAAAATATGAAATTAAATCATAATATGGTAAATATGAAAAAATCAATCAAATGGCTACAAATAAACATACGAATGTTGAATGATTAACTTGCAGTGTGAAATTTGTGAAAGTAAACAATATGTTTAACAAAGAAAGTCATTGCATTGTTTATTTTCATGTAAAGCGTAAAAAAATACAGCGAGCAAGATAAATAAAAAATAACTTAATTTACCAAAAGCTTTGAATATAAGCAATTAGGAGAAGGAACTTGTAGGTCCGGATCTAATTTTAGAAATTTTAACAATACACACACACCAAACATCAAGGTGTTAGCTTATGTGCTATCCACAGTAAGAGAAGTACTCTAAACAATTTCAAATGAGCAATTTCAAATCCAAACAAATACTATCTTTTAATATCCCATCCAAATTGACTTTTCATACACTTTTATATTTATATGGAGCTTTCTTATTGATTTATTGATTGCACAACTACTTTGAAAACTCCATTACACTAACACTAACACGCCAAATGATGTCCAGCTAAGAGAAGGTTTTAAATCAGAAAGGTTTTAAATCATCAAGAAGGGTTGCTTAATTGTGCAAGCGTGTAAGTGTACCTGAAAGAAGTAGATTCATTCACAAGATTTTTGCTAACAGAAAAGAAAGAGCTGCGCCCTTTTAGCCGGCAAAGCCGTAATGAAAACTCTCCTAACTATGCATACGATAATTTTAGTAAGTCAATCTCGACAAAACAAAAAATAACTAACTAAGTCAAGGTCAAAAATCAAGAAAGTAGATAAATAAGGCAAGTTTATCAGGATGGATGCAACATACTTTTTCATGTATAAAGTAGAACAAGCAGGTAATTAAAGGCTAAGCATGATTATAAGTACGACATTATCACCGAGACATTTTCATTCAAATTCACATTATCATTTTAACAATAAACTGAACCATGTGGACATGATCAAGCATAACCTCATGGTAATAAAGAGACATAGTCATATCATTAAGAACATTAGAAGAGTATTCATGTCATTCCTTTACATGTGGTTTAACTATTTTAGGTTACTAGTTCAATGACCATTGGGTGTAAATAAGTCTAATAGGAGGTATCATGCATAGAAATAAGGAAAATCAAACCCTTTTAAATGTCAACTGAATGAGTGGGTGCCAATCTCTTCAGAATTGGCGTCCATAGTGTGTGTCACCAATTTAAGCAGAATTGGCATCCACATAGTGGGTCACGAAGTCAATCAGAATTGGCATTTTATATGGAGAATCACGATTTTGTGCAAAGCCCTATAATCATGCGTTCTAATTGGTTTTGGCCAAAACTCCCAACATGAACTTATTGTAAACAAGATATAAAATATTTTTACATATTTTATTGAGAACAATTTGGTCTATGCACTCAGAAATCGTTATTTCATGAATAGAAATCCTAAATCATAGCATGAACATAAATGCTTAATACATGCAAACTAAGACATAAAATTTGGAGAAATTATTTGAAAAAATGTAGATGTATTGGTGACATTATAGCAGAAGCCAATTGACATATGGTTGGGTGAATCAAAAGGCGCGAATGCTAGAACATGTGACTTGCAAAAACATGAAATTAGATATATTGATACTTAAATTCGTGTCCTAAGCATGATATAAATTTGGGAAAATATGTCAGTCATATTTGAGACATGGATATGGACATATGAATAAGTTTAATTGAAGTTTTGGCCTGGGGGGGGGGGGGGGGGGGGTCCCCGGAGGGGAGAGGGAGAGGGGGCAGCAGAGGGGGAGGGGGGGGGGGCGGTCAGCCGGAGGGGAGGGGAGAGAGGGGCAGCAAGAGGGGGGAGGGGGGGGAGTGTGGGGGGGGGTGGACCGGGTGGGGGGGGGGGGGGTGGTAGCCCGGAGGGGAGGGGGAGAGAGGGGCAGCAGGAGGGGGGGTGGTCGCCGGCCTGGATGGGAGGGGGAGAGAGGGGCAGCAGAAGGGGGCCGGGGCAGTCGCCGGCCCGGATGGAGGGGTTCGGGAGAGAGGGGCAGTAGGAAGGGGGGGGGGGGTCGCTGGCTCAGAGGGGAGGGGGAGAGGGGGCGGAAGAGGGGGGGAGAGGTAGCATACCTCCGGCGCAGAGCGAGGTGGAGACGGCGGCAGGGTGACGGGACGGGCCGGGTAGCGGCGGCGACGCGAGCGGCGGCCAATAGCGGCGGCGGCGCGGGCGGGGTCACTGGTAGCGGTGGCGGTGCAGGGTCGCGAAGGCGGCGGCAGCGCGGCGGCACACGTACGTCGGAGATGAGAGAGAGAGAGAGAGAGAGAGAGAGAGAGAGAGAGAGGAAGAGAGAGAGAGAGAGAGAGAGAGAGAGAGAGAGAGAGGTAGAGAGAGAGCGAGAGAGAGAGAGAGAGAGAGAGAGGAGAGAGCGAGAGAGAGAGAGAGAGAGGGCGCGAAAGGCTGGGTGGGGGGGTGCAATTTGGCTTTTCCGACGGAACATATTTCCGTCGGCAAATCTGTCAGTCTTACCGACAGAATTGTCTGACGGAAATTTTCTGTCGGAAATATCGACGGATTTTCCGACATAATATAGTCTGTCGGAAAACCCGACTGATATTTTCGACGAAAAGAAATGCCGACGGCTTTTCCGACGGATGTATTTCCGTCGGAAAATGCCGTCGGTAACACCGCTTTTCCTTGTGGTGCTAGTAGTGTTTTGTGAGCTTGTGCTCCCTCGGGGTATGTCCCAGGTAGTTGTACTTACTAAATGGACATGTATTAATGTAATGGGACAGTTGTAAATTGTAATATGCAGGTATAACCACATGTACTTTCTTGTGTCTTATACTGTGTAGTTATCTTTTTATACTCTTACTGGACACTAGTGTGAGATATCCCTTGCGAGACTTCGGTCCGTTCGCGGGAGACGGATTTGGATATGGAGCCTTAATGGGCATAAATATCCAGGGCCGTCACAAGGTTCATATCCAACATCTGCTACCTTGGAATCCTAACTGCACCTAGTTGGTTTAGAGTGGTTGACAGCTTTGAGAGTAGATCAACTTGTTGAGTCTATTCTGAAGTTTTTGGCTTGTTAAATTGCAAGATTTGTCTTTGCATACCAGCCTATCTTGAGATATCTATAGCATCGTAATTTAGTTGGACAACTCCAGTTGTTGTTCATCTACTGGGCTAAACTAAGGCCAGACATCACAACATTTTGTGATTGGGAGTACTTTATGCAGATCTTATCACTGAATCATGCATCTTTTTTTTTGGCAACAAATATCCTTAATGATAGCTCAGGAAAGCGCACACCACTTCAGAGAAATGATATGATGTCACTCCACCAAGCAAACACCAAGAAATAAATTTTATTATGAAGGCATAAAAATGATAGTACAAGATACAATCAAAAGAGGCAGCTGCTAGAGCCTAAATAGAGGGACACTTCAATTTGTCTAACCAGAGTGGACCCTTAACATAATGTGGAAGCTCAGCCCAGCGTGTCCAAACATCAAAGGAAGGAATAAAACAATCAACATTTGCTAGAGCATCCACCACATGGTTAGCCTCTCTGAATACATAATTGAAAGAAATCTGCAAGCTGGCCGAAATATGAAGAATGTCCCTGCACAGTAGGAAGAACACACCATGGGCAGGAAAAAGACCCTGTAACAATGCCAACCAGGGTGGAGGAGTTCGACTCATCTTGCAAATTGAGGTAGCCATTCTGGGAACAAACACGGAGAGCATCAAGAAGGACCATCGCCTCTGTTTCCAAACTGGGAGTGAGAGTATAATGTTGATAATAAGATTTCCAGTTGCATTTCACAGCACCCACTCTCTGCCATCCGCACCAATGCTCCTCTTGAATGCCCCATCAACATTAAGTTTCAGCAGCTATGGCAGAGGCTTTACCCATCGAATGATAGTAGGCAAAGGGCGTCGTTCCAGAGGCAGAGGAAGACCCTAGGACAGCAAAAGCTGATAACAATGAGAAGGTAATTCAGAGTCCATAGGTGGAAGAAGCGGCAATAAGTTGCACATGTGAAACTTGCAAAGACTTTTTTTTTTTTAACCTTTAGAAATAGCATGATTACTACTCAACCAGATTTCCCAAACAATAGCAGCCAAAAGTAGAGTAGATAATACAACATGCATAGAGTGGGAGCTGAAGTGATGAAGAACGCCAATGACATTAGGGACCAGAGCAGTAAAATCCATGAGGACAAGCTAAAGAGATCACCAAAATCACCCTTGAACAGTCAAAGCAATAGAATCAGAAAAGAATTAGTGGCCGGCCATATCCTCTTTTCTATTGGGATAGTAATAACATTTAGAGCAGATTTGAACACCACACCTGCGAATATGATCATCCGTAAGAACATGGCCATGCATCATTCTCTTCAAAGGGTCCTCCACATTTATTGACTATTCATCTGTAAAATAGAAGCATGTGGGTCTTCAATTTTTGCTCCCTTTACTACAAGTATATATCCAAATTTTTGTGATAAGAGAGAAAAACATTTGGATGAATATAGTACTTTGAACATTAAAAAGGAGTTCAATTGTTTCAACTGCCTTTATCTACTTGGTGTTGTATTATTGTGTAAGGTTAGTATCAACCATTACAGTGAATTCAATGTCCAAGCAAGAGGAAGCATGCAAGAGAGAGATCCATAATAAGAAGCTAAAATGACCAGAAAGATAAGAGAGATGCTAGGAAATCCTTTTTGGAACTGTTTATTGAAATTAGGAAGCCAATAAGCAACATCTTTTAGAGTTGAACAAAGTTGAACAATCTCAGAACCTAATTAATAGACAAACCAGAACGTTGAGTACATATCTATCTGGTATTTCTGCTTGTTTAGGGACTTTGATCGAAAGAAAGTCAGTGGATAGATGAAAAAAGGAACTTGCATGAGTGTGTTGAAATGTGTCCCATGAACAACAAAATGGCTTAGTTTCAATATTAACTTCACCTCCAACGACAACATACAAGTTGGAATTGAAATGATGGATATTAAAAGCTAAGAATGGATTAAATTATTAGACTACAAAGAAGAAATTGATGATTAAAAAAAAATTCCAAAATATGAAGTGAAACATCTGAAGTAGTGAAACAAATGTCAGTTCAACTTCTTTGTATTCTTTTTGACATGTAAGATCAATACCCAAAGAAGTTATTCAAGATCTCATATCATTTAGATAAAAATAAAATTTAGAAGAAGTCCAGTGAATCATCTATTATACATATGCTGGCTGAGAGAACTCATATCATTTAGATTAAAAAAAATTAGAAGAAGTCCAACGAATCATCTATTATATATATGCTGGCTGAGAGAACTCACTTGTTTTTCAGTGTACTGGTGGGTTTGCATCAGCTACACAATGTGCTTCCTACTCTTTTCTTCTCACTTGCAAGTTTTTTTTTTAATGGATGTATAGTATAGCCCAGTGGCTAAACCATTGGGAGAAACCAGCCCTACCCCAAGATCGATCCCGAGGTCCCTGTGCTCCATCATAAAATAACTTATGCAAAGGATGAACACCAAATACATTAGGAATAACAATGTATAGACTACATGACGTGTTGTAATTTCACATCACATCAGGAGTGCAACTATATACTACTAGTTTCATGTGTCGATATTAATAAGAAAAATAATAGAATCAAAGTTTTCTAAAAACTTTCTTCCTCTTCTTCTCTCCTTCATCTCATGTTAGTCTCCCACATTGCAGATGGAGGAGTATGAGACATCTTGGGCTAATTTCGTGGGGGCATTTCTCATCTTCATGTTATGCAAGGTTGAACAACCATGAATGTATATTTTGAGAAAGGAGTAAAAGGAAAAATCGTAAGTGCTTATTTTTAGATCTTAAGTAGAATATGAAGAAGAAAACAAAGAACAAAAATAGATGTGGACCACGGCTTGGGGCAAGATCATGGATCAAGATTATGACCCAGCAATCAGCATGCATAAATATTTTCTTGATCCTAATGGGGCAGAAGATTTAAGTGTTATTATTGGAGGGAGAACACGTCACTTGTTAACCATACCTGACCAAGTTATTTATGATTCTTCTCTCTTAAACCTCCAATCCATTTGCAATCCACACGATGAGATGCATACACTGTAAGCAACCTTTTGCTTGGAATACTACCTGTAAATGCATGTTTTGGGCAATTGTTTTGTACATTCCTTATATATAGGCATTAATACTTACCAAAATGATTAATAAATTAGCACATTATACTAACTTACACGATACATGTACATGTTTGTTCAACATTATGCCAGCCCGCATTCCTTTGTATTTGGCTAGCCACAGTTTCATGGAGCAAAGACGAGCTGGAAGAAAAAAAAATAAAAGAATGATCAGGAGAAGAGTAAGTTCAAAATAAGTGCCAAAAAAAATAAACGACACGACAAAAATCTGTGTGAGAAAGTGGATCACCTGTTAAACTCGGTGGAGGATTTGTAACAAATAGTAATCAATAATACTCCTTTTTGGGCAATTGTTTTTTTTACATTCCTTATATATAGGCATTAATACTGATTCAAAATAATGAATAAATTAGCACATTATACTAACTTACACGATACATGTACACGTTCGTTCAACATTCCGCTGTATTTGACTAGCCACAATTTCATGGAGCAAAGACAAGCTAGAAGAAGAAAAAAATAATAGAATGATCAGGAGGAGAGTAAGTTCAAAGCAAGTGCCGAAAAAAATAAACGACATGACAAAAATCTGTGTGAAAAAGTGGATCACCTGTTAAACTCGGTGGAGGATTTGTAACAAATAAAAACCAATAATACTCCTTGTTTGGGCTTGTAACAACTAGGAATCAATCCCCCTGCCTCTCTGGTCAGGCTTGATATATAGTACATGTCATAATCTGTTAAGATGAGGAAACTAAAGATACAATATAATGGGGTGGTCATTGAGATATGTAGATGCGGATGGAAAGAAGGGTTTGATTGTTTTAAGAGGGAGATCAGGAGGGATGAGAAGCAACGACCCATACATACCGAAAGAGAGATAAGAGTGTAGTTGGCTACGGATATATATCCTTCAGCGGAGTTTATCCCCATCAATATAAACATGGGGAATATGGGCAACCTCGGGCCACAAAGATTTGGGTTTGTCTTCGTACCTCTCTGTCAGTGCAGGGCATGCTCTAATTTCTAAATAGTTTAGAGAGGGAGGAAAACCGTTAGCAGGCCACGACTGAATTGAGGGGCAGTGGGATATGTCCAGAGTCTCGAGGGAAGAGAGACCGCTCAAGTCTGGCAGGACGGAGAGATTCTCCAAGGTGAGTTGCTTGAGAGAGATGAGGTTGTGCAAGCAGGCAGATAGATCTTCATGGCTGAGGTCATCGTCGCCAGCAACGGTGAGTTGCTCAAGGGATGATGGCAGGCCCCAACCTCCCCACCTTTGCAGAAAATTTGGACAATGCCGTATGGTCAACTCTTCTAGAGAAGTGAATGCTCGGAGGACTCCTGCTGATGCATCCACATTATTATCAGGAATCGGTGGCAGTGTAAGAGGTGGTGACAGCTGAGAAGAGCAAGAAGAAGAAGTGGCCGATTGTTGCTCATCGTCGAATATGTTGTATCCCTCTATCCACAGTTCTCTGAGTGTTGCAGGCAGATGAGGATGAGGGTTCCTTTCCAAGCTGTCAAAGAGAAGCTCTATTGTAGTTGGACACCCGCGGAGGGACAGTTGGGTTAAGGAGGTGAGATGCTGCAGGCCAGTCCACCACCACCCACCCATCGCATCACCACAGTAGCAAATCCCAAGTTCTTCGAGTGAGCAAGGCAGATGCTGTGTTGAGGCATCCTCCTCCTCTTTTGGCATGGGCAGAAGACAGGTGAGTTCGGGACAGTAGGTAATCTTCAGGCTCTGGAGGGAGACCAGGTGTCCGAACCCTTTCTCTGGCAGGCTCACCAGATTTTTGCAATAACTGATCTCGATGACCACAAGATCGGGCAACTGCTGCTGCAGCAGCCGGCTGATGGATGTCAGATTGTCACAATAGGAGATATATAATCTAGAGAGTGAAGCAGATGTTGGTGGTGAAGAATGAGGAGAAGATGTTGTCTCAATGCCCCCGTCAACACGACTGCATCCATCCAGTTCAGAGTGAAGACATGAGATGCCCACTTGAAATAGGTCTAGTCTCCTGAGCTTTGGGCAGTCTCTGACTGTAAGCTGCTGGAGGCAATCCCACGATACATGACAGCTCCACTCCTCCCATTTAGGCATCCGGTCGATTTCTAGGTACTCGAGGTGACGCAGTTGGCCGAGGAAAGAACAAGTCGGAACTTGCCAATTGGGGCAATCTTTCAGAGAGACACGCTTTAGTAAAGAGAAGGAATTCAACAGAGTGGAAACTTCCATCCAATCCGGTGACATGATCCCCCCATAACCCTCGATGTGTAGCTTTCTGATGCCAGCATTGGGTCGCAAGGCTTGGAGTACCTCCTCCTCCAACTCAGGCTTTATTGGTGAAGACCACCGGTTCCTCCACTGCAAATGCAACACTTGGAGACGTTCCATGGTGTGCAATCTGGCCTGAATCGCCTCTTCCTTGGACCCCACCTCTTCAAGATCAGTTATTTTGAGTTGTCGGAGCATACACATGCCCCCCAACTCTCTTAACTGTATTCCCCTCACTTGTAGTTCTTGAAGCCCTGTCAATTTCCCCACCCCATCTATACGGGAGAGCCAGCCACGATCATATGGTTGGAGATGCTTCAGGTTAACTAACTGGCTCATTGTAGACGGCAACAAATAAAGTGAACGACAGTGATTCAAATTCAACACCTGCAGGTTGTAAAGATTGCCCAGCGACTCAGGCAATCTCTTTAGGCAACGATTCCGCTCCAGATCAATGTATCGCAGGTGCTTCAAATCACCAATTGAGCCAGGCAACTCTTCGATCTCACAGTCACGTAGTCCCATGACACGTAGCATCTTCAACTTCAGGAACAACTGGTCAAGATCGTGATACCAGTAGGTACTTGTTCGTAATAGAAGGGTCCGCAGCCTCTCATAACAACACAATTCATTTATTGTTATTTCTATTTGGTCCCTTCTACCGACCCAGACTGACACGTGGTGAACTGTAGTGTCAGGTGTTTCAACAAGCTTTTGATCCTCAAACCTAAAACAATCATCCGTGGATACATACTCTGCTAAAATCATGTATTAAATCATGCATAACATAATAATCCCCAAAATAGGCAGACTTAGATTCAAAGAAAGACATATGCAGTAACTCTTCAAAGTACTTCCTTCCCTCCGTCCCCATTCTTGTGCCTCTGTTCTTTCTGATGAAAGATTGAGCTTCCCATAATTGAACTACCTCTTCACTTGAAAATACATGGTCTTTGGGAAATAATGAGCAATAAGCAAAACATTGCTTCAGATCTGCGCTTAGATATTGATAACTTAGTAGTAGCGCTGGCAAGATGTCTTCTTCCCCCTGTTCCAATTTCCAGAACTCACTTTCCAGCACTGTCTTCCAATGTTGTTCAGATAATTCACGGTTCAGAAGAGAGCCTATTGTTCTAGCTGCCAATGGTGAGCCTTTTAACTTTTGAACAATGCTACTTCCCAAGACTTGTAGATGAGAATACTCTGCAGATGCAGTCCCATCAGAGTTGATATTTCCCTTGAATGCATACTTTTTACACACATCCCAAATATCAGTATCGGATAAACCCCCCAAAGGTATAGGAGCTTCCATTGGCCCACTCAATTTGTTAACAAAGGCTCTGTGCCGAGATGTAACAAGCACCTTACTTCCTTTCTTCCCTAAGCAAAGAGGTTTGAACAACGCCTCCCACTTGGAGTGCTCTGCCTCCCACACATCGTCTAGCACCAATAAGAAAGTCTTGCCCTCAACCACCTGGAGAAGTCTCCGTTGCATCGAGTCCCAATTGTTGACTTGGTATTGTTCATTCATCCCTTTGGAGACAAGGGCCGCTTCAGTGATATCTTTGGTGAGTCTTCTGAGATCAAAGTCGTTTGAGACACAGACCCACATCCTCAACTCAAAATGGTTCTTGACTTTCTCATCATTATACACAAGTTGAGCGAGGGTGGTCTTCCCCACTCCTCCTAAGCCCACGATGGGAACAATGGAGAAGCCTTTGATGTTGTTGCTACTGGATTCAGCAAACCGATCAGTAAGCATCTCTATGATTTGTTCTTTCTCTCTGCCTCTGCCTATCACAGATGTCTCATCTGAGAGGAGGGAACTAGTCTGCCGCCATGTTGGCAACCCAGGGCAGCTGCCTTGTGTAGTTGATATTTGGTAGGCAAGCATGGAAATCTGAGATTCAAGACGATCTAACCTGCCATTCATCTCACAGATCTGGTCCATCATTCTGGTTGGGATATTGTAGATATGAGCACCTATCGACTGCACAGCAGCATCGGTGGTTAACTCATCAATCAAGTCTTCAGCATCAAACACCACCTGCTTGAGCTCCCAAAGCCTGAGTCTGTCTGTCTCACTGCTGATTTGCTTCCTGTCTGCATCCTTCAGCACTGCAATGATGCGGTTCATCGCGGTGACCAGCTGTTGGATCTCCTTGTTTTCTGGATGAGCAGGGCCAGAAAGTGGGCAGATCTGCTTCAACTCCTCGATAGCCTGCTCCAACCCAGTTCCGGAGAAGGCCAGAACCCCCATCCCCTGCAACGCCATCTCTCTCTCTCTCTCTCTCTCTCAGGTGATGGATGTCTCAGAGCAAAGACCAGAGCAAGAAAAGTCCCGCACATATGCTTGCTGATATGTCAAGCGCACTCAGAACCGTCCGATATGTTGATTGATGGAATTTATTTATTGGGTAGGTGGATGTCTTTAGACAAATCCAGATATTGTCTAGATTTGGTCTACACGGAGACAGCCCATCTTTTCCTTTTTTTTTTTCTTTTTTTTTTCCTTTCTGCTGTGGATGGCCTGAAACACCTATCGACTTTGACAGTCGACCACACTTTTCCGCGGGGGGGGGGGGGGGGGGGGGAATTAATTAGAGGTCTTTGTCACAGGGTTAGACTTAATTTATAGTCTCTGTCAGAAGATTAGAAGTCATATAGTTCTTACTTTTTGTATTAGTTTAATTTCTAATCCAGTATTTATGAGTCTTGGGAGACAAGTCGTCTTTTTAACATCAATTTTTTTCAATTTTGTCATCCCTTCTTCTGCTCTCTCCCTATGTACACTTACATTCGTTACAGTAGTGTATATATCGTTTACGTAAGTCTTTATATCTCTTACAGAAAGTATTCATATCACTTACAATAATGTTATATATCATTTACACTAAGCCTACATATCTCTTACAGAAAATTTTCATATCACTTATAGTAAACTTTTATATCTCTTACAGAAAGTCTTCATACTTATTACAGTAAGCCTTATTATCAGTTATAGACTACAACTATAAGCTTTTACAAAAGAAAAAAAACTTTATTTGTTTCCAAATGCTAGGATTCGAACTCAGCTCTTTACAAACTCAACATGAGATATCCTTACCACTAAGCTACAACTACACTTGTATTACAATACAACATATAATATATTTCATTGAGTATTGATATCACTTACAAGAAATATACACATCATTTACAGTAAGTCGTCACATTATTTATAGTATATGTTAAACTCAATTACAGTAAATATTATTCTCTATTACAATACATGTTTATTCTCTATTATAGCATATGTTAAGTCTTATTACAGTAAATATTATTCCCTATCAGTAACATACATTAATAACATACATTATTTCCTATTGTAATAGAGGTTAATATATATTATTAATGTAAGTTAATGTAACATCCCGACGCATAATATCAGAGCGATATTATAGTTATTAAATAGTATAGAGCGAGAAATAAATGATAAATCATAGCACAATTGGAATAATATCAAATAAACTCCAATTTCATTAATAATTCATCAAACTCCATTACATTCACTAATCAGAGCCAAAACTAGGGCCCAGAGTACTTTATTCAAATCCAAACTAATACATAGCAACTATCTAACGACTGACTCATAGCTATACTAACTAACTACTAAGCAGTGGTTGCCGAAATGGTCACTCCTAGACATCGTCCTCGTTCCCTTCCTTGTGAGTGTGGTCATCATCTAACTCACTTGAAACACATGAAATAAATATACAGGATGAGCGAATAACGCCTAGTAGGACTTAATATCTCATGAGAACAAGCATGCTTTAAATAAATTATGTTTTTAATGGTAAGATAACTAGAGAGCATAGTCAAGTATAACGGAGTAACGATAGCAAGAGAACTATAGCACTGGTATAGAGAAAATAGCATATCAAGTAACGATAACGGATTGGCCACATAACGAATGAACATGTAACGATTTGGTCGATCATTTTATCAACCAAACGACTATAGTGATTGCACTTTTGATTGTCATAACTTTAATTGTGATTGTATTAAATGGCGTTGGACGTATGCCATACACATCCTGATCATGTAAACCTTGCAAGGAAATGACACTCTTCGGGAGCTCTCCCCAGGACCAGATCGGGCCCTATTGCACTGGCATGTATCACTGTTTGTATTTTAGACAATCAATTGTATGGCCAAGTAGAGTACCAGAAAATAGAAGAGAATAGTAGATGAATAGACGAGAGAGTGGAGTGAAAGTGAACAGAAGAGAGTAACGAGATAATAGATGAGACAGGGGTATAATCGTAAAACAACGTTAAGCACTGATAGTAATAGTTGCATAACACCAAGTCGGGTGCCGACAGTCTAGTAGAAATCACCACCGTCCATTAGCCGTGCTATGAACACAGGCTAGATAGTCCGGCGAGACCACAAGGTAAGAAGGAAACACACTAAGACTATGGATCGTACTACTATGGATCGTACTGATCCCTAAGGTGTAACGGGTTTTAGGGTACAACTAGCTCGTTGGCTAAGGACGTGAGCCAAAGTCAAGAAGACTTACGGAGGTCTTGACAAGGAGTCCCTAGTCTAGTCAGGAGTCTTCCCGATGGAGAGGTGGTCCAAGTCAAGAGAGTGTGTAGAAAACTAGGGTCCGTCGTGCCTCCAGTGCTCGAAGGCCAAGGGAAGTGGTAACAGTGTATAAAATGCGTGAATGAAACGAAAATAAGTGTAATTATTTAAAATAAGAATTAGGCAATTAGTTTTACTTAATTACCAGATATATTATTGAATAATTGATTAGAATTTAATGGCCAACATGAATGTTTAATGTGTGTGCAAGTGTAAGAAATTATGATAGCATGAATGATTGTGCACATAGCTTTTAAGTTAATTGATTTCATGTAATAGTACCCATTATTAATTAACAGGTCGAGATTATTCATGACAGCGTTTAATTAAGGCTAAACAGGGTTGATTAGTCATAAAGAGGAAGGGTATCTATGAAAAATCCAAGTTCTAGTCGCTCTATTACTGTTGCGACATAGGGTGCTGTCGCGATCAGGTCGCGACAAATCAAACTGGTGCGTTCAGGTTCCAGGTCGCGTCGACCTAGTCTGGAGCGTTATGGTCGCGATGCACGGACATGCCGCGACATGCTGAACCGGACGTTGGGGTAACACGGGGGTCAAGTCGCGACCAGTCGACCCGTCGCGTTCAGGACGCGACGGACCCCTGTGTCGCGACCCCCTCTGAAATCGCTGCGTATCGGGCCGTCGCGACTTCAGAAGGTGGCCCGAGCCCAGAAAAGGGTTTTGCCCTTTTTTCCAGGTGGGTCTACAATGCTACTGGGTGCTTCAAAAATATGGATAAAATCACAAGGACATCTAAAAATCACGAGATCAATTTGAATCAAAATTAGACATGAAGATCTATCACTAGGTACGATTAATTAGAATACAGTCATGTATAGAGCATGCTTTGACTAGGTTATTTTTCGTTAACCTAAACATGCACAGTCGTGAAATGATGAATTAATTCGCCACGGATACAAGATGGAATTTAGGGCAAATAGAGGCGTTTGAAAAAGCAGTAGCATGTAGTATTTATGGAAATAAATGCATGGTATGAGATCGAGTACATGCAAGGATTTAAGGCAAACAAAGGGGTTCGGGAGCATGGACATTACAAAGATTACAACATTTAATTCGACATCATGGACGAACGAAAAAGGGTGAAACAAGAGGGCTTTTGAAGGGGTTCATGAAGACTACTGTTGGAACGTGGAATATTTATCGGCTTTAAGTGAATTTTAAAGCGGGGGGGGGGGGGGGGGGGGGGGGGGCTCCGATGCTTTCGCCTTGGAGGCTTTATATTTTTTCTCGCTGCGGGTGTGCCAGACTGTTTACAAGAAACAGACAAAGATTTATTTTATGAGGTGCATTGGGTGTAAACCCTGAAGCCCTCGAATATTTCATTTCATTTTTTCCGCGTGCGCTCGTATTTTCAGGTGATTGGAGTGGTCGTGTACTGGACCGTTCCCCACCGACTGAAGTCAGTGTTTCATTTACATTGAGTAAAGAACTCGAACACCTTCGATGTGATACGTTTATTAAAAGACCATATGCCGAAATTTAAAAGAAATAGATGACGATGTAAATTTCCACAAACGTGCTCAAATGCATTTATGATATTTACATTTGCACCTTTAGTGGGGAGTTTGTTCCTCCACTGGGCGTTTACACAATATGTCATTTACATGTACGTCGACGACGGGGCGTTTGTGCCTCCGCCGGACATTACACAATATGATGTTTACATTTACGCTTATAACGGGGTGTTTGTGCCTCCGCTAGGCGCTTACATAATACATCATTTCATTCACGCACGCGACGGGGTGTTTGTGCCACCGTCGGGCGTTTACAAACATATCGAGTCATTTATGCTCGCAGGGGGTGTTTGTGCCTCCGTTGGGCCTTCATAAACATGTCAAGCCATGCGCGCTCACAATGGGGTATTTGTGCCTCCATCGGTCGCTTACATATCACGACATTCACATTTACGTCGACGACAGGGTGTTTGTACCTCCGTCGGACAAACTTGCCTTACGCATGTCGTTTTCTAACACGAGAGGACTTATACATCACTGCCAAATGCTGGGGTTTGTATAGTGACCTGCAGCATCTTGGCACTGGGCGGCAAGCTTCTGGCGAGTGGAGCATAGACGGAATGATCCCACGAACGCCGGAACGACCGGGAATTCAGCGGGAAAAGACGAGAGCTCTCGCAAGCAGGGGCTTCTCCGGACCTTCCCGGGGGGTTTGCGCGTGTTGGGAATGGAGGGCTGCCCCTCTATTTATAGGAGGAGCTGAAGGGTGGCCCGACGGGGGTACACGGCCTGGCGGGGGTGAGGTCGCTTCTTCCTCGGGTGCTGAGGTGCGCCGGACCAGGGGCCACGTAGGAGCGCCAGACCAAGGGGCCCGCAGGGGCGCCAGACTAGGGGGCCCACCCCGCGCTGGTCCGGCGTGGGTGGAACCCGCGCCCGGTCCGGCGGGGGTGACCCTCGCGGGCCGGTCCGGCGAGGGTTGCCCCCAGGCCGGCTCGGCGGGGGTTAGCCCCCCCCGCGCTGGTCCGGCGCGGGGGTGGCACCCGCGCCCGGTCCGGCGGGGGTGACCCTCGCGGGCCGGTCCGGCGGGGGTTGCCCCCGGGCCGGTTCGGCGGGGGTTAGCCCCCCGCGCTGGTCCGGCGGGGGTCGCCACCTTGCGCCGGTTCGGCGAGGGTTGGCCCCCCCCCGGTCCGGCGGGGGATCCCCCGCCCTGGTCCGGCACGGGTGGCCCCTCCTGGCCGCCTCATCCCCTATCCCGCCTATAAAAAGGGTGGGCCTCCCATCCTTTCAAGCATTTTATCACTGCCTCTTCACAGCAGAGCTCTGGGATTTTGCATTGGTCTGTCCTTGGCACGCGCACCGCCGTGCATCTGACGTGCGTTTTCATCTGTTCCACATGCGTTCAATCCTGTTTTTTGGAGGGCACGAGCACTTGGCTTTTCTGGGGCCATCCGCATCATGCGCAATCTCGAACGCGCGTCCGGGTCTCGAGTTTCAACTGCTCGGGGTGCGTATTTCTCGCCACCGATGGACTTCTCGAACGCCACACTTTCGGATCACTCCGGATCGACGCGAGGACTCAGACCCGTTTATCTCAGGTGTCTGAGTGGGGAGGCTGGGGTTTACTCCCTGTGGCGACCCTCATTATATCGGTACGGTTATACCAACCCACGTCGATATAGTGAACGTTGCCACAGTGGGACATTTACCCAACAATAACATTCAGCTGAGATACACGTGAATATAAGAACAGAGTAGCGGAAGTAAAAGAACCACTGTCTTCATTTCATTCATCATCCACATTTAACATACAAGATTCGATAACATTTAAAGAACTAAAGTCCACATAATTGAACCGCTGAAAATCAAATACATAATTGTCCACACTTAAATATTTCTTTCCATGATAGCGCTAATACAATGTTTCAATTACATACATCAAAATGCCAAACTGTCACAACTAAGCTCCACCAAACTAGCTACTCTCCGCGCTCGGAGTCACTTTCCACGGTCTCCTCCAAAGGTGTGTCACCTACTACACCTGTACGCCGAAGCAAGTAATGAGTCTAAAAGACTCAGCAAATAACTCTACACATACCATACATGTACATGTCATAGCAGGTTTACATACACATTCACAAGACACAATCATGTAGCATGCTTGTCATTGAATTTAACAACCTATCATGGTGATTCTACTTATTAAACACATGATTCGTGCTTTCAGATTTTCTAAATTAAAATCTCCTATCACATGCTCTCTAGTCATTCCTACACATGAAAGTTCTACTTTCAATTAAACTAAAACATGAGAGCAATCTAGCATGACTAGCTTACATACATGAAAGAAAACATTGCTAACATGGTTACTACTCATTCGTATACATACACATAACCATTTCACATGCTTTAAGCTTGTTGTTTTGACATGATTAAACACTTTGCAATCCAACACATGAAAGCTATGTTCTCATTCAAACTACAACGTGAGAGTAAACACACATGGAATGGGTTACACATAAGTAAGGATTGTCCCTAGCATGGATTCTACGCATTGTACACATATAACACATTATCATAACCACATTTATGTTGCTGTCCTAACATGATTTCAGATCATCATATCATGGATTTCAATTTCACATCCTCACATTTTGGTTTCACATTTTTACACAATTTCTAATTCACATACTTCACTTTTTACACATTGCACATTTACACATTCACATTCACACATTGTTCACACTACACAATTTGCACATGATCACGATCACATTCAAATTTTACACTTTAGTGCCGTGACACATAGTCCAAACCACCAGAGAAGGACACATCACATCACATACACATAGACGTCACCTAGGCAATACAGTGACAACTCTTGGACTGCGCAGACCGGGAGAACAAGTCTCCACCCTAACCAGTGGTACTTGTCCACCTCCAGGATTTTATCCTAATGCCCTTAGGATCACAACACATTGAACCTTCCCATGGGGACTTTTCCATGGTACGGTTCCACAGCCCTCTATGGAAGTAGTATCACACTTGGCACAGGTTTACACATTACACGTATCGGTTTTTACACATTTTGCACATGACGCTCATATCTCATTTATTCTTTCACTCCCAACATGACTCTGTTCTCCTAATCATGCCACTACAGATGATAGAAATTAACATTCAGGAAGCTTCACAATCAGGTTGGGTTACACCGAAATTAAATCATTTCACCAAGGCATGCATTAATTACCTATTTTTGCACGGAAAATTCATATTGCATGGTATAGTTGTCCAATTGACCTGAGAATTTAACCGAATGCTAATTTCGGGTTTAGGATCCCACATGAAAATTTTCACATTTTTCTGATCCAAAATGCAATTGCAGAAAATTTAATCATAACCTCCCGCATTATTCAAAATTCAATTTACCATGATGTATAACATAGAATTTCAGTTTTAACATATCATAACTCTGAACTCAATGTACACAATACCACAGGAATGTTTTCAAATTTATTTCACAGTACAACATTTATTGGAGATTTTACAACCCTACACATGTTTTTCTAATTCCATTTCAGAAAATTCAATAAATCAGAGGAACATGGAGAAAATTCTCAAAAATCTGGAGCATGGACTGATTCACCCATTCTTGGTTTAGCAAAATTTAGGGCATCCAATTTCCCATGAACCGCACAAACGGTAACAAACATGGTCTAGGTCTCATCATGCATACATTCTCCACAATAAAACCATTTATGCCAAATCACAGAAATTACAAAGACCTCACCACACATTCAGACATCCATATTACATATCATAATAAGTTTACAATATATCCTCATCGAAAACACATCAAAATTAATCCAATATATCAGGAAGAACAGCCCACTGTTCTGTCCTAGAGAACTTAATGGCGGTCTCTGGCCGTTCCAGGAGTGGACGGCCAGATCGCTGGACGCATACCAGGGATCTCGGCGTCAAGGGCATTGACGCCAAGTTCCTGTCTGTGCAGAAACACAGACCGAACTCCAAAAATTAAGAAGAATGGGGGATCTAGGACATGAGGAAAAATACATAAAAATGATAAAACCCTACTAAACATCTTCATGGACGATAGGGGTAGGTTACTTGCCTCTCAAAAATACTCCAAAGGAATCTAGAGTTCGTAGAAGCTCTCCTTGGACAGTCCCAAGAAGCCTCCAAAGACACCTTCCTCCGGGTTCTTGACTGATGTAGACACCAAAGCGAGGTCGGGGAAGCCTTCCTAATGCTCCAACTATCTCCCAATCGTAGTAGATGGCCGAATGAAGCTCCAAATTCCCGGATCTAGGCTTGCAAAGTCAGGTCCTTCTCACAGAAACTAGGGCTTCTTCTTCTCCTTCTTCTCCTCTTGCAAAGAGAGTCAAGAGAGGGCTGAGGGTTACAGAAAAGGCTTTGTAAATAGGAGAGGAAGCTCTCCTTTCACGCAGGTTTGACAAGAGGGCTTTCAGACCGTTGGGGACAGCTCCCCAATGGGTGGGCAAGCTTGCTCCCGAAAATCCGGCTCTGCAACGCATGCAGGTCAGAGAAATTAGTGTCCACATCGCTGGACGCTGGGATTAGTGTTGACGTCCATATAGTTGACGCCTACATCACACAAATGTCCATTGATATTGACGCCAAGCTGGCCTTCGGCCAGAACTCCAAAACATGCAGAAACTATGCACAACTTACACCTATATATGTACTATATGCTACTATTGTGTACATACTACCATCATACCATTCATACACTATTTACATCTAACTTATACACATGCATGCAATAATATACTAACTATTACATACGTAGTTATGCACATACACACATACACAAGCATGAAGTATCCATACGGAATACAATAATGCAATGAAATTCGAGGGCCTTACACCCTCTCCCCCTTAAAAGAAACTTTGTCCTCGAAGTTAGAACGACACTACTCAAACAAAAGGGGATACTTCTTCTTTATCGCATCCTCAAACTCCCAAGTAGCCTCCTCTCGTGAGATGTTCCGCCAGAGAACTTTCACCGACGCAATACTCTTGTTCCGGAGATGCTGAACCTTCCGGTCAAGAATAGCTACTGGTTGCTCGGCATACGAAAGATCTGGCTGAATCTCCACTGGCTCATTACTAATCACATGAGACGGTTCTCGAACATACTTCCTGAGCATCGAAACGTGGAAAACGGGATGAACACTAGCCAACGCTGGGGGTATGGCTAGCTCATACGTCACGTTGCCCAAACGTCTGAGAATCTCATATGGGCCAATGAACCTAGGGCTCAACTTACTATGCCTGCCAAATCTGACGACTCCTCGAGTAGGCGATATCTTCAAGAAGACATCATCGCCAACCTCGAACTCCAAATCCTTTCTTCTGTTGTCGGCATAACTCTTCTGCCTATCCTGTGCCGCACAAGCCTCCTTCTGATCAGCTGGATCTTATCCGAAGTTTCCTGAACTAACTCCGGTGCGATCAACTGCCTATCACCAGTCTCCTCCCAACATAAAGGAGATCTGCAAGGCCTACCATACAACTCCTCAAATGGAGCCATACCAATACTCGCATGAAAGCTGTTGTTGTATGCGAACTCCACAAGAGGTAAATGACGCTCCCAATCATCCTTCCAATCCAGAACACATGCCCTCAACATATCCTCGAGCGTCTGGATAGTCCGCTCGGACTGTCCATCGGTCTGGGGATGAAACGCCGAACTGAGCTTCAGCTCTGAGCCTAAAGCATCCTGAAGACCCTTCCATAACCTCGAAGTGAATCTCGGATCTCGATCCGAAATGATCGACTTCGGCACACCATGCAATCTAATGACACTACTAACATACAATCTAGCTAAACTCTCTACTGACTGCTTCTTCTTCATAGGCAAGAAATGAGCAATCTTCGAGAATCTATCTACCACTACCCAAATCGAGTCATTGCCCCTTCTAGATCGAGGCAAACCCGAAACAAAGTCCATAGTGACAGCTTCCCACTTCCACACTGGGATCTCCATCCTTTGCATAAGGTCGGATGGTCGCTGTCTCTCGGCCTTTACTTGCTGACACACCAAACACCTAGACACATAATCCGCTACATCCTTCTTCATACCAGACCACCAAAATGATCTCTTCAGGTCCTGATACATCTTAGTGTTACCCGGATGAATAGAGAATCGCGATCTATGAGCCTCCGCTAACACATGCTCATGGACATCTACCAAATCAGAGACACAAACACGGTGATGGAATCTAATCACACCGTCCTCATCCGAGCAATGTCTGCCTTGCCCACTAACTCTAAGAGTCTAGGGTCGGCTTCCTGTTGCTCGATCACCTCATCCAAAATTGAGGACCTAAGGGATAACTGAGCTACAAAAGCCTGGCATAGAGATGGCTCTAACTCAGTCAATGGGCAAGCTGCATCTTCCAACATCTTCCAATCCTGCTGGAGGGATGGCCTCCTTCTACTCAGGGCATCCGCTACGACATTCGCCTTCCCAGGGTGATACTGAAGGTCGAAGTCATAGTCCTTTAAGAACTCAATCCATCTCCTCTGCCTCAGGTTTAATTCCTTTTGGGAGAAAAGATACTTCAAGCTCTTGTGGTCGGTAAACACCTCAAATCTGACACCATAAAGATAGTTCCTCCAGATCTTTAGTGCATGAACCACTGCTGCGAGCTCCAAGTCATGAGTCGGATAGTTCTTCTCATGCTCCTTCAACTGACGAGAAGCATAAGCCACTACCCTTTCTTGCTGCATTAGCACACAGCCTAGAGCAATCCGAGACGCATCCATGTAGATAGCAAAACCCTCTACACCGCTCGGTAAGACTAACACCGGGGCTGACGTGAGCTTAGTCTTCAGCAATTGAAAACTACTCTCACACTTCTCGGACCAAACAAACTTCACTCCCTTTCTGGTGAGCTGAGTCAAAGGGGCGGCGATGGATGAAAATCCCTCAATGAATCGCCGATAGTAACCAGCCAAACCAATAAAACTACGAATCTCCGAAGGGGTCTGGGGAATCTCCCAATCCATAACTGCCTAAACCTTTGGTGGATCAACTGCTACACCAGTACCAGAGATAACATGCCCGAGGAAATGAACCTCGCGCAACCAAAAATCACACTTGCTGAACTTAGCATACAGCTTGTGCTCACGAAGGACCTCTAACACTACCCTCAAATGCTGACGGTGTGTGGCCTCGTCCGGAGAGTAGACCAACACATCATCAATAAACACTACGACAAAGCTATCTAGATAAGGCCTAAACACCATGTTCATGAGATCCATGAACGCTGCAGGGGCATTGGTCAATCCGAAAGGAAGAACTAAAAACTCATAATGTCCATAACGGGTTCTAAACGCCGTCTTGGACACATCCTCACTCCGAATCCTCAACTGATGATAACCAGATCGCAGATCAATCTTAGAAAAGACTGTTGCATCTTGCAACTGGTCAAACAAATCATCAATACGAGGTAAGGGATACTTGTTCTTCACAGTCACTTGGTTCAGCTTTCTGTAGTCAATGCATAACCTAAGTGACCTGTCTTTCTTCTTGACGAATAATACAGGTGCGCCCCAAAGGGAAACACTAGGGCGAATAAATCCCTTATCAAGCAACTCTTGCAACTGCTTCCTTAATTCGGCTAACTCTGCAGGTGCCATCCTATATGGAGCCTTCGAGATAGGAGAGGTGCCCGGAAGCAACTCTATGGTAAACTCTATCTCTCGATCTGGTGGCAAACCAGACAAATCATCAGGAAAGACGTCTGTAAAATCCTGCACTACCTCAATCTCTGCAAGAGTAGGTGACTCATCAGCCTCTGGCACTAGTACCACACTGGCAAGAAAAGCGTCACAACCCTTGTTTACCATGCGCATCGCCTTCATGGCAGAGATGACTAACTTTCCTGCCAAATTCCTTGGCAAGGGGTTAAAGAACTCATCCTCACCAGGAATGCAGAAAACAATCCTCTTCCGACGACAATCCACTAATGCATAGTGCTCCTCTAGCCAATCTAGACCAAGAATAGCATCATAGTCCTTCATCTTTAGCAAGAAGAAACACCCTTCTAGGACTCTATCCTCAATGCACACAGGTAGCGACGGAATGTACTTCCTAGTCGATACCGTACCCACAGGGGTGTGCACAGACAAAGGGACCTCTAAATCCTCAGACTCTATGCCTGACTCTAGGGCTAACTGCCTAGCGAACCGCTCGGAAATGAACGAGTGAGTAGCACCCGTATCAAACAAAACCCGAGCGTGCACACCTAGAAGTAAAACCGTACCTTCGGTGACATGCTCTGCCTGCTCAGCGTCCTCGTGAGCTAAAGCAAACACTCGAGCTGGGGCTCGAGGCCTTCCTGGTCTTCCTGTAGCTGGCGCTGCTGCCGCTACTACTGGGGCTGGCATTCCGCGCTGGACTCCCTGCTGAAGTCTTGGGCAATCTTTGATCTTGTGGTCGTTGCTCCCGCACTTCAAGCACTTTCCCGTAATCATCCAACATTCGGTACCACCATGTGTCTTTCCACAGTGGGGACACTCTTTCTTCACACCAGGGGAACGTACAGAGGGTACCTGAGAACTGCTGACTGCCACTGATCGTTGTTGCGTCTGGTATACCACTTTCTTCTTGTCTTGCCGCTGGAATGTAGCTGCAGGTCTCTTCTGCGAAGCTTTCTTTTCCTCAAGGTATTGCTCCATCTCTCCCTTCTGCCTACAAGAAGAACTAAGAGCCTCGTCCAACGTGCGGTGATCGAACGCCACAAGTCTCATCCGCAGTGATGGCTTGAGTCCCATCACGAACTTCTTTGTCTTCCTGCGCTCGTCTGCCATGATATGAGGTGCATATTTAGAGAGTTCAGAAAATCTTGCCTCATATTCTAGCACGGTCATGGAGCCTTGAGCCAAAGAGAGGAACTATTGCTCCATCTGATCTTGAACATGCTCGGGGACGAACTTGGCCCGAAAGAGCCTCACGAACTCGTCCCAAGCCACATCAACAGCTCTATCCTCAAACTGGGTACGCAGCAATGAAGCCCACCATACATCAGCTCTTTCCTGCAGTACTCCGCTCATAAGCACCATCCAAACAAATCTAACTCAACAAAACACACAAGCATATAAACTAAAGCATACATGTAGCATGTAGGTGGCTAATGTGACCTTATCCTCATCTGTACACCTGATAGCTCGGAAGATCTTTTCAATCTCCCTCATCCAGCTTTCAGCTACACTACGCCAAATTTGATTTTTAGCAGCAATTATAGTAACAGCCAATTTATATTTGCTGTTAATTAATAGCATTTTTTACAAAATAGCTTCTAATAAAACAAGTCCATAGTTACAGTGACTATTACATTTAGTAGCAATAATAATTAGCTATTAATAAATAGCTTTTTTAGATATTGCTACCAGCTATTCTAATCGGGTGACCATTATTCTTTACCGGCATTTTTTTTAGCTATATTTGCATTTGGAATCACGATGTTTTGGGGGGAAAGTAATTAATTTTGTTAGAAACCTACTCCCGCGGGTTTTCATAGGAAAAACTTTCCTAGCCCCATACGTGACCGCGCGCATCACACCATTGGAATTGCCTCGCGTAGCCTTGTCGCCGTGACCTATCGTCGCTACAGGTAGCCGCCGCGCTCCTTCCTCGCGGACGACTGCCCCACCTGGCGCTCCGCAAAGCCTTCGCATGCAGCAGACGTCGGCGTCCTTCGTCATCCTCTGCGCGTCGACGTGGCCCCCTTGCGCACACGAGGCATCGGCTCCTTCCTCGCGGACGACTGCCTCGCCTCACGCCGCTTCACAAGCCTTCTCATGCAGCAGTCGTCGGCCTCCTCCGTAATCGCCTGTGCGTCGACGTGGCCCTCTTGCGTGCAGGAGGCATCCGCTCCTTCGACGTTCTTGTTGATTTCCAGTGGAAGATCCATCTCGGCGTAAGGCGGTCGGTCTCTCTACGTGGATGTTGGAGACATACCCATGCGATAGATAGACTTAGCATCGCAACCTGTGCACAGGGCGCAACAGTTCTGTTGTTCGTCCCCCTGTTGACGCACCCGTACGTTCGACGCTGTAGAGATCCTCACCACAGCAACCCTCTGCGTGTGTTGTCCTGCAGTTTCTTGATCGTTGATTGAAGTTTGTCATCGCCGCACGTCTTCCAGACCCACTTGCACATCTCGGCATCTGCAGCACTGTCTCGCCTGTCCCTGTCGGTGAATCGCCCACAACATGAGACCTCTTACTGGTGGCGGTTCTAAGTTTAGAGATAATATATCAAGATCCAACAACAAACGTGGGGATGGAACTTTTGTCCAGAGTAAACATGTGGGAAGAGGAGGTTACAACCGGTCGACAACATCTACCCGAGTCCAACCAGCGCCATCGGTTCCAACCCCATCAGTATTTTACTCTAATTCAATTTTCTTTTTATTTTATGAATAGATGGATATATTGTCATGTTTAATTTTATTTAGATGCAATTAAATTGGATATGAATCCTTATTTATTGTTTTCAAAAATAAAAAATTTAACACAATGGTGCATGGTTGAAATTTCAAATTAATTACCATAAGAAGGCCGTAGAGCATGTTTGAGTCTATAGTACTATGAAAATATGAATAATATTTATATGTAATGCATGCATCTTTAGAATCAGCTAATTAACCTATATCAGATGGTGAAAGACATATATATATATATATATATATATATATATATGGTTTGGCATTTTTGTGTTGTTGGTCTTGAGGAATAACGTAGATAGAAAGTCATCCTTAGAAAAAGCAAGGATATCTATTCATGCAGCAAGTTTATATCTCCGTTCTTCTAAGATTAGAACATGATGTAAATAATATTTTAGTCTTATTAAATTCAAGATAGATGCTTCGTTACTTTTATGTCTACTAGTACACTTTTATATTATTAACTATTGTATCTAATGAGCATGAGTTCCAAGTTGTTCTCCAACCTAGTGATTTTATATTTGTCTTGGATTATAGGAATTATTATCGGGAGCAAATTTGAGAAATGTAACAAGAAATATGCTAGTTGAGAATGAAGATATTCATACTGAGGAGGTATATATATTGATATAAATAAATATATTTGCTTTAATTCTATCATTATATCTTTTTTATTTAAAGTATCGTGTCACGTTTTATATTTTTAAGTTTCAATTTATTATTTTAAAAAATGAGGAAAATAAGAAGTTTACATTCCTTTGATTATGCTCTCACATTGTATAGTCATTTGTAATCAATAAGTGTTTGATATATAGGAAGTAGAGAAGAACCAATCAGATGGTGCTATAGATAAAAGTTGGATTCGTAAACCAAGGTATAATTATTCCCCCATTAAGTTTTTTAACTTTAATTTTAAAATACTTTAAACATTTACCACTTTTTTGCACTTGGTTGAAATAGGGCAAGTGATGAGTACAAGATGGGAATTAACAAGTTCTTAGACTATGCATTTCAGAGGACAACTATTGGAGAGAAAATATTATGTCCTTGTAACAATTGCAACAATTGTCTTCTCATGTTCCGTGAAGATGCTTTTGATCATCTTATATGTGAAGGTTTTACTCAAAATTACACTTGTTGGTACTTCCATGGTGAAAGAATGAACAACTCTACGCAAATCAATACTCAAAATCAAGGGCATGCAAAATACAATGAAGATCATGAGGCCATGTATGGAATATCAGAAGATATATGTGCAAATACATCACAAAATGATGATAGAACTCAACAAGATAAATCAGAATGCATTCACTTAGAGACAGATAAGTTCTTTACTCTGCTAAAAGATGCTGACAAAGAGTTGTATCCTGGTTGTGAGACTTTCACTAAACTTTCATTCCAGATTGCATTATTTCATGTCAAGTGTCTTAATGGGTGGAGTGATAAGTCTTTCGATATGCTGCTTGAAATACTAAGGAAAGCACTTCCAGATGGTAAAACACTGCCAAGTTCTCATTATGAGATGAGAAAAATAATTAGAGATTTGGGATTTGATTACAAGAAGATTCATGCTTGTCCAAATGATTGTCAGTTATATTGGAAAGAGTCTACTAATGATGATTCATGCCGTATATGTAAAGCTTCAAGATGGAAAAATCCTGAGTCTGCACAAGGAAAAGATTTTAGATCTAAGAAAGGAAAATCTCCTGCAAAAGTTCTTCATCATTTTCCTTTGATCCCAAGACTTCAAAGATTGTTCATGTCCTCAAAGACAGCTTCTTTTCTTAGATGGCATGATGAACATCGAATTAAAGATGGCTTGCTTCGTCATCCTGCAGATTCACCAGCATGGAAAACTTTTGATTATCATCATCCTTTGTTCTCTGGAGATGCTCGCAATATTAGACTTGGTTTGGCTAGTGATGGCTTTAATCCATTTAGAACTATGAATACTATGCATAGTACATGGCCCGTGTTATTGATGATCTATAATTTGCCTCCTTGGATGTGTATGAAACAACCTTCTATCATCATGTCATTACTTATTGAAGGCCCTCATAGTCCTGGAAATGATGTTGATATATATTTGCAACCACTGATAGATGAGTTGAAGGAGCTATGGAATAGTGGTGTAGATACATATGATTCATCAAAAAATGAAATATTTCGAATGCGTGCTGCATTGATGTGGACCATCAATGACTTTCCAGGTTATGCTGATTTATCAGGATGGAGCACTAAAGGGATGCTAGCATGTCCTAAATGTCACAAAGACACATGCTCAAGGCAATTGAAGCATGGACGTAAACAATGTTATTTAGGGCATCGAAGATTTCTCCCGCATGATCATAAATTCAGAAAAGAAAAGGCTTCATTTGATGGTAGCGAAGAACATCGAGATGCACCACGCCCTTTATCAGGTGATATTGTGTTGGATGAAACAAAAGATATGAATATTATATTTGGAAAAAAGTACACAGTTAAAGGATCTAAACAGAAAAGAAAAAGGATCTTCCCCAACAATCACCATACAACTGGAGAAAAAGAAGCATCTTTTTTGACTTACCATATTGGAAGGATAATCTTATTCGACATAACTTGGATGTCATGCACATTGAAAAAAATATATGTGATAATATACTTGGGACATTATTGGATCTTGAAGGTAAAGATAAGGACAATATTAAGTCTCGATATGACTTAATGGACATGGGCATAAGGAAGGAACTACACCCGCAGCACCGTGGAACAAGGGTATTCCTTCCTCCTGCATGCTTCAATATGGATGATAAAGAAAAAGAGATATTCTGTAGAGTGTTGAAAGAGATTAAAGTTCCAGATGGTTACGCTTCAAACATTTCTAAACGTGTTAAAGGGAATAAGCTATTGAGCTTAAAAAGTCATGATTGTCATGTGTTGATGCAGCAACTACTTCCATTAGCTTTGCGGAGATCTTTGCCTAAGAAGGTAACAATTGTATTGATTGAACTATGCAACTTTTACAAGGCAATTTGTTCAAAGACACTTCGTATAAGTGATCTACAATTATTAGAATCTCGTATTGCTTTGACTCTTTGCCAAATGGAAAGGATTTTCCCGCCATCATTTTTTACAATTATGGTGCATTTATCAATTCATTTGGCTGAAGAAGCAAGACTAGCTGGACCAGTCCAATATCGTTGGATGTATCCTATTGAAAGGTATGCATATTCAAATTGCTTATTTGATTACTAATATTTAGTGAGCTATATTCATTTAATCAAGTTCTCATGTATAGGTACTTGATGACATTAAAATCATATGTACGCAATAAAAGTCATCCAGAGGGTTCAATTGCTCAAGGTTACTTGGCAGAAGAATGCTTAACATTTTGTTCAAGGTACTTGCATAACATAGAGAGCAAATTAACACGACCAACAAGGAATTTTGATGAAACAATGGATGTTGAATCAGAGGAGTTCTCTATTTTTTCAAAATCCGGTCGTGGTCTAGGTAGCTTTGATGTGGTTTTATTAGATCATACCACATTAGTACAAGCTCATCGATATGTGCTCTTCAATTGTGATGCAATCAACCCTTTTATTCAGTAAGTAACTTATTAAATGGAAGTTATGATATTATGTTTATTTGTGTTATATATTCTAATGAATTCAAATTTGCAGGATTCATCTCAATGCATTATCAACTCAATATCGTCGGGTCAGGGATATTGAAAGAAAGCATAATGAACAGTTTCATATATGGTTTAGAGATAATGTAAGTGGATAAGTAACACATTTGTTGTTATTACCATACAACATTGAAATTAACTAACATTATATGCATCTGAATATTGAAAATTTTAGGTAAAAGAATTGGCTGTAGGAAGGGATGCACTTCAATATCAACAACTTGAACGCTTGGCGCTTGGCCCAAATTGTTTGGCTCGAAGGTACAAAGGATTTATCATCAATGGATGTAGGTTTCATATCAAGGATGTTGAAATGGAAAGAAAAGTGCAGAATAGTGGAGTTATGGTTGAAGCTAAAACATCAAGCTTTTCAAGTGCCAAAGATAGAAATCCCATCACAGGAGATGTAGCCTATTATGGTATACTGAGAGACATAATAGAGTTAGAATATGGACCAAAATTCACGATTGTACTATTTAAATGTGATTGGGTTGATGTTTTATCTGGGTCCGGAGTGAAGATAGATGAATTTGGTTTAACAATTGTGAATCTTGATAGAATATTAAACAGTCATAGAGTTTCAGATGAGCCATACATCTTGGCATCTCAAGCTGAGCAAGTGTTCTATTCAAATGATCCTATTGACAAGGAATGGCATGTTGTTGTAAAAGCTCCACCAAGAGATTTGATTGATTTGATTGAACAGAATGATAATCAGACAGTTTCAGAAGAAGAATGTCAAAGGAATTTAGATACTGAGCCACCTTCAGGTGAAGTATTTGAAAATTTCATCCAAACTGAAGGGAATGACGTAACTTGGTTAAGAACAGACATTGATGGGAGATACGACGATTTGTAATATTAGGTAATTACTTTACTTTCTGTTGTATCATATATGAATAAGTATTATAGTCCTACTGTCCTGTTAGGTTCTAGGCTTCCAGAAGTTATGCTACACTTTGTTTTTTAAAAAAAAAAGTGCCCAGTCGACCAGCCATGTGAATGGGTATTCTAAGTGTTAAACATCATGGCAACTTCCTTCGCAGAGCCATTATATATATATATATATATATATATATATATATATATATATATATATATATATATATATATATACACACGCACAGCCAGGCTATATATACGCACAGCCAACTTCTGAATTAATAAGCTGGCTGTGCGTATATATAGCCTGGCTGTGCGTGTGTATATATATATATATATATATATATATATATATATATATATATATATATATAAACATACAGCCATCCATATCTGCTATATAAATATAACCACGCCACACCTGCATGTGAGGCCGTTTTAGGGGAAAAAAAAAAAGAAACCCCCTACGCAACTATGCCCTGCTACCGGTTTCTCTGTTGAAGTTTGTTCATATATATGTTAGCATATGCCCTGCTACCGATAGTTATAATCTGCTGTTGGCACATGTGTTAGTTTTATTTCTTTTTCATATATATGTAAACATCACTTAATTGATTTAGTTTTATTCTTTGTTCTATTCTTTGTGTATATATGTGGGTTGATTTTTTATTTGTATTCAAATGACAGGGCATACAAGACACTTCTCAACTACAACTCACTTCTAAATCCAGGCTGAAAAATTCAACACTCCATCTCAGAAAAATTCAATCTAGTAGGGCATTGTCAGGAACACATACCAGGGAGGATCTTGAATCACTCACACAACCAACACATGTTGAAGAACATGATGACCATTTAGAAGAGTCTCCAAGTCATGATTTAGATAACAATGCAGGTAATGTAATGGTGTTCAATAGATTTATAACTTTCTTTCACATTGTCATATGATTGTCTAAATATTTACAGGTGCACAAAAGAAAACTCGTGGAGTTACTCGATGTCTAGATCTACTAAATATGGATAGAAGAAAACTTTTAACTGTTGACGTGAATGATTTAGGCCAACCAGTTGGACCTAATGCTAGAAAATTGGCAAGCTACTTGGGTACTATTGCTCGCAATCCACAAAAAGCTCCATTAACATGGGAAGATTGGAGGAAGATGCCAATAGAGTATAAGAATCACATGTGGGATCTTGTGAAGGTACTAATCTATAATTATTTAAATCCTTTCCAATTTGTATGTTGATCTATATATTCTTTCAAAATTAATGAACAGGAGAAGTTTGAGGTCGATGATGCCTTATATATATGGGCAATGAAAAGCCTTGGAAATAAATGGAAGAACTTCAAATGCAGTCTTAAGAAAAAATATATGGATGCTATCAATGTTGGTGATGATGTTCTAAATATATCTGATCCACGAGTAGATCCAGCACAATGGAAGGACCTTGTCAACTTTTGGAGGACTGAAAAAAGTCAAGTAAGTAATAAACATTTGAAACTCTTCAATATAATAATATATCTATGTATTCTCTAATATTTCTTATAAATTTCTAGCAACGAAGTGCCATGAACAAGTTGAATCGTGAAAAGCAAATAGTAGGTCATACTACTGGTTCAAAAAGCTTTGCAATGATACGTGAGGAGATTGTAAGTGTACCATACAACATTGTCATGTTTGTGACACACATTATATATTTTGTCTTGATTGATTTTTTTTCATTATCTTTGTTACAGCGTCAAAAAAGAGATGATGCAAAAAATCCTTCTAGAGCAGAATTGTTTAATATAACACATACTCGAAAGGATGGTCATCCAGTTAATGAAGAATCAGCTAGAGTTATGGTAAATGATTTATTAACATATTAGGCCTTTCCTTTTATTATTAAATGATGTCTAACTTTTTATTAATTTTATTAGGGTATATGCATAAATACAAATCTAAGAAAAATTATGCAAAAGATCATTCTTGTTTGCTCTTGGGAGGAACATGGCTGAACTCCCTTGTTTGATTGTTTTAATTTTTTGTGAATATGCATGAAGGCTTAATAGATTTTTTGTTTAGATTTTCTATTTTCTGTTTTCTGTTTAGATTTTCTCTGAGGTAAGAGGAATCAGAACCTCTCCTCTCCTCCTTTGATTGTATTTAATTTGTTTAAGGCTTAATGGCTTAACTCCCTTGTTCAGATTTTCTGTTTAGTGAGACACAACTGCCATCAACAGTTGTATGAAACCAGAAAACATGTGACATTGTTTTGTTATAGCATCCATGTATGATTCCATGTTATGTTATAGCATCCATGCATGATCTTTTGTATGAAACCGTAGTATGATGCTCTTCTTTTGTATGATTCCATGTTTTCTTGGCCTTATATATATCAGTTTGTTTATTATATGATTAACCGTTTTCTACTTATTTGATAAAGTAGGGTATGTTGCAAGAAGTTTCCTTTTATTAAATGATGTCTAACTTTTTGGCCTTTCCTTTTATTATTAAATGATGTCTAATTTTTTATTAATTTTATTAGGGTATGTTGCAAGAAGTTTCCTCTCCAGAAGAAAATACATCTCCTAAGACAATGAAGGATGACCTTCTATCCCAAGTATTAGGAAAAGATAAGCCAGGACGCATAAGGATGCTTGGATTAGGTCCTACACCTTCTAGTGTATATGGCCCTGTGCCCACTCGTGCTCAAGCTCTACAAATGGTTAATCAAGTCAAGACATCATCTGAGACTGTTATATCAAAAATGTTTGAAAAAATAGAGGAAATGAAGGTGGAACACGAAAAAATGAAGGAATCATATGAGAATCGTCTTAGCAATTTGCATGCAGAAATTGGTACACTTAAAGACTTGATGCAGCAAAATAATGAAAATTATCAGGTAAAATTTTTAATTTATAACATCTTGCATGCAAATTAGTTTAATGATGTATAGAATAAACTTATTTGCTTTGTTTTTCTTAATCAGGCACATGATGGTAATGCATCGCCTTCAATTCATTCATCTGCTTCAAGTCATGAAGTACAACATCATAATGTGAGAATTATGTCTATTTTTATGCATATTACTTGATGGAATTCTCTTTTTTAATAGCATTTAATTTCATACAACTGATGGATTAGGCTAGAATTCCCATCCAAGGCCCTCGTGAAATTTTTTCAAAAAGGACAACACAATTACATAGTGAGGTACATATTTGACATGTCAATATTGTTTTAAAACCATATTTTAAAGATCTTGTTGAATGAATTATCTTGTTATCCACAGGTGCAACGAGGATTAAAGAAAAGGGGAAGAAATGATGACAATGTGAATGTTCAGGTAAATACAGCTCTTAATGTTATAGATTGTTAGTGTATTATGATTAAAAGTTCTTTTTCTTCTTTTTTTTTTTTTTGACAGGGAAAAGTGATGGTTTACTTAAAGAGTTTCAAAAAGTCTCTTGTCAACGTGGCTCTTGCTACTATTGAAAGTAAAGATCCTTTAAAGAAGGTTGGAGGTTGTGACTTAGGATGTGAATACTGGGAAGTGGCTATAAATGTTGCTCTTGTTTATAATGAACCTCTCCCAAGACCATATGGACAATTCAAGACAATTGGAGATGCAATTGGGGCAACTATTGCTTGGCCTTTTACTCTTGTACGTTTGTTCAATTGTACATATTTCAATATTAATAACGTTATCAATTCTATGCTAAATATGCCTTTTCTCTTGCAGGTCACAAGGGTAGAAGAATGATCTACATGAAGACAGCTTGAAATGAAACATTTTGTCATCTCTTTTTTCTTTTCTCCTTTGGACATTTCATGATGACCATGTCAGAACCACCTATATTTTGGATGTTTATTGAGACAATGTTTGGAAAACATATTTTACTCTTTTGCATTCGTCATTTCTAAAAATGTGCGATGTCTTGTGAGAATGGATGTATATGATGTCTTTTTCGTGGAAATGGATTAATGGATATGTACGATGTTTTGTGGTAGGTTTTTGCCAATGAATCATAAATGTTGTGGAAAGATCTATCGAATACAGATAGAACAATGTACATTTTGATATATGTGTGTACAGGTGGTGTTGTATAATCAACTATAGTTGATAATTTTAAATGTCACTATTATAAATTTTTAGTAGCAAATATATATGCTAGTATATGTTATTATATACACTTTTAGTGGCAATTATATTTGTTGTTAAAATATCTATTAGCAGCCAATTACTCCTTTTCAGTAGCTATTTAAATTGCACATATCTAATCTTCAAAAGCAATAAGAAATGCTGTTAATACGTATAGTGACAAATATGTTCTAATTTTAAAGGAATAAATAATAGCCATTATATTAGCTTCTAATGGTATACAATGGAAGCAATTATATTTGCTACAACAAATAAAAATGATAGCCAAAAGAATAGCTACCAATAATAAATATATTTAGCAGCAATTTTAAATGCTTATATTGCTAATTATTCTAGCCATTTAAATGGCTATCAAAAGTTTTTGCGACACTTAGACAACAAATAGAGTACAATTGTGCATATTTATAATAGCTTTTATAAGTGTCATTAAAGATTCCTTTTAGCAGCTATGATTCTGAATGGCTGCTATTCACTTTTAGCGACGGGACTTATAACAGCCAACTTTTAGATGGTTGTTAAAAACATTTAGTAGCAATTATTTTAGCTATAGCAGCATAAAAAATTACTACTAAAAGTCACATTTGTTGTAGTGCTAGCAACGGATCGCTCTCCCCCTTAAAGAGGGTGGCAGCATCCTCTTGAATCTTTCCATGGTAGAAGGTCCACCATGGTCCTGAGCTGGTACTTGAGCCTGCTACAGTACCCAACAAGCAATTCACAATCAACACAATATCGCGTAATTAAATAAAATAGACTATTAATCATTTTATTAGTCTAACCTGAGCCTCCAACTGTGCCTGGAGTGCTGCCTGGGTATGAGCCTGCGTCTGCATGGCTTGCACCAGACCTTGCATGAATACTCCATAATCCACATGCAGCAGTGGGGGAAGTACAGGACCTTGCGGTGCCGGGGCCTGCTGCTCTGCCCGCTCGTCACGTCTCGGCTCGTCCTCACGGGTCGGCACTCCGCCACGCCTACCTCTCGAAGCCATGGCTGTAATAAATTTCAGCCACCATTAGAGCTACTTTAATTTATTTCCTAACTGTTTTCTTATCTATTTTCATTCATTATTAATCAATTCTACACATGTGGATATTTCTATGTAGACTTAGCATGTAATGAAGATGATGACTTATGTATATTCATGTGCAATCTCAACCGGTTGCTCTGATACCAATCTCTGTGACGACCCTCATTATATCGGTACGGTTATACCAACCCACGTCGATATAGTGAACGTTGCCACAGTGGGACATTTACCCAACAATAACATTCAGCTGAGATACACGTGAATATAAGAACAGAGTAGCGGAAGTAAAAGAACCACTGTCTTCATTTCATTCATCATCCACATTTAACATACATGATTCGATAACATTTAAAGAACTAAAGTCCACATAATTGAATTGCTAAAAATCAAATACATAATTGTCCACACTTAAACATTTCTTTCCATGATAGTGCTAATGCAATGTTTCAATTACATACATCAAAATGCCAAACTATCACAACTAAGCTCCACCAAACTAGCTACTCTCCGCGCTCAGAGTCTCTTTCCACAGTCTCCTCCAAAGGTGTGTCACCTACTACACCTGTACGCCGAAGCAAGTAATGAGTCTAAAAGACTCAGCAAATAACTCTACACATACCATACATGTACATGTCATAGCAGGTTTTACATACACATTCACAAGACATAATCGTCTAGCATGCTTGTCATTGAATTTAACAACCTATCATGGTGATTCTACTTATTAAACACATGATTCATGCTTTCAGATTTCCTAAATTAAAATCTCCATCACATGCTCTCTAGTCATTCCTACACATGAAAGTTCTACTTTCAATTAAACTAAAACATGAGAGCAATCTAGCATGACTAGCTTACATACATGAAAGAAAACATTGCTAACATGGTTACTACTCATTCGTATACATGCACATAACCATTTCACATGCTTTAAGCTTGCTGTTTTGACATGATTAAACACTTTGCAATCCAACACATGAAAGCTATGTTCTCATTCAAACTACAACGTGAGAGTAAACACACATGGAATGGGTTACACATAAGTAAGGATTGTCCCTAGCATGGATTCTACGCATTGTACACATATAACACATGATCATAACCACATTTATGTTGCTGTCCTAACATGATTTCAGATCATCATATCATGGATTTCAATTTCACATCCTCACATTTTGATTTCACATTTTTACACAATTTCTAATTCACATACTTCACTTTTTACACATTGCACATTTACACATTCACATTCACACATTGTTCACACTACACAATTTGCACATGATCACGATCACATTCACATTTTACACTTTAGTGCCGTGACACATAGTCCAAACAACCAGAGAAGGACACATCACATCACATACACATAGATGTCACTTAGGCAATACATTGACGACTCTTAGACTGCGCAGACCGGGAGAACAAGTCTCCACCCTAACCAGTGATACTTGTCCACCTCCAGGATTTCATCCTAATGCCCTTAGGATCACAACACATTGAACCTTCCCATGGGGACTTTTCCATGGTACGGTTCCACAGCCCTCTATGGAAGCAGTATCACATTTGGCACAGGTTTACACATTACACGTATCAGTTTTTACACATTTTACACATGACGCTCATATCTCATTTATTCTTTCACTCCCAACATGATTCTGTTCTCCTAATCATGCCACTACAGATGACGGAAATTAACATTCAGGAAGCTTCACAATCAGGTTGGGTTACACCGAAATTAAATCATTTCACCAAGGCATGCATTAATTACCTATTTTTGCACGGAAAATTCATATTGCATGGTATAGTTGTCCAATTGACCTGAGAATTTAACTGAATGCTAATTTCGGGTTTAGGATCCCACATGAAAATTTTCACATTTTTCTGATCCAAAATGCAATTGCAGAAAATTTAATCATAACCTCCCTTATTATTCAAAATTCAATTTACCATGATGTATAACATAGAATTTCAGTTTCAATAGATCATAACCCTGAACTCAATGTACACAATACCACAGGAATTTTCCCAAATTTATTTAACAGTACACAATTTATTGGAGATTTTACAACCCTACACATGTTTTTCTAATTCCATTTCAGAAAATTCAATAAATCAGAGGAACATGGAGAAAATTCCCAAAAATCTAGAGCATGGACTGATTCACCCATTCTTGGTTTAGCAAAATTTAGGGCATCCAATTTCTCATGAACCGCACAAACGGTAACAAACATGGTCTAGGTCTCATCATGCATACATCTCCACAATAAAACCATTTATGCCAAATCACATAAATTACAAGGACCTCACCACACATTCAGACATCCATATTACATATCATAATAAGTTTACAATATATCCTCATCGAAAACACATCAAAATTAATCCAATATATCAGGAAGAACAGCCAACTGTTCTGTCCTGGAGAACTTAACGGCGGTCTCTGGCCGTTCCAGGAGTGGACGGCCAGATCGCTGGATGCATACCAGGGATCTCGGCATCAAGGGCATTGACGCCAAGTTCCCGTCTGTGCAGAAACACAGACCGAACTCCAAAAATCAAGAAGAATGGGGGATCTAGGACACGAGGAAAAATACATAAAAATGATAAAATCCTACTAAACATCTTCATGGACGATAGGGGTAGGTTACTTGCCTCTCAAAAATACTCCAAAGGAATCTAGAGTTCGTAGAAGCTCTCCTTGGACAGTCCCAAGAAGCCTCCAAAGACACCTTCCTCCGGGTTCTTGACTGATGTAGACACCAAAGCGAGGTCGGGGAAGCCTTCCCTGATGCTCCAGCTATCTCCTAGTCGTAGTAGATAGCCGGATGAAGCTCCAAATTCCCGGATCTAGGCTTGCAAAGTCAGGTCCTTCTCACAGAAACTAGGGTTTCTTCTTCTCCTTCTTCTCCTCTTGCAAAGAGAGTCAAGAGAGGGCTGAGGGTTGCAGAAAAGGCTTTGTAAATAGGAGAGGAAGCTCTCCTTTCACGCAGATTTGACAAGAGGGCTTTCAGACCGTTGGGGACAGCTCCCCAATGGGTGGGCAAGCTTGCTCCCGAAAATCCGGCTCTGCAACGCATGCAGGTCAGAAAAATTAGCGTCCACATCGCTGGACGCTGGGATTAGTGTTGGCGTCCATATGGTTGACGCCTACACCACACAAATGTCCATTGATATTGACGCCAAGCTGGCCTTCGGCCAGAACTCCAAAACATGCAGAAACCATGCACAACTTACACCTATATATGTACCATATGCAACTATTGTGTACATACTACCATCATACCATTCATACACTATTTACATCTAACTTATACACATGCATGCAATAATATACTAACTAGTACATACGTAGTTATGCACATACACACATACACAAGCATGAAGTATTCATACGGAATACAATATGCAATGAAATTCGAGGGCCTTACACTCTCGGTCTTTTGTGGCTCTCCGGGCGAATTTGTTGCCCGAGGCTCGTCTAGACCCCGATATTTTTTCGGGTTCAACAACTACCTAGGGTAATTTTTACACGGTTTAAGCTTGAGAGTTTTCCTACCTTTCGTTACAGTAAAGAAAAACCCTAGTTGGTGATGAAAATGAGAAATCTCCCATTTAGATCTAAGCCTTCCCTCCTTGCTTCTGTAAGGAATCGTACAGAGCGCAGCGGAAATGCGATTCCCTCCAGTAGATATCGTTGTCGGCGGTCGGAATCGAACAAAAACGGAGAACCCACACGTAGGAAGATCCGATCTTTACCTTTGCGGGGTTGCGAAACTCCCGAATCTGGGGAGGAGGTAGCGCTGGAGGCGCTGGTGCTTCAAGTCGTTCAGGTGTCCGGCCTCTAGACGTATCCACGCGAGCTCCGGACGCAGATGGGATCTCCTCGGTCTCCACTCATCTTCCGGATCTCAACTCCACCACATGCCAGAGAGAGGAGAGAGAGAAGGTGGGGGCGCCCAGGGAGAGAGAGAGGAGGTGGCGGAAACTCTCCACGTGTATATATAGACTATGTGGTTTTCACAAAAACCCAGTTAATGTCTATATCGGTCATCCTGCCCAGTCTGCTCGAAACTCTATTGCGTGTGACCCTCTAGGCCCAAGTGCTAGTCTAGTTTTCAGCTCATTAAGCCCAATAACTCTTTATTGACTTACTGTAATTAATCAATATCTCATATTAATTAATTACACAATCAATTATCGTCTCACTATAATTGACCGGGCTTCCAATCAAGTTGGGTGCCAAGCAACACCACTTGATCCTAGAAAGCATTGGGGTTCAGCAACCCATTCAAGGAACCTTTTGTGTCAACAGATACCACGTGACTATAGTCCTTCGCTCGTACAATGCTCCCGAGTGCACTTAGGGTATGGTCAACTGTCAAACCCTAATACGTGCACTCACTTGTATTAGATGCTGCATAACAATATCAAAAAACTCATTTTCTGATAAGTAGTCATGCCCTGGCCAAGGACTATCAGGCATCTTTCCCTAGAGCATTCACTCTCTTATTACCGAGAGCGAGCGATCCCATGTTGACCACACAATCACCTTCGAAGGTATTCCGCTAGATCCGAACACTTAACTGATTAAGACCCCATGGCTAGAGATCTATAAGTTAAGGTCAAAATCTAGAAGTCCACCGACAAGGTGTCCTTGGTGTCTCGGGTCTAAGGACCAATCACGCCACTGTGACAATGAATCTAGCTGGTTGACAGTTAGGTAACATTACAATCCAGCGATTCATAACGGATCAGTTCAGTGAACTCATTCTCCAATGAGCACCTACAGATTCACCTTAGTGTCTCCACACAAGTGACTATGAGACCAGTCACCCTCATCATATGAGCATGTGCAACCTGTACTAGTCTAACCGGATACTCGATGTCCTTCTCGAATATCCTCTGACTAGGAACAATTAAGAATATACGCTTAAATGATATTAATCTCATTGTTATGATCTCATCATAATTAGTATCCATTGCGCATATTCATGGACTTCATAATGAAACGATAAACGAATTACACATAATGAATATAAAAGGCTTATTATTATTATTAAAGAATAAGATTGTACAAGTTATGATTGGCTTGAGGACACCCATAACTAACAGCTTCGTCATCCTCAACCCTTCTTCTTCGTCTCCCAAGTCTCCAGCAGCGATCTAGGGTTTGCTAGGGCCGAAATTGGGGTATTTTGTTCACTTAGAGAGTCCTAACACTTCCAAACACCCCTCTCCTCTTCAACTCTGAAAATCCATAATTATCTCCATTATTTCCAGCATTTATCCCCCTAAAGGATGGGGAAGAGTCCTAATCTCGTGGCCAAGGGGTTAGGATGGGATAAGGGCTCCTCATTTGGATATATATGAGTTATTTTAAAGCTTATCTTACCCATTTTAATTTATTAATTGATTAGGTGCGAAGTTAGCCTAATTACCTCTCATCCCATGGTGGGCTCTTCACATTTGGGCTCATTCTTTTGTGTTTGGACCCTTAATACATCCCATTACTAATTTAGCTTAATGGGTAATGATTTAATTCCCTTAATTTTCATTTATTCTCTCTTTATTCTAATTAAATATATTTATCTCCTATTTACAAATAAAATTTTATTTATTTAGAAATTTAAAAATCAAGGTTGCTACATCCTCCCCCTCTTAAAAAGAATTTGGTGGCCCAAATTCATATGATAGTGAGAGGAAGAACGACTTATTGAATAATTCCGGCGCATGGTAGCTTCGGGTTCCCACGTGGCTTCTTCGACTTCGTGATTCCTCTATAATATCTTGACCATGGGTATCGATCGATTCTGAAGTTGTTGCATCTTCTTGTCGAATATCCTCACTGGCCTTTCTTCATAGGTCATGTCTTTATTCAAAATGATCTCATCATAGCTAATTACGTTTGATGGGTCATACACGTACTTCCTCAGCATTGATACATGAAAAACATTGTGTACTGTGGAGAACTTGGGAGGTAGTGTCAGTCGATACGCCACCTCACCAACTCTTTCCAATACTTCAAACGGACCTATGAATCTCGGTCTCAACTTGTCCTTCATCCCAAACCTTTGAAATCCTCGGGTCGGGGATACCTTCAGCATCACATGATCTCCGTTCTGAAATTCTAAATCTCTCCTTCTTTTATCAGCATAGCTCTTCTGCCTGGGCTGAGCTATCTTAATCCTGTCTCTGATAATCTTTATATCTCTGCTAGTGTTCTGCACCATATCTGGTCCCAGCCATTGCTGTTCACCTACTTCATTCTAACAGACTGGCGATCTGCAGCTCCTGTCGTACAGAGCTTCAAATGGTGCCATCTTAATGCTGGCCTGATAGCTATTGTTGTAGGCGAATTCTATCAGGGACAATTGCTCATTCCAATACCCTTCGAAGTCTATGGTGCAAGCTCGCAGCATGTCTTCCACTATCTGATTCGTCTTCTCTATCTGCCCATCTGTATGAGGGTGGAATGCTGTGCTAAAGTTGAGTTTGGTGCCTAGCACAGTCTGGAGTCCCTTCCAGAATCTAGAAGTGAATCTGGGGTCACGATCTGAGACTATGGACACGGGAACTCCATGTAATCTCACATTTTCATTCACATATAAAGCTGCTAACACATCAACACTCCAAGTGCTTTTGATTGCCAGAAAATGTGCGGACTTTGTCAATCGGTCCACAATGACTCAAATAGCATCAAGTCCACCACGAGTTCGGGGTAAACCCATGATGAAATCCATTCCGATGCTTTCCCATTTCCATTCAGGTATGTCCAGGGGTCTGAGTACACCCGCAGGACGACGGTGTTCAGCTTTTACCTGTTGGCATATAAGGCAGTGCGCGGCATGCTCAGCCACCTCACGCTTCATGGTTGGCCACCAAAATGAATTTTTCATATCTTGGTACATCTTGGTTGCACTTGGGTGAATTGTGTACTTGGTCTTATGTGCTTCATCCATCAATTTTCTCTTCAACTCTTCATTGTTAGGCACACATGTCCTGGCTTGAAATAATATTCTCCCATCTTCAGAGATGGAGAAATCTGTTTGTCTTCTATGGTCTCCTTAACTCGGATTAGGAATGGATCATTTGTCTGTTGCTCTCTGATCTCGACAAGGATGTCGGGCTGAGCTCTAAGATTGGCAACTAACATCTTATCACTTCTTTGCTCAATGTTTAGATTCAGACTGGCGAATTGCTCAAGTAATTGCATCTCGCCTATGACTAAACAAGATAATGAAGCTATTGGCTTCCTACTGAGTGCATCAGCTATTGCATTACCTTTGCCTGGGTGATATTGAATGTTGAAATCGAAGTCCTTTAAATACTCCAGACAGCTCCTTTGTCTCATATCAAGCTCTTTCTACGAAAATAGGTACTTCAAACTCTTATGGTCGGAGTAGACAATAAAATGTTCTCCATACAGGTAATGCCTCCATATCTTGAGTGCAAATACCACCGCAGCCAATTCTAAGTCATGGATAGGGTAATTAACTTCATGTGGCTTCAACTGCCTTGAAGAGTATGCTATCACTTTCTTATTCTGCATGAGCACGTTGTAGACACGTGAATTTTCCCACCGCGGGCAAGTTTTCGAGTTGCACTGTAACGCCCAGATGGCCCTTATTTGCCTTAAAAGAGTGTTTTCCCATATTTCTAGATTTCGCCTTTCTTTCTTGGTGCTTCCCAGGGGGTCCAGTCGCGGATCGACCTTTGTTCGCGTCGGCTATAGTGGACGCCTTTCTTCGAACCGCCTTTCAATTCACGTCGACCGTAGCCACCACGATTCATAAACTGCCTGTCAAATCGCGTCCGGTACCCCTGCCGCGATTCAGAGTCTGACAGCGGCCCGGAAGGTCTTCGCGCGCAGGCCCGTAATCATGACAAAATCTCTGAATCGCGTCCTTGTCAGACGACGCGATTCAGAGATGTCAAATCCGAGTGTCGCGTCTGCAGACAGCGCGTTCGTGGGTCGGTTGCCTCGAACCACGCAAGTCTTAATCGCGTCCGGTCGTCCCGCCGCGATTCAATTCGCGGCGGCCTGCCCCGACGCGATTCAAAGAGGCGGTGCAGTGACTTCCGCGCATCAAACCGACCCTCTTAATCGCGGCATGCATGCCCGACACGATTTACTTCTTTAATTGCGGCGGCTGTCCTGGACGCGATTTTCATCCAGAACTCTAAAAGCGCAGCAGCGCTTTCTTTCCAAGGGATCCGGCCATTCGTTTTGAAAGGGGGGATTTTAGAGAGAGAGAGTGAGGTTTTAGAGAGAGAGAGAGAAAGTTTTTAGAGAGAGAAAGGGAGAGATTTTAGGGAGAGAGGGAAGGGAGTTCTTCGCGGCGGAGCCTTGCCTCGTCGCCGTCTTCCTCGCCATCCCCGTCCTCGTCTCGTCTCTCGCGAGCTCTCCATCGCCGCCATCGTCGTCTTCCTCTCTCGTTTTCCCTCCACAGCGTCGTTACGCCGTCCGGCTACCTCGGGAAAGCACCCCAATTTTTCTTTCTCCAGACCCCACGTGGTCCTTTCCATTTTCGTTTGGGCCCTACGTTGCCCCTTTTCCATTTTACACATTACATGCATGCACACACATCATACCTTTAGTTAGGGGTTAAAGCCACCAAAAAGGTGTGTTCATCCCTTTTATTTATGTCCATTTCATTATGTATTTGATACTGCACATTCCAGGCTAATCCGTTTTTCTTTGTTGTCTTTTTGTGACAGGTACCGAGCTGAATCTCCTTCGCCGGCCGGCCAGTGGAAGGAGGAGGAAAGAACCCATGCCCACACATCCCGCGCTTTCTACGGGTGAAAGGTACACATCACCTCCTTCCCTACCCGTCCCTATTTTGGTGCTTTTTAGGAAAAGTACCTGGCGATCGCGTTTGTCTTTATTGTGTTTTTAATCGCCCGAAGGGCCACTGTCTGTTTTATCGCCTTTTTTTCAACGTGTATCCGTACACGTTATTGGTGTGGACATTTTTCGTCCTCCCCCTAAAAAGGGGAGCGGAAAATAGTATCTACACACACAGCCTAGACCGATTCCAGATGCATCAGTGTAGACTGAGAATCCTTCGCCCTCGACGGGTAATGCGAGGACAGGTGCAGATGTCAACATTTCTTAGGGTCTGGAAGCTCTTCTCGCACTCTCTGCTCCAGACATATGGGTTCTCTTTCTGCTTAAGGTGCGTAAGAGGTACAACTATCTTAGAGAAGTCTTTTATGAACTGTCTGTAGTATCCAACTAGTCCAAGAAGGCTTCTAATCTCAGTGACGTTGGTCGGTCATTCCTAGTTGAGTACAGCTTCTACCTTGGAAGGATCAACAACGATACCATCCTTGGATATGACATGACCTAGAAATGACACCTCCTCGAGCCAGAATTCACACTTGCTCAATTTGGCGTAGTAGAGTTGATTATCCCGTAAGATTTGCAGAGCGATCCTCAGATGCTGCTAATGTTCTTCTTGGTCTTGGAGTATATGAGAATATCATCAATGATACCACGATGAATTTGTCGAGGTAGGGCCGATATATGTTGTTCATCAATTGCATAAAAGCTGCATGAGCATTGGTTAGTCCAAAAGGCATGACTACAAATTCATAATGACCGTACCTGCTCCTGAAAGTTGTCTTGTAAATGTCTGCATCTTTAATCCTCATCTGATGATATCCCGATCTAAGGTCAATAATAGAAAAGTATTTAGCTCATGATATCTGATCAAATAATTCATCAACACGAGGCAGAGGGTACTTGTTCTTGATAGTGAGATGATTCAAGTGCCTGTAGTCGATGCATAACCTCATAGATCCATCCTTCTTCTTGACAAACAACACCGGTGTTCCTCAAGGGAGAAGTACTTGGTCTGATAAATCCCTTTTTCAGCAACTCCATCAATTGTTCTTTTAATTCCTTCAATCAGCTGGACATTCTGTAGGTGGCGTGATCCGGTGTAGCTCCAGGTATGAGATCAATTGAGAATTTACATCTCTTTCAGGTGGAATGTCTGGCAGCTCATTGGGAAACACATCGAGATATTCTTATACTAATGGATGTCTGATATCTTGGTTGCTTTCTTTTCGACTACTATGGCGGCAAGAAATGCCACACAGCCCTTTCTTATCATGTTCTGTGCCTTTATAGCTGAGATGAGAGACAAGTGCCTCTTGTGTCTACGTCCGTGAAGGTTAGTTTAGGGAATTCACTAAAGGTAATCTTCCCTCTTCGACAATCCACGATAGCCCCATACGTGGATAGCCAATCGGCTCCCAGAATAACATCGTAGCCCTCCATGGGCATACAGATCAAATCAACTCTAAGATTGAGTTCACCAATCTTACATCAGCTAATGAAGTATTTATTCAACTAAGCTTTTTCTCCCAGTGGTGTGGTGATAGGTAATTCAAATTCCATAGATGTAGGTTTTTCAGTTAATGTATCAGCAATGCTTGTGATATGAACGAATGTGTTGCGCCAGTATCAAATAAAACAAATGTTGATTGAGAAAGGATGGTAGGGTACCTTCGACGACTCCACCTTCTTTGGTGGTTTCCACTTCTTGCAGGGCTTGAAGTCTACCTGGCTTCTTTTGTCCCGCAGGACGCTTCTCATTCTCCTTAAGCAAGGGGGACTCAGGGATACGGTGGTCACGACTCCCACATCGTAGGAATGCACCTACCTTCCTCCAGCATTCTTCTGCCGTGTGACCTAGTTTGTCACAGTGCTTGCATATCGGTTGTTGTTCGGAGCAGTAGGGGTGGGGACTTTAGGCTTCTGCTCTTGACTTGGCCCATCAGGGATAGTCAATGGCCTTTTCTTGCCATTAGTGGGCTTGCTCGGTGCTCCGGATGTCTGCTCCTTTATGATTCTACCCTTGATGCGCTCTGTAACGTTCCGATCGTTCAGATCGTCTTGTGTGGTCGTGGAGGCCAGTGTGTGGCCGATGATGCGAGTGACGGGTGTTTTCTGTGAGTTGGGAGATTTTGCCCATTTGTGTTCTCTGTTTCTCGGTTGCTAACACGGTCATTTGGAGGGTCGTGATCAGCACGCGACAGCTTAGGGCGACGCATTCATGGCACCGCCGGTTTAAGTGAGCGTGTGCATGTCTGCCGCGTGTCGCATGCTGGGTGCAAGGGACTGACGTCAGCAGGCTTGACGCGACAGTTTAAAGCGTCGCGTCCAGGTCGCGGTTGTGAAGGGCGTCGCGTTTACCTGCATTACGTTTTTAAGTAACCCTAGCAGAACAGAGCTGTGTGAAAGCCTTGCTCGGCCAGGGGGATTGCTGTGGGCTCTCTTGGTGATTGGCCTACTAGTGGTCGGCTTGACGAGTTCTACCGCAAGGACGTTACGTGGAGCGGAGGGGAACCTCGTACGAGCTTCGTTCTTCGTGTTCTTCGCGAAGGTAGGGAGATTCCTGAGTTTTGATCCGTGGATTTCCCGTGTGATGTGGTTAATGTGTTTCCTGCTTTCTAAATCATAGATATCATGTGTAGGAACCACATTAAAGCATGAAAACGGATTATAAACCATTGGTTATAAAGAGTTTGGGGTGATCAGATTGAAGGGTTCGCACCTGCTATCACGGTCGCTCTGAGAGCCACGATCAGGTCGCGACACCGTGAACTGTCGCATTCTGAAGGCAGTCTATCGTGCCGCCGCGACAACAGCCGAATGTTGTCATTCGAGCATAAATGTAAGTGTAGGATTATCTGTTCAGCATAGTTTATGTCATATGGTGATAAAAAGAGATGCATTGGCACTCTTTATGCTCGGGGAGCGTGTGGTTTACTTGATATTCACGTGGTTTACGTGAAGGTTTCATGTGGTTTGTGCGTTGCGCACGTGGTTTCTGTGTACGTGGTGTGTAGTTTGACGCCTTCTGTGGATACCTCTTCAGTTGGGAGCCCCAGGTTTTGAGTGAGCCAGGCACGTGAATGCTCGGGGCTTGTCCCGGTACTAGGTACCGATGAGGTCTTGTCGTCTTCCTGGACACCCTCACTCTTGTGTTGAGTAGTACGTCCGATTGAGGGAAAGACGGCAGTGGGACAGCGACTAGAGAGAGTTTGTTGTGTTGTCGCTTGTAGCGCGCTCGTAGTTGGGGGAGACAGACACCAGTAGACATACTGGACCCTAGCTAGTCCTGTTTTCCAGTGCCTCACTTTAGGGAGCTTAGGCCAGAGTCCTAAAGGTGTCACGCATGGGCCTGCGAGGTGTGTGTGACTTGCAGGTTGTGGTGGTTTAGTTGGACTCCACAGTTCTTGTACTTGTTTAGTGGAGCAGCAGCTGGACCTTCGTCCGTGGCTGCGAGACTGAGAGGTGGTCCTGTGTTTTGTCCGGGTCAGTAACTGGTGTTGCGAACCAGTTGACGTGGCTCGAGTGCGGCGTTTCTCTACAGTAGCTCGTACACCTGTTTGGTGTTGCCGTTTATTTAATTATATTGATTCCTGTTAAGCGGCAAATGGTAAGTTGTACTTACAATTTTATATCCTGCTTGATATTATTGTAAATTGTTAGTGTAACATTTCCTGCTTTGCTACCTGTGATTGGTTTGTTCGGTTTCTAGGGAGTTTTCCCTACTGAGACAGTGACACGTGAGGCTCACCCCTACCTCCTACCAGGTGAGGGAGATCCGGAGATTTCGCGCCCGTCGTCCAGTGGAGGGTCTGTACCACCAGCAGTGTAATTTTACTTTTATGTTGTGCACCTCGGGGTATGCCCCAGGTTCTGTTGTAGTTTGGCTACAGTTGTGCTATGGCTATGTATATCTCATGTAAATATTTGTGGGATTGACAAATCTTATAAATGTTTGAGTTGATTCCTTATATTATTACGGACTCGTAGCTTGATATCCCTTGCGAGGCTTCGGCCCGTTCGCGGGAGGCGGACTCGAATCCGGCTTGCTATCAGGTTAGCGGGTATCATGCCCCGCCAATTTAGCAGCGGAATAAATCAGGGAGGCATGAACAACGAGTATGGTAATGTAAATTGTGCATACATTCGCAAATATCAGAGCAACTAATGAACAATAATTGCAATTAAAAGTCATCATTTTATTAATAATTCTTCTAAACTATTACAACCACTAATCGGAGCCAAAACATAGGGCTCAATAACACCATTACATTTGGAGATGAAAACTAAGCAACTAACTAAACTAACTCTAGGGTATTAGGGACAATCCATCGCTATGACTCCAGGACGCTCATCACTCCAGTCCATTCCCATTGTTGTGTGTAAGGTCATCACCTGACTTACCTGAAAACACAATAACAAATAACGAAAGGTGAGCGATGACGCTCAGTAGGACTTAATATCTTGTGTAAACAAGCATGCTTTAAGTGATTAATGTCTTGTCACGCAGGTTATCTAGAGAGAACGATCAAGTATAGTCAAGAGAGTAATAGTACAAGATAACGAGAGATTGATGACATACTATATCAAAAGAATGATAGCATGCGATAACATGTGAACGATAATACATTTCACAAGAATATTGTAAAACTAGGACGATAGAGAATTGACCATATAACGAGATAGTGTGTAACAAGATAGTGTATAACAAGATAGCGTGTATCAAAATGACATGTAATAGGATAGCTTGTATTAAGGTGGCGTGTAACGAGATAGTTTGTATATCAAAATAGCGTGTAACGAGATTGCATGTAAAGAGATAGCATGTAAAGAGATAACATGTATGGTTGCACCACGGTGCACTAGTCGAGTATGGCAATAGTCACTTTGGGACAGTAGCCGTTTAACGATAGTACATTTCGTCTGAACTCCTCAGACTAATGTTATAACAGTCAGTGCTAGCATAATAATAGCACCGAAATAGTACAGTACGTCTGAACTCCACAGACTAATAGTATAACAGTTAGGTGTCTAGCCAATGTCGAGATAGTCAAAACCGGTGCAATGCAGAACACCGTCAATAGCCCCTGCAGGTATTTTCGGGTGGCTCTCTGCCCCCAAGACTAGATTGGAGCCCCTCGGACACTCTCCGTGCCCTGCACAATTATGCATTCGAGTCAGTAGGGTCACTGGACCCATATTATGGCGCTAGACAGTCATGTATAGTACATGCAATGGGAGCGACAACAGCTCAAGAGTCTCAAGAGAGTACTAGATGAATATACAAGATAGTAGAGTGAACGTGAATAGATGAGAGTACAAGGATAGTAGATGAGATAGGGGTATAATCGTAAAACAACGATAAACCAAGATAGTAACGATTGCACAGCACCAGGTCGGGTACTGGTAGTCTGGTAGAAGAAGTCACATCTGCCCCACTAGCCGTGCTACGAATACAGGCTAGATGGTCGGGCGTGATCACAAGATAAGAGAGAATCCACTAAGGCCATTTTGGATCATACTGATCCCTAAAAGTGTAACGGGTTTTAAGGGTACAACCAGCTCGTCAGCAATGGACGTGCGCCAAAGCCAAGAAGACTTACAGAGGCCTTGACAAGGAGTCCCTGGTCCAGTCGAGAGTATTCCGATGGAGAGGTGGTCCAAGTCAAGAGAAAGTGTGTAACGAAACGTTGTCCGTCTTGCCTCGAGTGCTCGAAGGCAGAGGGACGCGATAACAGTGTACAAATCATGCGAATAAAATGAAGACATGTGTCATTTAAATAATAGATAAATTAGGTAATTAGTTTCACTTAATTACCAGATACATTATTGAGTAATGTACTAAGGTTTAATGGCAACATGATGGTTAAGTGTGTGCAAGTGTATGAAATCAAAAGAGCATGATGGATTGTGCACAAAGCTTTTAAGTTAATTAGATTCATGCAATTTATTACACATTAATATTTATTCAGATCAAATTATGAATAACAATATTTAATTAAGGCTAAACAATGACTAATTAGCAAGTAGATCAAGGGTATATAAGCAATTTCGAGTTCTGACTATTTTTCTGTTAACGCGATGGGGGTACCCGTCGCGACTCCAGGTCGCGACAAGGCGGCTGGGCACGACAAGTGATCCGGCGGTCTGGCTTGGTTCGGGGTGGATATCGCGGTGGCTTAGGTCACCGCGTTCTTAACACGACGTGACGGCGGGACGCGACCCGGCTGATATCGCGGTGGGTCGTGCCGTCGCGATATCAGGAGAGTCCGGCCCTTTTTCATTTTTCTAGGGCGGATCCTGTTTGATACAGAATACTTGTAAATTCAATATAAAATCGTATAATGACCAAAAAATCACGAATCCAGTTTCAAATGAAAGTAGACACATACATCTATCAGCATACACGATTAATTTGAAATTAGACAAGATTTAACCATGCTTTGAACACGTTACATTCTAACAACCTAAACAGGCATAGTCAGGGTTAATGAATTAATCAGAGATGAATACATAATGAAAAATTACGAAACTAGAGGCGTTCGAAAGATAATACGAAGTAGTATTTTATAGAATTTTATCATGGTATGGGATCAAGTATGCATGGAGTTTATAGGTAAACTTGAAGAGTCGGGTACAAGCAGTAGATAAGGATTCAAAGATTTAATTCTCCCTCATGGGAGATCAAAATCGAGCAAGACCAGAGGCGTTTGAAAGATAATAAGATGCAATATACAGGAGAATTTATCATGGCATGAGAGCAAGTACATGTGGGGAATTAGGGAAACACTGAGATTTCAGTTCATGGTAACAGCAGAGCTTCACGATTAAATTCAGCCAAGTGGATGAGCGGAATACAAAAAAAATATAGGGCTTTTGAAGAGGTACATGAAGGCTACCTAGGATAATTTTTACATGATTTTTTCTTGAGAGATTGCCTACCTTTTTCGTGGAGTAAGAAAGCCCTAGTTTGATGACAAAAATGGAAAAACTCCTTCTTGTTCTAGCCTCCTCTTCCTTGCTTCTTTGTCTCCAGCCCTTCTCCTCATTCTCTAGAGTTCTAGCCACGAAAATAGGGCTTGATAGATACTAATTAGAGGTCTATTAGGTTGCTTAAGAGTCCTAATGACTTAAAACTCTTCTCTTCTCTTCAAACTTCAAATTTTTACATTTATCTCCATATTCTCTTGCATTTATCCACCTAATAAGATAGAGAGAGATCCAATTTCATGGGTAATGGGTTTGGGTAAGGTTAGGACTCTTTTTAGGACATTTATAACCCTTTTTAGTATTTATCTTACCCTTATTTAATTTATTTATTAATTAACTCCGAATTTTCACATTTATCTCCCCCTATTCTATCATTTATCCACTAATTGGCTTGAGGAGAGATCTAATTTCATGGGTAATAGGTTAGGATAAGTCTAGGACTCTTTTTAGGGATTTATATATGTCATTTAATATTTATCTAATCCCTTTTTCTAATTATTACTATATTTAATCCGAATTTCACTTAATTAACTCCCTTCTCATGATGGGTTCTTCTTATTTGGGCCCAACAATCTATGCTAGGTCCATTAATAAAACACATTACTAATTTGACTTAATGGGTATAGATTAATTCCAATTATTCACCCTTTTATCCTTATGTAAATCTATTTATCACACTTATTTAATTACTTTGTATATTGTTATTCACTTCAACATTATTTATGCCAATATTTCTAATCTTCATCATTTGGGCTCTTACTCTTGGCCCAATAACTCATGTGAGTCTAATTGTACAACTTATATTCTTACTTTACTTATTGGATTTTTAATAATCCTTTTATTAGAGAATTATTCATGGGCCAAGATTATCCATTGGTCCAAATATCATAATGGGTTATCGTCTCATATTATTTAAAGTCTACCCACATGTTTATTTAATTTATAATCTACTTTTGGTCATAAAATAATGAGTTCTTCGACTTATTCCTAATCATGCTAATAAGTCGCATAAATCTCTAAACTAAGTCCAAAGGATTTTTCTATGCCCAAATTTCATGGTGGGTCATTAGAGAACATAATTAAAGTATAACTACTATTTTACGAAAATTTTATAGGGGTTTATACGCATGCAATAATGATGCGTACCATTTTAACTGGTTGAATTTATTAATCGATAAAATTTCAATTTATCCATAATTTTAAATTAATTGATTTTCTGGGGTACTACAGGGGTCTGATTGGCGAGGACCGTCACAGTTGGTATCAGAGCATGTAACATCTCGTGCTTTTCGGATCCATGCGGATCATGTGCATTGTGGTTGAGGTGGCATTGTGGGGCCAGTGTGAGTCAGTTGTGTAGAAATATAATGTGCTTGCGTGGCTTGAGCAGGTGAAGAGCAGGGCTGGTCCTGAATTGAAATAGAACCAGCTGCTGTTCGTCTGAGTTGGCGGCCAAGAGGTGGTGTGACTGTTGGCGTCCAGATTCATGGACGTTTACTTCATGAAATTGGCGGCAGTGGTTGTGGTCGTTTAGGCTGGCGGTGCAGATAGCGACAAGGGGGTTGACGCTAACCTGAGAATGTGCAGGTTATATGCTCACGAGGGCAGCTCTCTCAGCTCAGTTGCTCACTCTCTGCCCCCGTCTTGTCCCAGCTTCCCCTGTTCGCTGGAGTCGGTAAAGCCGGTATTCGAGAGGGTGGTCGATGCGTAACGCGTGCGAACGTCGCGAACTCGTGCGCGGCGGGATTCGTTGCGGGAATGTCGCGGGGTGCAATTCGGTGGGAGCTCGCGGAGGGCTCGGCGTGAACCGGGAGTTTGCGGGAGATTCTAACGCGGTTCTGAGGTAGGGACGAACCCGTTTAGCTCCGTAGAAACATTAAAACACATCATAACCACTTGAACCAGCATGATAATCCATGTTTGAATAGAGTTGCACCATGCGGATAAAGGGTGGTTTGAGTTATTTAATGTTCAGAGCATGTTTAGTGGGTTGTATTGGGTTCTAATATGATAAGGAATTGCATTTGCATGTTTTCCAGTAATTAGTACAGCTAGAAAAACCCGCAGGACCGGATTAGGGTTCTGCAGGGTTTATGGCCGGAGAACTTGGCGTCAACATCGTTTGCCGCCAAGATCCTCAGCCAGGAGGTTAACGGCCAGGAACCTTGCCGTTGACTCCCAGTAAGCGGCAATCGATGTGGCCGCCTACTCCTATATGAGCAGAAATGACTAAGTACAATAATTATTCGGTAATGCATGTGTGATGACGCATGAGGTGCACTGAGTGCACTTGGTTTACGTGTTTAGCATACAAGGTATGCTGTTAGTTGTATACTTCGGGGACTGCGCGCTGTGTACGCGAGTCAGTTGGTTTCACGTGTAGTGGACCAGTGGTTACTTGTAGTTTACTTGAGGCTTCACGTGGTTTGTGTGTGACGTGCACATGGTTTTGTGTACGTAGCGAGTAGTTCGACGCCTACCGTGGTTACCTCTTCAGTTGGGGTGCCCCAGGTTCTTTGTGAGCCAGGCTGTTAGCTCGGGGCTTTGTCCGGTACTTGTGCTGTACCGTCGAGGTCTGTGTCGTCTGACCTGGACACCCTCACTCTGTGTTTGAGTTGCACGTCCGGCTGAGGGAAAGACGATAGTGGGACAGTGACAGTTGTGTTTGTTTTTAGTCACTTGTAGCGCGCTCGTAGTGGGGGTACGGACACCAGTAGTCGACACTGGTCCCCAGCTAGTCCTTTTCCAGTGCCTCACTCTAGCGAGCCCAGGCCAGGGTCTCTGGAGGTGCCAGGCATGGGCCTGTGACCGTGTGGTCAGCAGGTTGTGGTGGTTTAGTTGGTCTCCACAGTTGCTTGTCTTTTTACGTGGAGCGGCAGTTGGACCTTACGTCCGTGGCTGCGAGACTGAGAGGTTTACCTGTGTTAGTTTGTCCGAGTCAGTTCTGGTGTCGCGAACCAGTTTACGTGGCTCGTTGGCTGTCTCTACTTTGGCTTGTACACTTGTTTGGGTTTGCCGTTTAGTTATACAGTGTTTCTCGTAGTCGGCAGACGGTGAGTAGTTGTACAGCGTTACTTATTTTATTTGCTTTACATGCTTAGCTGTTTATATATTGTGGTACTGTTTACTGTTTCGTACCTGTGGTTTGTGGTTTGTTCGGCTTTGGGGGAGTTCCCTACTGAGCCAGTGACTAGAGAGGCTCACCCTACCCCCACAGGTGAGGGCGAGGAGGACGTTTCCCGTCCGACGTCCAGTTCTGGGCCGCGTCGTAGCGGAGCAGGGTCTGTACCTCCAGCAGAGTAGCTCCAGCAGTGTAGTTTAGTTAATTGTTTACTTTCTTCTGTTGTACCTCGGGGTATGCCCCAGACTCTTGTACACCTTTGCAGTTCTATTAGAATATGGCTATGTAAATTGTGAAAAATTATATATGAAATGTGGTGTGTTCCTTTATGTTTACACGGACTGTGGTTTGGTTTCCCTTGCGAGGCTTCGGCCCGTTCGCGGGAGGCGGACTCGGATCAAGTGCGTTATTGGTTTAACGGGCTTGGCCGAGGCGTTCCGTCACAGTTGGTATCAGAGCAAGGTCCGTGTTAATATAAGGGAACTAGAGAGATACATAGCCTTATTTTGGTCATCATACACTGCTGGTAGGGACCCTGGTTTTCGATAATTTGTGATTTTGATTTTTGTCTGATATTTTGTGTATGTAGAAATCTCTGGAATGGCTGATAGGAGAGATTGGGGTGGTGGAGGAGATGATCCGGAGGAAAGTACCCAGCGAATGATAGAGAGAATTGGGAGAGCCTCACGACATTCGGCAAGGATGGACCAGCAGGCGCCGGTACCACCAGTTGCAGTGCCACCTGGGGAAGGAGAGGCAGTACCTGTTGCTCCAGTTCTGCCGAGGGTGGAAGTACCTTTTGTAGCACCTGTGCACCACCACCGCCAGTGCAGTTAGCTGAAGAACCCGTGGTGCAAGTTGAAAGATTTCTGAGATTGCAGCCGCCTACTTATTCAGGAGGGCCGAATCCAGACACAGCCGAGCATTGGGTTCATGAAATTGAGAGGGTTTTTTGCGACCATGAGATGTTCAGCAGCAGATAAAGTGGTATTGGCTGCTTATCAGTTGAGGGTTTTTGCCTTGGAATGGTGGCGATTGAAGATGCAAACCACCTTCGCAGGCAGGACAGAGGAAGCTATCACTTGGTCAGAGTTTCTTGAAGTATTTAATGATACATTCTTTCCGATCCAAGTGCAGCAGGTGAAAAGAGAGCAATTCCGAACTCTTCAGCAAGGTAACTCTTCGGTTCTAGAGTACCAGATGAGATTTATGGCACTCAGCCGTTATGCACCTTATGTTGTTTCTGATAATAACATGATGGTTGAGTATTTTATTAGAGGATTAAGAGTGGAATTGCAGGATGCAATAGTACCTCTTATGTGCAAAACAGTGGAAGAGGCAGCTCAGAGGGCAGCTACTTTAGAGAGGTCTATTCGGACTCGCCAGTCAGGTGAGTCAGGTTCAGGTAGTTTTCGGCTACCACAGCAGACAGTAGGTGCAAGCAAGGCAAGGCACCAGCAGGACCTTCTTCATCTGGTTTCGGGAAATGGGGCCAGAAATTAAAGCAGCATTTAAGGGAAAAGGAAGAGGATGGGGAGGTCGTCCGCAGTACCAGCAGGCCGTGGTAAGCCTGAGGTGGAGGAGTCTCAGCAGAGCACTGCTAGGCAGCCTATAGTTCCTCCAGGATATAGATGTTTAATTGTAATCAGCCGGGACATTTGATCCGCAATTGCCCCTATGCAAGAGAATATGGGTATGGCAGAGGTGTGCAGCAGCAGCAGCCTCAGCAGTTTCAGCAGCCACAGGCAGGTCGTGGCAGAGGAACACCGCAGCAGCAGGGGAGAGGCCGGTTATGGCTATCACCCGAGCCCAGGCAGAGGCATCAATATATAGAAGGTACTTTACCTCTTTATGAATATTCAGCAAGAGTTTATTTGATTCGGGTGCCTCTCATTCTTTTATTTCCGAAGAATTCCTGGATTGCATAGCCCACCCATTAGAAGAGAAGTCTTGTGAGTTAGTGTAGAGGTTCCTTCAGGTGAGTTTTTACTCACTTCGAGCTACATAGATGAAGCTCCTGTTATGATTGAAGGGAACCAAATGCCGGGTCGGTTGTATGCCCTACAATTGTCAGATTATGATATCATTCTGGGTATGGACTGGCTAGAGATGTATGGAGCAATGCTAGATTGCAGAAAGAAAAGGATCAGATTTTATCATCCTAATGGTGCAGAATTTGAATATCAAGGTATGCCTTTTATACCTTCAAGTTTCTAATTTCTGCAATTAAAGCTAGAAAGTTGATTAATGATGGGTGTGTGGCTTACTTAGCTTCGGTAAGTTTGGTAGAAGCTAAGCAGTCAGTTGAAGTAGTTCCCGTGGTTAGGGAATTTGCTGATGTTTTTCCTGAAGATTTGCCTGGTTTAGCTCCACATAGAGAGGTGGACTTTACTATTGAGTTACTGCCGGTACCATGCCAATCTCTAAAGCCCCATATCGGATGGCACCAGCAGAACTCAAGGAGTTGAAAAAGCAATTAGAAGAGTTATTGCAGAAAGGGTTTATTAGACCGAGTCATTCCCCGTGGGAGCGCCGGTTTTTATTTGTGAAAAGAAAGATGGAAGTTTCAGGATGTATAGATTATAGAAAGCTGAATGATGTGACCATCAAGAATAAGTACCCGTTACCAAGAATAGATGATTTGTTTGATCAGTTGCAGTCAGCAAAAGTGTTCTCTAAGATTGATTTGAGGTCCGGGTACCATCAACTGAGAATCAGAGAAGAAGATATAGATAAAACAGCATTCAGAACTAGATATGGTCACTTTGAGTTTGTGGTAATGCCTTTTGGGTTGACTAATGCTCCTGCAGGCTTTATGGATCTGATGAATAGAATATTTCATCCATATTTAGATCAATTTATTGTGGTCTTTATTGATGATATTCTGATTTATTCAGCATCTGAAGAGGAGCATGCAGCTCATTTAAGGTTTACGCTGCAATTATTGAGGGATAACCAGTTGTTTGCCAAATTCAGTAAGTGTGAATTTTGGCTGAAAGAGATTCAGTTTCTGGGTCATGTTATTTCAGCTAAAGGAGTTGCAGTGGATCCAAGCAAAGTGGAAGCGGTAATGAGATGGCAAGTGCCTAAGTCAATAACCGAGATTAGAAGTTTTCTGGGGTTGGCAGGTTATTATAGGCGCTTTATTCAAGATTTTTCCAAGATTGCAACACCTATGACTAAGTTGACCAGGAAAGGAGTGCCTTTTGTGTGGTCCGGTGAATGTCAAAGAAGTTTTATGGAATTAAAGAAAAGACTTACTTCAGCACCTATATTGACATTACCGGTAGGGAGTGGTGGTTTTGTGCTTTATACTGATGCTTCAAGAAGGGTCTTGGAGCAGTGCTTATGCAGCATAGTAAAGTGATAGCTTATGCATCCAGGCAGTTAAAGCCAGCAGAAGAGAATTACCCCACTCATGATTTAGAGTTGGCAGCAGTTGTATTTGCTTTAAAAATGTGGAGGCATTAACTGTATGGTGAAAGGTTTGAGATTTTCACAGATCATAAAAGCTTGAAATATATCTTCTCGCAGAAAGATTTGAATCTTCGTCAGCACAGATGGGTAGAGTATCTGAAAGATTATGATTTCAGTTTGGCTTACCATCCGGGTAAGGCCAATGTTGTAGCAGATGCCTTGAGTAGGAAGGCATATATGAGTTTATTGATGATTAAAGAATGGAAATTATATGAAGAAGTGGTGGAGAATTCCTTGTATGTGCCTAGCAGTCAGCGACGGGCAATTCTAGCTGCTAGTGCTGTAGAGCCGTCTTTATATTGGCAGATTATTGAGGCTCAGAGAGCAGATTCAAGCCTACCTGAAATTGTGAAAATGGAAGGGGTTTCTATTGATGATAATTGTGTGGTTAGGCTTCGGGGCAGGTTGTTTGTTCCTGCAGAAAGAGAGGTGAAGCAGCGTGTTTTAGAAGAGGCTCATAAATCAAGGTACACTATTCATCCAGGTAGTACTAAAATGTACCATGATTTAAGAAAGCATTTTTGGTGGCCTCATATGAAGAAAGAAATAGCGGAATTTGTGGCAAGGTGTGCCGTTTGTCAACAAATTAAAGCAGAGCATCAGAAGCCGGGAGGTCTGTTGCAACCGTTACCCATTCCACAGTGGAAGTGGGATGATATTGCAATGGATTTTGTGGCAGGTTTACCAAGGACAAGTTCTGGGCATAATGGAATATGGGTATTTGTTGACAGATTGACCAAGGTTTGCAGGTTAGTGGCAGTAAGTATGTCTTGGACAGTGGACAGATTGGCAAATGTATATGTTGAAAGAATTGTTCCACTGCATGGTATTCCGAAGACCATTGTGTCTGATAGAGATCCAAGGTTTACTTCTGGTTTTTGGAGAAGTTTGCAAAGGGTGATTGGTTCTGAATTGAGGTATAGCTCCGCATACCATCCCCAAACAGATGGTCAGACAGAGAGAACCATTCAGACAATTGAAGATATGTTGCGAGCTTGTTGTTTGGTCTGGGGAGGCAGCTGGGAGCATCATTTGGGTATGATTGAGTTTGCCTACAATAATAGTTATCATACCAGTCTCGGAATGGCACCGTATGAAGCCTTATATGGAAGGCCATGTAGAACTCCATTGAACTGGCATGAAGTGGGAGAAAGGCAGTTAGTAGGGCCTGAATTGATTCAGCAAACCACGGAAGTGGTAAAGCTTATCAAAGAAAAATTGCAAGCAGCCCAAAGTAGCAGAAAAGTTATGCAGATGTGCGGAGGAGACCACTTCATTTGAGGTGGGAGATTTTGTTTTTCTGAGAGTTTTCCCGAGTAAAGGCATTATGAGATTTGGTAAATCTGGGAAGTTGAGTCCGAGGTATGTGGGACCCTTCCAAGTGTTGGAAAGAATTGGGGAAATAGCTTATAGGCTGGATTTGCCAGCTGATTTTGCAGATGTGCATGATATTTCCATGTTTCTATTTGAAAATGCATTGAAGATCCAGCTCAGATAATTAGATATCAAGGTGGTGACCTGAGGCGGACATGACCATGCCTGAATATCCGTGCAGATCACAGATCAGAAGATGAAGAAGTTAAGAAATAAGAAATTGAGTTGGTAAAGGTGAGATGGGAAAATAGATTGGGTGGTGAGGATACCTGGGAATTGCCCCGGAATGGCTAAGGGTATCCTATCTGTTTATGTAAGTTTTGTATTTTCTTTTTAGATGATAATACTTGTAAGTTGTGATGTTTAAGTTGTTTGACTTTGTATTGTATTATGTTTCGAGGTCGAAATTTCCTTTTTAGATGATAGTAATGTAACATCTCGTGCTTTTCGGATCCATGCGGATCATGTGCATTGTGGTGAGGTGGCCTTGTGGGGCCAGTGTGAGTCAGTTGTGTAGAATATATAATGTGCTTGCGTGGCTTGAGCAGGTGAAGGCAGGCTGGTCCTGAATTGAAATAGAACCAGCTGCTGTTCTGTCTGAGTTGGCGGCCAAGAGGTGGTCGTTGACTGTTGGCGTCCAGATTCATGGACGTTTACTTCATGAACTTGGCGGCAGTGGTTGTGGTCGTTTAGGCTGGCGGTGCAGATAAGCGACAAGGGGGTTGACGCTAACCTGAGAATGGTGCAGGTTATATGCTCACCCGAGGGCAGCTCTCTCAGCTCACTCTCTCTCCCTCTTGCCCCAGCTTCGCGCCCTGGTGTTTCTGAAGGTTCTAACAGGTACCGAGGAGTAGTTGGTCGATCGTGGAACGCGTGGCGACGTCGAATTGCGCGGGGAACGTCGCGGCGTGGTGCAATTCGCGGGGAGCTCGCGAGGGCTCGGCGTGAACCGGGAGTTTGCGGGAGATTCTACGCGTTCTGAGGTAGGGGACGAACCCGTTTAGCTCCGTAGAAACATTAAAACACATCATAACCACTTGAACAGCATGATAATCCATGTTTGAATAGAGTTGCACCATGCGGGATAAAGGGTGGTTGAGTTATTTAATGTTCAGAGCATGTTTTAGTGGGTTGTATTGGGTTCTAATATGATAAAGGAATTGCATTTGCATGTTTTCCAGTAATTAGTACAGCTAGAAAACCCGCAGGACGGATTAGGGTTTCTGCAGGGTTTATGGCCGGAGAACTTGGCGTCAACATCGTTGCCGCCAAGATCCTCAGCCAGGAGGTTAACGGCCAGGAACCTTGCCGTTGACTCCCAGTAAGCGGCAATCGATGTGGCCGCCTACTCCTATATGAGCAGAAATGACTAAGTACAATAATTATCGGTAATGCATGTGTGATGACGCATGAGGTGCACTGAGTGCACTTGGTTTACGTGTTTAGCATACAAGGTATGCTGTTAGTTGTATACTTCGGTGACTGCGCGCTGTGTACGCGAGTCAGTTGGGTTCACGTGTAGTGGACCAGTGGTTACTTGTAGTTTACTTGAGGCTTCACGTGGTTTGTGTGTGACGTGCACATGGTTTTGTGTACGTAGCGAGTAGTTCGACGCCTACCGTGGTTACCTCTTCAGTTGGGTGCCCCAGGTTCTTTGTGAGCCAGGCTGTTAGCTCGGGGCTTTGTCCCGGTACTTGTGCTGTACCGTCGAGGTCTGTGTCGTCTGACCTGGACACCCTCACTCTGTGTTTGAGTTGCACGTCCGGCTGAGGGAAAGACGACAGTGGGACAGTGACAGTTGTGTTTGTTTTTAGTCACTTGTAGCGCGCTCGTAGTTGGGGGTACGGACACCAGTAGTCGACACTGGTCCCCAGCTAGTCCTTTTCCAGTGCCTCACTCTAGCGAGCCCAGGCCAGGGTCTCTGGAGGTGCCAGGCATGGGCCTGTGACCGTGTGGTCAGCAGTTGTGGTGGTTTAGTTGGTCTCCACAGTTGCTTGTCTTTTTACGTGGAGCGGCAGTTGGACCTTACGTCCGTGGCTGCGAGACTGAGAGGTTTACCTGTGTTAGTTTGTCCGAGTCAGTTTCTGGTGTCGCGAACCAGTTTACGTGGCTCGTGTTGGCTGTCTCTACTTTGGCTTGTACACTTGTTTGGGTTTGCCGTTTAGTTACTACAGTTGTTTCTCGTAGTCGGCAGACGGTGAGTAGTTTTACAGCTTTACTTACCTGCTTAGCTGTTTTATATATTGTTGGTACTGTTTACTGTTTCGTACCTGTGGTTTGTGGTTTGTTCGGCTTTGGGGGAGTTCCCTACTGAGCCAGTGACTAGAGAGGCTCACCCCTACCCCCACAGGTGAGGGCGAGGAGGACGTTTCCCGTCCGACGTCCAGTTCTGGGCCGCGTCGTAGCGGAGCAGGGTCTGTACCTCCAGCAGAGTAGCTCCAGCAGTGTAGTTTAGTTAATTGTTTACTTTCTTCTGTTGTACCTCGGGGTATGCCCCAGACTCTTGTACACCTTTGCAGTTCTATTAGAATATGGCTATGTAAATTGTGAAAAATTATATATGAAATGTGGTGTGTTCCTTTATGTTTACACGGACTGTGGTTTGGTTTCCCTTGCGAGGCTTCGGCCCGTTCGCGGGAGGCGGACTCGGATCAAGTGCGTTATTGGTTTAACGGGCTTGGCCGAGGCGTTCCGTCACAGAGCAAGTTCCGTAAGAGTATAAAGGAAATTGGAAATACATAGCTATATCTTTACTGTAACCCACTACTGGTAGTGACCCTGGTTTGTATTGATTTCTTGTGTATTGTGTTGTTGGAATAATGTTTGTGTAGGAATAGTAATGGCCGAAAGGAGAGATGTGGGAGGTGGTGGAGAAGGTCAGGAGAGGATCCTACCCAGAGGATGATGGAGAGAATTTGGAGAGTTTGACAGAGATTCGAGTGAGATTAGATCAGCAACCACCGGTACAACCAGCGGCAGCAGTACCACCATTACCAGAGGAGGTAGTACCAGTAGCTCCAGTTCCACTTCCACTCGGAGTAGAGGTACCACCTGTAGTACCTGTACAACGGTAGTTCCAGTGAGACCAGTTATTAGAGAGGAGACTACGGTGTTTGTGGAACAACTTTTGAGATTGCAACCCCTACATACTCAGGAGGCCCCAACCCGGATACAGCAGAACATTGGATACATGAGATTGAGAGGGTTTTTGCAATAATGAGGTGTCCCCAGGAAGATAGAGTGTTACTTGCGGCATACCAGTTACGAGGGTTTGCACAGGAATGGTGGCGGTTGAAGATGCAGACGGTTTTTACAGGCAGGACGGAGGACACTATTCTATGGTCGGAATTCTTGTCAGTCTTTAATGATTCCTTCTTCCCAATACAAATTCAGCAAATGAAGAGAGAGCAATTTAGGACATTCCAGCAAGGGAATCTCTCAGTGCTTGAATATCAGATGAGATTTATAGCCTTGAGTAGGTATGCCCCATATGTAATGACAGATAACACAATGATGGTGGAATACTTTATTCAGGATTACGACCAGAATTGCAAGATGCAGTGATTCCATTGATGTGTAGAACAGTGGAGGAGGCAGCTCAGCGAGCAGCAATACTTGAGAGGACTGTTCGGGCCAGGCAAGGGCAGTCTCAGGCAGGTGGTTTAGGTTCAGGCGGCTTTCGGTATCTACAATCGTCAGGAGGAGGTAGTAAGGAAAAGCACCTTCCGGAGCTTCTTCATCATCTGGAATAGGAAAATGGGGCAAGCAGATCAAGAAATTATTCCAAGGAGGTCGTGGTAGAGGCAGGCAACAGGGTTTTCAGCAGGGTCGTGGTTATAGACCACTGGTTCCAGAAGAATCTCAGCAAAGTACGGCAGGGCAGCCAACGGTACCTCCATCTTTCAAATGTTATAATTGTGGGCAGCCAGGACATTTAGCAAGAAATTGCCCATATCCTCGAGAGCAGACTTATGGTAGAGGTATTCAACTGCAGCAGCAGCATCCTTTTCAGCGGTCAGCAGAGCTGGGTAGAGGTTCACCATACCAAAGAGGAGGACAAGGTCGAGTGATGGCTATTACTAGAGCTCAAGCGGAAGCATCCAATCTTGTTGAAGGTATTCTACCTTTCTTTGATTTTACTGCTAAAGTATTAATTGATCCGGGTGCTTCCCATTCATTTATTTCCGAAGATTTTCTGGATAGCATGGTACATCCTTTAGAAGAGAAATCTTGTGAGTTGGTAGTGGAAATTCCCTCAGGAGGATATTTGTTGACTTCTTGCTTCTTAGAAGATGTTCCTATAGTGATTCATGGAAATCAAATGCCTGCAAGATTATATGCTTTAACATTAAAAGAATATGATGTGATTCTGGGAATGGATTGGTTAGAGGCCTACGGGGCATTGGTTGATTGTAGAAAGAAGAGAGTCAGATTTTGTAGACCTGGTGGCGAGGTGTTTGAATTTCAAGGTATACCTTTTTACACTCCCAAGTTTATTATTTCTGCACTTAGAGCTAGAAAGTTAATTAATGCGGGATGTGTAGCGTACCTTGCCTCTGTTAGTCTAGTTGAATCTGATAAGTTTGTAGATTCAGTGCCAGTGGTTAGAGAATTTGCATATGTGTTCCCAGATGAGTTGCCAGGTTTAGCTCCGCGTAGAGAAGTGGATTTTACAGCTGAATTGCAACCAGGCAGTTTACCTATTTCTAAAGCACCATATAGAATGGCTCCAGCAGAATTGAAGGAATTGAAGAAGCAATTGCAAGAATTATTAGAAAAAGGTTTTATCAGGCCTAGTCAATCACCTTGGGGAGTGCCAGTGTTATTTGTTAGAAAGAAAGATGGTAGTCTAAGAATGTGTATAGATTACAGACAGCTGAATAAAGTTACAATTAAGAATAAGTATCCACTTCCTAGGATTGATGATTTGTTTGATCAACTGCAGTCAGCTAAAGTATTTTCCAAGATAGATTTGAGATCAGGATATCATCAATTGCGGATCAGAGAAGAGGATATTGAGAAATCAAATTTTCGGACTAGGTATGGGCATTATGAGTTTGTTGTGATGCCTTTGGATTGACAAATGCACCTGCAGCATTTATGAATTTAATGAACATAATATTTCATCAATATCTGGATCAGTTTATAGTGGTGTTTATTGATGATATATTGGTTTATTCAGCATCAGAAGAAGAGCATGCAAATCATTTGCGGATTACTTTGAAAATATTGAGAGATCATCAGTTATTTGCTAAGTTTAATAAATGTGAATTCTAGTTGAAAGAGATTCAGTTTTTGGGTCATGTGATATCAGGTGAAGGCATTGCAGTGGATCCAGCCAAAGTTGAAGCAGTAATGAAGTGGGAAGAGCCGAGGATAGTGTTTGAGATTAGGAGTTTTCTGGGTTTGGCAGGTTATTACAGAAGATTTATCCAAGACTTCTCCAAGATAGCAGCACCGATGACAAGGTTAACAAGAAAGGGGGTTCCTTTTGTGTGGTCCTCAGAGTGTAGGTGTAGTTTTACAGAATTGAAAAGAGATTGACTTCAGCACCAATTTTAGAGATTCCATCAGGTAGTGGTGGATTTGTTCTATATACAGATGCATCCAAGAGAGGTTTGGGCGCAGTTTTGATGCAACATAGTAAAGTAATTGCTTATGCCTCTAGGCAATTGAAGAAGCATGAGGAGAACTACTCAACACATGATCTAGAGCTAGCAGCGGTTGTCTTTGCATTGAAAATTTGGCGGCATTATTTGTATGGTGAAAGATTTGAGATTTTCACTGATCATAAGAGTTTGAAATATATTTTCTCTAAAAAAGATTTGAATCTAAGGCAGCGCAGATGGATGGAATATTAAAGGATTATGACTTCAATTTGGCATATCATCCAGGCAGAGCAAATGTGGTAGCAGATGCATTGAGCAGAAAGGTGGTTATGAATCAACTTATGATCAGAGAATGGAAACTCTATGAGAATGTGGCGGAGAATTCTTTATATGTGTCAAGCAGTCAGCGCAGAGCAATATTAGCAACTAGTGCAGTGGAGCCTTCTTTTTATTGGCAGATAGTAGAGGCACAAAGAGCATATGTTAATTTAGCAGATATTCTTAGAATGGATGAAGTAAATTTGGGGCATGATAATGTGGCTAGATTGAAAGGAAGATTGTATGTCCCAGAAGATGCAGAAATTAGACAAAAAGTTTTGGAGGAAGCTCACAGATCAAGGTACACAATCCATCCAGGTAGCACTAAAATGTATCAAGATATGAAGAAGCATTTTGGTGGCCGCATATGAAGAGAGAAATTGCAGAATTTATAACCAGATGTGCAGTATGTCAACAAATAAAAGCAGAGCATCAGAAACCAGGAGGATTGTTACAACCATTACCCATTCCGCAATGGAAGTGGGATGACATAGCAATGGATTTCATAGTTGGTTTACCCAGCTCATCAAGTCATAATGCAATATGGGTTTTTGTAGATAGATTGACCAAGGTTTACAGATTATTACCAGTTAGTATGACTTGGTCAGTTGATAAACTAGCTAAGTTGTATTTGGAAAGAATTGTACCTTTGCATGGAATACCAGTCACTATAGTTTCAGATCGAGACCCTCGATTTACTTCAGGTTTTTGGAGGAGTTTACAAAGAGTTGTCGGCACAGAGCTAAGGTATAGTTCAGCTTATCATCCACAATCAGATGGGCAGACGGAAAGAACAATTCAGACTATTGAAGATATGTTGAGAGCTTGTTGTCTTGTGTGGGGAGGCATTTGGGAATGTCATTTAGGTCTAGTTGAGTTTGCATATAATAATAGTTATCATTCAAGTATTGAAATGGCACCCTATGAAGCATTGTATGGTAGACCGTGCAGATCACCATTAAATTGACATGAAGTAGGAGAGAGGCAGGTTTTGGGCCCAGAATTACTTCGCCAGTGTGCAGAAACAGTGAGATTCATTCAAGAGAAATTGAAAGCAGCCCAGAGTCGCCAGAAGAGTTATGCAGATGTTAGACGCAGACCATTACAATTTGAAGTCGGCGATTATGTATTTTTAAAGGTATCTCCTACTAAAGGTGTATTAAGGTTCAGTAAGAAAGGCAAGTTGAGCCCGAGATATGTTGGGCCGTTTCAAATAAAAGAAAGAATGGGTGAAGCAGCCTATAAATTAGATTTTACTGATGCTCATGATGTGTTTCATGTTTCAATGTTAAGAAAGTATATTAAAGATCCAACCCAAGTTGTCAGTTATCAAAGAGATGATCTGAAGCCAGACATGTCAATGCAAAAGTATCCAGTGCAAATTTCAGGCCACAGAACTCAAAAACTTAGAAATAAGGAAATTGAGTTAGTAAAAGTCAGATGGGAGAACAGGCAAGGTGGCGAAGACACTTGGGAATTAGCGGAAGAAATGAGAAAGGCGTATCCATACTTGTTTCAGTAAGTTTTATTCTTTTTAGGTGATAGTACTATATGAATTGAATTGAAATTTTGATAGTTGGCTTTGTTTTAAATTTCGAGGATGAATTTCTTTTTAGGTGATAGTAATGTAACGTTCCGATCGTTCGGATCGTCTTTGTGTGGTCGTGGAGGCCAGTGTGTGGCCGATGATGGGAGTGACAGGTGTTTTCTGTGAGTTGGGAGATTTTGCCCATTTGTGTTCTTTGTTTCTCGGTTGCTAACGCGGTCGTTTGGAGGGTTGCGATCAGCACGCGACAGCTTAGGGTGACGCGTTCATGGCACCGCCGGTTTAAGTGAGCGTGTGCATGTCTGCCGCGTGTCGCGTGCTGGGTGCAAGGACTGACGTCAGCAGGCTTGACGCGACAGTTTAAAGCGTCGCGTTCAGGTCGCGGTTGTGAAGGGCGTCACGTTCTTACCTGCATTGCATTTTTAAGTAACCCTAGCAGAACAGAGCTGGTAAAAGCTCTGCTCGGCCAGGGGGATTTGCTGTGGGGATCTCTTGGTGATTTGGCCTACTAGTGGTCGGCTTGACGAGTTCCTACCGCAAGGACGTTACGTGGAGCAGAGGGAACCTCGTACGAGCTTCGTTCTTCGTGTTCTTCGCGAAGGTAGGGAGATTTCCTGAGTTTTGATCTGTGGATTTCCCGTGTGATGTGGTTAATGTGTTTCCTGCTTTCTAAATCATAGATAGCATGTGTAGGAACACATTAAAGCATGAAAACGGATTATAAACCATTGGTTATAAAGAGTTTGGGGTGATCAGATTGAAGGGTTTTGGACAGGGTTCGCACCTGCTATCGCGGTCGCTCTGAGAGCCGCGATCAGGTCGCGACACCGCGAACTGTCGCGTTCTAAAGGCGGTCTATCGTGCCGCCGCGACAACAGCCGAATGTTGTCATTTGAGCATAAATGTAAGTGTAGGATTATCTGTTCAGCATAGTTTATGTCATATGGTGATAAAAAGAGGTGCATTGGCACTCTTTATGCTCGGGGAGCGTGTGGTGTGTGGTTTACTTGATATTCACGTGGTTTACGTGAAGGTTTCACGTGGTTTGTGCGTTGCGCACGTGGTTTCTGTGTACGTGGTGTGTAGTTTGACGCCTTCTGTGGATACCTCTTCAGTTGGGAGCCCCAGGTTTTGTGTGAGCTAGGCACGTGAGTGCTCGGGGCTTGTCCCGGTACTGGGTACCGATGAGGTCTTGTCGTCTTCCTGGACACCCTCACTCTTGTGTTGAGTAGTACGTTCGGCTGAGGGAAAGACGGCAGTGGGACAGCGACTAGAGAGAGTTTGTTGTGTTGTCGCTTGTAGCGCACTCGTAGTTGGGGGAGATGGACACCAGTAGACGTACTGGACCCCAGCTAGTCCTGTTTTCCAGTGCCTCACTTTAGGGAGCTTAGGCCAGAGTCCCTAAAGGTGTTAGGCATGGGCCTGCGAGGTGTGTGTGACTTGCAGGGTTTGGTGGTTTAGTTGGACTCCACAGTTCTTGTACTTGTTTAGTGGAGCAGCAGCTGGACCTTTCGTCTGTGGCTGCGAGACTGAGAGGTGGTCCTGTGTTGTTTGTCCGAGTCAATAACTGGTGTCGCGAACCAGTTGACGTGGCTCGAGTGCGGCGTTTCTCTACAGTAGCTCGTACACCTGTTTGGTGTTGTCGTTTATTTAATTACGTTGATTCTTGTTAAGCGACAAATGGTAAGTTGTACTTACAATTTTATATCCTGCTTGATATTATTGTAAATTGTTAGTGTAGCATTTCCTGCTTTTCTACCTATGATTGGTTTGCTCGTTTTCTAGAGAGTTTTCCCTACTGAGCCAGTGACACGTGAGGCTCACCCCTACCTCCTACCAGGTGAGGGAGATCCGGAGATTTTGCGCCCGTCGTCCAGTGGAGGGTCTGTACCACCAGCAGTGTAATTTTACTTTTCTGTTGTGCACCTTGGGGTATGCCCCAGGTTCTGTTGTAGTTTGGCTGCAGTTGTGCTATGGCTATGTATATCTCATGTAAATATTTGTGGGATTGACAAATCTTATAAATGTTTGAGTTGATTCCTTTATATTATTACGAACTCGTAGCTTGATATCCCTTGCGAGGCTTCGGCCCGTTCGCGGGAGGTGGACTCGAATCCGGCTTGCTATCAGGTTAGCGGGTCTGATTGGCGAGGACCGTCACACGCTCGGTAAGATCGGTCACATCCTCCAGTAATTGTGCCTTCTTTCACCATCTCCGGAAAAGTCTGAATGTCCAGAGGTGCCAGCTGTGTGATATATGCGGGCCTGAGCTCATTAAGAAAGCGCTTGGCCTTCATTCTTTCCGTGCCGACTAGATGATTGACATATCGTGCCAACCGGGAGAACTGAGCCTCATACTCAGCAACGGTGAGGTTTCTCTACTTCAATGCAGCAAATTCAGAGGCCTTTCTTTCTTGAACCCTCTCAAAAAAGTACTTGGAGTTGAAATGTTCATTGAACTCCTCTCAAGTAAAATGTGCATCTGTTCTTGTCGCTTCATGGACTCCCACCACGCACGGGCGTCCCTCTCAAGCTGAAATGTGGCTAGCAGTAATTTGTCTCCATCCGCACATTGCATAACGCAGAAGATACGCTCAATCTCCTTGAGCCAGTTCTCTGCCTCATCAGGATCTGTAGTACCACTGAATCGAGGCGGGTTCAAGTTGCAGAAATTCTTGTGTAGTTCTCCGGCTCCTCGGTTATTATTATTATTATTATTAGCTCGAACAGCCTGAAGTAATGCCTGAGTAAGCTGCTGAAGTGTCTGCTGCATATCACGGAGTTGTGCACGCTCCGCTGCCATTGCTTAAGTTCCTTCAAAAGAGAATTCTAAATGTAAGTCATTGAGGTTGCACTAAGTTTGTGCGTGTGTGAGTTTATTTTACCTTGTTACCCAAGGTTCTACCCAGCTCTCACATAGGTATGGATTTTGACTCTAAGTCAAGGTAGGTCAAACCTAGATCATCCAATACTTAAGAATAACCTAGGCTCTGATACCACAAAACTGTAACGCCCCGACGTGGAATATCGGAGTGATATTACGGTTATTAAATAGTACAGAGCGAGAAATAAATGATAAACCATAGCACAATTGGAATAATATTAAATAAACTCCAATTTCATTAATAATTCATCAAACTCCATTACATTCACTAATCAGAGCCAAAAATAGGCCCAGAGTACTTTATTCAAATCCAAACTAATACAAAGCAACTATCTAACGACTGACTCATAGCTATACTAACTAACTACTAAGCAGTGGTTGCCGAAATGGTCACTCCTGGACATCGTCCTCGTTCCCTTCCTCGTGAGTGTGGTCATCATCTGACTTACCTGGAACACATGAAATAAATATGCAGGATGAGCGAATAACGCCTAGTAGGACTTAATATCTCATGAGAAAAAGCATGCTTTAAATAAATTATGTTTTTAATGGCAGGATTACTAGAGAGCATAGTCAAGTATAACGGAGTAACGATAGCAAAAGAACTATAGCACTGGTATAGAGAAAATAGCACATCAAGTAACGATAACGGATTGGCCACATAACGAATGAACATGTAACGATTTGGTCGATCATTTTATCAACCAAGCGAGTATAGTGACTGTACTTTTGATTGTCATAACTTTAATTGTGATTGTATTAAATGGCGCTGGATGCATGCCGTACACATCCTGATCATGCAACCCTTGCAAGGAAATGGCACTCTTCGGGAGCTCTCCCCAGGACCAGATCGGACCCTATTGCACTGACATATATCACTGATTGTATTTTAGACAATCATTGTATGGCCAAGTAGAGTACCAGAAAATAGACGAAAATAGTAGATGAATAGACAAGAGAGTGGAGTGAAAGTGAACAGAAGAGAGTAACGAGATAATAGATGAGACAGGGTATAATCATAAAACAACGTTAAGCACTGATAGTAACAGTTGCAGAACACCAAGTCGGGTGCCGACAGTCTGGTAGAAATCACCACCGTCCACTAGCCGTGCTATGAACACAGGCTAGATAGTCCGACGAGACCATAAGGTAAGAAGGAAACACACTAAGGCCATGGATCGTACTGATCCCTAAGGTGTAACAGGTTTTAGGGTACAACCAGCTCGTTGGCTAAGGATGTGCGCCAAAGCCAAGAAGACTTACGAAGGCCTTGACAAGGAGTCCCTAGTCCAGTCAGGAGTCTTCCCGATGGAGAGGTGGTCCAAGTCAAGAGAGTGTGTAGAAAACTAGGGTCCTTCGTGCCTCGAGTGCTCGAAGGCCGAGGGAAGCGGTAACGGTGTATAAAATGCACGAATGAAATGAAAACAAGTGTAATTATTTAAATAAGGAATTAGGTAATTAGTTTCACTTAATTACCAGATATATTATTGAATAATTGGTTAGAATTTAATGGCCAACATGAATGTTTAATGTGTGTGCAAGTGTAAGAAATTATGATAGCATGAATGATTGTGCACATAGCTTTAAGTTAATTGATTTCATGTAATAGTACCCATTATTAATTAACAGGTCGAGATTATTCATGGCAGTGTTTAATTAAGGCTAAATAGGGTTGATTAGTCATAAAGAGCAAGGGTATTATTTGTGAAAAATCCAAGTTCTGGTTGCTCTGTTACTGACGCGACATAGGGTGCTGTCGTGATCAGGTCGCGACAAATCGGACCAGCGCATTCAGGTTCCAAGTCGCGTCGACATAGTCTGGCGCATTATGGTTGCGACACACGGACATGATGCGACATGCTGAACCGGACATTGGGGTGACCCGGGGGTCAGGTCGCGACCATTCGACCCGTTGCATTCAGGACGCGACGGACCCCTGTGTCGCGACCCCCTCTGAAATCGCTGCATATCGGGCCATCGCGACTTGAGAAGGTGGCCCGAGTCCAGAAAAGGGTTTTACCCTTTTTTCCAGATAGGTCTACAATGCTACTGGGTGCTTCAAAAATCTGGATAAAATCACAAGGACATCAAAAAATCACGAGATCAATTTAATCAAAATTAGACATGAAGATCTATCACTAGGTACGACTAATTAGAATACAGTCATGTATAGAGCATGCTTTGACTAGGCTATTTTTTGTTAACCTAAACATATACAGTCATGAAATGATGAATTAATTTGCCACGGATACAAGATGGAATTTAGGGCAAATAGAGGCGTTTGAAAAGCAGTAGCATGTAGTATTTATGGAAATAAATGCATGGTATGAGATCGAGTACATGCAAGGATTTAAGGCAAACAAAGGGGTTCGGGAGCATGGACATGACAGAGATTACAACATTTAATTCGACATCATAGACGAACGAAAAAGGGTGAAACAAGAGGGCTTTTGAAGGGGTTCATGAAGACTACCTAAGGTAATTTTTACACGGTTTAAGCTTGAGAGATTGCCTACCTTTCATTGCCGTAAAGAAAAACCCTAGTTGGTGACGAAAATGAGAAATCTCCCTCTTAGATCCAAGCCTTCCCTCCTTGCTTCGTCGTCCTCAGCCCTTCTCCTTCGTCTCCCAAGTCTCCAGCAGCGATCTAGGGTTTGTTAGGGCCGAAATTGGGGTATTTTGTTCACTTAGAGAGTCCTAACACTTCTAAACACTCCTCTCCTCTTCAACTCTGAAAATCTATAATTATCTCCATTATTTCCAACATTTATCCCCCTAAAGGATGGGGAAGAGGCCTAATCTCGTGGTGAAGGGGTTAGGATGGGATAAGGGCTCCTCATTTGAATATATATGAGTTATTTTAAAGCTTATCTTACACCTTTTAATTTATTAATTAATTAGGTGCAAAATTAGCTGAATTTCCTCTCATCCCATGATGGGCTCTTCACATTTGGACCCATTCTTTTGTGTTTGGACCCTAATACATCTCATTACTAATTTAGCTTAATGGGTAATGATTTAATTCCCTTAATTTTCATTTATTCTATCTTTATTTTAATTAAATCTATTTATCTCTTATTTATAAATAAAATTTTATTTATTTAAGAATTTAAAAATCAAGGTTGCTACAGTTAATGTATGTTATAAGCTATATTACCATATATATTAAGTTCTGTTACAGTATGTTATTATGTAACAGAGCTTAATGTATACTATAACATGGAATGATATTTACTGTAACAAGACTTAACATAGGTTGTAATAGAGAATTATGTATACTATAATAGATGATAATATTTACTATAATAGAGCTTAATATATATTGTAACAGGGAATGATATTTATTGTAACAAGACTTAACATAGGTTGTAATAGAGAATTATGTTTACTATAATAGATGATAATGTTTACTGTAACAGAGCTTAATGTATATTGTAACAGGGAATGATATTTACTGTAACAAGACTTAACATAGGTTGTAATAGAGAATTATGTTTACTATAATAGATGATAATGTTTACTGTAACAGAGCTTAATGTATATTGTAACAGAGAATGATATTTACTGTAACAAGACTTAACATAGGTTGTAACAGAAAATTATATTTACTATAATAGATGGTAATGTTTACTGTAACAGTGCTTAATGTATATTTCAATAGGGAATGATATTTACTATAACAAGACTTAACATAAGTTGTAATAGAGATTATGTTTACTATAATAGATGATAATGTTTACTGTAATAGAGCTTAATATTGTAATAGGGAATGATATTTACTGTAACACAAGACTTAACATAGGTTGTAATAGAGAATTATATTTACTATAATAGATGATAATGTTTACTGTAACATAACTTAATGTATATTATAATAGGGAATAATATTTACTGTAATAAGACTTAACATATGCTATAATAGAGAATAAACATATATTGTAATAGAGAATAATGTTTACTGTAATTGAGTTAAACATATACTATAAGTAATGTCAAGACTTACTGTAAATGATGTGTATATTTACTGTAAGTGATATCAATACTTAATGAAATATATTATATGTTATATTGTAACACAAATGTAGTTGTAGCTTAATGGGTGAAGATATCTCATGTTGAGTTTGTGAAGACTTGGGTTCAAATCTTAGTACTTATAAACAAATAATTTTTTTTCTTTTGTAAAGCTTATAGTTGTAGTCTGTAAAGAAACTAAAAGCAGTGACTAAAAATTAAACTAACACAAAAAGTAAGGACTATATGACTTCTGATCTTCTGACAGGGGTTATAAATTAAGTCAACCTTCTGACAAGGATCTCTAATTAATTTGCCTTATATAGATAAATCTATCCCTAATATTGTAAAGGGTACACAAAGATGCTCACAATTTTGTCTATCTTTTTGTTAAAAGCTTTCTCCTTTATTAAAGTTAATTTTTGTGGGGTGGTCTTTCTCCTCTCAAGGGAATGCTTAGTACCGTATCATATCAGTTTTTTTTTTGCTATTTTCATATAATTAAAGTATTATGAACTGATTGTTAAAAGTCTACCAACCTACCTGTCAACCCTTTGTTTTTTTCCATCATTAAGATTGCTGATCCAAAATCTATGAAAAGTAAAATAGAAGGGTCTCAAAAATGGTTTTGAGATTTATAGATTGAAATTAGTTCTCAGATTTTATAATCAGTTTGTGCCATGATATTGATGTAATAAGAGGGGAGAACCTCAACTTATTTTTGGGTGTGGGAAGATGATGTTGAACTACCTCCTTTCCATTTTTCTATGCAATTACATTAGGGTGTTAGTTGTGGGTGTGTAGAGAGTACTTACTCTAATTGGGACTACTCTTCATTCACTGTTATAACATTTCTGACTTGTCATTCCAAAATCACATCCAAGTCCATCTGAAGATGAGAGGGCACTTGGTTCATGTCTAAAGACTCAAAGTACAGTCAAATCTCAAGAGGGGGAGAATAGAATTTGTCTTCAAATTCATTCTAAATAATATTAAATTATAAAAATTAATGCCAAACCATACCAGCACAATGAATATCCGCAAAAACAGTAAAAAAAATAAATATACCACACATAAGTGTAATCACGGGGGAGATAACCCCTTCTCTCAAAAGAAAACATAAATATATACCGAGATGAATATCACAAAAATAAAAAGAAGTGGTCCACACGGGACAGCCCATCTTTTTTTTTTCCCTTTTTTTGATTCATTTCTGCTGTGGATGGCCCTTGATTGATGAGTGATGAGTGATGAGTGATGAGTGATAAATACGCTTTTTCTTATCCCTCTCAAACACCTGTCGCCTTGGACAGTCCGCCAAACCTTTCGAGGTTTTCGAGGGGTCCTTTTCAATTATATATATAAATCTACCACTAAAATATTGTAAAGTGTACATAAACATGCTCACAATTTTATCCATATTTTATTTAGAAGTTTTCTTCTTTATTAAAGTTATTTTTTATGGCCAAGGGAACGCTTAGTACCATATCATACCCTTTTTTTGCTATTTTTCATATTGTTAAAGGATTATGGATTGATTGTTTCAAGTCTACCAACCTATCTGACAACCCTTTTTTTTTCCATCATTAAGATTGTCGATCCAAAAGCTATAACAAGTAAAATAGAAGGGGTCCCGAAAACGGTTTTGAGATGAGAGGGCACTTGGTTCTCAAAGTACAGGCAAATTTTGGGGGGTGGGAGTGGGGGAGAATTGAGTTTATCTTCAAATTCATTCTAAAAAATATTAAATTATAAAAATTAATGTCAAATCATACAAACACAATGAATATCCGTAAAAATAGTAAAAATTAAATATACTACACATAGGTGTAATCACAGGGATATAACCCCTCCCTCAAAGAAAACATAAATATATATTGAGATGAGTATCACAAAATAAAAAGAAGTGATCACCACAGAGGTTAATTGCATGAAATGATGTGCTGGATGAAATTTTACTAATTACCTCGAAATTGATGAAAGATCAGCAAAAAAACTTTCAAACTAAGTACCGGGCCTATTGTATAGTCGTGTTCGATGTAACTTCTTCTCGACCATATTTTATCTCGCATGTGTGAGAGATAGAGATTCTCTTCTTCCTCGTGTTTGGTCGGCCCAAGGGCAAGAACTAGGGCTGTCAATGGGCCGGCCGGCCCGACAGGCTCGAAATTAATGAAAGATTCTTTTCGGCCCGTGGTTTTTAATAGGACCTAAAAGTCCAGCCCGACTAAGCCCATGGGCCGAACTCGGGCTTTGAGTATGGCCCAATGGGCCGGCCAGCCCCGTTCTCTTTTCTTTTTTTCTTTTCAAAATCTTAATTTTACTTAGTTAAAATTGTTATTTTACTTATTTAAAAGTTAAAAACTCTCTTTTCAAACAAATTAAATAAGGAACATCAAAACTCTATTTAATTGAATGAGATTATAAGTTTAATATTATTAAATATATTAATTTTATTATTAATTTAATTTTTATTTAAGTATTCAGACCGGACCGGGTCTTAGTCGGGCTTTATAATTTTAAAAAAATATTGGACCCAGCCCAGCTCGGCCCGACATTGCTCGGACTTGGGCCGGGCTTGGGCTTTCATATTGATGAGTCGGACCTGGGCCGGGCTCATGTAAGCCCAGCCCGGGCCCGGCCCATTGACAGCCCTAGCAAGAACATGACATCTTCCTTTATAACTAATCTTGCCAGAGTAATTAGACATAGAGAATACACATTAGACTATATTAAGTGAAGCATTTATCCCTCATATAATGAAACTTGCAGATAGGGGTAGCTTCCTGTGCGGTGGGTTTTAACCCTGTGTGGGTGACAAAGAAGGTTATAATGAAAGAAAATAAAAGATAATTAGTCTAGCATGCCATGGTGAAATGAACCAGAGCAAGAGAAAGAGGAGCATGCATACATGTCGACCGTCCGATACATTGACGGATGGTAGGACTGTAAACGGAGCGGATACGGAGCGGATATGAGATTTTCGGTTCCGATCTGAATAGTTAATCGGATAGTTCGTATCCGCTCCGAATATAATTCAAATACGGAGCGGATAATTTAATCGGATAATTTTCGGATTCGGAGCGGATACAGATATTATCTGCTTCGAAAATATAAGCTTAATAAAATATATTAAGTGATCTAAAAATTAAAAAAAAATCTATAAAATTATAAAAAGTATAAATATAACAAAATACTCTCTAAACAAAAGATTAACATTAGATATATTATATATTTATAATTATATATGGATCATTAGATTTAAGATTTAATGGTCAAAAATAACTTCATTCGGAGCGGATCTTAAACGGAGCGGATCATCTGTTTCTGTATCCGCTCCGTTTATTATCCGGATAATATCCGTATCCGAAATCCGCTCGGCGATATTTGTAAACGGATAATATCCGGATAATCGGATATGAATCCGAATCGGATCCGGATATTATCCAGATCCGTTTACAGCCCTAACAGATGGTTGGTTCAGATAATGGACAACAATCTTGTGATGAGTACACGCTAACATAAAAAATGAACGTATACAATTTTTTCTTCTTGGGTCAACATGGAGACATGTATATTTTTGGGTTTTTTTATGTGTGCTTCATCGTGTTAGAAAGTATAATCAAGTTATAATCTATTTTATTTTTATATTTGTACTAAAAATAATAGTAGATGATTTTTTTCCACCACCTACTCTATCACCACTTGTCATAAAGGGACAAGGGTCAATAGAAGTTCACAACGTGATTTCATCTATGGAAATAGACCATAATATACCTTCGTCACAATAAAATAGTGACGTGTCTAAATATTAAATAATGCTTAATAGTAACTAAAATAGCTGGTAAAACAATATTTTCAGTATATTCTATAGTTCCATTGTGCAAGTGGCGACAAGATTTATTGGCGAAACAAAATTATCTAACAGAATTTTTATACAAATAAAAAAAAAATAGATTAATTATGAACCAATTATATGTTTTTAGACCTTATATCTTTTCGGTGATGAACATATATATGATCACCAATCAATCATTTTATTGCACTAAACTTTTTTTTTGGTAACAAAAGACTCCGCCTTGAGTGACTTTACAAACTCAATCAGAGATTGATTTTTGTAAATCCTAAGATCAGGACTTGGTGACTCCTAATTGCCGTACACATTATATTTACATTAATATATGATTACATATATCATAAACACATTATGCACAGGCCGGTCTGCATATGAATTTAGGACCTCAAACTCCATATTCCAACACTTCACAATCTAATAATTGTGATACATGTATCTATAAGGATATACATATTAATTATGTTTGTACATTAATATGATATGTATATATGCAATGATTATATATATATATAAAGACTTCTGGCGGATCGGCTGATCCTACCAATCCCATCCCAATCAGATCCAGATCAGCCCATTATATTATACATATATATTATTTAAGTTTATTTACTTAAAATATTCCATGTAAATAAGAATATATCCCCCTTTGAATCTAATAAAATAGTAAAAAAAATCATATCTCTTGTCAATGAAAAGTCAACTCTTCTATCTAAGAAGAAAATCATGATTTTGGTGATTTCATCAAAATATCAACTTTCTAATCTCTCATAACTTGGTCTAACTAAAAATTTCATAATTCAAATAATCATATGGAATTCCAAAAATCCAAAATCCGGTGAAATATGTCAAACGTATACTTGACTTCTCCAAGGGACTCACTTTCCTACTCTTAGTGGAGTAAGTGAGTCATTTGGAGAAGTCACATGTACGTTTGACTTATTTCACCAGATTTTAAATTTTTAGTATTCCATATGGTTTATTTGAATTATAAAATTTTTAGTTAAGTTAAATTATAAGGGATTAGAAAGCTAGCGTTTTGATGAGATTACCAAAATCGTGATTTTCTTCTTAGATCGAAGAGTTGACTTTTATTAGTTAGAGAGATGATTTTTTGATATTTTTATTGGATTTACATGTCATATCTTAAGTAAATGAAACTTCAAATATAAACATGTACTTTCTTATTTACAGGTAAATAAGGTATCATCGTTGACATTGCTCTGTATTGTAATAGGTAAATAAGTATCATAATTGTCATTGCTCCGTATTGTAATGTTATTTGTTTGTGATTTTTTACAAAAAAAAAAAATTTGTGAAGTTCTTGAATTTACTGATTTTTTGCATTTTCCCTCGTTCTTTCTGATTTTCCCAACATTTTCTTAAACATAATTAATTTTTTATTCTGGCCGATCCAGGATCAGCCAGATTTCCTAAAATTGGATCTGATCCCGATCCGGATTGGGATCGGCCCGGACCGATTCAGGGGTCCGATCCAATCCTGCCTTCTATGAAATGCGAGGGCCCATGTGTGCAGTAAACTTCTTATATATATGCTGGATTGTATGCTTTTTGCGGGATATTAGGAATTTAGGACTACCTGTTGTCTGTGTGACTGAGATGGGGACAATGGACTGTTTCTTTATTGTCTGCTCCTTTGCTTAGAAAGATTATCTATAGTTACTTTGGAGGTGGGCACTGCTCACTGCCCCACTGAATGTGCGAAGAAGCTGTTTTTAGGATGACATTATTAGTGGCATCCCATGTTAGACAGTTTACTGTTTCAATATGGTGACCATTTGGGTGGGGAGAATGATAGAATCTTCAGGCATAAAGATAGAACATCAGCCAGAGTTTTTTATTTTTAGCTGTCACAGGGAGTTTGGATGGGCCAAACTTTTATGTATACTACGCAGTGAATTACAGGAAGTTCCTTTTGGTCTTTTTGTGTAGGTATAGAGTAATAGAATGTCATGTTTGTTATATGTTCTGTGGAGAGTGAGTTTTGAGAGCATATTGCTCCTATGTTTCTATATTGCCTTTCCTTTATCATTTAATGCCTTTTGTTTTACTCTCCACTTTCTTTCCAAGAAAGTGAACGTTATACCTCTCCTTTCTTATTTATATTATTCAATTACTTAGCTTCTTTTGTTGCAATTGGATAATGATGGGCTTATTCATGGATCCTTTTCCTGACATTTACCAAATGTGATGAAGCTAAGGGTCAATGACTCGGCATCGTGTAGCATGTGCACCTAGTTATAAGTATCTTCTCCCTAACTGGGCATGCATAGTCATGCACATAGCTTCCAGAATGTGCTGATCATGGTCCGGGTTGGGATTGACAAATGCTCTTCAGACTATGACCATTATGTGATTCTTAGTCATGCATCAGTATCCCTCCAGTTGTAAGTTTTGATGCAACTAGGGCTCAAATAAGCTGATCCATCTGAACAATGTGTTGACATATGAAGATCTTTCAAATAATCAACAGAAGTAACTCTTCTTCTCCCCTTCTGAAAGTAAGTTCCTCTGTTTAACAAAGTTCTTTTTCTTGCCTCTAACTGATGAACAGTGTAAGGCCCTCGATTTTTGCTGCATTTTTGCATGTAAATAATTCGTGTCGTATATGTACCTATGTATGTATCTACGTATGTAGTAATTAGTATACTTATGTGTGTATGTGTATAATTTAGGTATAAATAATGTATGTATGCTTGATGGTAGTGTGTGCACAAGACTATATGGATATTACATGTATATGTACAGTCCGAAAGGACCGATGGACAGTCCGAAAGGACTATCCAGACGCTCGAGGACATGTTGAGGGCGTGTGTTCTGGATTGGAAAGATGATTGGGAGCGTCATTTACCTCTTGTGGAGTTCGCATACAACAACAGCTTTCATGTGAGTATTGGTATGGCTCCATTCGAGGCGTTGTATGGTAGGCCCTGCAGATCTCCGTTATGTTGGGAGGAGACTGGTGATAGGCAGTTGATCGGACCGGAGTTAGTTCAGGAAACTTCGGATAAGATCCAGCTTATCAGGAAGAGGCTTGTTGCGGCACAGGATAGGCAGAAGAGTTATGCCGACAACAGAAGAAAGGATTTGGAGTTCGAGGTTGGCGATCATGTCTTCTTGAAGATATCGCCTACTCGTGGTGTCGTCAGATTTGGCCGGCATAGTAAGTTGATCCCTAGGTTCATTGGCCCATATGAGATTCTCAGACGTTTGGGCAGCGTGGCATATGAGCTAGCATTACCCCCAGCTTTGGCTAGCGTTCACCCTGTGTTCCACGTATCGATGCTCAGAAAGTATGTCTGAGATCCGTCTCATGTGATAGTCATGAGCCAGTGAAGATCCAGTCAGATCTTTCGTATGTCGAGCAACCAGTAGCTATTCTTGACCGGAAGGTTCAGCATCTCCGGAACAGAGAATTGCATCGGTGAAGGTCCTATGGCGGAACTTCTCACGAGAGGAGGCTACTTGGGAGCTTGAGGATGCGATGAAGAAGAAGTATCCCCTTTTGTTTGAGTAGTGTCGTTCTAACTTCGAGGACGAAGTTTCTTTTAAGGGGAGAGGGTGTAAGGCCCTCGATTTTGCTGCATTTTGCATGTAAATAATTCGTGTCGTATATGTACCTATGTATGTATCTACGTATGTAGTAATTAGTATACTTAGTGTGTATGTGTATAATTTAGGTATAAATAATGTATGTATTGCTTGATGGTAGTGTGTGCACAAGACTATATGGATATTACATGTATATGTACATGATGTGCATGGATTCTGCATGTTTTAGACTTCTGGCCGAAGGCCAGATTGGCGTCAACCCCATAGCCGTTGATGTGGTGTCAGCGTCAATCCCATGGACGCCAACACTAATCCCAGCGTCCAACGATGTGGACGCCAACTTCTCTGACCTGCTGCGTTGCAGAGCCAGAAATTCCGGAACCAGGCAATCACCCATTGGGAGCTGTCTCCCAACGGTCTGAGAGCCATCATGTCACCTGTAACGCCCCGACGCGGAATATCGGAGCGGGATTACAGTTATTAAATAGTACAGAGCGAGAATAAATAACAAACCATTGCACAATTGGATAACACCAATTAAACTCCAATTTCATTAATAATCCAACAACCTCCATTACATTCACTAATAACTCATTAACTGACTAATACATCAACGTATCAGAGCCAAAACTAGGGCCCAGAGTACTTTATTCAAAATCAAACTATTACATAAATGACTATCTGACTCACTAACTCATAACTATACTAACTGACTATACTAGAAAGTCTTGGTTGCTGGAAAGGGTCACTCCTGAGCATCATCCTCAGTCCCGTCCTCGTGAGTGTGGTCATCGTCATACTCGCCTGAAACACATTAAATAAAAATGCAGGATGAGCGAATAACGCTCAGTAGGACTTAATATCTCATGTAAACAAGCAGGCTTAAAGTGTTTAACCTTTTATCAAGCAGGATAACTAACAGGAACGAGCAAGTACGAGAACGATCAGGTATAGTCGTGCCAGTAAGTTCACAAGACAAGAATACCTTCATAGGTAACAAGTACAAAAGATTTGGCCATATTTCAAGTTAACAAGTAATTGCACAGCAGTGCACAAGTCACGATAGCAAGTAAAGCAAGTAACATGCGTTTGGTCGATCATTTTATCAACCACAAGTCAAGTATCATGTACAGGAATGTTTGTGAATTGTCTTAGATTAAATCTTGATAGTCATGCGTTTGGTGTATGCCATCACCTGATCATTAGACCCTCGCGAGTTATAGCCTTTCAGGTGCTCCTCCCAAGGACCAGATCGGGCCCTTATTATGTTGCCTAGCATAGTCATGTTTGTTATCTTAGACAATCACAAGAATGGCCAAGAGAGTACCAAGAATAGATGAGAGTAGTAGATGAACTAGACGAGAGTGTAGAGAGACGTGAACAGATGAGAGTATCGAGATAGTAGATGAGATAGGGACATTTCCGTAAAAAGACGAGAAACACGCGATAGTAACGGTTGCACGGCACCAGGTCGGGTACCGGCAGTCTGGTAGAAGTCACAACCGCCCACTAGCTGTGCTATGAACACAGGCTAGATGGTTCGGCGTAATCCCAAGATAAGAGAGAACACTAAGGCCATGGATCGTACTGATCCCTAAGGTGTAACGGGTTTTAGGGTACAACCAGCTCGTTGACTAAGGACGTGCGCCAAAGCCAAGAAGACTTACGGAGGTCTTGACAAGTTTCCCTAGTCCAGTCGAGAGTATTCCCGGTGGAGAGGTGGTCCAAGTCAAGGGAAAGTGTGTAAAAACGGGTCCGTCGTGCCTCGAGTGCTCGAAGGCCGAGGGAAAACGGTAACGGTAGATAAAATGCGCGAGTAAAAAGAAACAATTGTATTTAACAAAATAGGGTAATTTAATCATTTATTTCGATAATTTACCGAATACATTATTGCTAATTTATCAAGGTCAAATGGTAATTTACAATGTTATGTGTGTGCAAGTGTAAAGAAATCTTGAGGATATGATAAGTCGTGCAAATGTCATTTTTATTAATTTAACAAGTCAAATTAATTATAACATGGTTTAATCATGGCTAATTAAGGGTTAAATAGCCAAAACAGCAGGGCATGTACACAATTTAATAGTTCTGGCCGAAATCTTTGAAACGCGACGGACCTACCCGTCGCGATTCAAGTCGCGACAGGGCGGTCGGGCGCGACACGGGGTCCTGGCCGGCCTGGCTCGGACCGGGGTGAATCGCGGCGTCACAGGACGTCGCGTTCTTGACGCGACATGCCGGCAGGGCGCGACACGGATGATATCGCGGCGGGTCGCGCCGTCGCGATAATAGGTGGTTGCCCTTTTTTCCCTTTTTCTCAGGTCGAGTCATCTGTGATACAGGGACATTCTAAATTCCGTATAAAATATCACGGTGATCCAAAAAGCACGAAACCAGTTTCAAACGAAAGTAGACATGTATATCTATCAACATGCATGATTAATTTGAAAATAGACAAGGTTTAGATATACATTGATCAGGTTACTTTTGGTGACCTAAACAGGCGCAGTCAGGGTTCAATGAATTAATTAGAGGTGTATACATGATGAAAAATTCTGAAACCAGCGGCGTTTGAAAGCTAACATGTATTAGTATTTATGATAATTTTATCATAGAATGATGTCAAGTTTGCATGAGGTTAAAAGGAAACAAGGAGGGTCGAGTGCACAGGTCTGATAGATATTCAAAGATTTAATTCTCCCTCATGGGAGATCGAAATCAAGCAAGACCAGGGGCGTTTGAAATATAGTAAGATGTAGTATGTCAGGAATTTTATCATGGCATGAGAGCAAGTACACGTCTGGAATTAGAGAAAACATGAGATCTCAGTTCTTGAGAACAGCAGAATTTCACGAATTAAATTCGCTCAAATGGATGAACGAAATACCACGAAATCATAGGGCTTTTGAAGAGGTACATGAAGGCTACCTAGGGTAATTATTTCACGATTTTTGCTTGAGAGATTGCCTACCTTTTGTCGAGTCCAAGAAAACCCTAAGTTGAAGACGAAAAACGGGAAAACCTTCTTGCTCCAAGCCTTCTCCTCCTTGCTCCTTTGTCTCCAGCCCTTCTCCTCTTTCTCTAGAGCTCTAGCCACGAAAATGGGTTGCTAATGATGAGTTTTTTGGTGTATATGGCCAACTATAGGAGTCCTAGTCATTATAAGAGTCCTCCTTTCCATTAAACTCTAAATTTCCTTCTTTATCTCCCACTTTTTCTTATTTATCCACTTAATATGGCTAGGGAGAGAGCTAATTTCGTGGCCAAAGGGTTAGGGTGGTGTAAGGACTCTTATTTAAGATATATATGAGTTATTTAGCATTTATCTTAACCCTTTCCTATTTATTTAATTATTAGGTACGAATTTCACCTATTTACCTCTCATTCCATGATGGGCTAACCCTATTTGGGCCCATTTCATTGGGTTTGGGTTATTAGAGTAACCCATTAATAATTTAGCTTAATGGGTATTGCTTTAATTCCCATTTATACAATGCATTCTCCCTTTATTCCAATTAAATCAATTTATTTCATTTATTTAAATAAAATTTATTTTATTTGGATTTTAAAAATCCAGGGTGCTACATCCTCCCCCTCTTAAAAAGAATTTGGTCCCCAAATTCATATAATCGTAAGAGGAAGAATGACTTACTGAATAATTCCGGATAATTCCGGCGCATTGTAGCTTCAGGCTCCCACGTGGCCTTTCAACTTCGTGATTTCTCCATAATATCTTCACCACGGGTATGGCTCGATTCCGAAGCTGTTGCATCTTCTTGTCTAGAATCTTCACTGGCCTTTCTTCATAGGTCATATCTTTGTTCAGAGTGATATCATCATAGCTAATTACGTGAGATGGATCATACACGTACTTCCTTAGCATTGACACATGGAATACATTGTGTACTGTAGAGAACTGGGGAGGTAGTGCTAGTCGGTACGCCATCTCGCCAACTCTATCTAATACCTCAAATGGACCTATGAATCTTGGTCTTAGCTTGCCTTTCATCCCAAACCGTTGAAATCCTCGGGTCGGGGATACTTTGAGCATCACATGGTCTCCAGTCTGAAATTCTAAGTCCCTTCTTCTTTTATCAGCATAGCTCTTCTGCCTGGACTGAGCTACCTTAATTCTGTCTCTGATAATTTGTATGTCTCTGCTAGTATTTTGTACCATGTCTGGTCCCAGCCATTGCTGCTCACCTACTTCATTCCAGCACACTGGCGATCTACAGCTTCTGCCATACAGAGCTTCGAATGGTGCCATCTTAATGCTGGCCTGATAACTGTTGTTGTAGGCGAATTCTATTAGTGATAGTTGTTCATTCCAATAACCTTCAAAATCTATAGTGCAGGCACGTAGCATGTCCTCCACTATCTGGTTGGTCCTTTCTGTCTGTCCATCCGTCTGTGGGTGGAAAGCAGTACTAAAATTGAGTTTAGTGCCTAAGGCAGTTTGGAGTCCCTTCCAGAATCTAGAAGTGAACCTAGGGTCACGATCTGAGACAATGGATACTGGAACTCCATGTAGTCTGACTATCTCTTTTACATATAACGCTGCAAGCACATCAACACTCCAAGTGCTTTTAACTGCTAGAAAATGTGCGGACTTGGTCAATCGGTCCACTATGACCCAGATTGCATCGAGTCCACCACGAGTTCGGGGTAAACCCATGATGAAATCCATTCCGATGCTTTCCCACTTCCATTCGGGTATGTCCAGGGGTCTAAGTACACCCGCAGGACGCCGATGTTCTGCCTTTACTTGCTGACAAGTGAGGCAGTGCGCAGCATGCTCAGCTACCTCACGCTTCATATTTGTCCACCAAAATGACCTTTTCATGTCTTGGTACATCTTGGTTGCACCTGGGTGGATTGTGTACTTGGTCTTGTGGGCTTCATCCATTAGCTGTCTTTTAAGCTCTTCATTGTCAGGCACACAAGTCCTGGCTTGGAATAATATTCTTCCATCCTCAGTGATGGAGAAATCTGGCTTGTCAGCTATGGTCTCCCTGACTCGAATTAAGAATGGGTCATTATCTTGCTGCTTCCTGATCTCGACAAGGATGTCGGGTTGAGCTCTAAGATTAGCAACTATCATCTTGTCACTTCTCTTTTCGATGTTCAGATCTAGACTGGCGAACTGTTCTAACAATTGCATCTCGCCCATGACTAGACAGGATAAGGAAGCTACTGGCTTTCTACTAAGTGCATCAGCTACTGCATTACCTTTGCCTGGGTGATATTGAATATTGAAATCGAAATCTTTCAAGTACTCCAGCCATCTTCGTTGTCTCATGTTAAGCTCTTTCTGAGAAAACAAGTACTTCAAACTCTTATGGTCGGAGTAGACAATAAATTGCTCTCCTCCAAATCTTAAGTGCAAATACCACTGCAGCCAGTTCTAGGTCATGGACTGGGTAGTTGACTCATGTGGCTTCAACTGTCTTGAAGAATATGCTATCACTTTCTCATTCTGCATTAACACGCAGCCTAGACCGATTCCAGATGCATCAGTGTAGACTGAGAATCCTAAGCCCTCGGCTGGTAATGCGAGGACAGGTGCAGATGTTAACAATTTCTTGAGTGTCTGAAAGCTCTTCTCACATTCCTTGCTCCAGACATAGGGATTCTCCTTCCGCGTAAGACGCGTAAGAGGTACTGCTATCTTGGAGAAGTCTTTTATGAATCGTCTGTAGTATCCAGCCAGTCCAAGAAAACTTCTAATCTCTGTGACATTGGTCGGCCTTTCCAATTGAGTACAGCTTCAACCTTGGAAGATCGACAGCGATACCATCCTTGGATATCACATGGCCCAGAAATGACACCTCCTCGAGCCAGAATTCACACTTGCTCAATTTGGCGTAGAGTTGGTTGTCCCGCAAGATTTGCAGAGCGATCCTCAGATGCTCCTCGTGCTCTTCTTGGGTCTTGGAGTATATGAGAATATCATCAATGAATACCACGACGAACTTGTCGAGGTAGGGTCGGTAGATGTGTTCATTAATTGCATAAAAGCTGCAGGAGCATTGGTTGGTCCAAAAGGCATGACTACAAATTCATAATGACCGTACCTGCTCCTGAAAGCTGTCTTGTAAATGTCTGCATCTTTAATTCTCATCTGATGATATCCCGATCTAAGGTCAATCTTAGAAAAATATTTTGCTCCGATATCTGATCAAATAACTCATCGACACGTGGCAGAGGGTACTTGTTCTTGATAGTGAGATTGTTCAACTGCCTGTAATCGATACACAACCTCATAGATCCGTCCTTCTTCTTGACGAACAACACTGGTGCTCCCCAAGGAGAAGTACTTGGCCTAATAAAACCCTTTTCTAGAAGTTCCATCAGTTGCTCTTTCAACTCTTTCAGTTCAGCAGGGGACATCCTGTAGGGTTGACGTGAAACCGGTGCAGCTTCAGGTGCGAGATCAATTGAGAAATTCACATCTCTCTCAGGTGGAATGCCTGCTAGCTCATCGGGAAACACATCAGGGTATTCTTGCACTATGTGGATGTCTGATATCTTAACTGTTTTCCTTTCAACTACGATGGCGGCAAGAAACGCCACACTCCCTTTCTTATCATGTTATGTGCTTTGATAGCAGAGACGAGAGACAAGTGTCTCTTATGTCTACGTCCTGTGAAGGTCAATTAGGGAATTCACTGAAGGAAATCTTCCCCTCTACAATCCACGATAGCCCCATACATGGATAGCCATCGGCTCCAGAATAACATCGTAGCCCTCCATGGGCATACAGATCAAGTCAGCTCTTAGATTGAGTTCACCAATCTTAACATCAGCTAATGGATAATAGTTATTCAATTGAGCCCTTTCTCCTAGTGGTGTTGTGACAGGTAGTGTAAAACCCATAGATGCAGGTTTCTCCTTTAATGTGTCAGCAAATGCTTGTGATATAAATGAATGCGTGGCACCAGTATCGAACAAAACAAATGCTGATTGAGAAAAGACTGGTAAAGTACCTTCAACAACTCCACCTTCCTCGGTGGTCTCAACCTCTTGCAGGGCCTGCAGTTGCCTGGTTTCTTTTGTCCCATAGGACGCTTCTCCTTCTCTTGCTCCTTCAGCACAGGGCACTCAGAAATGCGGTGATTGCGATTTCCGCAACGCAGGCAGGCGCCTACTTTTCTCCAGCACTCAGCGGCAGTGTGACCAGGCTTGTCACAATGCTCACAGTTGGTCTTGTTGGTGTTTGGGGAGTAGGTATCTTGGGCTTTCGTTCCTGGCTTGGCCCTCCAGTGATGTTGAACGGCCGCTTTTTGCCATTTGTGGGCTTGCTGGAGGAACCGGATGCTGGTTCCTTCTTGACTAGTCTCCCCTTGATGCGATCAGTCAGATCGGTCGCATCTTCTAGTAACTGAGCCTTCTTGACCATTTCAGCATATGTCTGAATGTCCATGGGTGCAAGTTGGGTAATATATGACGGCTTAAGCCCATTAAGAAATCGCCTCGCCTTCATTTCTCTGTGCTAACAAGGTGGTTGGCATAGCGTGCCAATCGGGAGAATTGCGCTTCATATTCAGCGACAGTAAGGTGCCTCTGCTTCAGTGCAGCAAATTCTGAGGCTTTTCTCTCCTGGACTCTTTCAGAAAAATACTTGGAGTTGAAATGCTCCTTGAATTCCTCCCAGGTAAACTGTGCATCTGCCCTGGTGGCTTCCACAGATTCCCACCACGCACGGGCGTCCCGTTCAAGCTGAAATGTTGCCAGTAAAAGCTTGTCCCCATCCGCGCATTGCATGACGCGGAAAAACACGTTCTGTCTCCTTAAGCCAATTTTCTGCCTCATCGGGATCAGTGGTCCCGCTGAATCGGGGTGGATTCAGATTGCGGAAATTCCTGTGTAATTCTCCAGCTCCTCGGTTGTTGTTATTATTGTGTTTGCTCCAGCAGCCTGAAGTAAAGCCTGGGTAAGCTGCTGGATAGTCTGCTGCATGTCACGGAGTTGAGCACGCTCCGCTGCCATTGCTAGTATTTAAGTTCCTTCAAAAGAGAATTTTAAATGTAAGTCGTTGAGTTTGCACTAAGTTTGTGCGTGTGTGAGTTCATTTTATCTCATTACCCTTGGTTCTACCCATCTCACATAGGTACGGAATTAGACTCTAAGTCAAGGAAAGTCAAACCTAGATCATCCTATACTTAAGAATAACCTAGGCTCTGATACCACAAAACTGTAACGCCCCGACGAGGAATATCGGAGCGGGATTACAGTTATTAAATAGTACAGAGCGAGAATAAATAACAAACCATTGCACAATTGGATAACACCAATTAAACTCCAATTTCATTAATAATCCAACAACCTCCATTACATTCACTAATAACTCATTAACTGACTAATACATCAACGTATCAGAGCCAAAACTAGGGCCCATAGTACTTTATTCAAAATCAAACTATTACATAAATGACTATCTGACTCACTAACTCATAACTATACTAACTGACTACTACTAGAAAGCCTTGGTTGCTGGAAAGGGTCACTCCTGAGCATCATCCTCAGTCCCGTCCTCGTGAGTGTGGTCATCGTCATACTCGCCTGAAACACATTAAATAAAAATGCAGGATGAGCGAATAACGCTCAGTAGGACTTAATATCTCATGTAAACAAGCAGGCTTAAAGTGTTTAACCTTTTATCAAGCAGGATAACTAACAGGAACGAGCAAGTACGAGAACGATCAGGTATAGTCGTGCCAGTAAGTTCACAAGACAAGAATACCTTCATAGGTAACAAGTACAAAAGATTTGGCCATATTTCAAGTTAACAAGTAATTGCACAGCAGTGCACAAGTCACGATAGCAAGTAAAGCAAGTAACATGCGTTGGTCGATCATTTTATCAACCACAAGTCAAGTATCATGTACAGGAATGTTTGTGAATTGTCTTAGATTAAATCTTGATAGTCATGCGTTTGGTGTATGCCATCACCTGATCATTAGACCCCCGCGAGTTATAGCCTTTCAGGTGCTCCTCCCAAGGACCAGATCGGGCCCTTATTATGTTGCCTAGCATAGTCATGTTTGTTATCTTAGACAATCACAAGAATGGCCAAGAGAGTACCAAGAATAGATGAGAGTAATAGATGAACTAGACGAGAGTGTAGAGAGACGTGAACAGATGAGAGTATCGAGATAGTAGATGCGATAGGGACATTTCCGTAAAAAGGCGAGAAACACGCGATAGTAACGGTTGCACGGCACCAGGTCGGGTACCGGCAGTCTGGTAGAAGTCACAACCGCCCACTAGCTGTGCTATGAACACAGGCTAGATGGTTCGGCGTAATCCCAAGATAAGAGAGAACCACTAAGGCCATGGATCGTACTGATCCCTAAGGTGTAACGGGTTTTAGGGTACAACCAGCTCGTTGACTAAGGACGTGCGCCAAAGCCAAGAAGACTTACGGAGGTCTTGACAAGGTTTCCCTAGTCCAGTCGAGAGTATTCCAGGTGGAGAGGTGGTCCAAGTCAAGGGAAAGTGTGTAAAAACGGGTCCGTCGTGCCTCGAGTGCTCGAAGGCCGAGGGAAAACGGTAACGGTAGATAAAATGCGCGAGTAAAATAGAAACAATTGTATTTAACAAAATAGGGTAATTTAATCATTTATTTCGATAATTTACCGAATACATTATTGCCTAATTTATCAAGGTCAAATGGTAATTTACAATGTTATGTGTGTGCAAGTGTAAAGAAATCTTGAGGATATGATAAGTCGTGCAAATGTCATTTTTATTAATTTAACAAGTCAAATTAATTATAACATGGTTTAATCATGGCTAATTAAGGGTTAAATAGCCAAAACAGCAGGGCATGTACACAATTTAATAGTTCTGGCCGAAATCTTTGAAACGCGACGGACCTACCCGTCGCGATTCAAGTCGCGACAGGGCGGTCGGGTGCGACACGGGGTCCTGGCCGGCCTGGCTCGGACCGGGGTGAATCGCGGCGTCACAGGACGTCGCGTTCTTGACGCGACATGCGGCAGGGCGCGACACGGATGAATATCGCGGCGGGTCGCGCCGTCGCGATAATAGGTGGTTGCCCTTTTTTCCCTTTTTCTCAGGTCGAGTCATCTGTGATACAGGGACATTCTAAATTCCGTATAAAATATCACGGTGATCCAAAAAGCACGAAACTAGTTTCAAACGAAAGTAGATATGTATATCTATCAACATGCATGATTAATTTGAAAATAGACAAGGTTTAGATATACATTGATCAGGTTACTTTTCGGTGACCTAAACAGGCGCAGTAGGGTTCAATGAATTAATTAGAGGTGTATATATGATGAAAAATTCTGAAACCAGTGGCTTTTGAAAGCTAACATGTATTAGTATTTATGATAATTTTATCATAGAATTATGTCAAGTTTGCACGAGGTTAAAAAGGAAACAAGGAGGGTCGAGTGCACAGGTCTGATAGATATTCAAAGATTTAATTCTCCCTCATGGGAGATCGAAATCAAGCAAGACCAGAGGCGTTTGAAAGATAGTAAGATGTAGTATGTCAGGTAATTTTATCATGGCATGAGAGCATGTACACGTCGGGAATTAGAGAAAATATGATATCTCAGTTCTTGAGAACAGCAGGATTTCACGAATTAAATTCGCTCAAATGGATGAATGAAATACCACGAAATCATAGGGCTTTTGAAGAGGTACATGAAGGCTACCTAGGGTAATTATTTCATGATTTTTGCTTGAGAGATTGCCTACCTTTTGTCGAGTCCAAGAAAACCCTAAGTTGAAGACGAAAAACGGGAAAACCTTCTTGCTCCAAGCCTTCTCCTCCTTGCTCCTTTGTCTCCAGCCCTTCTCCTCTTTCTCCAGAGCTCTAGCCACGAAAATGGGTTGCTAATGATGAGTTTTTTGGTGTATATGGCCAACTATAGGAGTCCTAGTCATTATAAGAGTCCTCCTTTCCATTAAACTCTAAATTTCCTTCTTTATCTCCCACTTTTTCTTATTTATCCACCTAATATGGCTAGGGAGAGAGCTAATTTCGTGGCCAAAGGGTTAGGGTGGTGTAAGGACTCTTATTAAGATATATATGAGTTATTTAGCATTTATCTTAACCATTTCCTATTTATTTAATTTATTAGGTACGAATTTCACCTATTTACCTCTCATTCCATGATGGGCTAACCCTATTTGGGCCCATTTCATTGGGTTTGGGTTATTAGAGTAACCCATTAATAATTTAGCTTAATGGGTATTGCTTAATTCCCATTTATACAATGCATTCTCCCTTTATTCCAATTAAATCAATTTATTTCATTTATTTAAATAAAAATTTATTTTATTTAGATTTTAAAAATCTAGGGTGCTACATCACCCTGTGCGTGGGAGAGAAGTCTCTCCCATATGTCTAAACCCGAATTTGTTCCCCAACCCTTCTCTTTACCCTTTTGCAAGAGAGGAGAAGAAACCCTACTTTTTGAACTGAGGAAAACCCCCACTTTGGAACCCAAAAAATCCGAACTTCTGGAGCTTGATCCGGCCACCTGCTGCTTCAAGGAGTTTGCTGGATCGACGAGGAAGGCCTCCCCGACCTCGGCTTGCTGTGGAGATGCTCAGGAACCCGGAGTAAAGCGTTTCTAAGAGCTTCTTGGGACAGCCCAAGGAGAGCTTCACCGAGCCCTAGATCCATTGGTGTGTTTTTCCAAAGGCAAGTACCCTACTCATAACGTCCATGTATGTGTCTAGGATGGTTTTACAATTTTTATGAATTTTCCCTCGAGTCCTAGACCCCCAAATTCACCCCATCTTAGGAGGTCGAGTCTGTGTTTCTGCACAGACCTGACATTGACGGCAATGTCCCTGGTCGCTAAGATCATGCTTAGCGTCCATCGGCTATGCCGTTTACCTTGAATTAGCGGCCAGAGACCGCCGCCAAGTTCATCTGGACAGAACAGTGACCTGTTTTGCCCTTCTATACAACTATTTCGATATGTTTCACGTTGAGGATATACTGTAAACCATTTATATGCTATGTATATTGTTGATGTGATGGATGTGGTGTGTGGATGGAGTATCATGAATGATGGACTTAATTATTTCATGAAGATACATGTGTGATGAGCTCCAATCTTGTTAAACCATGTTTGCATGATTTAGGACAAGTCTAAATGCCTAATTTGTGAGGATTATGCATATGAGGTTCAGTCCCTGTTCTAAATTTTTGAGATTATTCCATGCTTGTGTGAATATTGCAAAAATTGTTAGGGAAAAATAGAGATCATGCTAGATCATGATAAATCTTCCATAAATTAATGGATTGTCCATAAATTCAGGAATAAATTCTGTAGTTCCATGCCTGTTAGGGTTCAGACAGTGAGTGGCTAAAACTGTGTTTGTATATAATTCCATGTTAAGTTGAATTGTGGATGGCATGGGAAATGGATGTTTGAATTTCTGTAATCTGTTTTAGTTCAGAAAAATCTGAAAATTTGCATGAGGAATCCTAAAACCGAAATTTGCATGTGGTTAAAGTTTCAGGTCGTTTGGACCCGTATTTAATGTAATATGAATTTTTCATGTAAATATGAATTATGCATGCCAATGTGAAACAATTCGATTTAGGTGTAATCCGACCTGATCGGTGATATTTACCTGAATGTAGATTTTGAAATCTATAGTGTCATGTTAGGAAAATAGAGAAATGTGAATGTGAGAGAGAAAGTAAATAGAATGAGAGTGATATATGTAAACCCATGTGTAAAATGTGTAATGTGTAAAGTGTGCCAAGTGTGACATTGCTTCCACAGAGGGCAGTGGAACCGTATCGGGGAAAAGTCCCCCTGAGAAGGTTCAATGTGTAAGTGACCCTAAGGGCATTAGGGGGAAATCCTGGAGATGGACAAGTACCACTGGTTAGGGTGGAGACTTGTTCTCCCGGTCTGCGCAGTCCAAGAGTCGTCATTGTATTGCCTAGATGGCGTCTATGTGATGTGATGTGTTGTGTCCTTCTTTGGTGGTTTGGACTATGTGTCACGGCACTAAATGTGGAAGTGAACAATGTGTAATGTGTATGTGTAAAGTGCAATTTATGTGAATTGAAAATTTGTGTAAAGAAAATGTGAAACCAAAATGTGAGGATATGATATTGTAATCCATGTTGTGACAAATCTGAAACCATGTTAAATCAGTAGCTTCATTATGCTAGGATCATGTTTATATGTGTAAAATGCCTAGAATCCATGCTAGGGACAATTAACAAGTATGTGCACAAAATTCCATGTTTGGTTGTTCACATGTTGTATTTTAAATAACATTGTAGCTCTCATGTGTAGGGTTATGGAGGCTAAATCATGTGAAAACCAGCAAGTTAAAGTATGTAAAATGTTGTGTACATGCACAAGAATGTGTAGATTCCATGCTAGGTGTGTTTTGTTTCATGTACGTAGAGAAAATCATGCTAAGTGCTCTCATGTTTTAGTTAAAATGCAAGGTAGAATTTCATGAGTAGGAATGATTAGAGAACATGTGTTAGGAATTTATCTTGATAAGGAAATCTGAAAGCATGCATCATGTGTTCACTTATAGAATCATCATGATTGTTATTCATTGCAAACGTTAAGCATGATATATGTTGAGTTTTTGCAATTGTGTGTGTAGAGCCTACTATGACATGTACGTGTATGGTATGAGTGGTGTTACTTGCTGAGTCTTTAGACTCACTACTTGCTTCGGCGTACAGGTGTAGTTGGTGACGTGGCACCGTTGGAGGAGACGGTGGAGACGGACTCCGAGCGCGGAGATTAGTCTTTGGAGTACTTTGTGACTTTTGTATTTCATCGTATGTAAATTGGACGTTGTATTAGCGTTATCATGAAAAGAATGTATAATGGTGGACATCTATGTATTTAATTTTCAGCAATTTAAATTATGTGAACTTTTAAGTTCTTTAATATTATTGCAATTTCATGTATGTTAAATGTGGATGATGAATGAATGAAGACAGTAGTTCTTTTTACTTCTGCTACTCTGTTCTATATTCACGTGTATCTCAGCTGAATGTATTGTTGGGTAAATGTCCCACTGTGGTGGCGCTTACTATACCGACGTGGGTTGGTATAACCGTACCGGTATAATGAGGGTCGTCACAGAGATTGGTATCAGAGCGACGGTTGAGATTGCACATGAATATACATAAGTCATCATCTTCATTGCATGCTAAGTATGTCCACATGTGTAGAAAACACTAATAAGAAGTGAAAAATAGATAAGAAAATGGTTAGAAGACTTAGTAACCTAGCTCTAATGGTGGCTGAAATTATTGCAGCCATGGCTTCGAGAGGTAAGCGTGGCGGAGCGTCGGCCCGTGAGGACGAGCCGAGACGTGACGAGCGGGCGGAGCAGCAGGCCCCGGCACCGCAAGGACCTGTACTTCCCCCACCGCCGCCTGTGGATTATGGAGTGTTCATGCAAGGTCTGGTGCAAGCCATGCAGACCCAGGCTCATACCCAGGCAGCACTCCAGGCACAGTTGGAGGCTCAGGTTAGACTAATAAAATGACTAATAGTCTGTTTTATTTGCTTATGTGATATTATGTTGATTGTATATTGCTTGATGTGTACTGTAGCAGGCTCAAGTACCAGCTCAGGACCATGGTGGACCTTCTACCATGGAGAGATTCAAGAGGATGCTACCACCCTCTTTTAAGGGGGAGAGCGATCCGTTGATGGCAGAAAGCTGGATGAGGGAGATAGAGAAGATCTTCCGAGCCATCAGGTGTGCAGATGACGATAAGGTTACGTTAGCCACCTACATGCTACAGGTATGTTTTAGTTATATGCTTGTATGTTGTTGTTAAGTTAGAATTGTTTAGATGGTGCTTATGAACGGTGTACTGCAGGAAAGAGCTGATGTTTGGTGGGCTTCATTGCTGCGTACCCGGTTGAGGACGGAGCTGTTGACGTTGCGTGGGACGAGTTCGTGAGGCTCTTTCGGGCCAAGTTCGTCCCGGAGCATGTGCAAGATCGGATGGAGCAAGAATTTCTATCGTTGGCTCAAGGCTCCATGACCGTGCTGGAATATGAGGCAAGATTTTCTGAACTTTCTAAATATGCACCTCATATCGTGGCAGACGAGCGAAGGAAGACAAAGAAGTTCGTGATGGGACTCAAGCCATCACTGCGGACGAGACTCGTGGTGTTTGACCACCGCACGTTGGACGAGGCCCTCAGTGCTGCTTGTAGACAGGAGGGAGAAATGGAGCAATATCTGGAGGAAAAGAAGGCTTCGCAGAAGAGGCCGGCAGCGACATTCCAGCGGCAGGATAAGAAGAAAACGGTGTCCCAGATACCGCAGAGACCAGTGGCAGTCGGCAGTTCTCAGATACCTTCTGTGCGTTCCCCTGGTGTGAAGAAGGAGTGTCCCCACTGTGGGAAGACACATGGTGGTACCAAGTGTTGGATGATTACGAGCAAGTGCTTGAAGTGCGGGAGCAGTGACCATAAGATCAAGGATTGCCCAAGGCTTCAGCAGGGAGCTCAGCGTGGAGCGCCAGCCCCAGCAGTAGCGGCAGCCACGCCAGCTACAGGAAGACCAGGAAGGCCTCGAGCCCCAGCTCGAGTGTTTGCTTTAGCTCATGAGGACGCCGAGCAGGCGGAGCATGTCACCGAAGGTACGGTTTTGCTTTTAGGTGTGCACGCTCGGGTTTTGTTTGATACGGGTGCTACTCACTCGTTCATTTCCGAGCGGTTCGCTAGGCAGTTAGCCCTAGAGTCAGGCATAGAGTCTGAGGATTTAGAGGTCCCTTTGTCTGTGCACACCCCTGCGGGTACGGTATCGACTAGGAAGTGCATTCCGTCGTTACCTGTGTGCATTGAGGATAGAATCCTAGATGGGTGTTTCTTCTTGCTAAAGATGAAGGACTATGATGCTATTCTTAGTCTGGATTGGCTAGAGGAGCACTATGCATTAGTGGATTGTCGTCGGAAGAGGATTGTTTTCCGCATTCCTGGTGAGAACGAGTTCTCTCATCCCTTGCCAAGGAACTTGGCGGGAAAGCTAGTCATCTCTGCCATGAAGGCGATGCGCATGGTAAACAAGGGTTGTTACGCTTTTCTTGCCAGCGTGGTGTTAGTACCAGAGGCCGATGAGTCACCTACTCTTGTGCAGATTGAGGTAGTGCAGGATTTTCCAGATGTCTTTCCTAATGACTTGTCTGGATTGCCACCGGATAGAGAGATAGAGTTTACCATAGAGTTGCTTCCGGGCACCTCTCCTATCTCGAAGGCTCCATATCGGATGGCACCTGCGGAGTTAGCCAAGTTGAGGAGGCAATTGCAAGAGTTGCTTGATAAGGGATTTATTCGCCCGAGTGTTTCCCCTTGGGGTGCACCTGTATTATTCGTCAAGAAGAAAGACGGGTCACTTAGGTTATGCATTGACTATAGGAAGTTGAACCAAGTGACTGTGAAGAACAGGTATCCCTTACCTCGTATTGATGATTTGTTTGACCAGTTGCGAGAGGCATCAGTCTTTTCTAAGATTGATTTGCGATCTGGTTATCATCATTGAGGATTCGGAGTGAGGATGTGTCCAAGACGGCGTTTAGAACCCGTTATGGACATTATGAGTTTTTGGTCCTTCCTTTCGGATTGACCAATGCCCCTGCAGCGTTCATGGATCTCATGAACAGGGTGTTTAGGCCTTATTTAGATAGCTTTGTCGTAGTGTTTATTGACGATGTGTTGGTCTACTCTCCGGATGAGGCCACCACCGTCAGCATTTGAGGATAGTGTTAGAGGTTCTTCGTGAGCACAAGCTGTATGCTAAGTTCAGCAAGTGCGATTTTTGGTTGCGCGAGGTTCATTTCCTCGGGCATGTTATCTCCGGCGCTGGTGTTGCAGTTGATCCAGCGAAGGTCCAGGCAGTTATGGATTGGGAGATTCCCAAGACCCCTTCGGAGATTCGTAGTTTTATTGGTTTAGCTGGTTTATCGGCGATTTATTGAGGGATTTTCATCCATCGCCGCCCCTTTGACCCAGCTTACCAGGAAGGGAGAGAAGTTTGTTTGGTCCGAGAAGTGTGAGAGTAGTTTTCAATTATTGAAGACTAAGCTCACGACAGCCCCGTGTTAGTCTTACCGAGCGGTGTAGAGGGCTTTGCTATCTACACGGATGCGTCTCGGATTGGTTTGGGCTGTGTGCTCATGCAGCGAGAAAGGGTAGTGGCTTATGCTTCTCGTCAGTTGAAGGAGCATGAGAAGAACTATCCGACTCATGACTTGGAGCTCGCAGCAGTGGTTCATGCACTAAAGATCTGGAGGCACTATCTTTATGGTGTCAGATTTGAGGTGTTTACCGACCACAAGAGCTTGAAGTATCTTTTCTCCCAAAAGGAATTAAACCTGAGGCAGAGAAGATGGATTGAGTTCTTGAAGGACTATGACTTCGACCTTCAGTATCACCCTGGAAAGGCGAATGTCGTAGCGGATGCGCTGAGTAGAAAGAGGCCATCTCTCCACAGGATTGGAAGATGTTGGAAGATGCGGCTTGCGCGTTGACTGAGTTAGAGCCATCGCTATGTCAGGCTTTTGTAGCTCAGCTATCTCTTAGGTCCTCGGTTTTGGATGAGGTGATCGAGCAACAGGGAGCCGACCCTAGACTCTTAGAGTTAGTGGGCAAGGCAGGCATTGCTCGTGATGAGGACGGTGTGATTAGATTTCAGCACCGTGTTTGTGTCCCTGATTTGGTAGATGTCCGTGAGCATGTGTTAGCGGAGCTCATAGATCGCGATTCTCTATTCATCCGGGTAACACTAAGATGTACCAAGATCTGAAGAGATCATTTTGGTGGTCCGGCATGAAGAAGGATGTTGCGGATTATGTGTCTAGATGTCTAGTGTGTCAGCAAGTGAAAGCAGAGCGACAGCGACCATCTGGCCTTATGCAGAGGATGGATATCCCAGTATGGAAGTGGGAAGCTGTCACTATGGATTTCGTCTCGGGTTTGCCTCGATCTAGAAGGGGCAATGACTCGATTTGGGTAGTTGTAGATAGATTCTCGAAGACTGCTCATTTCTTGCCTATGAAGAAGAAGCAGTCAGTAGAGAGTTTAGCTAGATTGTATGTTAGTAGTGTCATTAGATTGCATGGTGTGCCGAAGTCGATCATTTCGGATCGAGATCCGAGATTTACTTCGAGATTGTGGAAGGGTCTTCAGGATGCGTTAGGTTCGGAGCTGAAGCTCAGTTCGGCGTTTCATCCCCAGACCGATGGACAGTCCGAAGGACTATCCAGACGCTCGAGGATATGTTGAGGGTGTGTTCTGGATTGGAAGGATGATTGGGAGCGTCATTTACCTCTTGTGGAGTTCGCATACAACAACAGCTTTCATGCGAGTATTGGTATGGCTCCATTCGAGGCGTTGTATGGTAGGCCCTGCAGATCTCCGTTATGTTGGGAGGAGACTGGTGATAGGCAGTTGATCGGACCGGAGTTAGTTCAGGAAACTTCGGATAAGATCCAGCTTATCAGGAAGAGGCTTGTTGCGGCACAGGATAGGCAGAAGAGTTATGCCGACAACAGGAAGAAAGGATTTGGAGTTCGAGGTTGGCGATCATGTCTTCTTGAAGATATGCCTACTCGTGGTGTCGTCAGATTTGGCCGGCATAGTAAGTTGAGCCCTAGGTTCATTGGCCCATATGAGATTCTCAGACGTTTGGGCAGCGTGGCATATGAGCTAGCATTACCCCCAGCTTTGGCTAGCGTTCACCCTGTGTTCCACGTATCGATGCTCAGGAAGTATGTCCGAGATCCGTCTCATGTGATTAGTCATGAGCCAGTGGAGATCCAGCCAGATCTTTCGTATGTCGAGCAACCAGTAGCTATTCTTGACCGGAAGGTTCAGCATCTCCGGAACAAGAGAATTGCATCGGTGAAGGTCCTATGGCGGAACTTCTCACGAGAGGAGGCTACTTGGGAGCTTGAGGATGTGATGAAGAAGAAGTATCCCCTTTTGTTTGAGTAGTGTCGTTCTAACTTCGAGGACGAAGTTTCTTTTAAGGGGGAGAGGGTGTAAGGCCCTCGATTTTTGCTGCATTTTTGCATGTAAATAATTCGTGTCGTATATGTACCTATGTATGTATCTACGTATGTAGTAATTAGTATACTTATGTGTGTATGTGTATAATTTAGGTATAAATAATGTATGTATCGCTTGATGGTAGTGTGTGCACAAGACTATATGGATATTACATGTATATGTACATGATGTGCATGGATTTCTGCATGTTTTAGACTTCTGGCCGAAGGCCAGATTGGCGTCAACCCCATAGCCGTTGATGTGGTGTCAACGTCAATCCCATGGACGCCAACACTAATCCCAGCGTCCAACGATGTGGACGCCAACTTCTCTGACCTGTATGCGTTGCAGAGCCAGAAATTCCGGAACCAAGGCAACTCACCCATTGGGGAGCTGTCTCCCAACGGTCTGAGAGCCATCATGTCACCCCTGTGCGTGGGAGAGAAGTCTCTCCCATATGTCTAAACCCGAATTTGTTCCCCAACCCTTCTCTTTACCCTTTTGCAAGAGAGGAGAAGAAACCCTACTTTTTGAACTGAGGGAAACCCCCACTTTGGAACCTAAAAATCCGAACTTCTGGAGCTTGATCCGGCCACCTGCTGCTTCAAGGAGTTTGCTGGATCGACGAGGAAGGCCTCCCCGACCTCGGCTTGCTGTGGAGACTGCTCAGGAACCCAGAGTAAAGCGTTTCTAAGAGCTTCTTGGGACAGCCCAAGGAGAGCTTCACCGAGCCCTAGATCCATTGGTGTGTTTTTCCAAAGGCAAGTACCCTACTCATAACGTCCATGTATGTGTCTAGGATGGTTTTACAATTTTATGAATTTTCCCTCGAGTCCTAGACCCCCAAATTCACCCCATCTTTGGAGGTCGGGTCTGTGTTTCTGCACAGACTTGACATTGACGGCAATGTCCCTGGTCGCTAAGATCATGCTTAGCGTCCATTGGCTATGCCGTTTACCTTGAATTAGCGGCCAGAGACCGCCGCCAAGTTCATCTGGACAGAACAGTGACCTGTTCTGCCCTTCTATACAACTATTTTCGATATGTTTCACGTTGAGGATATACTGTAAACCATTTATATGCTATGTATATTGTTGATGTGATGGATGTGGTGTGTGGATGGAGTATCATGAATGATGGGACTTAATTATTTCATGAAGATACATGTGTGATGAGCTCCAATCTTGTTAAACCATGTTTGCATGATTTATGACAAGTCTAAATGCCCTAATTTGTGAGGATTATGCATATGAGGTTCAGTCCCTGTTCTAAATTTTTGAGATTATTTCCATGCTTGTGTGAATTATTGCAAAAATTGTTAGGGAAAAATAGAGATCATGCTAGATCATGATAAATCTTCCATAAATTAATGGATTGTCCCATAAATTCAGGAATAAATTCTGTAGTTCCATGCCTATTAGGGTTCAGACAGTGAGTGGTTAAAATTGTGTTTGTGTACAATTCCATGTTAAGTTGAATTGTGGATGGCATGGGAAATGGATGTTTGAATTTCTGTAATACCGTTTTAGTTCAGAAAAATCTGAAAATTTGCATGAGGAATCCTAAAACCGAAATTTGCATGTGGTTAAAATTTCAAGTCGTTTGGACTAGTATTTAATGTAATATGAATTTTTCATGTAAATATGAATTTATGCATGCCAATGTGAAACAATTCGATTTAGGTGTAATCCGACCTGATCGGTGATATTTACCTGAATGTAGATTTTGAAATATGTAGTGTCATGTTAGAAAAACAGAGAAATGTGAATGTGAGAGAGAAAGTAAATAGAATGAGAGTGATATATGTAAACTCATGTGTAAAATCGGTAAAATGTGTAATGTGTAAAGTGTGCCAAGTGTGACATTGCTTCCACAGAGGGCAGTGGAACCGTATCGGGGAAAAGTCCCCTGAGAAGGTTCAATGTGTAAGTGACCCTAAGGGCATTAGGGGGAAATCCTGGAGGTGGACAAGTACCACTGGTTAGGGTGGAGACTTGTTCTCCCGGTCTGCGCAGTCCAAGAGTCGCCATTGTATTGCCTAGATGGCGTCTATGTGATGTGATGTGTTGTGTCCTTCTTTGGTGGTTTGGACTATGTGTCACGGCACTAAATGTGGAAGTGAACAATGTGTAATGTGTATGTGTAAAGTGCAATTTATGTGAATTGGAAATTTGTGTAAAGAAAATGTGAAACCAAAATGTGAGGATATGATATTGTAATCCATGTTGTGACAAATCTGAAACCATGTTAAATCAGTAGCTTCATTATGTTAGGATCATGTTTATATGTGTAAAATGCCTAGAATCCATGCTAGGGACAATTAACAAGTATGTGCACAAAATTCCATGTTTGGTTGTTCACATGTTGTATTTTAAATAACATTGTAGCTCTCATGTGTAGGGTTATGGAGGCTAAATCATGTGAAAACCAGCAAGTTTAAAGTATGTAAAATGTTTGTGTACATGCACAAGAATGTGTAGATTCCATGCTAGGTGTGTTTTGTTTCATGTACGTAGAAAAATCATGCTAAGTGCTCTCATGTTTTAGTTAAAATGCAAGGTAGAATTTCATGAGTAGGAATGATTAGAGAACATGTGTTAGGAATTTATCTTGATAAGGAAATCTGAAATCATGCATCATGTGTTCACTTATAGAATCATCATGATTGTTTATTCATTGCAAACGTTAAGCATGATACATGTTGAGTTTTTGCAATTGTGTGTGTAGAGCCTACTATGACATGTACGTGTATGGTATGAGTGGTGTTACTTGCTGAGTCTTTAGACTCACTACTTGCTTCGGCGTACAGGTGTAGTTGGTGACGTGGCACGGTTGGAGGAGACAGTGGAGATGGACTCCGAGCGCGGAGATTAGTCTTGGAGTACTTTGTGACTTTGCATTTCATTGTATGTAAATTGAGCGTTGTATTAGCGTTATCGTGAAAAGAATGTATAATGGTGGACATCTATGTATTTAATTTTCAGCAATTTAAATTATGTGAACTTTAAGTTCTTTAATATTATTGCAATTTCATGTATGTTAAATGTGGATGATGAATGAATGAAGACAGTAGTTCTTTTTACTTCCGCTACTCTGTTCTATATTCACGTGTATCTCAGCTGAATGTATTGTTGGGTAAATGTCCCACTGTGGTGACACTTACTATACCGACGTGGGTTGGTATAACCGTACCGGTATAATGAGGGTCGTCACAAACAGTCTGCTGGGATTCCGACATATGACCATAAGCTATCAATATTGTGGTCAACTAGGTGAGTCAATTGTTGCTTAGCTTAATGTTGCTAATCTTTTTTACGAGAACATCTTCACATTGACAAGTCTCATTATATAGGTATTGAATGGGTGTCCTATATCCAGAGTGCCACAGCCAATGCAAGTGACATTCCTATTCTCAAATAAATCTCTGCAGGGTCTGAATGTTTGACACAGTCCTTTGTGAATATTAGTATATTTAACGATTTGTGTAAGGAGTACCATAAGAAAGAAACATTTTTTTTTTAATTTCACAATGTGTAAGGTCAACTATTAAAAGCTTAAGATGATGTGGGTTTATATTGAAAATTATAATTGTAGTCCTTAAAGCAGCTCTCTCTGAATTACACTTTTCTCATGATGCACAAAATCCTTACAATTTGACCATTATCCCCTTCACTTGATTTACACTAATCCCATGACGCACAATCTCCACACAACTCATCGACCATCTCTCTCATTGCATTACACTTCTCCCATGTGGATCAAGGCTACTACACCTTAATGATCACATCTGCTTTCCATTGCTTGCTTTCTGCTTGTTTTAGTTGTGCACTCCTGGACAATCCTATTGGACATCTTGTTAAGTGACTTATGTCTGGCCCCACCTGTTTCAAATACCAAGATCATCAAACTCATCATCCTCCCCTCATCCGCTTCCTCCTAGTCTCTTCTTGGCTGCATTCATCTCTTCTACCTCTCATCTTCATGTACAAAAGCTCAATTGATGCCCACTCCCTCTGATTTCCTTCCCTTCTGTCCTTAATTCTGGCCTGGGCTTTAATGTCTGAATCATGACCGTGGGACAACCCAAACAATTGCTTTATGGAGGTGGAGGTGTGTTTTGGGACACAAGGGTGATTGGGAGATTTCACAAACCGATTTGTATATTTCTTTAAATTATGAAATGTGTGTTAGACAAAATATTCTTCATGTTTATGGAATTCACTGTACGTTAAAGAGCTTTCTAAATGCAAAAACTGAGGAGTAGTTCATATATACCTTTTCTGCTAGGCAGTTTTCAACAAAAATTTAACTTCTAAACTTTTTGTGCAAGTCTAGAAAAGAGAGAACTATGCAGGCAGTTTTGTGATAAATGTTCATAGTCTTAGTCTTCTCCATGTCTCTGAAGAACATGTTGGATCCCTAGAATTTTGATGATCACAAAACACTCATTATATTGTCTAACAAGCTCTTGAGTTGTATGCAGAAGACATGCTATTTTATAAGGGCAAGAGGACTTTCAAAGAAGTCCATTTTGGTTCCTAACTAGTGGAGTCGACCTCAAGGATATGAAGGAGTCAACCCCAACTGTTCTCAGGTTTTCAGAGTCGACCCTAGAGTTGTGAAGGAGTAGACCTCTTAAGGAAAGCAGATGGACTAGGTCATGCGGAGTCAACCCGGTGTTTCAAAGGAGTCGACCCCGGATCTGCTCTGATGTTTGGAGTCAACCTCCAGGTTACAAGGGAGTCGACCTCCATTCAACAGCTTGTCATGCAGTCAAGGCAGAGTCGACCCCGACCTTTAAAGGGAGTCGACCCCGATCAGGCTCAGCTGTTCAGAGTCGACCTCGTCACTCTAAAGGAGTCGACCTCCATTCAGAAAATGCTTCTTTGTCCAAAGAGAGTCGACCTCAACTTTCTTTGGAGTCGACCTTGAGCTGAACTGGAGTCGACCCCAGCAAAAGTGGGAGTCGACCCTGACATGCAGAACTGTTCTGAAAAGCACTTTTTGAGCTACTTTTTGACCAAGACCACTTTCCACCTGTAGTACCCCGGAAAATCTATTAATTAAAAATTATAGATAAATAGAAATTTATCTATTAATAAATTCAATTAATTAAAACGGTACGCATCATTATTGCATGCGTATAAACCCCTATAAAAATTTCGTAAAAATAATAGTTATACTTTAAATAATGTTCTCTAATGACCCATCATGAAATTTGGGCATAGAAAAATCATTTGAACTTAGTTTAAGAATTTATGCGACTTATTAGCATAATTAAGGAATAAGTCGAAGAACTCATTATTTTATGACCCAAAGTGGATTATAAATAAAAATAAACATGTGGGTAGATTTTAAATAATATGGGATGATAGCCCATTATGATATTTAGACCAATGGACAATCTTGGCCCATGAATAAATTATCTAATAAAAGGATAATTAAAAATCCAATAAGTAAAGTAAGTACATGAGTTGTACAAATAAGTTCACATGAGTTATTGGGCCAAGAGTAAGAGCCCAAATGATGAAGATTAGAAATATTGGCATAAATAATGTTGAAGTGAATAAAAATATACAAAAGTAATTAAATAAGTGTGATAAATAGATTTGCATAAGGATAAAGGGTGAATAATTAGAATTAAATCAATACCCATTAAGTCAAATTAGTAATGGGTTTTATAAATGGTCCTAACATGGATTGTCGGGCCCAAATAAGAAGAGTCCACCATGAGATGAGAGTTAAATAAGTGAAATTCGGATTAAATATAGTAATAATTAGAAAAAGGGATTAGATAAATAATAAATGACATATATATATCCCTAAAAGAGTCATAATCACATCCTAACACATTAGCCACGAAATTAGATCTCTCCACAAGCCAACTAAGTGATAAATGTTAGAAAATGGGGAGATAAATGTAGAAATTCGGAGTTAATTATTAAATAAATTAAAAAGGGGTAAGATAATGACTAAACTAGCTTATAAATGTCTCTATAAGAGTCCTAGACCTATCCTAAACCATTACCCACGAAATTAGACCTCTCATCTATCCTATTAGGTGGGATAATGCAAGAAATAAGGGGATAAATAAAGAAATTAAAGAGTTGGAAGAAGTAGGAAGAGTTTTAGAGAGGATGGACTCTTGTAGCAACCATATACACCCTAATCCAACCCTATCAACCCTCATTTTCGTGCTTAGACTTTGGGAGATGAAGGGAGAGGCTGGAGAACGAAGGAGCAAGGTGGAAGGAGCTTGGAGCAAAGGATTTCACCCCGTCTTCTTCCAAAAACCCTAGCTTTTCAATCTTGCAACGAAAGGTAGGCAATCTCTCAAGAAAAAATCGTGTAAAAATTATCCTAGGTAGCCTTCATGTACCTCTTCAAAATCCCTATGTTTCGTTATATTCCGCTCATCCATTTGGGCGAATTTAATTCGTGAAATCCTGCTGTACCATGAACCCGAAATCTCATGCTTTCTCTAATCCCCCGCATGTACTTGTTCCCATGCCATGATAAAATTCTCTGTTATACTGCATCATACTAACTTTCAAATGCCCATAGTCTTGCTCTATTTCGACCTCCATGAGGGAGAATTAAATCTTTGAATCCCTGTCTGTTGCCTGTACTTGACTTTTCAAGTTTAACTTTAAACTTCGTGCATATTTGATGTCCTGCTATGAGAAAAATCTATAAAATACTACATCATGTTAGCTTTCGAACGCCCCTAGTTTTGTAATTTTTCATCATGTATTCATCTCAAATTAATTCGTGGAACTCTAACTGCGCCTGTTTAGGTTACTGAAAATTAACCGATCAATGCATGACTAAACCTTGTCTATTTTCAAATTAATCGTGCATGTTGATAGATATACATGTCTACTTTCTTTTAAAACTGGTTTCGTACTTTTTGAATCATTGTACTATTTTATATGGAATTTAGAATGTCCATGTATCACAGAGGACTCGCCCTGGAAAAAAGGGAAAAAGGGCAACCCCACCTGTTATCGCGACGGCGCGATCCGCCGCGATATCAGTGGGGTCGCGTCGGCCGACGGCGTCGCGTCAAGAACGCGGCGGCATAAGCTATCGCGATTCACTCCGGACCGGGCCAGACCGGCCAGGTTCCGTGTCGCGCCCGACCGCCCTGTCGCGACTTGAATCGCGACGGGTGAGTCTGCCGCGTTCTCATGAATCCGACCAGAATGGAAAAATTGTGCATATGCCCTGTTGTTTAAGCTTTATACCCCTAATTAGCCATGATTAAACCATGATATAGTTAACCCGACTTGGTAAGTTAATAAATGGCATTAATGATATAAATTTAATTATTTTAAAAGGACATTTGCACGACTTGTCATATCTGCAAGATTTCTTTACACTTACACACACACGACTTTATTAATTGCCATTTGACCCTAATAATTTATGCAATAATGTATCTGGTAACTTAGCAAAATAAATGACTAAATTACCCTATTTTATTAAATACAATTGTTTCCGTTTTTACTCGTGCATTTTATCTACCGTTATCGTTTTCCCTCGGCCTTCGAGCACTCGAGACACGACGGACCCGTTTTACACACTTTCCCTTGACTTGGACCACCTCTCCACGGGAATACTCTCGACTGGACTAGGGAATCCTTGTCAAGACCTCTGTAAGTCTTCTTGACTTTGGCGCACGTCCTTAGTCAACGAGCTGGTTGTACCTTTAAATCCTGTTACACTCTTAGGGATCAGTACGATCCAAACGGCCTTAGTAAGATCTCTCTTATCTTGTGATCATGCCGGACCACTTGGCCAGTGTTCTTAGCACGGCTAGTGGGCGGTGGTGACTTCTTCTACCAGACTGCCAGTACCCGACCTGGTGCTGTGCAACCGTTACTATCGTGGTTTATCGTTGTTTTACGATTATACCCCTATCTCATCTACTATCCTTGTACTCTCATCTGTTCACGTTCACTCTACATTCTCGTCTATTCATCTAGTACTCTCTTGAGACTCTTGAGCTGTTGTGGCTCCCATTACTTGTACTATACATGACTGTCTAGCGCCATAATATGGGTCCGGTGACCCTCCTGACTTGAATGCATATTGTGCAGGGCACGGAGAGTGTCCGAGGGGCTCCAATCTAGTCCTGGGGGCAGAGAGCCACCCGAAAATACCTGCAGGGGCTATTGACGGTGTTCTGCATTGCACCGGTTCTGACTATCTCGACATTGGCTAGACACCTAACTGTTATACTATTAGTCTGAGGAGTTCAGACGTACTGTACCATTTTGGTGCTATTATTGTGCTAGCACTGACTGTTATAACATTAGTCTGAGGAGTTCAGATGAAATGTACTATCGTTAAACTGCTACTGTACTGTCCCAAAGTGACTATTGTCGTACTCGACTAGTGCACCGTGGTGCAACCATACATGTTATCTCTTTACACGCTATCTCTTTACATGCAATCTCGTTACACACTATCTTGATATACAAGCTATCTCGTTACACGCCACCTTGATACAAGCTATCCTATTACATGTCATTTTGATACACGCTATCTTGTTATATAGTCTTTTCTCTATCATTCTAGTTTTGCAATATTATTGTGAAGTGTATTATCGTTCACATGTTATCGCATGCTATTATTCTAGTATGCCATCAATCTCTTATCATGTACTATTTCTCTCTTGACTAGACTTGATCGTTCTCTCTAGTTAACCTGCGTTACAAGACATTAATCACTTAAAGCATGCTTGTTTACACGAGATATTAAGTCCTACTGAGCGTTATCGCTCACCCTTCGTTATTTGTTATTGTGTTTTCAGGTAAGTCAAGTGACGACCTTACACACAACAACGAGATTGGACTGGAGTGATGAGCGTCCTGAAGTCATAGCGATGGAATGTCCTTAGTACCTTAGAGTCTAGTTAGATATTTGCTTTAGATTTCTTTTCCAATGTAATAATGTCATTGAGCCCTATGTTTTGGCTCTGAATTAGTGGTTGTAATAGTTTAGAAGAAATATCAATAAAATGATGAGTTTTTATTGTAATTATTATTCATTAGTTGCTCTGATATTTGCGAATGTATGCGCAATTTACATTACCATACACGTTGTTCATGCCTCCCCGATTTATTCCGCTGCTAAATTGGCGGGGCATGACACCACCTCTCTCAAATGGCTACATCTTTGGAAGGGCTATAAAAAAGACACCTAGGGGAAACCCTAGGTAAGAAATTTCGTGGGGAAGAGAGCCACCTTCAAGAGTTTCATCTAGAGCTTCTTCTTCCAAGCTTTTTCACCCTCTAAAGCTTCCACCTGCTGCATCCTTGAAGAAGGGTCTTTTGGAGGAGATCTTTTCTACTCAAGAGCTTCATCAACATCTGGAGATCTTCCTCACAAGCTTTTCATCTACTATTCTTTGATCTATCATTCTTTATATTGTGATTCTTGCTTTGTGCTTTTGCCTTCTTGGTTGAAGGTTGGTTTGGGGTTGCATACCCAACCTTGTGTGCTTTGGTGAGTTGGGCACCGCATCAACTAGCGGTTTGTTGGTGAGCTAGGCACCGTATTAACTAGAGGTTTGTTGGCGAGCTAGGCACCGTATTAACTAGCGGTTTGTGGTGAGCTGGACACCATATTAACTAGCAGTTTGTTGGTAAGCTATGCATCGTATTAACTAGCGACTTGTTGGTGAGCTGGGCACCGCATAAACCAATGGATGCAGTTCAACTCTTTGAGAGGGTAAATCTCACCGTGTTGGTGAGGACTAGACGTAGGTAGACTAAAAGGGGTCTTACCGAACCAGGATAAAATCGGTGTCTCTTTGTGTGCTTGCTTCTTTCTTCCCTCTCGTTCTCTCTGCCTTGCATCATATTTTTATTTCTGCATTAGTTTTCATTGGCCATTCAAGACAAGTTTTAATAGCCCTATTCACCCCCTCTAGGGCTAGTCATAGTCTTGATCCTTTCATAACAGTTCATTCATGGATGCCTTGCTGAGTTGTCTTTTGTTTATCTATGGTCATAGACATAGGAAGAAATGAAGAAAAGGGAGATCCAGTAGTTTTGACCATCACATATGAACTGCTTAGGATAAAAGAAATAGAAAGACCATAATGGTTTGGAGACATAACATTGATTTTATTTATTTATTTTGGCATGAACCATGGTTCTGGCATTGACTTCTTAACTTACAAATGGGGATGTGTATTTCAAATTTTCAACATTGAAATTGTTCCACTGATAGTGGTAACTGTGAGTTTCACTGAATCAGTGTGTGCCTTAGTTTAACATTGAAATTGTTCTTAACTTACAAATTGAAGTACTTCCCTTGTAACATTTTAGAATTATTAAAAAAACATTTTAGAATTGACACGTTTGTATTAAAAAATGCTTGTGATATCATTGCTTATTCCTTTTCGTGCCTTAGTTTCAATAATTTTGAGTTCCAATAACTCATTTTGCGATGCCTTAACCTTCTGTGCCTGTGTGTATTCCATTAGAGGGGGACGTGGGGGAGGCTATAAAGAGCTGGATGAAGAGGAAATAGAGGAAACAAGAAGACGTCGGCGGGAAGCAGAAGAAGTAAGTAGGCAAATAGTAATTGTATAGAAGGTAGATAATGCTTTTTTTTCCTTAATTTTTTATATGTATTTTTTTCATTTCAGGATGATGGGGAGATGTATGATGAATTTGGCAACCTCAAGAAGAAATTTCGTGCTAAAATGCAGCAGACTGATATAATGGATCAACACTTGCCAGGTTTTGGACGTGCTGGATGGGAGGTTGAGTTAGGCATAATGATAGCCATTATCACATCATCTAAATTCAAGTTTGTGATTGTGTGAATACTCCTGGGGGCTCCTTTCTAGTTTGTCGACATGTTGACATGGCATGTCTTGATGCACATTGACATCTCTTTCAAAGGGCCGCTAGTAATGATAGCCCGTGTGTGAATAGTTTAATCCAACCTTTCTCGTTGATAACATGATTTACCTTATCCGGTTAGAAGCCACTATGTCCTTGCCTATCCCAGTTTGGTAGCAGCCTGCACTTGGGTATCTGGGTTAGCACCATCTCATCCCCATTCCTGTGGTAGCCTCTTTTGGATAAGCAATTGGATGAAAGAAAGGGGGGGAGGGGTGTGGTAGCCTCTTTTGGTTAGTTGAATGTTGTATATGGCCGGTTAAGGAGTTATCTGGGTAACAATAGGCTACCTTATCCACTGGTCGAAAGATGATTGTGCATTATCTGGCTGGATAAGGGCTTATCCGATGTATTACCTTGTTACCATAGTGCCCAAAGAGTTTCCCACCTTTTGCCTAGTTTCGCATCCCATTGCCAAGTCCAGGGGAGAGCATTGGTAGGAACAGTGTCATTGGGAGGATGGAGAATGACACAAGACCAGTTGCCAAAGTACCATCAGAAATATTCTCCGTGTACAATTTTTAATTTAAATCCCTGAAATAGGAATGTATTAGATCCTCCAATGATAGATTCTACGTTCTTTGTAAGCATTGCATAACAGACTATAGACCTATGTCATGGCTGTTCGACTTCAAAACTAATATGTTGACATATTTATATCATCTTATTTTTTATACATTCTGTGATTATTTATTTTGTATTTAATAATGAACATGTATAATTGTACATATATACAAAATAGGATATTATATTCTTCCAGTGTCCTTATGTCCCATCTTTTTTAAAATTTGCCGTATCTAACATGTCTTTGGATTGTAGGCTCAATTTGAAATTCTTTTGTTCATAGTCATACAATTGTCTGCTTAGTTCTTCATCAAAACAAACGAATGGGCAGTAGTGAATTTGTAACTTATGGTCCTCCGTACTCAATCATTACCCCATGGGTTTCTTATATTTGCATTCTATTATCATTGTTAGATGGTTGAATGACCGAGTTCATTGCAGTATCTTTACAAATTCTTCTTGAATTTGAAATTTTCTTTTAGCATTGATGGATGATAAAAAACCAGGTTTGTTGTTATATTTTTAGGACTATTTGTCCCAACCTAATTTTGTTCACAGATTGCTTTTGAAAATCATCTTCTTGTGGTCCATTCCCGCATTCTCTGAGTCTCAGTTTTGTCTTGCAAATTTGGTTGTTGTGGCCAGGGAGGGATTCAAAGGAGAGAGGCAAAGAGAGAGTAAGAGATCATAGCAGCAGAGAGAGTCGTGATAGAGATGGTCATTCACACGAGAGGGAACAACGTAGAAGTCGAAGCCGAGAAAGGGACAGGGATTACGGGAAGGAAAGATCCAGAGACAAGGATAGGGACAGAGACAGAGAACGGGTTCAAGATTATGAGGTAGGGAGGGAATACCGAAGGGGTCGTGGCTGCCACCGGGACTGGTGAATCATCTCGACCATGTGGTTTCTCTTGCCCATTGTTTTTTTGCGGTTCTCCTTGGGCGTTGGTCATGCTAAGGTGTTGGCTTCTCTTTATTCTGTTTTTGAACCAGAATTGTGTGCCCTAGTAGGAGTCTGAGAGATGCTATTCTTATATATGCTTGTTAGTTATATATTGCTGTGCTTGTGCCATGTCTTTTGAATTCAGATCATCTCATTTTAAAACCCACAGAAAAAAAATTTCAGCAGCAAATGGGGAGCTTTCTGATGTGCATGGTCAATGGTGGTTGCTAAATTTGGTGCCTTTCTTGGGCACATTTCTCTTATGTCAGTGACCCAAGGACTTTGACATGGAGGAGGAGGGAGCGTTCCTGACGAGGGACTTGAGGTGTTCTTGTGTTTAATTTGGCTAAGAGGTGATGGATATCAGAGTTTTGCATTGTGCAGTAGCCCAACATTTGCTGTTCATGCACCAGTCAAAGAATGGCTTCGTCTGCAGGGCGCTTTGCAGAGATCAAATATTAAGGGATGTCATATTTGAGATCAATTTAATTGATGTCTGAAGTTGAAGGTTTTGCATTTCACTTGTGGTAAACTTATAAACTTCACTCATTTGGCCATGAATTTTGGCAAGATTTAACATGCATATTTGATGTGTGAAATCCATGATTTTGATAATCTTTTTGTCGACTATGATGGAATATTTTGGCATAAATTAGATTTCAGTACCCTCAAGAAATTTCTATATCCATAAAGAAATGTTTAGTGCCTTCCAAGGAGAGTAATAGAAGTTATGTGGATTATTTGACAAGTAATTTTATTAGTTAAAAATTTGACTAGATTTATGTCTCTCTTTCAACCAATAAAATTATTTGTCAAGTAATTCACATCATATTTATTGCTCTCCTTGGAGGGCATTAAGCATCTCTCATATCCATAAGAGCAGTAAGCATCTCTGGAAGAAGTTCAATTATATGGAACCTTGCGGAGCGTTAGATGTTTGAGAAAAGATAGCCACCTGTCCATCTTATTTGTTTCCCATCTCGTTGTGTTTGTGGTGGACAATATTTATTTGTCTGAAAGTGGATAGAAGTTTTCCTACAAAAATGTTAATCCTCCAATTGAAGAAAATCATTGCTACATACAATATTAATCATTGCTGCATACAATATTTGGCATAATGTATAAAGCAAACCATGATCAAAACATTGTGAATGTTGACATGGATGACTGGCTTTTCTCTTCTACATTTTTTTTCTCCATCCTCTACCATTTAAAATAGAGAAGAAGAAAAAGTAAATCACGCACGATACATAATAATTTACACGGTTTGGTGAAGGATATGGCTACATTCATGGTTACATTGAGTTTCACTACAAATTGTATGGTATAGGAAATGGTTCATCTTATTTTTCTAAGATTCTAAGGTGACACGTTATTATAATTGGATAATAATACCCTAAACTTTTTGCAAAGAAACTTATACGTGAAATATTACATGATAATCATGGTCCACTCTTCTCTAGCATTGTCAATTTTTTTGACCAAAAGAAAGCACTTGGAAATAGTTGTAATAGAGTATACACCTCTTCAATAAAAGAAATTTTTAAAAATCATTCGACGTAAGAACACTCTAGTAGAGTTCATTCTACCAAATGGTGGTGGGCCACGCCACTATGTGAGGGTGGATAACACACAGATATCCACCCTAAACAGGTAATAAGTTACTCTTTTTTAACAAAGAGGTATTTTCCTGCTTCATCGGATACACTTCCATTGAATTTGTACGAAAGAAAGTTAGTACAAAGTGGACACTACTTTGTCTTGAAGGTCATTGGGATGAGCTATCTGGAAGCAATAAAACACTCATGAACTTTTGCAATAACTCAGATTTTTAAAATGTGATTAAATGAAAATTTTGTCACAAAACAAATAAAAATAAATAACCAAATTAAGAATCCAAAAAGGGTGATATGGACTACATAAGATAGGATACACATGAAATATAATGGGGGTTTAAAAGTTTGTTATCGCATGTGGAGAACTCTACAAGTCATCGAGGATAAAGGTATAATGGGGTCTAATAGAGGTTATTGGGCTCAATGGAAGGCCTAAAATGATGAATTAATGTTGGAAATTTGTAATACAGATATACCCATTAGTATTATGAGTCTATTAAGCCTAAATAAAGGTAACTTGGGCCACAAAATGAGCATAAATGTAAGCACAACTGTGGAGCATGAATTTGCTCCCCTTGTGCCATCCCACTTAAGATTGGAAAGAGAGTTAATAGCTATTATTTGCAATCCCAATTAGAATAGGAATCCTACCCTTAAGAAATAGTAATTGGCAACCTGTTTTTTCAAACCCTACTATCATAAATACATCATATGAGCTCTCTTGGCTGCCCCCAACCTTGTCTGAGGAGTCTCGGATGTGGGAGGGTCAGCTAGGAGCAGGAGGAGGTGAGGAACGGGGTGGATCTTGGCATTCTTCGTTGAGTTTTACTCATTCTTCGTCATCCTTGCAAGAACGTCAATAAAGTAGGTTTTCTCGGGTTAAACACGAATTAACTATGTCCATAGGTTGTTCTTCACATCTTGAATATAATGGGATGTTTTCCGCAATTTATATCAAGTCCGTAAATCGTATTTTATGCCTCAGACCTTGTATTTTCCGTTCTTGCTAACCTTGGATTAAACTACCATATCTCCTAAGTCCTTTTACTACAGGTCGTGAAACTTTTACTGTACATTCATCTACATGTCTAGAATGTTTTCCATATATTTTCTCCAATTTTTATGCCCTAGTTTGCATGTATTAAGTGTTTTATGATCATACTGCAATTTAGGGTTTCCTATTCATAAACCGCAATTTCCCGCATACATGAGTCAAATTATTTCAATAAAATGTGTAGGGACCTTCTAGGACCTATTTAGATCAAATTTCATGTTGAGAATTTTGGCTAAAAATGATTAGAATCATGTTTTTGAAGCATTTGAACAAAATTGTGATTTTACGATTGATTTTTTGTTATGAGCAAGATTTGTGTCTAGATCAGTGGATGCCAACAGAATTGGCACCTTCTCAACTGCACACCATTCAAAGTGGAGACCACTTAAGTGGACGCCAATTTCAAGTCTTACTTTTTTTAATCTTATTTAGCTTTTTGTTCCTACATGAATCTGCATCTAGAAAGTCAAACAATATTTAAATTGACGCCCTACTAATTGGACGCCAATTCCAGTATATATATATATATATATATATATATATATATATATATATATATATAATGCCTTGGTACTGGTCGAATGGGCTCAGTAATAGCTTTATTTCATTTCAATAAAGAATAGAGTTCATATTACATTCTAATGATAGGCATTCCCAGCTTATCTAGCTTTACAAAATCTCGGGCTTGCCAAGGTAAAGATTTCCAATCAAAGAAAAATAAACTAGAACAATATGATCATGTAAAATTTGCTAAAGCATCTGCTGCCTGATTTCACTCTATAAATATGAGTGATAGTAGCTGTGCTGGCCATAAGAGGTTTGATCTCTCGAATGTTGTCAATCAGCTTCCATGGGCATTTGACTTTATTTTGAATTATGTCAACCATTATTTTGGAATCACTTCCAATAACTGATATATTGAATGGCAATTGGCAAGTGCTTGGTGTACCTCAGTGCATCAAGGACCCTAACCTCTGCTTGTAAGCTAGTGCTTAAGTCATAATAATGTGAGAAGGCAAATAGAATATCTCCTTTATAATCTCTAATAATTCCCCCACCTCCAGCACAACCATCATACTTCATAGAACCATCAGTGTTTAGTTTTAACTGATTCATCCTTGGTGCAGTCCAATTAACTAAGGTAATTGTTGGATTATGGGGTCCAGCAACTCCCTTAGGGATTCGCTGTTACTACATGCTGGCCCGGGATCGGGTGTGTGTAGTCGCATCGGGTCTGACAACCCATCCCGCCGCAGGGACTAACTGCCCTGTGCGAAGCCCCTCATGTCCGCCCGCCGCTTAGTGTGGGGTTCTGCGCTGCCATAAAGGAAATACGGTCCGCCTTCACTACCAGCTCGATCTTTTGGTGCAACGGTAGGGGCATGATCCTAAACCTGGTATCAGAGCGAGGTTGAGGGTTCGAATCCCCGGGTGTCGCTGGGGGGGAGTTTGTTGGATTATGGGGTCCAGCAACTCCCTTATGGATTCGCTGTTACTACATGCTGCCCGGGATCGGGTGTGTGTAGTCGCATTGGGTTTGACAACCCATCCCGCCGCAGGGACTAACCGCTCTGTGCGAAGCCCCTCATGTCCACCCGCCGCTTAGTGTGGGGTTCTACGCTGCCATAAAGGAAATACGGTCCGCCTTCACTACCAGCTCGAGCTTTTGGTGCAACGGTAGGGGCTTGATCCTAAACCTTAAGTTGAGTATTGAGTATTGATCCTAAAATATTTTTAATAATATTTACTTTGAGGGCAGTAGGTTGAGTATTGATTCCAAAGGCAATCAAGATAGTCCTCTTAGTTGGATTTGATTCGCTTGCCTTGACAAAGTTAATTATTGATTTAACAATGTAGATTATTTTGATATATGGAAAGCTTGTTTTTGTTATTTTCCCTCTGTTGAATGGTGACCACTGGATTTGACGTGATTTTACTGTCTAAGAGAAAACCAAAATTTTGTTAATCCATGTGCATTAGATCTTTTTACAGTCTTCTTAAGGTTCTATTAGCCTTAATTTGGGACTATCTAACATCTTAAACATGATCAACCATATGAGTAAATTGTTAACAACTTGAATATTATTCTAATATTCCTAAATGTCATGATTGACCTCGCCCTATTTTGTTACTTTGCTATTTTGACGAGATTTACTTGCTATAATTATCACATGCATGAATAGATGAATTCTCTTTACATGGCACATCTACAGATTTGCACAATTAGCAGCCCTTTTTAATGATTTAGAATCTCTCCAGTTGGATATTTCTTTTGACGGACTAGGAATATTATCGTTAAAACCTCTGTGAGTCTCTATACTCTATGAATTCCTTGAAGGAGACTGAGCTGGTTATACCATGAAATTACCTAGAGATAGTGAGCACTCTCGTTCCATTATATGTTCTGACATACGTCCTAAATCTTGACAAAATATTAAATGATTTTGAAACTTAAATGAAATTATACTATTATACTACCCGATTGAATCATTGACATTTTTACCCTTGACGCTTGAACCCAATGTTCATGCATCTCCTTGTCATTGTTACATCGTCATAATTTTGAAATGACCTTCTTACCCATACTTTAACGATATGACTACTCTTGTTCTATGTTAAACTCGATTGTACTACTTTTGACATCCTTGTGTTATCATTGGAATCCTAAGAAGTTTTACACATGTTATCATGGTCCTGTTCTAGGAATTCATTGGCCATAAGTTGTTATTGGAATGGTAGACACTATATTGGGACTTCAGTCTATTGACTAATGGCTTTGTTTGGTTCTAGGGAGAGCACTCGACGTATTTATAACTGCAGGAGTATGAACTTGTGGTGTGTGACATGGCACCTTAATGATTGCAAGATTGAGAGTGCCTAGAAATTCATTCACCCTATTGAAACAATTGGATTGATTGACTGAATTAAATGATTGATTATTACATATGAATAAATGGCTAAATCTATATTGTTCATTGTATATGCTATTGTTTATTGAACTCCGGTTCATTTTTTCTATTGGGTATTGACTGCTTGATCCACCTTACTGCCATTGAGTTATTGTCTTGCTCTATTGATCATAAAACTGCCATAAATTTTTGTCTATTGCCAATTGATTATTGCTTATCATTAGCTTGACACGTTATTCCAATATCATAGAATCCTACTTGTTAACACAATAATCACTTATATCATGCCCGTTATGAGATGTAAATTCTATTGGGCCTAAGCTCATACAGATACTTAATATTTTTCAGGTAATGAAGAAGAGGACATCGATATGGAAGGGAGCAGACAAGAGTGATGAGTGATCTGGTCATCATAGAAGCTATTTAGAGTGTCTTTGGAGATGTAATAGAATTATTATGGAATTGGCAACGACTGTTATTACATTACAAGAGAGAGTCAATTGTAATTGAATAAATGGACCTCATATATGATTAGCTCTGAATTAGTGGTTACAATAGATTTAGTGATTGGACGTCAATAACATTGAGACTTTAGTATTATTTCCATTGTTGTCTTTTAGAACTGAGTTATCACTCTGAATTATATGATTGATTGATAATTGTATCTTCACGTTCTCGATTTATTCCACTACAAATCAGGGTGTGACAACTTTATCTAAAAGATATAAAATATGGGCATGTGAATTATTAACTATCCTAAATACATTTTAAAATATCAAATTCTTAGATAAAATGAAATTGCTTAAAGAGACCATCTAAAAAAAAGAGTGCTATACATATTTACAAAACCAAAATTTTAGAACCTCAAAATGTAGGTAAAGGTTTTACTTGTAATCTACCTATTGTTTGGATATATGACTCATGCAATCGAGAGAATAGGTTTTTACCTACATAATAGTCAAACTGTGGATAAAAATAGGAGACATATATACACTTACTGTAGGAAACTTAATCTTTTATAGTATAAAAACTCAAAATGTTGTCACAAAAGGGTATTTATGACAACGAAGATGTGTCGCCTATAATAAAAGAAGAAATTTCAACTGATTGAAAATTATATTTTGTCTAATAATAAAACAAGTGTCATTATTAATACCTAAAAAATTTTAGAACCAAGATAATTGACCAACCATGTCCATTCATTGGAGGGTTTTGGCGAGGAGTCTCATCAATTTCATAGGCTCGATATTGACAATACAATGTACGGCGACTATCTTGATCTCCAACATGCTATCTCATAGATAATTTCTCTAACATGGACATGACTGTATATTTAATCTCCAACTTTAAGCTCAAGCTTGTCCTACATATATTAAGATACAACTTGTAAACCAAGAACTAAGACTTCTAATAAATTAGAGATAACTCAATGAGTGAAACAATAATTACCTTTTTTTTTCAGAAACTTTGGCCTTTCTATCTTCTAGAACATTGCGCCAATAAGGCACATCAAAAGAAGCAATGTTCTAGTTGTCTCTGTTGTAGGTTCATATCCAACATCTGCTACCTTGGAATCCTAACTGCACCTAGTTGGTTTAGAGTGGCTGACAGCTTTGAGAGTTGATCAACTTGTTGAGTCTGAAGTTTTTGGCTTGTTAAATTGCAAGATTTGTCCTTGCATACCAGCCTATCTTGAGATATCTGTAGCATTGTAATTTAGTAGAACAACTCCAGTTGGTGTGCGCGATGTGTTAGATTGTGGTACTACGTTAGCAAGTGAAGGAACATATGTGTTCATCCACTGGGCCAAACTGAGGCCAGACATCACAACATTTTGTGATTGGGAGTACTTTATGCAGATATTATCACCGAACCATGCATCATTTTTTTTGGCAACAAATATCCTTAATGATAGCTCAGGAGAGCGCACACCACTTCAGAGAAGTGATATGATCCCACTCCACCAAGCAAACATTAAGAAAGAAATTTTATTATGAAGGCATAAAAATGATAGTACAAGATACAATCAAAAGGGGCAGTTGCTAGAGCCTAATAGAGGGACACTTCAATTTATCTAACCGGAGTGGGCCCTTAACATCATGAGAAAGCTCAGCCCAGCATGTCCAAACATCAAAGGAAGGAATGAAACAATCAACATTTGCTAAAGCATCCACCACATGGTTAGCCTCTCTGAATACATGCCTGAAAGAAATCTGCAAGCTGGCCGAAATATGAAGAATGTCACTGCACAGTAGGAAGAAGACGCCATGGGAAGGAAAAAGACAAGGCCAACCTGAGTGGAGGAGTTCGACTCAACTTGCAAATTGAGGTAGCCATGTTGGGAACAAACACGGAGGCCATGTAGTAACCCGGAAAATTTTGTATTTAAAATTTTGAAATAAAAATTTCTATAAAAACGGAATAATAGAAACATACGTACCATTATCGTATGTGCAAGAACACATTTAAAAATTTCGTAAAAATTGTAAATCAACTCCAAATATTATCCTTAAGTGTTCCACAAACGAATTCATGCAACGAAAAATCCAATTGGCCAAAACGTACGTCACGACGTGACTAATTATCCAAATTAGGAACTAAGTCGAAAAACGTTAACATGGAAAATAACACGCCCATAAATTAAACGAACATGTCAAAGAGATTTCCAACATCATGAAATGAATAACCATTATCGGGTTTGGACCAATGGACCTCTCATAGCCCATGAATAAATTCAAATAAGAAAATGCAATAAAAATCATAACTCTATTATTCCCTAATTAAAAAGGGAAAAACCTATAAGATAAATTCCAATAAATAATGGGCTTAGTTAAATGGACCCATTAGAATTTTGTGGTCCAAAATAAGGATTTTAAAAAGAAGAATAATGGGAAAATATCTTAAATTCGCAACTTAAATATTACTTAATAGAAAAGAGACATTTAATGCATTAAATAAGCAATTTGAGATGGAATTAGATTCCTAAACCTACCCCATATGGTTTAGCACGAATTTAGACCTTAACCTAACCAAATAGAAGTTGGAAAGCAAGGAAGGAAAAAAGGAGTTAGGAAATCTCGTAATTAAAGAGAAATTTGAGTAGTAGTAGGAATAGGAACCCTTACTAGCTTAAATACTCTCTTAACTCTCCATGGCCGGCCCTGAAACTTTGCTGGGGCTTGCTGGACGTGGAGAGAAGGCCAAGGAGGAGGAGAATTCATGGGGAGAAGGCTCTCTCAAGCATCTTCCTTTGTTCTTCAAGTTCTAGCCCTAGAAGAGTAAAACGACTAAAGGTAGGCATTCTCACGAGCAAAACCTAATTAATTTCGTCTGTAGATTGTTCCATGTACTAGGAACAAAACCCTCAAGTTTCATATTTTTCCATCAAGCCAATCTTTTATGGCTGATTTATGAAGTTCTGCAAATATGATGAACCCGACCCTTCTTCTTTATTCTTGATCTCCATGTATACTCAACCTCGTGCTCTCAAATTTAACTAGAGTTACTGATGGATGTTAGGCATCTTTTGCCCCTAAAAGTCATAATTTTTAACCATCCTTCGTCACGAATTAAATCTTGCATGATCTCGACAATGTACTGTCGCAGTTTAACCTTGACTTGTGTTACAAGTTCCATACCTCTTTGTGGAGTCGTTTTTAGATCAAGTGTTCAACAAAGAACTTGTTACCTGATGAGTCTACTTTCATTTGGCACTATTTTCCCAAATTTTGTTGACCGTACTGAGAGTATTAGTCCGAACATTAACACTATGTCAGATTCACACAGTCAGTCACAATACATTTTATTAGCTAGTCAAACGACCTTCGTTTCTCAAGAAGTAATCTAACTAACCAAGGTGGTTTCACTCGATTTGGATCACCCCAGCATTTGTTTTGATTTTGCAAACCCACAGGTGTCAAACCCAATCCAAGTCGGAGTTGGAAATAGGTAGAAAAAAGCAACCCAAACGTCATTTTCAGGTAGCGACAGGTCGACACGTCGCTACCATAAAGCGACAACATCATGGTCGCGACCCATACCAAAAATCAGGCCGTTTCGTGGTCTTCTTCAGAAGGCGACAAGTTCATGGTCGCGTTCACTTTCAGAAGGCGACAGGCATCGTGTTGCGTTCTGCCTATGTCCACTTAATTGGCCATAACTTTTTCTATAGACCTTGGATTGACGAGCCGTTTTCTTCACTGGATTCCTCATTCAAAGGGCTTCAATTTGGTATATTCATGTGTGAGATTTGAATGAAAAATCAATGAGTTATGACCTTAGGAAGTGAAGGGATGAGACTGCATTTGCCATCTAAAAGGCATACATCTTAGTTTCCGTCATTTTGCATCGTTCCTTGCATGTGTGAGTTTGATCTCTTCTACGAAGGTTCTAGAAAGTTTTAACATGCATTTATCAACCCATATCAAAGTTAAAACATGTCTACATAACTTTTATTGATCTTAAGTTCATGATCATGCTCTTTACTTGCCGATTATCCACTTCTTGCCTTGTTATCAAACTTGCTAAAAATACATGTTATAAAATGGAGTCATATTGAATGATTTAAAATACAATAACATGACATCTTTCTATCTATGATTTCTCTCACACGTTCACACACTTGAACCATCCAATTATGGCTTGACTTGGCACAAAATATCTCATAATGTATCTGGTTAATTTATTGCAATAATGTACATTAAATTACTCTATTTTAAATGAACTTGTCTTCATTTCTCGCGTTGTTTGGGAATACTGTTATCGACGCTCCACTATTCTAGAATTCCTCTAGAACGTCGGGCACTTGTTTCTATATACACACTTTCTTGACTTGGAAGAATTCTCCGTCGGATATTCCTTCTGCCGGACTAGTTAATCCTTGTTCAAGACTACGTAAGTCTCCTCTGTCCATAGATTCCCACATGGTCGACGAGCCGGTTGTACCCTAACACCTATGATACCCTTTAGGGATCAACATGATCCAAACGGCTATTAGAAGTTTGCTCTTACCTTGAATCACGTCGGACCTCTGGACCTGTACATAACATGGCCAATGGAAAGGTAGTGTATTCCACCTGATTGCCAACACTAAGTGCGCGTGTTGTGCAATGTACTATCGTTCGTTACTCGACGTTTCACATGCAATGACCATAAGATCTTAGCTATACTCTACTCGTTCGTCTATTCACGTTCACTCTACTATCTCATCTCTCTCGTCTATTCATCTAGTACTCTCTTGGTACCCTTTGAGCTGTTTAGCTCCTACTGTTTGTACTGTCATGACTGTCTAGCACTAAAATGGGACTCTACTGTATCCAATGCATACTGTGCAGGGCACGGAGAGTGTCCGAGGGGCTCCAATCTAGTCCTGGGGCAGAGAGCCACCCGAAAATACCTGCAGGGGCTATTGACGGTGTTCTGCATTGCACCGGTTCTAACTATACTGTATTGGCTAGACATCTGACTATTATCTTTTAGTCTGAGGAGTTCAGACGTACTGTGATATTACTGTGCTATCACAAAACTGTTATATATAGTCTGAAGAGTTCAGACGTACTGTGCGAATACTGTGCCATCGCAGACTGTTACTGAACGACTATGTCCTAGAAGTGACTACTGTCGTATTCTACTAGTGCACCGTTGTGCAACCATACACGCTATCTTGTCATACGCTCTACTTGCTCTACTTGATACTTGCTATCTTGAGTTATTGCGTTCTATCGTAACCAGATCGCATTCAAAGTGCTATACTCTCTCGTTGTCTCTTGACAATAAAAGTGCTATACCTCTCTCGGCTATCTACGGATAACCAAAGTGCAATTACTATCTCGATTGACAAGAAAGTTAATCAAAAGCGCTATACTATTCGATTGATGGAAATCAATCAAAGTGCAATTTACTCTCTACATGATCAATTACTATCTCTCTCCTTGCTATACATGTCGCTTACTATTCTTAACAATGACGTTACTTGCTATTGTTATCGTTTCTATCGTGACTTGACTTTAATCATCCTGAAATACTTGATTCATCTGCTATTTGAACCATGCTACTTGTGCTCTTATTTTCTCGACTTTACATGACTCGCTCTATCATTAGTTACTCTGCCATTTAATGCGTTAATTACTTAAAGCCTGCTTGATCCTGAGATTTAAGTCCTACTGGGCGTTATCGCTCACCCTTTGTTATTTGTTATTGTGTCTCAGGTAAGTCGGACAATGACGTTATACGCACCAATGGGACGGAACAGAGTGATGAGTGACCTGGAGTCAAATGACGAAGTTACCCTAGCACCATTGGAGTCTAGTAGTTATTACTTTAGATTTCTTTTCAATGTAATGGATGTCATTGAGCCCTATGTATTGGCTCCGCATTAGTTGTTGTAATAGTCTTAGTGGAATTTCAAATGAAATGAAGAATTTATTTCAATTATTGTTCATTAGATGCTCTGATGTTTGCGTCTGTATGCGCAATTGTCGTTACGATACTCGTTGCTCACGTTTCCCTCCGATTTATTCCACTGCTAAATTGGAGGGGCGTGACAGGCCATCACCTCAGTTTCCAAACTGGGAGAGAGAGTATAATGTTGATAATAAAATTTCCAGTTGCATTTCACACCACCCACTCTCTCATCCGCACCAGTGCTCCTCTTGAATGCCCCATCAACATTAAGTTTCAGCAACTATGGCGGAGCCTTTACCCATCGAATGATAGTAGGGAAAGGGCGTTGCTCCCGAGGCAGAAGAAGACCCCAGGACAACAAAAGCTGATAACAACGAGAAGGTAATTCAGAGTCCATAAGTGGAAGAAGCTTCAAGAAGTTGCAGATGTGAAACTTGCAAAGACATTTTCTTACCCTCATAAATAGCATGATTCCTACTCAACCAGATTTCCCAAACAATATATAGCAGCCAAAAGTAGAGTAGATAGTACAACAAGCATAGAGTGGGAGCTGAAGTGATGAAGAACGCCAATGATATCAGGGGACCAGAGCAGCAAAATCCCATGAGGACAGGCTAACGAGATCACCAAAATCAGCCCAAACAGTTGAAGAAAGAGAACAAGAAAAGAATTAGTGGCAAACCATCTCCTCATCTCCATTGGGATAATAATAACATATAGAGCAGATTTGAACACCACACCTGCGAATATGATCATCCGTAGGAACACGGCCATGCATCATTCTCTTCAAAGGGTCCTCCACATTTATTGACTGTTCATTTGTAAAATAGAAGCATGTGGGTTTTCAATTTTGCTCCCTTTACTACAAGCATATGTCCAAATTTTTGTGCCAACCAAATAAGAGAGAAAAACACTTGGATGAATATAGTAGTCTGAACATTATAAAGGAGTTCAACTGTTTCAACTGCCTTTATCTACATAGGGTTGTATGATTGTGTAAGGTCAGTAACAACCATTACAGTGAATTCAATGTCCAAGCAAGAGGAAGCATGCATGAGAGAGATCCATAATAAGAAGCTAAAATGACCCGAAAGAGAAGAGAGATGTTAGGAAATCTTTTTTGGGACTGTTTATTGAAATTAGGATGCCAAAAGCAACCTCTTTTAGAGTTGAACAATCTCAAAAACTAATTAATAGACAAACCAGAATGTTGAGTACATATCTATCTGGTATTTCTACTTGTTTAGGGACTTTGACCGAAAGAAAATTAGTGGACAAATGAAAAAAGGAACTTGCATGAGTGTGTGGAAAGCAGAATGTTAGGAATGTGTCGAAATGTGTCTCATGAACAACAAAATGGCTCTAGTTTCAATATTAACTTCACCTCCAATGATAACATACAAGTTGGAATTGAAATGATGGATATTAAAAGCTAAGAATGGATTAAATTATTAGACTATAAAGAAGAAACTGATGATAATTTTTTTTTCAAAATATGAAATGAAACATCAGAAGTAGTGAAACAAATGTCAGTTCAACTTCTTTGTATTCTTTTTGACATGTAAGATCAATACCTAAGTTCGTTCTTCAAGATCTCATATCATTTAGATAAAAATAAAATTTAGAAGAAGTCCAACAAATAATCTATTATATATATGTTGGCTGAGAGAACTCACATGTTTTACTCATTTGTCGAGGAACATCAAGTGTACCGGTGGGTTTGCATCAGCTACACAATCTGCTTCCTACTCTTTTCTTCTCACTTGCAAGTTTTTTTTTTTTAAAGGTTGTATAGTATAGCCAGTGGCTTAAAAATTGGGAGAACCAGCCTACCCCAAGATCGATCCGAGGTCCCTGTACTCCATCATAAAATAACTTATGCAAAGGAAGATCACCAAATACATTAGGAATAACAATGTATAGACTACATGACGTGCTGTAATTTCACATCACATCAGGAGTGCAACTATATACTACTAGTTTCATGTGTCGATATAATAAGAAAAATAATAGAATCAAGTTTTCTAAAAACTTTCTTCCTCTCTTCTCTCCTTCATCTCATGTTAGTTCCACATTGCAGATGGCGGAGTAAGACATCTTGGGCTAATTTCGTTGGGGCATTTCTCATCTTCATGTTATGCAAAGTTGAACAACCATGAATGTATATTTGAGAAAGGAGTAAAAGGAAAAATCGTAAGTGCTTACTTTTAGATCTAAGTAGATATGAAGAAGAAAACAAAGAACAAAAAATAGATGTGGACCACGGCTTGGGGCAAGATCATGGATCAAGATTATGAACCGCAAATCAGCATGCATAAATATTTTCTGGATCCTAATGGGGCAGAAGATTAAGTATATTGGGGGAGAACACGTCACTTGTTAACCATACCTGACCAAATTATTTAGGAGTTTTCTCTCTTAAACCTCCAATCCATTTGCAATCCACATAGTGAGACACATACAGTACTCTAAGCAACCTTTTGCTTGAAACACTACCTGTAAATGTATGTTTTGGTCATTGTTTTTTACATTCCTTATATATAGGCATTAATACTTATTC
>CM024763.1:118231174-118431384 GCA_014218235.1 Colocasia esculenta
AATTCTAAGTCCCTATGTGTGAATGGAGAATACTTAGTGCACACTAAGGTGTGCACTAATGTGGGCACACCTACTAGGGGTGTGCCATTTGGCCTCGGGGTTGGGAAAAGTTGGGATGGGGGGATATTATAATCCCCCCAAAGCCAAATGGCACACCCCTAGTGGGTGTGCCCAACTTAGTGCACACCAAAGTGTGCACTACGTATTTCTCGTGTGGAAGATAGTTTTGACTCGTACGGCAAGCATAAGATGGATGGATCTACTCTTTTTGAGACATTTTTTAACCACATATTTTATTTCTGTCGCACGAGTAAAAACTATTTATACAATCAGAGAACAAATATTACTTTGTGTGAAATCCTCCATTCATGTGGCATCCAATTTTGCAAAATGATAAGAGAACAATAAGAAGTTGAAAGCACGTGCAAAGATAACACGAAGTGTGGCATTTTACAATTTTAATCTCTTTGACGAGCAGTGGTAGAGTTAGAAATATTTAAAAAAGTGGTAGTTAACAAGATTAATTACAACGCAAAGAGGGGTAATTAATAAAGTTAAAAAAATCTTCACATATCTATCGACTTAATTCATGCAAGAATTTAAGGGGGTAATTTATAAAAAAAAATTAAGAGGGGGCAATTGCCCCTTGGCTCCACCACTAATGACGAGCAATGCTTGTTATATCCGACCCTACGGATAATGAACTTTTGCCCTTTATTATTACCATGAGAAAAAAAATTATTTGTTCCCTTTCTTTTGATCGTCTCCACGTCTCTAAAATCCTAATAACTTAAGTATTAGTAGGTAAATAAATGGATCAAGTTCTTAGTCATGGATTTATTTGTTACGGTTGGATAAAACCTATTACACCTGCTTTTTATGATGGGAATGGGGAGGTCGGATAAGTTCTTACTTGCATGGATAGGCATGTCACTATGCTGCTTTAATAGGGCAGTTTTCTTTCACTCATAAGCAGCTATGATGACCCCTAATCAGCAAGATATATAAGGTACAATTTGATGATTTCAGTTATGTGGATAAGGTTAATGACATCAATAATGCTAGTGTCCTATCACCCTTGTTAGTATGTCTAGCTAAGTGGGTGGGCTCTAATTTCTTTCATACTATCCCAAGATCTAATCAAAGATTCTTACAATCTATCAGACATGGTTAAGGGCATAATTAACTTATCCAACTTTATCAATGTGGATTAAACCTATTCACAGACAAATGATATGAAAACAACTGTCTTCAAATTAGGAATGTTGCCAAAGAGGAGGACCACTCTTATCCAATCAACTCTCCAATGAAAATGATAGTAATCTATCTCAATCATTTGAATCAGAATCTCAAAGAGCATGAAGGGTTCCACATATTCATGTTCATTAATCCAAACTATATCTTTGGGTAAACAGTAGTACTACCCCCACCAAGAGAACATGCAGTATGATGTCCTTAACCAGCAGCCAAAACCCAAAACTTGAATACTTTAGCTCAAAAGACACATGGGTTTTGCTCATGTTCCCTTCATTGTTCCATTGTTTAACCCCCCCCCCCCTCCCCCAACTCCATGTCAAGCCAAAAGCTCAAAAACCCTGCAATGCCTGCATGTGTTTCTTGGACATAATAGCCCCAAAACCACATGCAAAGGCAGCACCACACCAAAGCAAGAACAAACACCCTCCACCACAACCCCAACACATACACATAAACACACAAACACTTTACACTTTTTTTTTTGAACTGACTAACACACACACACATCTTCACCTTTAGACACATGTATGTATAAACATATATGTATGGAATGGGCCCCCCAAAACCTACATAAGAACCAACAATAAAGATCCACTCCTAGTGTTTGGCCACAGGCTTTTCCACCCCTTCATATTCCCTCCCATCACGGGACGGCAGAAAGAAGTCCCACCACAATATCCCCCCCACCTCAAAACACCCCTCCCAACCCCACCCTCTATGCACTGAGCCCCTATGAGAAAGGGGACAATCATTCTAGCAACCACTTGTGCATGCCCCCCCATCCATCCTCCCTCCTCTTTTTCTGACATGTCTAAATTCAAATTAGTTTTTATTTTTTACTATTCTCTTTGGTTAAGATTTTTTCTTTTCACTTAATCTTCTAATATATTCATTTATACATATGATTTTTCTATTTATATAGATGGCTATATCTTTGAAAAGAAGTATTTTATCATATATAACAAATTTTGTACGCGCCCGTAACCCGCACGGAGTATTCGGATATAGCCCTTCTAAGTCCTAAAAGTTGAGAGAGTAGAACCCTAAACCTCCCCAGTTGAAAACATGTGAAAATGTCACTTAAGACCTAGTTGTGTAAAGATTGTTCAATTTTTTGGTACATAAGTGACCTGATTTTGGGCAGATAAAGAAAATCCAACTAATGCTATGCATCTATGTGTGTGCTGGTTGTGCTAAGAGAGGCCACACACAATAGTATAGCTTTAGTGCATGTTGTTTGAGAGGCACACTAGGGAACACTAGAATGAGGCCCAAGGGCATAGGAGTCACATGAGGTCAGAATCCCCCATTGGGCAACCCTAGTTTAAACTAAGGTGTCTATGTCTGCTGGGTACATGTAGCTGAGCAAAGCCAAAGGAGGACACTTACCCCACAGTGCATGTGGGTTGAGAGTATTCCTAGAACCCATGATGATCTCTCTAGCTACTTTCTCAATGATAGTTTTCTCATGCATGTCCATTGTTTTCTTGCATTGATGGGGTGACAAACTAAGGTTGTCAGTGTTGTTATTTTCATGATGGTTTCATGCTGACTATGGGTATATTCGGTCTAACTCTTAATTGAAGGTGTTGAGTATTTTATAGGATTTTTTAACTTCATTTATTTGGAAGGGGAAATAATGAATGTTAAAAAGCTGAGATGGGCAGTAACCAGTAAGTATAGGGCTGTCAAAATGGATATGGACTCATCAGCATACCACTTGGAGATGTAATAGCTTTTAGATTTGGATGGACCCATTAGTTTGTAGCAGATGAAAAATATTAAATTGTAATATATTTAGGCCTAAGACTCAGCCCTATATGTTGAAGTGTTTTAATAAGTATTCATAAAATCTTGAGAATGCAAGTATAATTGAGTCTTCGGTTTGCATCACACTTTCCTTTCTTTATGAAGGTTTTAAATTAAATCATATACTATTGTTGTAGTAGTTTCACAATAAGGAAGATCTAACTAATGGGTCTACAAAAACTTATTCCCAAAATATTTCAAGTGGCAGAATTTGTAGGAAATTTATTTCTCACAATGAGACTTTCAGATCCCGGAATACTTGTTTGCAAAAGCCAAGCAATCACACACACCAAATAGATTTAGCATAAGTTTGACCAAAAAATATTTATTAATTAGAGAGAATATTTAAGAAATTGCTCAGAATTGTACTTACCCTGATAAAATGAAGGGTGGGGGGGGAGGAAAGAAAAAGGAAACTTTGGGTGTACTACTATGCAAATGGCCATTCCAAAGGTCCTCCGATGACATACATAATAGCATTCTCTCGTTATCTACTACTATCTCCATCGACTTGTCTCTGTACTAAGAACTATTTTGGTAATAGGATAAATTATATTAGAGATATAGTTAATTGAGTATAATTTATCTGTTTATAATCATAATTTTATTTTCATAATTTTTTATTATAACTATTTATCCCTCACTTACGGAAGTTTGATAATAGTGAAGATGATGGTAAATCTAAAATAAATTAGTGTGGATTATTATGTAGTGGGGAAAATATCATTAAACATCTCATGTGCCAACTCTCATATATTTTGGATAATGGAGGAATATAGTGCAAAGAGTTTCACTATTCTCCATCTTACCCACTTCAATAGTGTACAACTTTTGTCCCCATCTAAGAGCATAGTGTTATCCTTATTTAACACTTATGTATTTTGATTACATCTCTTTATCCTTAATATAATTTATCTCAATTACATATATCTATATATATATATATATATATATATATAGAAGAGTAGTGACAGTACCCCAAAGATGTAGCTGACATATAAGTTGGTAGGAGGATCCACTGGGGGACAATGGAATGATGCCTAAGGGGGGGTAGGTGTCACATGGCCATTAGATACCCCACTCGACAGCCCTATATTAAACTAAAGTTTCTTTGTCTGCAATATTTGTTAAAAGCACAATCCAAAGAGGAAAGCCTTCGCTTTACATGTGATTAGATTGGGTTTTACATGTGATTAGAGCAGTTCTTTTATGTGATTGGAGCAGTTGAAATATGTAATCTCTCTCTCTCTCTCTCTCTCTCTCTATAGATCTCCACTGACCCCATTATGGGTGTCTCATGTTCTCGTTGTTTTCTTTTGTTGATCGATGCCGGCCAGAGTTGTCAATGTTGTTTGCATGTGAACATGGCTTTGTACTTGAGACTCTAAGCTGGTCATACTTTGTCTAGTTTTTATTTGGAAGTAAAAAAAATATATATATATATATATATGTAAATTATTTTTATTATTTTTGATCAAAGTAGTTTGAGGAGGTGCATGTATCCAACTAAGCTTCTTTTATCCGGAGGCATAGAAAATCTATGTGCGGGTTTTGACACTTTCCTTGGTATCCAAAGCCGCTTATTCTTGGATTGTATAGTTGATAGTGTTTGTTAAAAGAATAATGTTTTTAGTTAATAGTCTAGTAGTCTAATGGCCAAAATTACAAGCGAACACAAATTCACCCACAGGCAGGGAACTTAAAAGGAGTAATATTTGCTATATATATATCAACACCTTTCTATGTCTATCTCTATTCATTCCAACAAATTTTTATGTCGGAAAATATTTAGTGTGTATTTTTTGATGTGTACAAATTATTGGATGTGCAACCTCAACTCCTTAGGCTTAAATTGCACTTCCTTTTATTATTAATACAAGATTAGGGATTCACATATTTGTTCACAGATGCATATGTTTAATTGTTCTTTGTAGGTAACAAGATAAACTCGAAATATATAGTTTATTACCTCTGCCATAAGATCATTAGACTCAGAATTATTGTCTAAGTAATAGATAAATACCACAATAGGGAGAGAACAAACTTGTGCTTGGGAAAAGTATTTGATATGGGGAAGAGTTAATTAAACTCTTTTTTGAAGAGGGTCTGATTGGCCCATGCCCATTGGTCCTGATTTATCAGGCACATTAGATATTGGGCCCATTATTGCAAGCCAAGAGACTACACGCATGCCTCATTAAGTTTAAATTGTACCAACCCCAACGACCTCTCAGTCAAGGTTAGGGTTTAGAGTTTAAGATTTAAGATTTAGAATTTAGAGACCGTAAATATCGGTCGTATCACACTCTTCGTGGCACGATATATTATCGAACATACTATACCGTACCGATACAATTCGATCCCAAAAAATTCTAAAATTTAATAATAACAAATTAAAGAAGAAAAAAGGACCCACACTAGTACGGTGCGCCCAATCATACTCACAGTTCACAATTATGGTCTTAACCTTCCCCTTTAATGAAATCATGCAATATATAGTCTCCATTTAAACTTTTAACCTATATACTAAATATCTATAGATTTTAGTTCTTAACCACCTATAGTCTTTGTTTTAATGCCCTCCCAATTATGTAGGGACTTACTTTAAACTTGTGAGATACTTATTAATAATGTTGCTATGGGGGCTTAAGGATTTTGAGGAGTTAATAGACAAATACCTTAAGGAAATAAGTTATATTGGAATAAACAAAATTCTTTGACTCAAACAAAAAAGTAGTATTGGAATATAACCACAGGAGTTGCTTTTTGACCAATTTTTACTTGCTCTACTTGCTTTTGACCTACATCTGAACATGATAATTTGCAATTAGTTTTGTTCATTAGTAAGATATAATTCCTCATTGACACATGCTATGTATTGAGGTGCAACTTTTATGTTTATACCACCACATGCACCACTATCCTTTCGGCTGTTGACCAATTTTGATTGTGAGATTGGACAGTCAAATTGAGATCGTATTTGGGACTTAAATTTGATGCGTCTAAATTTTTAAAAAGTATCAAATTTTGGATCGCCTTTTCCTACTGTCAATACTAGTTTTTAAATTGATAAAAATAAATATGTTGAAAATGATAATATGGTACTTATAAAATAAAAACCTCACTAGAAATTAGGGCTGTAGAAGTGTGTCTTGAACTATTCAAACCCTTTTTCTTTGCTTTCAAAAGGAGGGTCCATCTGATTGTGACCCCCCTCCAATGTGTATCATTCTACTGGTTCTCTATAGCATTTGACCTATTCTTATGCATACAAACACACACACACACAGAGGTGTAGGGGATTGTCACTTATATAAGATAGGCTGCATGCATAGGGGGGGTCTTTCTGCCCATCACCTTGCAAAAAGCCTGTTGAGTGGCAGATCCAGTGCAGATGTAAGATATGGGTTTTTGATTTATTGGGTATATGCAATACAAATATACACAATACATGTAAATATTGAGATGTTGCAGAAAGCCTGTTGATTGTCAGATCCAGTGCAGTTGTAAGTATGTATGTACTTATATTGATCTATATGCTGCTGCCTTTGCATGTGTTCTACTGTGTTCCTAAAAAAGGACACTTGGACATAATGCATTTGTGAAGCAGTCAGTACCCACCATGAGAACTTAAACAACATAATGTGGGGAGAGAACTGAGATTATCTTTAAACATATAAAAGGGGCAGGCACACCAAGGAAATGCTCACACTTTTCTCCTCTCTTTGCCCACTGAAAACCCTGCCTTCATATACTAATCCTTATGGGTTTTAAGCTCATCATGATGTCTTCCCCAGCCACAGTTGTCTTTTTCCAATTGGCACTTGCTGTCCATTGATAAATAGGTAGAATAAGATGGCCTAGGGTAAGGTTAGAGTAGGATAATTACATAAGATTACAATTATTAAATTGAAAAAGAAGTCACTGATTACAGTGTAGTTGAGCATGTAACACTCAATCTGGTTAATTCATTCCATTATCAAAGGAGATGAGAAGTTCCTGGATCTAGAATGGTGTCATAGTTGCACAAAATAACTGTACAGAAATTATTTGAAATTTGTGTAGTTCCAACAGACGGCGTTAATGAAGTTACGTGGAATTTTAACGTGTCTCTCATTCTCAAACTTATAGTAATAGTAAGAGGAGCTAAAGAAAAAATAAATAAATAATGGATTTTTTCTTCACTGTGAGAGAGAGAGAGAGAGAGAGAGAGAGAGAGAGAGAGAGAGAGGCATTAAATTAATGGTGGGGAGTGGGGGGAATAAATTGATGGGCTCTGGTGCATGGATTGGGTTTCTTTCTGCCCATCACATGGTGGAGGAAGAGTAAAAAGGGCCTGCAGAAGCCTGGGGCTAGAGACTGGAAGTGGATCTGATGATGTAGTAGGTGGGGGGCCATGTTGTAGGAAATAGGTATATGCATAGGTGTGCAGACATAGGTGGGGATGGCAGTGGAGGACATATATACATAGGTAGTGTGTGGGGGGGACTATACTACTCACTCTTCTGTTTGTTTTTGGGTGTGTAAGTTCTGCCAAAGACAAAATGAGCAAGTGGGTCCTTGCAGGGTTTGGTTGCATCTTAAATTTGGACTCTTCTTCATCTTCCTATCAATTTTGAACTTTAGCAAAAATGTGGGCATTCTTTTGAGGATCAATAGAACTCAGCATTTAAAAGGGTTTGGGACCTTGGTTTGCTCTTGGATAAGGTTGGGGACACATTCATAGCCCTCATACAATGGTCAAGACATGGTTGGGTTGGATCATGGGAAACTGTGGAGGTCCCTCCTCATTCTTGGAAACCCTGCCAATGATGCTACTTTATGGGGGTTGTGCATTTCAAGATGCCTCATAACTTACCAGTATGAATGTATGTTGTTGGCAGTTTCTTTGGCCTAGAAATATGTCAGGGACATAAATTTTTTGGTAATATTAGATGTTAGGTAAATATTGATATGTCAGGGACACACTTCCATACGATTGGAACGGTAAAATTTGAGATAAAGATGTATAAAGATAAAAAAAAAAAATTGTGGACAGAAACTATTGTCTATGCCACTCATAAATAGAAAATATTGTAGATATACCATCACCACTTATGTTCAAAGAAAGTGAATATTTCTCCAAAATTCTATTATTTCTGTTAATTTTATAATGTTTGACAAAAAAATCTTTATTATATTATTTTTTGAAAAAAATTAAGAATGACACCTTAGTGCCAGGATTGTTTAACCCAAAGATAAATAAGATATTTCCTTTCATGAGTTAGTCAAAGTTTCAAACCCATATTTGGATGGATGGAGAGGAAAATCATATCAACGGATGACACATCTACAATATTTTTTTATTTACAAATGTGACAATATTTTAGCAAAAATGATATATTTATATTTTTTATACAATAGTAGTTTCTGTGCAAAAAATCCATAAAGATATCGTGACTTCTCTTGTCTTTTATCACCCCCTCCCCCCAAAAAAAAACACAAATCATACACACATGGGTGTACTCATTATACCAAATTACTCTAAAATCTAGACAATAAGTTAATAACCCATTCAACCCCAAATTTGGATCCGATTCTATACTCCAGACTCCAGTACTACAAACCGTGCCCCGAACTAAAAAAAGATGGTAAAGGTGAGGATGGTGGATAGGTGTACATGTTGTCATCTTGTCTTAGATAATTTTCTAGTTAATTAGACACCAAACTAAGGGGCCTTCGGCATGGAAAGCCAAGAATAAGGACTTCCCCGTAGATTAAAACCAAGGTTTGTTGTGTCAGGTGCCGAGATCGTTCTGATACAGTACGGTCAAACCATGCCGATAGATCTTATTATAAAAATAATAATAAATTAAATAAAATATAAAAAATATTAAAACAATATATTCAACTATACCGTATCGATCGTGCCAAAGCTCTTCAAAACCCTGACATAGTACGATATGACTGAGCCACTGCAATCCGTGGCGGCACGACCAACTTTGATTAAATTGGTAGAGTTACCATGGATTTTTTAAAAAAAAAAATACATATTAATCCCTATAAAGTTGACTAATTGCAAATTAGTCCATTATCATATTAATCCTTCCAAACATCTAAATCTTACGTATTAGTCCCCACTAGAGATATTTTTCTGCAAGATTTTAGAAAATTTAAAGGATTAATATGATAATAGTTAGATTTGAGAGAGTAATATATAATTAGTTAAGTTTGTAAGAACTAATATGTAAAAAAAAAAAAAACCTTTTTTTATTTTCGGAACGTTTCTATGCAAAATCAGATCTCCTTCTGGCCCTGGGAGCGGGAAAACACATTACATTTGGGAAAATGGTTTAGTAACATTATTTAGTAACACATTAAAATAACACACCAATCAAAGTGCACCACCACCTTATCATTTATGAGGTGTTTTTAACTTTTTTATTTCAGTGCTGATGTGGCACAATTTTAATGGTGATGTTACCAAATGATGTTACCAAATGGTATTACAAAACTATTTCTCTTACATTTGTGGGTCTTCTTAGTTTATAACCTCTGCAATCTTCCTCATTTGACTTTCTACCCTCGTAATTTGACTATTTAATCCCGAATCCTGAGAATTTTATCTTTCTTTAACGACAGGTCCTTTCCGTTTCCAAAGGAAGGACCATGTGTAAAAAAAAAAGGACATAGTTCTAAGGAATTGGATCAAGATCTAAATAATCAAGTTCTGGAGACAAAAGCTAATTCTAAGAACTTAAGACGACTAAAAATTAAAAGAAGGAAAAAAAAAAAAAAGAACTCCAAAATTTAAGACCACACCATCCACCTCATTGGGGAAGTTGCAGAAGTAGCTACACCGACGTAAGTATCTTCAAGGTTCTTGCTAACCTAGGAAGAAACTCCAAATTTGGAGTCTTCGATCTAACGAGATAGGATAGATTAATAGGAAAATCCGAGTTTTTTTTTTACTTTTTAAAAATAGCCTCAGACAGGATGGCCTAAAATAACTATTCTCATAAACACAAAAGAATAAGGTTATCAGAGATTTATCTTAGGTCTAACATGCATACTTTATTGTCATCCCTTTATTTTTCTTTCTAAACTTCTCCATTTCATTCCAAAACCCCATGTTCCAATCACAATATGCTTATATATCATTTGTATTCTCTATTTTTCATTTTGGCTTCTAATACTTAAAATAAGTTTTAGATTACTATATACTATCTAATTACATAATTACACTTTCGAATAGACCTATCAGGGGGTTGGTCAATGGGGCTTTAGGGAAGGGGGGGTTCCAAAGGAGAAAAGACTAGCACTTGTAACTATCTTCAAGTCCATGTCATCCCTTTTATGGCACCATTTTATTACCACCAAATCAATGTGTAGATTACATGTAATTTTGGTTAGGAAAATGGTTTTTTTAACACTATTTCTTGATACCAAAGTTAAACACACCCATTGGGCATGCACCACAACCACACCCCCCTTATAAAGACCTTAGTGTATTCTTGCCATCGAAACATTAATGTGGCGCATTTTTATTTCCCGGAGTCGAGTTTAGTGCCTTGAAATAGATCGAGGATAAACTGAGGATAACCTCAAAATTTTGAAGATATCCTCACTCTATTCCCAATATCAAACATGACCCAAGTATTTCCCATTCTTTTTTATCAAAGGTTACCAGACAATAATGGCAATCTATTGGCTTTGGAATTAGGTGGCTGAGATTGATAACTATGTCAATCACTAAACCTTCTTTGATGGCTGCATCCAAGAGAAAAATGATTCTACTGCTACAGACACCATCACTACAGCACACACCACATCAAACTGGGGCCAATTGGAAGGGACCTGTATGACCATCCATATTTATCATCAAATCTATGTCAATCACTAAACCTTCTTTGCTGGCTGCATCCAAGAGAAAAATGATTCCACTGCTACAGCAACCATCACCACAGCACACACCACATCAAACTGGGGCCAATTGGAAGGGACCTGTATGACCATCCATATTTATCATCAAATCTATGTCAATCACTAAACCTTCTTTGCTGGCTGCATCCAAGAGAAAAATGATCCACTGCTACAGCAACCATCACCACAGCACACACCACATCAAACTGGGGCCAATTGGAAGGGACCTGTATGACCATCCATAAGTGTCCCACCAAGCTTCATCCATGGTGGCCCCCTGTGAACCACTTGGAACACCAAGAGGAAGTGGGCATTTTAGATCACCTTAGATCCCCTATAAACACAGTTCATGCATGCTCCATGTATATATCACAAAGGTAATCCCAAGGATCTGAGATAGCTGGGTAGCTTATCCTCAAAGGGACAAGAGGTGTGGATACCTTAAAAGAAACCATCACTGCCAAAAATGGTATAGGCTTCGGTGATTGGGTACGACTTACTAACCAACCTCCATCTACCATTTGCCCAAAAAAATGTAAAATTTCAAGAGGAGGGAAAAGAAAAGGAAAGAAAACCCTTGCACATTTCTCAATGCAAGGTTTTCAGCAAGAAAAATACTTATTGCAAGACACGTCTTACAATAAAACTGATGTGAATTGTTTGACAAATAATCGTATCGGTTGAAATACCTGACAAGACCCTTCTCTCTCTCTCTCTCAACCAATAAAATTGCTTGTCAAACAATCCATATCAGCTTTAACATTTCTCTTTTGACAAATGACAAAGATTGATTACATCCGCATAGATGGTTGGCGAAGCAGCTGTGACAGAGCAGCCAACAAACGGCCGAGTGTTTCTTATCTCATGATTTTTCTATGTAGACCACCTATACAATCACCAAAACACAGCTAATTTCAGGCATTTACATCATCAGTTAAAACGGCTCATAGGTGGGGATAAAATCCCCCTTCAAACAGCCTCCATTTAGGTGGCTTGCACGAAGAATCTGGGGTACTAATTTGCATCGGATCAAATGTTTCTTCCCAAAAAGGGCAGCATTCAGAACTATTAAGCATCAATATTACATCCATAGGCATAAAGAAGTGAACGCAATGAGACTTAACATTGGGAAACTGAAGGGATATAGACATCATCAAGAGCAAATAAATGAAAATGGAAAACAACGATATTTCAGACAAAACATTTCAATATTCTGCCCTGCATAGAGATCAATCACATTTTAATAGTGAAGTGCACTATGGTTGGATAAAAAATGGTTCAAAGGCAACATACCTGCCATCAACGAAGCCGCCAGCCTGATTAAACATTAAAGAAAGGGATGGATCGGTAATGTTGTTCAGGGAAAAGGACACCGTACTTGGTTAAGGTAACATTTTTCTTCAGAATTCTGAGATATCAAAACCATAAAAGGCCCAAAGGAAGAGATCCTGGTGGATGATTTATCAGTGAGTTCACGGACACAAGTGCAGCAGAAGATGCCCATTGGCTTGGGAACAAGGGGTTTAGAGAATGAAAGTAGGCACCTCAGAGTTCAGAATAGAAACAATTGGCTCATCTATAGATTAGAAAATTCCCAATGTACAAGAACCTGCGGTTTACGGTGTACCAATCAATCTCATTTGGTCAATGCATAGTTGATATGTGCCGCCAATGAGAATAAGTCATAAGCTCATATCTAAAAACAAAGTATTCCATGGGTATTCCATGGGGATGAGCATGCAAGTGTTCAAATAAGACTATACTCAAACTATCTTGATTATCATGGAATCTACAAAGAATGAGACAAAAAGGGAAACTATAATGGACAGATTTAATAAAAAAAAAGGTGTCATGTTGGGAAGAAAGAATGGCAGCTCCACCACAGACGTTGCATCTGCTTGTAATGGTTATGTAAAGCAGCATTCGCCTGAAGTCTTCTGGCCTTTATCTATATACATTCCTACAATCTCATCAATCAGAGGTCTAAAAACTTCTTTCTGTTTATTAAGAGCCATTTGTGCCAGAAATTCCTAGAAGAACATCTTTTGCTCTGCAGGATATCTTCCTAAACTGCCCGCATAATCTGAGGAAAACCTTGTCAGGCTCTGATCCATTCTATCCCCATCTAATCAATCCATGTACCAAATAACTTTGTGGGTGCGTCTCCTGTGATTCTATTTTCTTCTGGAATATGGCCCTTAGCTCCAATCGCAGTGCCCAGATTTTCCGTAACCTCTACAGGGAAACAATTCAGATCCTTCACCTCACATTTCATCCCTTGACCAACCTTTGCTGTCCAGTAGTCAAAGCAATGATGACAAGGATCAAGTGCCTCGATAGCCTGTTAAGAGTTCAGTTAGTGTTTGCAATAGTGTATTTCAATAAGATGAAATACAAAGTGATAAAGTAAATGAAAGGTTGATAAAATAGCAACCCACAAATAATAGAATGTAACAACATGGTAAATCTTTTGTTATTCAATGTATAAAGCTGCAAAAAACTTTACTGCTTCTGATCTGGTTTGACTTTAATGCAAATCTACATTTTCAATCTAGCATTTGAGTGATAACTCAATGCAGAATGGAGAATTAACAAAGGTGGCAATGATGAAGTTATAATCATATAAGCCCGACCTTTCATGCAGACAAAGTTGTGGACTGTACCTGAATGACGGGAGAGGACAGAAAGCCAAACATTTGAAGACCATCGAGAGAGACTGGAACCTGTATGGGAGTGCGATCTTGCTTTCCTTGACAATATAGGGATCTGATTTTCTCATTCAATTTCTTTTTAACTTCTTCCCAGCACTGGCCAGCGGAAGTGAATGTGAAGCTTTCCTCTGGTCTTTCTTCTACTGAAACCTGTTACCAGTTCAAGAATTAAATAATGCCACTACAGAGTGAATATAGACGGGAGCTTACTTAATGACAAAATTTAGAAGAATTCATACAATAACCAACAAAACATTATGCACAAGAACAAGAAAATTTTAGTTATGGAGCAAATCTATTCAGTTGGATTGAGTCAATAGCAGAAACAAAGAGCGATCCCTAACCACCTAACATATATGTACTGTGGTAGCCTATATTAAACGTCAAAGAATAAGATTTATCCCATGCGCCAGAGAAACATGGCATCTGACATTGTTCATCTGTGTTTACTGTAACTACGAAAATTACTTTAAAACAAATTTTATTAAACATAATGTATCTTCAACTGATCTTTCATATTCTTGAGATTTTTGTTGTTTGTGGTATTATTTTGAAAAATGGAAGATGATATTAAGATGAGTGATTGTCAAAAAGGTGACCATATGCACAGGCCAGTTATGTTGTCTCGTGGATGGTCCATGCCAGTTAAATTAAATGCACATAGGGTTTCCCACTTAAAATGGTGTTGGGGCAGTCAGAAGCTAATCCACAGTGTCAATGGGATTTGAATTTTTTTAGCCATTTGACAATGGATATTGTAGGATGGATGACTAAGATCTTTCGCCCCCAAAAATTAGCAGGATCTCTGAAGATTGGTGCCAAAATATAAATCCTTGTCTACGTAAACCCAGTGCATGTGTTAGCAGTTGTCAGATAATGTAAATATGTGACTGAACAGTTAAGAATGCCTTAACAGGGATGTTTGCAAGTACTTAGTAACCGGAAAAAAAAAAAAATATATATATATATATATATATATATATATATATATTTGCTAATATGAAAAGCTGCTCTTGAACCACTTTATACATCGATAAACTGTTTCAATCACATGTATGGTTGTTGAAACATATTTGACAGCAAATTTCTTGTGTCAATACCATCTCTTTAATGCTCCAAGGCTTCTTGTCACCGGAACCATTCTTGATTCTTTCAGGCTTTTACAATTCACCAAAGCCATAAAAGAAAGGATATACCTTGAACCCTCCCAGCCCATTGTCTCTGTCTGGCTTCTATCTAGAACAAGTTAAATTGCATCCACTGCTGGCCCATAGGAAAGGGCTGGGGAGGGACCCGGGTTCACATCTGGGGTTGGTTGCATTTTCTGATTATCTGAACAATCTCTGCCACCACTGTGATGGAAACCCTCACAATGAAAAGTTAAATTGCACCCAACTTCATCTATGTGCTGATTTGCCACACTTCTTATATGTAGCTTTCTTTATCAGGCATAGTTCCCTTACTGATCAACTACATTTTTTGGCATTCAATCCATGGCCAAGCATTGTAGAACAAGAAACTTTGGAAAAATCTTTCCAGAATCTCATTCTCCATATACATCATAAATATATATATATATATATATATATGTGAGTGTGTGTGTGTGTGTATATATATATAGACTTTTGCTAGAATATGGCGAGGACCGTTGATACGGCCTCACCGTATTCCAGCAGGAACTCTTGGATCTCAATCCAACGGCTTAAAATTTGGATGCCTGGGTCGTTTCCACAACCACCCCAACCCATGATATGCAGGTGCCGCCACGGAGGGTTTTTTTTTCCCCTCCTTACCATCTAGATTGAATCTGACGGTTCATATTAGAGCCCATGTTATGGTACGGCCAGACCACACCAACTACCTGTACTGTACCATAACACCACTCTATATATATATATATATATCTGTGCGCGCGCATGCCTGCGCATGTGTGTGTACTATATATAGAAACCCCCCAAGTTCCATGGGAGAAAAAGGGATAGAAAATAATAATAATGTAGGAAAAAATATGCATCACAAGAATCAGCATGAAACCAGAAGAAAGTGGAACCAAATAAGCAATGGCGAGAAGATTTCCATTTATGTTCAATGTTTCTTCACACATTTACAAGACATCAGAAGATCAATCTTCTATTTAAAATAAAAAAGGTTACTTTGACAAGTATTTGCTGGTAAAAGCTTATTATGTAGAAAGACCATTTCAGTTCTATCAGCAATATGGTGAGGGATAACAAAAAAACAGAAATTTGAGCATTGCTAGTATATGGAGGAAGAGAAATGGACTGGAAGAAGAGGGAAGAAAGAAGAAGCAGGGCAGGGACAGATGGTATGGGGCCTCTTGCCCTGCCCCATCTAGGGTACCAGAAGAACAGTAAGAACTCCCTCTTGGGGACTCATTTTCTGAAAAATTTCTGAAAATTTCATTAACTTCATTAGTCTGAATTACAGCAGGCAGTTATAGATTCAAACTTTCCAAAATTTAATCCTATTCCTACTACTACTCAAACTAAAAAATAAGCAACCAGCTATTCTTGAATCCTTATCAAACTCAGTTACTCAAACTCTCCTAAAAACACAGCAGAAATAACCCCAAAAAATACCATAAATTGGGAAACCCAATTCTGACTCAAAATATGACTCCTAATTGGCCTCCTAAAATAAGATATCAGGACCTAATTGGACTCCTGAAACAAAGATAGAAATCTAACTTCTCTCAGTACTGTAAGAATAGGAAACATAAAATAGGAAATCCTTAACCCAATTGGACTGCTAAGAGACTGATCAATCTTGTTCCAACTTGAATTCAAAATCATGACCCAGAAAAGGACGAAAATGTATAATAAAAGTACAAATAACTTGATTACAAGTTAATGTCCATATTTTGTCATATCATTGCTGTTGAATATGCTCCCTCATCAAAATACACAAGTTTAGAAAAAATAAATGTAGAATAGGCATGATAAAAATAATGGAATCGAATGAAACAGTAACAGCATATAATTGCCAGCTTACTACAAATTATTGTCAAAGTAAAGGAGCATGGAAGACAAGAAAGATAAGGATCCACACCCTAAATAAAGGCCCAAGGACTCCACCATCTAAGACTTCGGAAATATAGTTGCAAGTTGTAGTTGGATCCTGCACATTCAAGAATCTGACACGACTTCTAAATCCTGAAAGTTGGTCAATTCACTAGTTAAATGATCAAGTTATTTGTGAAATAAAATCTAGAGAGGTAAATGCATCAATAGATCAACAATTTCTGGTAAATAGTATGTCATACCTCTAGGAAATATTGCTTGAGAATTACACCATCCCTTTGCAGTCATCACTGTCCCCAAATCAAGAAGCTCAAAGCAGTTAGTAGACCAACTGGAAAAACTTCCAGTTTTAGAAGCTTGTTGGCTCAAGTTGATGGATTGGGATTTCATGCCAAGTTTTCCAATTTGACAAGCATGTTGGTTTATATCTATGGACTGTGATGCAACGCCAATGGCTTGACTGTCCTGATTATCTGATGCTGAAGATGATTTTGATCGGCAAAGTTGATGCTCAGTAGACAATAGCTCATTTGAAATGTTACTACAACTCTTAACATCTGTGGAACAAGAAGGCACACCTGAATGTTTAGTACAAGATAGATTTGGGCAGACTGGTTTAACATCTACCTCTTCACATTTTACATCAGGTACACAGAATTTTTCTTGCTTGCATTCTGATTTATGTACTTCCAGCACAAGTTCCTGCTCAGACTTGCATGGCTTATTAATATCAGGGATATCCCCTTGGGAGTCAAGGCATCTTTTAGAGTATCTAGTATCATCTACTTCATGCACTTGACATGAATAATCTTCATTTGAGTCAGTCATATTAATGTCAATCAGCGAACTCTCCATAGCACATGCAACTTTCTCCAAATAATCTTTGGAATTCTCAATAAATACTGGTTTAGAATCTTCCAACTTTTCCAATGATATTGCATTTGAATGTGAAATTCCAGGATCTAGTAGCATCCATTTTTGGACTGCAGTAGCACTTCCTTCTAATGCTTCAACAAGCATATCTAATTCTTCTGTTCCATACCGAAAAAGGAAAATCTTTTCCCTGGTTCACATGTGCAGAGTAGGTTTGCATGTTTTAAACAAGAAAAGCGATTAGGGGAGCATTCACAACCAGCAGCTGACAGGTGCAGGTCATAGAAGCAACAAGCACATTCTCTCTCAGCCAATGAATCATAATCCTTATCCATCCTTCTAGCTTCATAATTCCTAGGAAGATTCTCTCTCCGCTCTCTTTCCATTCTAACTCGTTCCTGAGAATACAAATTTTGCAAGGTGGTGAAAAAGTTGTAGAACTTGTAAAAGGAAAAGCAAACATTAACAAATATAGGAAATAAATACATCTGCAGAGATGTTACCTTGATAGCCTTAGTAAGCACCCCATCCTTCCCACAGAAGCTTTCCCATCTTATGTTTTCAGAACTCCTTCCCAGTAGTGATGGCTGCCAATTGATCTGACAGCCTCACGTGCAGCACAAAGTAGCAGCTTGTCATGAGAAATAGATGTCTTCCGACGTTGTTCACTGTAAAGCTCTACAGCACATTGCCCGTGTGCCAACCAGTCCAATGGTGCAACATTCACTGCCTCGGCACAATTGAAGCCACAGTTGAAACCAGCATGATATGCTCGTGGAAATGTGAGAACAAACTCTCCAGAGTTCTGAACAACACGATAAACTGGGATGCCCTCAGATTTCAAAACTGATGGAGAAAGCTGTGTAACCTGTTTATGATTGAATTCATCAGGATTATATCTAGAAAACTGCAGACTGTGATCTAAAAGCTGAATAGGCATCATCATTTCACATGGAAATTCTTCTTCCAGGGAGCAGATAAAAGGTCTGATGAAACTGCAATGCATAAAGACAGTCACATTTCTATTATCAAATAACGGAGAAGTTGTCTGTTAGCAAATTCTGATAAGGCCACAAGATGTTAATCCAATGACCCATGAGTTCTGGAGCAAAAGGTGCTGATGTGCCATGCCAAGTTTTCCGAGATGACACGGGATCAGGATTTCTGGCTGCACACAAGACTTTTGGCCACAAAGGTGCTTGGAACTCTGCCATCTGCAGAAACCCTGTAACCATGTGAGGGCTCTTTGTTTTCTATTTTCTCCCATTTTCTCAAATATGCTATCACATTCCCAATGATGCCCTCCCCATGAAAACCCAAATCGCCATCCCCAATCTGGATTAAATGTATGATACACCAAGAACCTAATCCAATCTATTCCCCTTCCTTCACCAGTCCTGCAGTTGGCAGCAAGGATGGAGAGTGGGAGGTGGAAAAGAGATCATTACTTTGGTTTTGATGAGGTGGGAAGAAAGTCCCCATCAAAATGACAATACCTCGCAGTGAATCTTGTAGTGCCTTAATAACCATCAGATCCTCCTATGACTAACCTAATGGTTAAAAAGTTACTAACAAGAAAAAAAATCTTTTATCTAATAACAGATTAATATATATATATATATATGTGTGTGTGTGTGCATATACATACATATGTATATATGTACATTGTGCATATAGTCATATATACACACCATTGTTTGTGGTACTGAATGAAATCAAAATATTTCAAAACAGGGATGTGAGTGAAGCATTAAAAAAAATTGGTCCGTAGATACCCATTTGGTATGTAGACGCCAGATGGTAAGCAATCATAGAGCCCTATGAGCCATCGATATCCAAATGTACATAACAGACTTCACCTACCCGTAGGATGGATGCAGAATGCTTGTGTTTGAGAAGAGCATTAGATTGTCAAACAGTGGGGAATATAGCACGTAATCTTTTGACCTCCTTGTTATATAGAGGATGCAATCTCAAAGGTCCATTTATTAGGACAACCTGACAACATTCCCACCCTAACCACAAAAACACTATATTGGAAAAGAGGGGAAGTGGTCCAACGATTACAGAGAAGATAAATAATTTTACAATTGATGTGTCAATAAAAAGATAATAGAATTTTATCCTCCTAAACTGTGTGGTGTTATAAACAATTCATAAAACCTAAACCTATAAAGTATCTTCAATGAAGATATAATAGCATACAGTGAGTTGAAGATGAGACTGTCTTTGTAATTGATGATAAGACTTTGCATGATTGTGACAAAAGTTATTTATTCCCACACCAGGTGTTTATGAGCCAATTCATGCCTATATCAGTTTTGGGCTCCCCACGTAACAACTCAAGCTTTGCATTGGTGTACAAGGTCAGTAACCTGGTATTAGAGCCACATTTGCTCTTTGGGTTTCCTACTTCTCTTTGGCAATTGCAATTATGAGCAGTGCCACCGCCATTTATCATCCAATACCTGGGTTTTTCTTTGGGGGCACTAGCAAAAGTCATTTAATCCTAAACTAGGCAGCCATGAGCTGCTTTGTGCCTATATCAGATCTAGGCCTCTCAATCTAACAATTCATGTTGTGAGTTGGCAAATCAGTTACTTAAGTTTAATTCTTTGAAAACCAGAAGAAATCATCTGTTCGCTAAATTAATATACCAATCACCATAGAAACAGACGATCACAATGCATTGAGCAAATGATGGTAGAATTAATTAACCTCTATAGATTAACTCTTTTGACGCCCCACCTACAGTGGTAGGGCATTATTTTTTTGAAATGTGGATGATATCACAATATATATTGAAGAAGGAAAAGAATGTACAAGTGTAGTCTAGAGGTGTAAGCACCCAAAAAAAGGCCCTCTATACAAAGCTCACCCATCACCCGCCCAAAAAACTGAAACAAAAAACAAGGCATATCAGCTCCCCAACCACAACAAAAGGTGAAAATTTGACTCATCAATGGCCCCCAATTGCACAGCTCAAAAAGAGAATCTACCTTGAAAAAAAGCAAAAAGACATTCCTCCGAACGAGCTTCCCTTCTGAAAATTCTGTTGTTTCTCTCATTCCATATGAACCAAAGGGTAGCATGCAAGATAAGCCACCACACTACTTCATCCCCCTTGAGTGTCCACCTCCTGTGACATTGTAGAATCAGTTGCTGGACCCCTACAAAGTATCGGCTGCTGCAAGTGATGACCAAGCAGACACAGATTTTTGGCATATGAACAAGCAGTAAAAAGATGATCCATATCCTCCTGTTCTTCCCCTCAAAGGCAGCAAAGGTTCTGAATGTGAGGTAGGATCTGAACTAACTTGTCACATGTCGGTAATCTCCCAAAGGAGACCCTCCACATAAAAACTTCGACCTTCAGAGGGCTCTTAAGGAGCCATACGTGATCACAAACCTGCTGCCTAAACCCCCCCATCGGAGAGAAGAAGATAAGCTGACCAAACAGTAAATGTCCCATCCCTCTCCCATCTCCACATCCAAAGGTCTCTCCTACTGACTGTCGGCCTGATGTGAAGAATGGAAGACAGCAGGCTAGCTAGTTGTAATGTCTCTTAAAGTAGGAGCCCAGATCCCACCTGATAAATCCTCCTCAAAAATACTAGCCACCAAGGCCATCGGTCAACCAGCAATAGCAATAAATCAGGGAAAGCTTAAGAAAGCTCCCCACACCAACCATCAGCCAATGAGACCCTGATGGTGGCTCTAACAAAATCCACACACTTGAGGATTCCCTTCCATATTGGGGAGACTCTGTACTGCAGTGGAAGATTTAAATCCCACACCTTTGCAGAACCGAAATATCGAAACAAAATAAGCTTCTGCCAAAGACCACCTTCATCAATCCCCAACCTCCACCACCATTTACAAAGACAAGCCATATTGAAGGTTCCGATATTCCTGATACCAACGCCACCTGCCTCCTTTGGCTGACACACTCTAGCCCATGGGATATCATGCCAACCTCTAACTCTGCTGTCATTTCCATGCCAGAAGAACCTAACTTGAATGGACTCCAATCTCCAGGCAATGGACTTCGGGATCCTAAAGATAAACAAGATGTAGATGGGCAAAGGATCATAACAGCGCTGCACAGCACTAATCAACCCCCGAAGTAGAGAGTCCTTGCCTTCCACCCTGCCAACCTCTTCTCAAAAATATGGATAACCCCTTTCCAATCATTGCTCCTAATCGGACCTGGGGATAGAGGGAGCCCCAAATATGAGAATGGGAATGAAGCCACCTTACACCCAAAAAGAAAAGCTGCCCTACTGATCTCCCAATCCTCCAAAATGATACCCACCATGAGACACTTACTATAATTCAAGGTTTGCCGGATCGCAATTCGGATCGAATCGGGTTTGTCCTGATTCGATCTGATTCGGGCAAATTGGATCGATTCAGTCCGATTCACATGTATTATATATATATATATATATATATATATATATATAATATATATATATATATATATATATATATATGTATATGTAGACATATATGCATGCATATATGTAACATATGCATGCCAGATATGAGGATGGGCTCAAGGATTCACATGGGATTACATGGAACTCATATCTTATTTAGATTTCATATCATTTAAGTAAATGTTCATTTACTTAAGATATTACATGTAAATAAGAAAATACCCCCTATTTGAATCCAATAAAAATATTTTAAAAAAAACATATCCCTTGTCAATAAAAAGTCAACTCTCCCATCCAAGAAGAAAATCGTGATTTTGGTGATTCCATCAAAATATCGACTTTCTAATCCCTCATAATTTGGTCTATTTAAAAATTTCATAATTCAAATAAATCTAATAGAACACTAAAAACTAAAGTCCAGTTAAAAAGTCAAATATGCAATTAGTAGGAGAGTCACTTCCTTAGGAGAGTCACTTTCTTAGAGAAGTCATATGCATGTTTGACTTTTTCCACCGGATTTTAGATTTTTTTTAGTGTTCTATTGAGTTTATTTGAATTATGAAATTTTTAAATAGATCAATTATGAGAGATTAGAAAGTCGCTATTTTGATGGAATCATCAAAATTGCGATTTTCTTCTTGGATGGGAGAGTTGACTTTTTATTGGTAAGAATATGATTTTTTTTATATTTTTATTAGATTCAATGAGGGGTACTTCTTTATTTACATGTAATATCTTAAGTAAATGAAACCAAAAATTATAACATTTACTTAAACATGTCGGCCGAATCAGACACGCATCAGGTCCACATTGGGCGAATCGGGAGCGGATCAGGCCAGATTCGCCCGATGCTGCTCAATTCGGCTGGTTCGCATGTGAACCGGCCGAATCAAGCGAATCACGGATCGGCTTTTCCATGATTCACATGATGCAGCCGAATCAAGCCAATTCACCCCACTTCGACAAACCATGCTATAATTGACTTTTAAGGCCAGAAATATCCTGCACCACCTCCAACATCAATTTGATGTCCACTAATTGCTGCTCACCCTCTAAGAGAAAAAGGTTGGTATCGTTCGCATATAGCAGCCTGCAGGTGAGTGATAAAGAAGGATGCCCGGCCCACTTGAGAACCAGTAATGATACCTGAAGATTCAGCCCTCAACCATATTCTGCTGAAAACTTGAGCTACCATAACAAATAATTGAGACGAAAGTGGATCCCCCTAGCGGAGAGCTCTACCACTCTGGAAGAAAGAAGGAAGGTCGTTGACAAGTATTGCAAAGGAGGCAAAAGTGATACATCCTCTAATCCACTGAATCCGGGTATCATGGAAACCCATTTTCGATAAGACTTGCAATAGACACCCCCAATTCACTTTATCATAGGTTTTTTCAAAATCCAACTTAAGAACCATACCCCCTTCCTCTATTGCTTCCAGAGAAACAAACATTCATGAGCCACCAGAAAATTGTCCTAAATACGGCGGCCCTTAATAAAGGCCCCCTGATACCCACCGATCAGACCATCCACCACCTTCTCCAGTCTACAGGCTAGGATCTTGGAAACGATTTTTAAGTACTGTTCAGCAGGCTAATAGGGCGGAAGTCTGACAACTGCATAGCCCCCGGCTTCTTGGGAATGAGAACTAGAAATGTTTTGTTTAACCCCCTTTAAATGTGTCCTGCCCTCCTGAAACTCTTAACACCCCAGCACAAAGATCCCCTTTAACAATTTCCCAACAATACTGGAAGAAAAACATGGGGAACCCATCTGGCCCTAGAACCTTGTCACCTGCAAGAGAGAAAACGACATGTCTAACTTCCTCTAAATTAGGAGCCACCATAGCCTCACTCTGAGATTGAGAAATACTGGGTAGCAGATCATCACCAAAGGCCGGCTAGTGTTCTGCTCTTCTGTGAACATGGTGGCATAGAAATGCTTTGCTGCCTGTCTAACATCTTCCGCATTCTGTAGTAAATTATCCCCCTCCTTGATGACAACTATATGGTTTGCCCTCTTCCTTCCTGAGGGAAGCTGTTAAAGTATCTGGTATTACCATCCCCTTCTTTCACCCACTTTTCTCTAGATCTCTACTTCCAATAAATCTCCTCCTTCAGTAGGATCTCGTCAAACTGTGCCCTGAACTCAGCCCTGCAATTGTCTTTCAGCATCATCCATCAACCCTGCATCCTCCAACTGATCCAATGCTGAATCCTGGATAACAAACTATCCTTTTCTTGAGTACCTGGAATCCTCTTTGCGTGACCCCATACCCTTAGAATTTGGGCCAGATGCTTCAGCTTACATATAAGTGTAACCATAGCAGACCTCTACTCCCCTGAGAGGACCATGCCGCCTTCACTATATCAAGAAAATCTGACTCCCTCAACCAGAACCTCTCCACCCTAAACTGCTTGCACCTGGGTAGCCTATGACTAGTCCACAGGAGAATGGACTTGTGATCTGAAGTCGTCCTAGGGAGAGAGGTGGCCTAGGTATGAGGAAAGGGCTCCTCCCAGTCTGCAGAAATCAAAATCTGTCCGGTCTAGAACAGGAGGGTTCAGCTCACAAGCTGGACCAGGTGATATGCCCATTCATAAGCCCAATGTCAATGAGGGCTGCCTGCTGTATAAAGTCCTTGAAATCTTCCAAATCCCCCGAATGCCAGCTAACTCCAGTAATTTCTGAAGGATCTACTACTGTGTTGAAATCACCCACCACAGACCAAGGGCAGCCAGGGACTGTGAGGAACTCTAGAAAAGATTCCCATAGCTGTCTTTTGGCTTCCCGGGGTTGGGGGCCATAAACCCCCATGAAGTCCTAGAAGAAACCATTCGTCAAGCACCGGAAGTGGAGGGAAATAGCCCATCTCCCCATACATCTATCCGTGACCACCTCCTCAACCTCATATGGATTCCATGTAATCAAGATCCCCCCTGCCCTCCCCACTGCTGGATAGGACACACCCTGAGACAACCTCTGACCCCCTAACTCTCGCCTCAAGTCCTCCCCATCCCCTTCCCATTTAGTCTCCTTAACCGGCCTTTTTTTCTCTCCCACCCCAATCCCCTAACATTCCAGGATATGCTCCTCATTTGGAAATGCAGGGGATCACAAAAAGAACAGACCCCAATCCCCTAACATTCCAGGATATGCTCCTCAATTGGAAGTGCAGGGGTTCACAAAAGAACAGATACCATCTCACCCAAGTTCAAATCCGAGCTCTCTCCAAACCACATGTTAAAATCCCCTACACATATCACACTAAGCTAGCCTCAGCTGCTACCTCTATTAATTAAATTAGTCGTCCAGTGATTCATCATCATCATCAAAGCCTTATCCCATTATTTGGGGTCGGCTACATGAATTCTTTTCTGCCAATAATTTCTATCAAGTGCTATAGTCGTGTATAAACTCAAGAAGTCCAAGTCCTTCCTAATAACATCGCACCATCTCATTTTAGGTCTTCCCCTAGCTCTTTTACTGGTATCCACAAAGATTTTGTCACAATCTTTTAACCGGCGCCGAGTTAGGACGACAGTGAATGTGTCCAAACCACCTAAGTCTATTTTCTCTCATTTTTCTATCAATTGGAGCTATCCCCAAATCCTCACGGAAGCGCTCATTCCTAATCTTATCTTTCTTAGTCTTACCACACATTCATCTCAGCATCCTCATCTCCGCCACACACATTTTGTTAATATATTCCTTTCGCACTGCCCAATACTCGATACTATATAATAAAACAGGTCTCACTACCGTTCTATAAAACTTTCTTTTAAATTCTACTGGTATACGACGATTGCAAAGGACTCCTGATGCACTTCTCCATTTTTGCCAACCTGCCTTAATCTTGTGTGCCACATCGTCATAAATCTCCCCATTCTCTTGGATGATAGACCATAAGTATCGAAAGCTACTACTCTTAAGAATGTCTTGTCCATCAATTTGAATCATATCTTCATGTAACACCCTCTTATTATTATAATTACAATACATAAACTCTGACTTACTCCTACTGATTTTAAAACCTTTGGATTCCAAGACATGCCTCCAACTTTCTAGCTTAGTATTTAAACCATCAATACTCTCATCAATTAAGATAATATCATCCGCAAATAACATACACCAAGGGATATCATCATGCAATTGCTTAGTTACCTCGTCTATAACCAAAGCAATAGTCGTCCAGTGATTAAACATGAAAAGAACTAAGTCCTATACGTAAAATACATATTCATCTTTGGTAAAGCTATCATGCTTTGATAAAAACAAAAGAAGTGAGAGATTAGAACTTGCCAGTTCATTCAATAAGAAAGGTTGTTCTTCAAATAAGTCTGGTAAATGCTTTCTCATGGCATCCTCCAATTTCACTGCATGACTTCCGGGAACACCATACCACAGTTTTGGATCACCAAAATGCATGTAGTTCAGAGAATAAAGGTGATGGTCTTCAACATGCTAATGACATGTGAAAAGGGGAACACAAACCATCAGAAGTGAATAATAACTTAAAAGATAGAAACTGAAAAGCTAAGTGGACTAGAAATTAGGCAAGATGAAACAGGTCGATAGATGCTTAAATGAGGAATGTTCTTGGGCATCACTGCATGAAATGCTTTCATGATGGCCATGCATTCTTCTGAACTTCTGCTAGCTATCAAAGGAACCACATGATTTACAAATATGAAGGATGAGGAAAATCAATCAGTGAGTTCTGAAAAATATAAGCAACCATATTACATGCACAGGTAGTGAACAGCATAGGCGGATCTAGAGTATAACTAGTGGGGTCCTGGGACCCCACTGGATTTTTAAAATCCTATTAGGTAGTCTAAAATTTTCCATTAAATTGATTTGGTTAGAATTTTTTTCTAAAGGGTGTGACCCCACTAAATAAAATTTCTGTGTTTCCCACTGGTGAACAGAATGACTAGGAATACATTGACACAATGACAGAACTACTATAATAGTGTCCCTCATCACAGTAGCCTATTCCTTGTTATAATAGAAATAAATTCTCTCAAGTAAAATAACAACTGTAGATAACAGATTCAGTGAGAAAGAATCCACATTGTACACGAGACTTACCCAACAAAATGATGAAAAGCACATGCCAATGTATAACCAAGGCACTAGAACACCAGATATATCTTCTCTTTCATAGAAAAGGATAGAACCAGGAAGTCGTGGAATGTTATTTAGATTCCAGCCTGATAAGAGATACTCATCTGAGTCAACAGACAAGTGTGTGCTTTTTGGGAACCCACTGCCAACTGCTCCAGTTTCCAAATCAGCACCATAATGAACCTGTATAAAAGTGAGAAGACATGGTCATATGTACACCTGGCAGATATAGGAGTAAAATATTTCGTGTAAAACAAAGAAAAGGCAAAGCTCCTCAGACGATATGAAATCACCTCAACTTCCTTTGACGATTTCTCAACAATTCGCCAATATTCACCTTCAATTTCTTCCACTGATGGCTTCCACCTTTCAGATCCATAACCACATGAGGTCAATTTTCCATCCACAGTTTTTGCTCCAAAATACTTTTCTTTAAAGGCATCAGCATATTTCCCGAAGGCTTCAAGTGTGAAATCTGATCCGGACTGGAAACCAAACTTTTCATCTGTGTCTGAGGAGCCACAGTCATTGGCCTCGGAAGAATCAGAAACAGTACGCCTACGAGTCATCCCAAACCGTAGGCCCCGCCTTCGCTTCCTCTTTCTGTGACAACCACTCCTGGACCTTTTCTTCATAGGCTCTCTATTCTGAAGCTTCTCAACTTGCTGAATTCGAGTGGTAAACTTCACAGAGTGCCATATTGAATTTTCTTTCAAACGACATGGAGGCTTCCATGAAGGAGGTGGTACAATACGGCATATACCATATTGTTCTGCTTTCTGGCGTATGCTTTCAATGTATCCAAGTGTGTCCTTAAACTCCTGGGATAATGGATCACATGTAAAAACAGAAAAGTAAAGAATAGACCAACGACCAGGAACAAGAAAACAGCATTATCTTCGTGGACGAACTTTAATGTACCTCTTCACTTGGGTAGAATACAGGAGCATCATCGATGATGGGTCTACATGCTTCTTCTGGACACCATCTTGGAGATCTCTGTTTGTAGAAGTCAATATCAACTCACACACTTCAGAGAAATGAACGCAATACAATATTAACACATTGTACCTTTCGGCCGCGAGGACCTCCTGGATGTCTACGTGTGTCATTGGTCTTCTGAGGATTGTCACTAGTCTTCTGAGGGCTTTTTACATAGTAATCCTGTGAAAAAGCATAGTCAGAAATTTTGTGTCAGGCTGCAAGTTATCTTGAGTCTACAGCCATGCACAACATAGAAATCAACTACGTAAATGGTACAGCATTTGACCTGTAAAACTGGTTAAAGGTTGAAAAAAAATCACATAATATAGAGATAGAAAATTGTGTTATCTTACTATTTCACTTAGCATCATAGAGTCATAGACACATTGTGGTTAGCAAATGTAATGAATTCTGTTCATCTAAAGGAATTGCAACTGCCTACTTTTTGTTACATTATGCACCCAAGTCACAATCTGCGGCCACAGACCCACAATACATTGGAACCAATTCCTGCCCCCTTCTCAAAACATTTGAAATACACCATGAAACAGTCAAAAGTGACTTTTTTTTTGTAAAAAAAGACAGCTACAATGAAGATCTTCTTTTTATCAATCAGTTCACGAGCAAGCAGACAGAGTTAGTAGTCATGTAAAAATAAGGTAAGGTAAGCAAAAAAATTCAAAAAGGGTGCTTCCAACGCTCAATTGACAAAGAATAATTAAATGTTTGGAAAGAGGAAACCAGTGTGAATTTATCATATGAAATACTTCCTTCACAGTAGGGGTATTTTTTGAAAAAGCATGGGAAGATATCCTAAGTAACAAGATAGAAAATAGTAATAGAGATTCACCTTATAGGATAGTTCACCATCTGTTTCCTCTTCTGAGCTGATCTCATACATGCGATAAGGAACATTGGCCCTACGTCGGAGAGAACGCCTAGTTCTCCCATCATTGCAATTGCCCAACTCGGCATCCATTAATGCTGGCAGTTTGATGGTTGCTTCCATAAGGTATCCAAAATTGTAGCATTAACAGGATCCTCTCTCAAGTCAAAGTATGCATTTCTCACATTCATTCATTCCCCAGAGTATTCTGTCTGCATCAAGTTAATATCAAGATTCATCAAATAATCACTGATGGTTTATGATAAAATAGCACAGTACCCAGCATAATAGTTTGACAAATAACTCTGACAACAATGACCCTATCAGATTTTGATGATCACAGGCATAGTAAAGGAACATATATGTTTGGAGAGCGCAAACAATGGACAATTCTAGACAAGTTAACATAGATGTTCTCTGTATGCGGACAAAAAGCATGGTCCAGTTGCCAAAAATCTAAGGAACTTGATCAAAGAACTAGTCAACTAAGCACATAAATGAGCACTGTCCAAATAAATTTATGATTTTGGATGCAGAACTATGCAGAGCAGGATCCCATCTGGCCATGAACCAAGCAATACTTTTGCAGTGGTAGTATGACTAAAGGAAAGAATGTACAAAAAGCAAAAGAGAACAGGTAAAGCTGATTGCCTTCATAGCTTTACCATGAAAATGACATCAACCGAAGAAATCTCCAGCAATACTTCCCTCCTAACAAAGCCGCTGAATCACAAATCATGAACCCCTTTAATTAATCTAAGAAAACCTAGACAATGACATGGTTGAAATCATGAAAATGGAGATGAATCCAAGGATGATCTACAACCCCACAATAACATACTGGGAAGAGAGACCCCCTGCACAACACACCCCTCCCCAACCCCTCAAGTACACATACATGGAGTGAAAGGGGAAAATAACACAGGAAATCCTAACAAACGAACTATGAAAAAAGAGATCCCTTGAATCCCTAGATCGCCGATGAAGACCTAAAAGGATTTCAGGCGAATTACACCACAATCGTCCACACTGGGAACACACACACATCTGCCAACCACCCACCAACGCTAATCAAGCAGAAAGATCGAAGACCCACCATCGAACACATCGCAAGCAACCGTAAAACGGAGCCCAACACCGAACAAAGAAATCTACGACAGGGGGGAGATCCCCCAATGCCAAAGTAGAAAAAACCCTACCCTCGAGCCCACATCTTGAAAGCCCCGACCTTTCTCAATTAAGCACGAATAAACGAACAAAACCCAACAAAGCAAACGTGGATTCGAAAAGAGTGACGGATGAGGATTTTACCATTCGACCCAAGATTTCCAGTTGCGGCGTCAACCCCAATCCGTCCCACTTAGAGTTGCGTCACATTTGAAGACCCATCAAACTCAAAACACACTGCGAACTACCTCCCACCACCACCCCCACAAATGAGCAAAAGAAAGAACCCTCACGACAAGGAAGAGAGGATGGTACAGATACCCAAAAAAAAAAAATTATATTTTTCCTTCTATCCCTTCCTACCCTGCGCTTAACCTCTGCATCATATCAGAGTGTGGGAGTTGGGTTTTTTTTTGTTTTCTTCGGCTGTTTCGATTTCTAGTCCTCCTACAATTGCTCGTCCTTTTCCCAATATTTATCGGATCAAATAAAAAAAATTAAAAAACATTTTTTTACACAAATTTTTTTCCTTCCCCATGTCAGAGAGTTGGGAAAGGATGGGGGTTGAGCAGAAAAGGAGGGGTCAACCCACCACATCCACCCACGAGACCCAACCCTCTGTGCCGTCGTTCATACGCCCGACCAATCATTCCGCGCCACGTCGGAAGTCACAACAAGGGCGCAAGCGTACGGGGACTTGGTGATCACGGAATGGATTCTTGATGGGCTAATTGACCACAACACCCTCCGCCTTCCCCATAATAACGGGCCTACCATAACCGTTCGGTTTGCGCGTGCCTCCCGGGGGAACCCTCCAGAAATGCCCCCCACAAAGCATAGATTTACGGGAGTGCCACGAGGCTACGGTCACTGCATTTCCCAGGGGGGGGGGGGGTTCGGCTAACTGTGGAAGCATCAAGCATGATAGGAGGAGCGGGGAGGTGATGGGAGGTGAGGGTTGTGGAGGGTGAGGGGACCGCGGGGGTGGTGGTGGAGATGGTGCGTGCCGAGGTGCGGCGCACACGGAGATGCTGATCCCCCGTGGTGACACGTCACCCTCAAACTTGGGTCAGAAGTTTTCGCCTCCTGATGCGTGCACGTCGTCCAACGGTTTTTCGCTGGACGGTGAACCTCTCATCCGGAGGTTCACCTGATGGGCGGCTGAGATCGTTGGAATAATGTTTTATTTTTAAAAATAATAATCCCATCCGGAGTTATTAGTCCCATGGAGTCCACTGGTCGATCAGACGGTTTAAAAAAGCCACAAAATTAAATAGTATATAACTATTTGACAAATCTAAAGGGATAGGAGGGTGTTAATTGAAATATAACCCAAGATGATGTAACTGATATTAAAAAGATGTAAAAGAGCAGGCACCAGGTGAAACTTTAGATAAGGAGTTTGCATTCTCTATTTTTCTAATATTAATTTTTTAATATATTAAACAAATATATACCTATATTTGTTGAAAATTTATTTTTAATTCTCTTGTTGGTTCTTTCTTTATAAGGTTTATTGCATATATACCTCTATTAAAAAGATTAATTATGCAATAATTCTTCTTGAATTTGTATTCAGACACCCTATTACAATCGCTGGTGACAGAACTCAAGAATATATTTAGAATATTTTTTTCACTATCTTTAAACAGGGTATATATGTAAAGTTGAAAGGAGCATTCTAAGAATCTTTTTTACATATGTCACTGTATCGGACAAAATTAGTCCCCATCATATCATATTGTACTAGATATTTTCCAATTCTTACAAACAGTTCTTTTTTATTTTTACTTTTTATAATGAAAATTTATGACTTATTAAGTCGAATTGAGGTCAAATCAAATCGATATGAGGTGTGTCCTACTTGGCAAAACTCACTTCAACTTAGGCATCATTTGGAAATGGGTTTATAGAGACTTTGAACTGTAAAATCTCTGACAAAATTCATCTCATTTTCAAACACGATCGAGCGGCATTGAATTGCAAATTGAGGCGATTTTGCATATAGGAGAGAGATACAGATAGCATCATATTCTCTCTCTACCGTTGAAAAACACGAGAAAATTCTCTCTTCAAAATTTTAGACACGAGCGACAAAGTTGAACTCGTCGTTGCACCTAACTTGGGAAGCTTTTATTTTTCTTTTTTCGCAACTTTCAAATAGCACCTTACTGTCTCGGTTGGTAACTTGGTCTCGGATCTTTAAAGATTTTTGTATGTAATTCGTTATTATCATAAATATTTTTAAATTTATCATTTTATTAAAAATATTATTTATAATACTACTCTTAAAATCTCAAAGATTGTAAAATGCCATCGATGTTATGTCTTGCTAATCAAGATTGAGAAACAATTTTTAACCCCACAAATCTGGTAAAAGATGTGATGTGATTGGTTGGACAGCTGAGGATGGCCAAGCAAGCCACATCAAGCATGTCCACTTATTCAAGAAAAGAGAGACATGATAGGGCGTACTTGACGGTACATACCATGTTTAGAATCTTGCAATCTGATAGGGCATAATACCATTTTGTTTATCTTTCTTTTTTTTAATTTCATCATTAAATTTGAATGTAAATTAGAAATAAATCGATATAATATACACTGATTCGTACCAAACTCGAAGCATTATGCGTAGGGCTGCAAACGGGTCGGGTTTGGAACCGAAAACATATATTTCGATTTCGATAACCGAAATATGATTCTGATTCCGATAAAATCGGAATGGTTAATTCTGATTCGTTCCGATTCCGATAACATTACCGGAACCGAAATTCCGATAAGCTAAGGTGTTTACCATAATTTTACCTTTTGAGTTTATGATAATTTATCGGAATAACCGATACCGATTCCGATTATCTTTCAATTCCGATTCTGATAATTTATCGAAATATCCGATACCGATTCCGATAAGCTGTCGGTATCATTTTTCGATTCTGAAACCGATAATTTTTATCAGAATCGGATCGAAATATCAGAATAACGGGTTTCGTTTACACCCCTAACTATGCGTCTATCATATAGTTCAAAGTTCAACAATTCGGCCCACCAAGAAGAGAGCAATAAAATTATTTTTTTTCAAAAAAAAATGTTCAACCAATAAGAACAATAAGATTATAATCGAATATGGAGCTGGCTGAAGTGACATTTTTTGCAAAATTTTGAGATTGAACATTGATATTTTTAACAATGTTTTAAAAAGAAAGACGATGCACAATATTTCTTAAATGTGTAGAAACAAATAAAAATAGTTTATAAACAAAAAATATTTTTTTATTATCTAAAAACTTTGCATTCTTAAATAAATAGTTTTCATACACATCACATCACTTGACAAATAAGACGGTGTGAATGGTCAACGACCACAACAATAATTATGACTATTTCCGTCTCTGGTGGGACAAACAAACGAGTCAAAAGGCTTTTACTCGCATGTTTTAAAAATTAAAAAGTCATTCTATATATGGGTTCGCGTTTGTGACCCATTTTTGTCACTAATCTCAACGCTGTTATTGGGTGTATTTTCCAAGAAAAATTAATTGGAAACTCGCTTGCTACTTTTGGATGCAACGTTAAGAAAGATGACGAGGGATGGTGACGACAATTATTGGGTATAAATTATAAATTTATCGGTTCCATATTTATATTATATACATATTGTAATATTCAAGATTTAACAATAATATTTTAACAAGAATTGTGGGGGGGGGGGGGGGGGAGGTGCGCTTTGAGGTAGGGGTCAGTCCGGTCTCTAATCATTCGGCCCAAGTCCGGTTCGGCTCGGAACGAGACCCAATTTTTTGAAGTTCGGCCTGGATCGAGAAAATTAGGTAAGGTCCGGCCCAAGTCCGGCTCGGTCTGATTTTATTTTTTAAAGATATTTTTACTATTTTTATAATAAAATTAATATTTATTGAATCAAAATAACATAAAGTAAATATTAGATTAATCTAGATAACCTTATTTCTAGTTGTTACAAATATAAAATAAATGTTAAGTCATTAAATATAGCTTCACAATATAATTTTCAATCTAAAATTTTAGAATATTAGAATTATCGTCATGTTATTTATTTTTTTAAAAAAAAATAACGGGCTACCGGGTCGCACGGGTCAGGCTGAGCCAAGCCCGAGTCCGGCCCAATCTTACTCCGGGCCGGGTCGGGACCGGGCTCGAGCTCAAAATTAAAAATATATATATTAAATTATCTAACATAAATCCGTGTAAAACCGAGCTGGATCGGCCGGACCCAATTACCCTACTTTGATGCGGCCCACTACTATACATATGTATATATTAATGCAGGTGGGCATCATATTTATTAGCTTTAGGTTAGCTGATACGGACCTCCCATGTGCCAAAAGTGGGGCACCGGCGTCAAATCAACTGAAGTGACGTCAGCTCAGCCATTCTCCACCAATGGGATGTCGGATGTGGAGATAAAAGTTGATGCTATTCTATTCCCAGGATGCTTTTTCCCCATTTCTTGGGGACCATCTTATCAACTGTATTGTAATATCATGTTTGATAGCGATGAAAGATATCTTAAAATTTTTGAAATTATCATCAATTTATTTTTGATCTATTTTAATACTAAATAACTCATAAATATTTATAACAAGTTTTATGTCCGTGTATTGCACGAAAAATTATTAGGTTTGAATTAATAAATTTTATAAATAGTATATATGAAGGTAATATTTTTTATTATTTATGAAAATAGATTTTGAATAAAGACGTGAGTTTTTAAGAATGGAGAGATGTTTAATAGGAAAGAAAAGAGAAGGAAATTATATTAGCAATTTTTTATTAGTTTATGAGGGGTGAGAGTGAGGTTGAAAATTTTTTTAACGTTTAGATATATTTTGAGAAAGTTTAATAAGAGAGTAAGTTGGAGAGAGAGAATAAGAAGATAATTTTTATAGTAGGAAAAAATCATCCTGATGCTGTCAACGTTGTAATATTTATAATTGTGTTTTATTATAATAATAATATAAATATATATGCCCTCAAATATGTGAAACTAATTTGCTTCCGATGCGCTCATTTTGCAATATATATGTTCATGTACTATAATAAGATTAGTGGTTAGGCTAATTAAGCATATTTCATATCTAACTAATCAAATTATTTTTTAATAGTACAGAAATAGTCATATTATTTAATTCATTTAAACTACGTGTATTTCTATTTTTTGTGAAGGGATGTTATGGCAGGAATAAGATTTCATAGTTATTTTTTAGCAATATAAAAATAGTCATAGATGTTATGAAGATAATAAAATTATCCTAGTGCAACCACATAACAACACCAAAATTAAGTTATATTATTATAACTAGTTGAAAACCCGTGCGATGCACGGTAGTTATTTATAAAATATTAAAATAAAACAATATTATTTATAAAAGTATATAATTTTTATTAAAAAAAAATTGTTAAACTAAACAGGGAAAGTTTGTTCTTAAAACAAAGGAAGGTGGACTGCACGAATGTAGGTTTAAAATTGAATTTTTTCTAAAAAATTATGGTCTGCTCGGTTTAGCAAGATTTTTTAGATGGTGAGTATCTTATCTTGTTTAGAAAGATTTCTTCGTTGATTTAGGTGACAATTAATGTTTGAGACTTGCCTTACGGGAGGTGTGTTAAAATTAATAGATTTATTATTTTATGTTAGCTGCTATATGTTAGGATTTGTTTACCCGGATTTTACTTAATCATATTTAGCTGCGATATAGATAGATTTAGTGGGGAGGTTTAGGCGGGAAAACTCTGCTTCTGATGTTGCCACGTGGCTGCTCCAGAACTGAGTTTTATTAGAATAGTATAGATAGTATAGATATAGATACGAAGAGAGAGAGTTTTGAGCTAGTCATTGTTATGGTTATATTTGTTATCTATTGATAGTATTTATCCGCTTTAGAATGTGAATAGAGTTTTTTTTTAGAAATATTTAGTGTATCAGATCTTATCTATACTATATATATAACGCAGTTCTAGAAAGCTGACGTGTCAGCAGCAGAACGCCTCCGCACAAAAAACACATAAAAAATTAGCCGTCTTCCGTTTTAAATAAAGGGAACTGCGGGCCTACGGCAAATCAGCAACTTCGTCCGCTTTTTTTAAAACTACTCAAAAACCGCACCATGCTCATCTCTCTCACCTAAAAACTACCTCATGCACGTCTCCCATCTATCACACACGATCTCGGTTTAAAATTCAAAAAAAAAAATTTGTTATACCCGCCAACCAAATCTAATACAACTGACTCTACTTCTACAAACAAACACACTGCTACAGATCTCTCAACAAACTCTCTGCGAACGACGTTTTCTTCGTCCGCCGCCTACAACTTCACCCATCAGCAGCAACTCCGACCAGAAAATCGGCAACTTCAGCCATCAGAAGCAACTCCGACCAGCATTCCGGCAACTTCAGCCATCTACAGCAACTCAGTCCAGCCCCCGGACCATCACCCTCTGTCGTTCTCCAGAGACAGTAAGTGTAAATTTCTCTTATAAATACTTGGAAAAAAATATCAGATACACTTTAAAAAAATTAGAATGCTTACCTTACACCGTCAACTTCAGACATCTACAGTAACTCCGACCAGCATTCCGGCAACTTCAGCCATCTACAGCAACTCAGTCCAGCCATCTGCAGCCCGGATCATCACCCTCTGTCGTTTTTCTCTACAGAGATAGTAAGTGTAAATTTCTCTTATAAATACTTGGAAAAAAATATCAGATACACTTTAAAATTTAGAATGCTTACCTTACACCGTCAATTCTCATCTATCCATCTACAGCAACTCTGACCAACAGTCTACTGCCCTGCAACTACACTCTCGGCGAACAGCTACACCGTCAATTCTCATCTATCCAAAATTTGCTCAGCTATACATATATGATACAGAGAATGAAATATCAAATCGACTAATGGCAATTAGGTTAGTAATTGATAATTTGTTTTATGAAGATGGCTTCGTCTATGTATCATATTCATAATTTGTTTGAACTATGTATTGCAGAGCAAATAATGAACAAAGGTTTAATCCAACAATAGTGTTGGATCTGAAAGATATGATTGATGCATACAATCCTTTGGCAAAAACTTTTAGAATGGCTAGAGATAGATTTCAAGAATCTGAACTTCAAAGGATAAGGATTAAATTGATTGGACAAAGAGTTTCTGATGGAAGGACTTACAATCTTCCTACAGCTTCTGAAGTTGCAGCTCTTATTGTCGGAGATATTGGATGTTCCAATGAAGAGAGGGATGTTATAATAGAGACACAAGATGGTATGTTAAAACGCATCAATGAGTTGCACCCTTCTTATCTGGCAATGCAGTATCCTCTATTATTTCCTTTTGGTGAAGATGGCTATAGAGATGATATTCAACACAGAGATAGAGGAAATAATGCAGCTAGAAAAAGAACAAGATTGAGCATTCTTGAAGGTTGTTTCAACAATTTATAGTTGATGCTTACACAATGATTGAAGCTGGGAGATTGCGTTATATTCGATCACACCAAAAGGAATTAAGGTCTGAAATGTATCGAGGTCTATCTGAGGCTATTTTAAGAGGTGAAACAGATCCTAATTCAAGTGGGAAGCGTATAGTATTGTCATCGTCATTTACTGGAGGTGCAAGATACATGATTCAAAACTATCAAGATGCTATGGCTATTTGTAAATGGGCTGGATATCCTGATCTTTTTATCACTTTCACTTGCAATCCGAAATGGCCAGAAATAATCAGATTTGTTGAAAATAATGGTATTAGATCTGAAGATAGACCTGACATTTTATGTAGATGTTTCAAAATCAAATGTGACCAGTTGATCAATGACTTGAAAAGTAACAACATCTTGGTAAAGTCAAAGCAGGTATGTAAAAGTGTTTGAGCATGATTTCCCAACACATAAATTACTATATTTTAAAAACATTTCATCTAATAATTTTATCATGTTTATGCAGTTGTTTATACAATAGAATTTCAAAAGCGAGGACTACCTCATGCTCACATTTTGGTTTTCTTGCAACCTGAAGATAAGTTTCCAATAGCGTTGGATATTGATAAAATAATTTCAACAAAAATACCTGATGAGAAAAAAAATCCAAGATTATATGAGATGGTAAAAAGTTTTATGATCCATGGACCATGTGGTGCAGCATTCAGAAACTCAACATGCATGAGAGATGGCAAATGTGCAAAGTATTTTCCAAAGAGATATGATGATAGAACAATTGTTGATGAAGAAGGATATCCTATTTATAGAAGAAGAGAGGATGGTAGAACTGTTGAAAGAAATGGTGTTCTTCTAGACAATAGATTTGTAGTACCATACAATCATCAGCTTTTGCTTAAATATCGAGTTCATATTAATGTGGAATGGTGCAATCAATCAAGGTCAATCAAGTATTTGTTCAAATATATAAATAAAGGCCATGATCGAGTGACAGTAGCCTTTATCAAAATTCAGAGAACAATGAAATGCAGGAGTCCAATGATGAAATCAAGATGTATTATGATTGCAGATACATATCCGCATGCGAGGGTATATGGAGAATTTTTTCTTTTGATATTCATTATAGAGAACCTGCTGTGGAAAGATTAAGTTTCCATCTACCTGATGAGCAATCTATCATATTCCATGATGATGAACCAATTGATGAAGTTTTAGCGAGGCCTGGAATTGACAGAACTATTTTTTTAGCATGGATGGAAGCTAATAAGAAATTTGATGATGCTAAACAATTATCTTACTCTGAATTTCCAACGAAGTTTGTTTGGAAACAATCTCAAAAGAGATGGAGTCCAAGAAAGCAAAGATTTGCTATTGGAAGGGTTTTCTATACGCCTCCAGGAAGTGGAGAAATGTATTATCTCATAATTTTGCTTAACAAGGTTAAAGGACCAACATGTTTTGAAGATATACGAACAGTTGAAGGCATATTATATCCTACATTCAAGGAAGCATGTTATGCATTGGGATTACTTGATGACGATAATGAATACATCAATGCTATAGAGGAGGCATCATTATGGGGTTCAGGCTATTATTTGAGGAGATTATTTTTCACTTTATTGCTATCAAATAGTTTTTCAAGAGCAGAACATGTCTGGCAAAAGACTTGGCATATATTGGGAGAAGATATTTTAGTTAGACAAAGAAATGTTTCTCAATATCAAGGTAAAATTTTTGGATTACCTTATTTACTATGTAATTTGAAATCTGCATTCAAAATTCAAAGTGATTTGTTTCAATTTTTTTCCCCTTTAAGGATTACAATTAAGTGATGAAGAAATAAAGAACTATGTCCTCTATGAAATTGAGAAGATGTTGCAGAGCAATGGAAAGAATCTGAAAGATTATCCATCATTACCATATCCAGAAGGTGTTTTTCAAAATGATGGACTAAACAAGCTCATACAAGATGAGTTACAGTATGATAGAAAAGCATTGTCAATGGAACATAGAATATTGTTTCCCAAATTAAATGATGACCAAAGAAAAGTTTATGAAACTATCATGCATGTAATTTCTAACAATGAAGGAAAAGTCTTTTTCCTCTATGGATATGGTGGAACTGGAAAGACTTATGTTTGGCAAACAATAACTTCTGGATTACGTTCTCAAGGAGAAATAGTGCTTACTGTAGCATCAAGTGGTATTGCATCTCTCCTTCTACCTGGAGGCAGAACTGCTCATTCAAGATTTGGTATACCTTTGATAGTAAATGAAGATTCTACTTGCAATATCAAACAAGGCAGTCATTTAGCTGAGCTGTTAGTTAAAACCAAGCTCATTATTTGGGATGAAGCACCAATGGTCCACAAATATTGTTTCGAAGCTCTTGATAGAACCTTAAGAGATGTTCTCAGATTTACTAATCCAAGAGGTGCAGAAGAACCTTTTGGTGGTAAGGTTGTAGTTTTTGGAGGTGATTTCAGACAAATCTTACCTGTCATTCCTAAAGGTAGTAGAGAGGATATTGTTTTCGCAACAATTAATTCTTCGTACCTGTGGAGTTCATGTCATCAGCTAACATTGTCTAAAAATATGCGGCTGCAGACTGCAAATTCTGATTCTGATTTGAAAAATGTAAAAGAATTTGCAGAATGGATCTTGAAGATTGGAGATGGCTGTTTAGGAAAAACTAATGATGGAGTGACAGATATAGAAATTCCAGATGATTTGCTTATTAAAGATTCAGCTAATCCAATTGCAGCAATTGTAGAAAGTACATACCCTGATTTGCTGGAGAATTTAAGTGATCCAATCTATCTCCAAGATAGAGCTATCCTTGCTCCAACACATGATCATGTTGAGAGTATTAATGAGTACATACTATCTTTAGTTCCAGGTGAAGAAAAAGTATATCATAGTTCTGATAGCATTTGTAAGACTGACAATGATACTCAAAGTCAAGATGATCTCTACACTTCAGACTTTTTAAATAGTCTGAAATTTTCAGGAATTCCAAATCATATACTAAAGTTGAAGATTGGTGTTCCAGTCATGCTACTTAGAAATATTGATCAAAGAGCAGGGTTGTGCAATGGAACGAGATTGAGAATCTTGAACTTGGGAAATCATGTCGTAGAAGCTCAAGTCATCTCTGGCAATAAAATTGGGCAGAAAGTTTTCATTCCTCGAATTATACTCACACCTTCGCAATCAAAATGGCCATTCAAACTTCAAAGAAGACAATATCTTTTAACTGTTTGCTTTGCTATGACCATAAATAAGAGCCAAGGACAATCACTATCACATGTTGGTCTCTTCCTACCAAGACCAGTTTTCAGTCATGGTCAATTATATGTTGCAGTTTCAAGAGTAAGGATTAAAAGAGGTTTGAAAATTTTGGTTATTGGAAATCAAGGAGAAATATCAAATACTACAACTAACGTTGTGTTTAAGGAAATTTTTCAAAACTTGGCATAGGTGGTATTCTTGCATGTCTATTTCATATTTAATTTGGTCACATTATGTATTCAATCTAAAATATATTCATTTTCATATCTTGCAGATTATGGCGCCTAACTTTGATTTTATTGATGAAATCAATCCGTTTAAAGAGACATGGAAAATCAAAGTAAAAATAACAACTTTGTAGAGTACTTACAAGTTCAACAATCATGAAGAAATTTTTAGCATCGATATGATTTTAATTGATGAAAAGGTAATTTTAATAGTTTTCAAATATATAATTATCTTCATTTACTTAGTCATTTATTGTACTAATAACTTTTATCATCAGGGTGGAAAGATTCAAGCAACAATAAAGAAATCACTCATGAACAAATACAAATCTCAATTAAAAGAAGACAATGTTTACATATTTACAAACTTTGGAGTTGGAGAGAATAGTGGGAGTTATAAGCCTACTCACCATGCTTTCAGAATCAACTTTTTGTTCTCAACATCTATTAAAGAATGTCATGACATTCTAATGTCTGGTCAAACATACAATTTCGTTACATTTGAAGACATCATCTCAACACGTGTTGATGGCAACTACTTGATTGGTAAGTAATTTATATTATTTATTGTATGTTTTTTTTACTAATTTAAATTGACATATATGACAGATGTGATTGGAGAGCTAACAGGCATGGGAGGGATTGAAGAATGGGAAAATAATGGAAATAAAGTAAAAAGGTTGACATTTGAATTAGAAAATGAGGAGTAAGTTGTTTTAATTAAATTGTCAATAATTTAGAGATAATTTAGAGATATCCATCATTTTTGTTGTAAATCTTTTTTTTTACTCTATTATTTGTAGGAAAAAAAATTATCTTGCACAGTATGGGGAAATTTTGCTGAGGAAGTTGCAAAAGATGTAACCCATGATGTTCAACCACCATTTGTCATCATGTTACATTTAGCGAGGATTAAATTGTGGAAAGGTATTTAGCTAGACAATTGTGAAATATTTCTTCACTATAAAATATTTTACAAAATTTTAAGTTTTTTTTGCTTTATCAGGCATAGGAACTGTGTCAAACTCATTGAATACAACGAGAATATTATGTGACCAAAGCTTACCTGAAATCATTGATTTCAAAAGCAGGTAGAAAATTTTGATTGCAATATAAACCTATTTTGCATACAAGTTATTACTTCTTAAATTTTTATGTAGGCTTCTAAGTGGTAAAGAGTCGTCTTCAAAGATTTCTCAAATATCAAGTCAATCAACATATTCTTTGAAAGAAGACTTGCTCCAAACATCCGAGAGAAAATTTCTAGATGACATTCGAGAAATTCATCAGGTCAGAATTCTAAACTTATATATTATTGATGATATTATTCTATTTCATATGGATTTTATTATTTAGTTTACATAAAAATTAGGATTGACAAGAAAGTGCAATGCAGGTTAGCCAATGTGTCACTTTGGCAACAGTTGTAAGAATTGAAACAGAATACAATTGGTTTTACAATTCATGTAACAAATGTAGAAGAAAAGTAAAATCAGATGCTGGAAAGTTTTGGTGTGAATATTGCTCTGCATTTGTAAAGTTTGTTGTTCCAAGGTATTATTGAAATTTTTTTGGTTTACATTGACTATGTATTTAATAAAATGTTGTATATCATAACATTTTTCCTTCTTCTAATATTTGACAGATTCAAAGTTCAACTTAGAGCTATCGATCATACAGGAAGTGCTTCTTTTGTGTTGTTTGATCGAGAAGCCAAACAAATTCTAAACCAAACAGTAGCAAATTTGCGTGAAAAAATGATAAAGGTAACTTATTAGAAATATTATAATTTTATACTCTCTATATTCAAATTTATACCTAATTGGATTTTATATTTTTTACAGGATGGAGACAGTGATTCATTTCCTGAAGAATTAGATAATTTCCTTCACAAAAAATTAATCTTCAAAATTCAAATTTCAGAGTATAATCTTCAACAAAAGTGGCATATCTATACAGTTATTCGTGTGACAGATGACCACAATTTGATTGAAGAATATTTGGCTACTTCAATTGTAACTAACATAAATACACAATCTCTTATCAAATGCTTTTCTTTTAATGTGCTACATTCATCTATGTAAATACAATGCAAAAGTTTCTAACTAACATTATTTACTCTCTTTTTTTTCAGGAATTAGTTGAGAATGAAGATATGGACAACAATATCAAAGAAGATGAACAAAGTCAATTTATGGATCATGTAAGTATAACTCAACAAAGTTTAATATATATTTTTTATAACTCAAAACATGTATACACTTTAGAATTCTATAAATATTTTTTCTTATTGCGTTTCAAGATACCTTTTCAATTACATGTTCTACAAGTAGTATCACACCATTGAAGAAGACTTTATCAAAAAATGAACGTGAAGAAGAACTATCTGCAGATGCTACTCCAGCACAACATTCATCCAACAAAATGAAGAAAATCAAAATTGAAAAGGAATAGAATGAAATTTGTGATCTATATATATATTGTGTAAAAATGATACTTACAAACTAATGTCTCTGACATTGTGATGTGGATTTATTATGTGTTGAATTTATGTCTTTTCTCTTTATTTTATTGATATTATGATGTTATTTATATGTTTAATTTAGTTTTAATGTAATTTCACCAAACACATTCCCGTGCATGCACGGGCATAGAACTAGTACTTACCTAATTTGTGAGGTCGATGTGGGTCTCGCCGTGTACTCGGGTTAGCACTGTTCTCGCAAAGACGAGTAGTATCCACTCGTCTTAAATTCTAGTGGAGCATTTCTTTGAGAGAAATATTTGGTGCATCAGATTTTGTACTTACTTTCTAAGATTGGTATACTATTTTTATAGGAGAAATAGTTTTTAATTAATCAATTAAAGTGTCCGACCAATCAAATCGAATGTTAAATAAGTTGAGTGTTAAGTACGAAGAGAGCAGATTTTGAGCTAGTCATTGTTATGGCTATGTCTTTGCAACAAATAGATGGATAGTATGTATCCGCTTTATAGAATGTGAATAGAGCATTTCTCTTTGTCAAATCTTGTACTTACTTTGTAAGGTCAGTGTGCTATCTTCATAGGAGAAATATTTTTTACTTGAGTGATTGCTTGGGCGTGAGATCTAATGTCTGACCAATCAAGTTGAGTATTAATTAAGTAGGTCACATAAATTTTTTGAGAAAGACTTTCTGTACTTTGAAAGTACAAAAATAGAGGACCCCGATTGAGTCGATCGGTTAGAACTCTTGCTTAAAAGCAAGAGGTCCCGAGTTCGATTCCTGAGGGGGTTTACCTGATTTATATGTAAGTCTCGAGGTGTGTAAATCTGAGATTTTTTCGGTCAAGTGGGGTAAGGGCAATACGGGTATACGAAAAGTAGGAGCTGTCAAGCTTGGAGTTCACGAACACTAATCCTTGAGCCCACAAAACCACACGGGACGGGATTTCCTCATTATCAAAAAAAAAAAAAAGTGCAAAAATATCTAACCATCCTGTACTTCTCCCCTCCCATTGGTGGAAAAGAGGAGAAAAATTTATGTGACAGCTTCATTCCGATTTTAATTTGAATAGTGATATCTTCTCATATATGCCACTATAAAGATGAGTTAAAAGAGTTTGAATCTGAGTTCACGTTTTTTTTCTCGATTTATGCATGTTATTCTGCGTAAGGATCATGCTAATCTTTTCTGTATTATTTCAATTTTATCATATGTCTCCCTGAGTTCGAGCCCATTAAATTTGAATTTAATTGCCTTGAAACCACCACCTCTCACTTTGAAAAAAAATGATATATGTTTAATTTTTCTAAAAAAATGGTATATATCAAAGAGGTTTTAGTGAGTAGTTTATTTAAAAGGGGTTTTCTGTTCTTCAAATTCTCCAGTGAATAAAGAATTATATGAAATCTTTATAAAAAATGTAAATCTATATATGAGAAATATTTTTTTTTTTGAAATTATGCGTTTGCAATTTTTTAAGAGAATATATGAAAAGGAGACCACACATATATGCACTTGGATGGGAAGATCGATGGAGAGAAGAACATGTAGGTGGTCCATATTTCTCCATGGAAGAAATATGGAAATGTTTTTCAGAAAAATAAGACCTTTTCTTTTAATCGAAATATTTTCTATTTTAAAAAACTATTTAGTTTAATCAAAATTTTCGGAAAAATAGGATCGGTTCTTTCCTCCACATGCATGTAGATATTTTTTTGTGCGCTTATCTATAATATGTAGTCATTAGAAGACCCTGCACACAAGAATCAACAAATGTAATTACCGATTTATGTGCATTTTAAACCCGAATACTCTTTTTTTTTTTTTGATAACGAGGAAATCCCGCCCCGTGTGCTTTGTGGGCTCAAGGATTGGTGTTCGTGAACTCCAGGTTAGGACTTGCAGCTCCTACTTTCCGTGTACCTGTATTGCCCTTACCCCGCTTGACCGGAAAAACCCCGATCTACACACCTCGAGGATTGCATGTAAATAAGGTAAATCCCCCCCCCCAGGAATCGAACTCGGGACCTCCTGCTTTTTAAGCAAGAGTTCTAACCGATCGACCCAACCGGGGTCCTCGAAACTCTTCTTAGGTAAAAACTAAAAAGACTAATGATGATATTGATAATGGGAATTTTAATTTGATATTGTCATAAATGTAAGAAGAAAATTCTGAAAGAATGTGAATGTACAATATTTCTCCCCATATCCCTGGTTGGCAAAGATGGAATTTGAGAAGGGAATGGTTAAGGGGTTAGGTCTCTTTGGTAAAAGGTTGAGTTAAAGGCAGCATTTGCGACCGGTTTTGAAAAAAATTTGAAATTAAAAATCTTTGAGAAGACCGGCGGTATTCCTAAATGACCCACATTTCTCCTCGACTTCGATGCGCTATGAAATCCACTCTGAGGAGTGAGATAGACAGACGCGGCTCTTGCTGAAAAAGTGAGTGTAACTTGACTTTTAAAAAATTTTGATCGGGTGGAGAGAGACGAATTCAACGGGGCACTTCAAGAATTTTTCTTTTCAAATTCATACACCTCGTCATCTGCACTGCAAAAGATGCGGACGACGAGATGAAATCGCTGTCTGACGCAGTTGGGTATGAAAATATAATTTTTGATATTTTACCTTTATAAAAAACACATACAAACACTGCCAAAGTTAACTTCAACCCACGACTAAAATTACGTTTAGAATTATTTTTTTTTGCAAGTGAATTAATAGCTATCTTATTAAAGTTAACTTTAACCGGACATGTTACCAAACAGATTTTTAAGAGTTCACCGTCGATTTTATTCGTACAAGTTTTAGCCGCCGCGCTGGTAATCATCATATGTGGGTTTTTCCTCGATCGTGTTTTACAGTACGATGGTAAATGCATGTAGGTAATTCGTCGCTCAGCTGAAATTGACTTGCAACTAATTAGCATCCAATATATAGCGACGGACTAATTCCATCGCTACTCTGCCGCTAGACTCTCTAGCGACGGAATAGACTGTCTTTTTCTTATAGTCGCACACTGTGTTGTGAAATCGAATTAAATCAAAAGATGTTCAAATCAAATCCGAGTGAATTATTCAGTCCGATTCAATTTTTTTTATTTGAACAAAATAATGCACACCAAGTGACGAGCATCGTTTGATGAGAAATATTTATTATTCGATGATCGAATAATTATATTATCCACACCAAATATAATTTTAGGAGACTCTTTCACCATCATGATATCCGCAAACTCTCGAGATTATTTTTTGGAGGCACCTAGTTGAATTGCTCGGTGGTGTGGGACAACTAACTTTTTTTCTTGTGAGATATATATGACAACAAAGTGAGACTAGCTAGAGTTTCTCGGAACAAGTTAAAAAGTAGAGAGCAACACTACCGTGTGTTTCGTACTTGCCCCCTATGCATGCTTAGCTTATGCCCAACATAATTCCCACCAACTCCTATGACTTCGTTTAATTAACTAATTAATGGCGCGCGATTGTGTGTCAGAGAGTCTAATTCAGCTTAACAAACACCAAGTTAAGAATGTCCAATGTTTAAATAGAGTTTTGGACTATTTAATATTCCACCCATCAGCCCATGCATATAGAATATATATATTATATCCTTCTCTTACTATGTCATTAATTCTAATATATGTTTCTAGGTAGATGCATCAACCGGAGATGTTTGGTGCAGCAGATTTTACTTGGGCATCCAAATCTAGGTGTGCACGAAATGGAGTTGGTGAGCTGTGAATGGCCAAGAAAGACAGGAGCCAATGCCAAAAAAGCATGGCTGAAGCTAGTCAAAACTCATGAGATTTTATAAGAGAGATAATTGTAAAAACAGGAGCCAATGCATATAATTTATACTTTGCAAAAGTATCTTCTTATTCTATTTATATTGTATATATATACATGTATAACATGAGCTTAAAGCACAGTTATATGTGCAAAAATGACCCGACCTTCAAATAAATGAAACAACTTGAGTAAGAGACTAATTAAGGGCTATTTTGATAAGTGGATATCGATCCGGAGATAAAATAATCTTTGTTAGCTGTCCTTTGTTTTAGTACAATATTTTAGGGGTATGATAATTTTATATCATATCCGTCATTTATGTCACATCAGAGTTATTAATGAAATTTATTTACATTTTGAGATGTTTTGAATCCCTTATAAGTCCAAATATCTCATGTTATTTATGGATAATTTTATTAGTTTAAAAAGGAGAGTTAGACTTATCAAGATTTATCATTAATAAGTATTGAAAAGTGTTTGATAAATTATCCAATTTACCAAAACGACAGAACAATTATCAAGATTGATAAATCTTTTTTATAAGGGGTTATCAAGACTTATATCTGGCTATCAAAGAGAGCAATTAATTATAATTAAAAGATATTCCTAATGTATTGCTTGTTAGTGAAAGAAAATAACTCTATTACATAATAGAAAGAGAAGGATGAGCTTATTGCATAAACATAACCCTGAAGACAACCCTATGTAAATGAATTAAATTTTTGTATGAGTTAATTTTCCCGATTAATATAAGGTTATCCTATATTTGCATTCATGCAAAAAAAAGGTTATTTCAATTAGCATATAAAAGAAGTAACATTTACTACAATTATGTATATATAATGGGTTGTTTAATTTTGAAATTATCCTGTTTTATAAGACCCATGAACAGAAGAACACCATATGATTGAAACAAAGTCTTGCCTAACACTCCATGCACGTCAACTGGCTCTTCCTCTCTCCACATAGAAACCCTCACATTCCCACCATCACACCCCTCCTAATGCTTGCTCTTCCTCTCTCTTCGCTCTGCATGGCTATAAATCCATGTCCTCCCCCTTCCACCTTTCCATCCTCCATCCCTTCCGCTTCGCCTTCTCCATCGATATCCATCAAACCATGTCTGTGGAGAACGGGAAGCGACCGGCGGAGCTGGGAGAGAGCCCACCGCCGAGGAGGGCCGAGCCCTTGAGGGTGCTGCTGGTGTCTCTCCGCGTGGGAGTTCTGCTGGCCACCGCCGCCGCGGCGCTGCTCATGGGACTGAACAGGCAGACCAGGACCATGGTCGTGGCCGTCGTCGGCACCACCCCCATCTCCCAGACCCTCGTCGCCAAGTTCTACCACACCCGGGCCTTCATGTAGCATCCTCTCTCTCTCTCTCTTCTCTCTCTCTCTCTCTCTCTCTCTCTCTCTCTCTCTCTCTCTCTCTGTAAGTTATTGTTGACAGCATCCGGTTGGTGCAGCTACTTCGTGATAGCCAACGCCATGGCCAGTGCTTATAACCTGCTCGTTTTGCTGCTGAGGGCCGTCGTCAAAGGCGAGGGGAGAAGCGGGCATCGGCTCCTGGTGGACATTGCAGACAAGGTATATGTAAATCCGACGCCTTGTGTTGATACGGCGGAGATTGTTATCGTCGGGGAACAAGTACTTAACAAGGTTTCGAGTTGTTGGATGTAAACTGCAGGTGGTGTTGGTTCTGGTGGCGACGGGAGCGGCGGCGGCAGTGTCCATGGCGGAGCTGGCCAAGAACGGCAACCCCCACGCGCGGTGGTTCCCCATCTGCGACAAGTTCGACAGCTTCTGCCACCGAGGCGGCGCCGCCGTCGTAGCTTCGTTCCTCGGGGCGGCGCTCCTGCTGCTCTTAAGCATCCTGTCGACGGTCGTAGTCCACAGGAAGCTAGCCGTGTACGAATACAGCTCCATGTAATCAAACTGTGATTTCTCTGCGTACATGTTTGGATGATATGGAAAGGTCTTCTCCTTCACGTCTACGGGGGATCATGTATACGTAGAATTCTCTTGCCTAGCGTGCGTGTCTGCATGGGCATGGTGGGTGTTCACGTACGTCCAAATTAAACTCTGTAAAATGGCAACAACACTGTTGAAGGCACCTGTTAATCATGTTTATGGGTGTTTAGTTGAGAAACCAAGAAAGCTTGTTCCTTAATGCATGATCATACATATGTTGTTTGCATCTCTAATGCTTTATCTCTAGTTATATTGATGAGTAAGACTCGAACATATATATATATATATATATATACATCATTAAATGTCAAAGTTGATCATGATTAAGTCATGACAGAGTTCATATTATAACTAAATTATGGTTCATCAAGAAACCAAAGAATTATCCGAGTGGACTGGTAAAGAGTAGACGGGTTTAGACTCTATTTTTATGGTGATGTTCGGCAATTGATCAAATATTGTAGATTTCACTTTTAGGAAATAAAAAATGCAACAAAAAATCATTCTTTTAGTACTTTTCTAGACATGGAATCCCAACCACTTAGCATTTAAGAAGATGGGTTGGAAATTAGAGATTTTGCAAATTCAAAGTCCAACCAAAAGCTTACACTAACTAGCTTTCTAGGCCCAAAATCTCATGTGCTTTTATTGTCATCTCTGTGTCTATCTCTCTCCTCACTCTCCAAATCTATTTTTTTTGTAAAGTTAAAAGTGGTTTTCTAAGTTTGGGAAGGAAGGGTGATAAAGAAAGTGATTTTCAATCATTGAAGTTTAAAGATACACTTTTCACTCATGTGTCTTTTTCAAAAGCGAAAATTGGTTTTGCTCGTTTGGAAGGATAAGTTAGAAAATTTTGATTTTGAAATACTGAAATCTAAAATATACTTTTCAAATGGGTTGCCAAAGGTTGCCATGTTGATGTTGCAAAGAGCAATTTTGTTGTTGGCGTCATTCTGATAGGCTCGACCTTATATAACTTGCGCTTGGGCCCAACAATAGCCATAAGCTGGAGAAGAAGAAGGGGGCTGGCATTATCCCATATCAGATAGGAGTTTTCTTCTAAGCCCCTACCAATATTTAAAGGAAGATCAACATGTACAAGTAAAAGAGAAGTAACAACATGTGTTAACAGAGTGAGAAGTTCTAGAGTTTTCTCCTTCGATTGTCGTCTTTGCCTTGTTACCTGTTGTAACAGTGGGGCAATAAATGTCTGCAATAATACGGGCAATCAAATGTGTGAATCGACAAACGATGCGTGCGTCGAGAACATGCGAAAATATTTTGCGACAAAATCAACAAACACACCACAAAGAGAGACAACAAGATTTACGTGGTTCGGAGAAACGATGTACATTCCTACATCCAAGGGGAGAGCAGAGAGATACCACTATGATGTAGAAGAAATACAAATCATAAAGATGCTCTTACAACAACACCGAGCGATCTTCCTCAAAACAGAGCAGCAACCCTCGAATCGACTCTTTCTTCCTCTGAAACGGTGCCACTCAAATAACTCTGTGGAGTCTCGAACAGCAGCACCCACGATCTCCACGAACTGATCACAGAGGAAGAAAGAGCACAGGAAAAAAACCCCAAAAACGCCACAGTCGCCGCAACACCCAAATCCGCGCGCAACTTCTTCACGTCAAAAAAACACCACTTTTTGACCCAGCACGTCCTTGCGTACGCAAGGACGTGTTGGATCCTTTCACTCAATTTTCTTGGGTCGGTTGGGGTTGCTGGCTATGGATTGTTAGTGGAGTATTTTTACCCACTCACAAACACAAATACCCTATACTCGATACAGATCGGGTTTTGAGAATTGACCAAGTCAAATTTAATATAACAATCTCCACCTATTTGACTTGGTCAAATACAAAAGAATAAATGCTCCTACTAAACTTCTACAACCTAATAAAATCTTTCTCTAAATAAAAACCACCCCCTCTCCCTGGGGCCTTCACACCTCAACAATCACAGACATTGGTCAAGTCCAGACAGTGCCTGAACTTGACTGTTGGCAGTGGCTTTGTCATCATATCAGCAACATTCTCCTCTAAAAGAATCTTCTCAAGTTGAATGTCACCATGTGCAACGAACTCCTGCAGCTTGTGATATCTGACATCTATATGTTTTGTCCTTGCATGATAAACAAGATCTTTTGCAAGATAAATTGCACTCTGACTATCACAATGCAACCTGACGTTTCTCTGAGAAACATTGAGTTCTTTCACCAAACGTTTCAACCAGACAGCCTCTTTAGCGGGCTCAACTACAGCAATATACTCAGCCTCCGTTGTTGACAATGCCACGATGTCCTGCAACATTGCCTTCCAACTGATGGGAGCTCCACCTAGAGTAAAAATATACCATGTACGTAGTAGATCTTCTCCTGTCCAAATCACCTGCATAATCTGAGTCAACATAACCAACTAAAGCATCAGTACTAATGCTCTTCTAAAACAACAAACCAACATCTGATGAACCCTTCAGATATCGCAAAATCCATTTTACTGCATTCCAATGCTCTTTTCCTGGAACTGCCATATACCTGCTAACCACACTGACTGCCTGAGACAAATCAGGCCTAGTGCAAACCATAGCATACATCAGACAACCAACCACACTAGAGTACGATACTCTTAGCATCTCTTGACGTTCTTTTTCTGTCTGAGGACACTGCTGCAATGATAATCTAAATTGTTGAGAAAGAGGTGTACTTACAGCCTTGGCCTCATTCATGTTGAATTTGGCCAATACTTTCTGAATATAACCCTTTTGGGTTAACCACAGCTTCCCTCTATGTCGATCTCTCTGGATCTCCATGCCTAGAATCTTCTTGGCACCACCTAGGTCTTTCATCTCAAATTCTGAACTGAGTTCCTATTTAAGCTTAACAATTTCTTGCATATGCTTACAGGCAATAAACATATCATCAACATAAAGCATGAGGAGAACAATAGAACCATCACTAAGAAAACGAAAATAAACACAACTGTCATACTTGCTTCTGCTGTAGCCATGTGAAACCATAAAAGTATAAACTCTTTTATACCACTGACGCGGAGCTTGCTTCAATCCATATAAAGACCTCTTCAATCTGCACACCAGCTTCTCATTGTCTTTCTGGATAAAACCATATGGCTGCAACATATATATCTCTTCATCTAAACTGCCATGCAGAAATGTTGTCTTCACATCAAGTTGCTCCAGCTCCAAATCCCACATTGCTACCATAGCTAGCATGACTCTAATCGAACAGTGCTTTACCACTGGAGATAATATTTCTGTGAATTCTATTCCTTTTCTCTTACCATAGCCCATAGCTACTAATCTTGCCTTATATTTTGCGGTTCTCCATCAACTGAAGATTCCTTCTTTCTAAACACCCACTTGCAGCCAATTGCCTTTTTGCCCTTGGGAAGTCTTACCAACTCCCAAGTCTGATTTTTGCGAAAGAGAATCCATCTCTTCCTCCATGGCACTTAGCCACTTTTTGTTGTCCTTACATTCAATTGCCTCCTGAAATGAACAAGGGTCAGAAGAAATAACAGGAAAAGTAAATGCCACAGTGTCTCTAAACCTCAATGGCAACTGGGTATCTCTTCTGGCTCTTCCATGTGCAATACTGTAAGGCTCTTCTGAATGTGGTTGTTCAATTGCATCATCATCCTGTGGAGACTCCCCCTGACTGGTGTCACCACCACTATCTTCATTTCTTGGCTCCACCTGAACCGAGTTACTGAGCTTCTCCATATTTTGACTCTGCTGTTCAATTTTCTTGAACATAGAAGCTTCATCAAATCTGACATCTCTACTGAGCTCCACCTTCTGAGTGGTAGGGTTCCAGAGCTTGTAATCCTTCACTCCAACCTTGTAGCCCAGATAGATGCATTTCTTGGACTTTGCATCAAGCTTAGTCCTCTCCTCATCCTGCAATAAGACATAAACAGGACAACCAAAAATATGAATATCAGAGTAATCTGCAGGCTTGCCAGACCAAACCTCCTGTGGAGTTTTCAACTCCAATGCTGTAAAAGGAGACCGATTCACCAAATAACACAATGTATTAACTGCCTCAGCCCAGAACTGCTTTGACAAGTTTGCAAACAGTCTCATGTAGCGAGCTCTCTCCAACAAAGTCATGTTCATCCTCTCAACTACTCCGTTTTGTTGTGGCTTCCCAGGAATAGTGAAATGATGAACAATGCCTTCTTGTTCACAAAAATTTTTGAATTCTTTTGAGGTATACTCACCACCATTATCTGTTCGCAGAACTTTTACCTGTTTACCGATCTGCTTTTCAACTCTGGCCTTCCAACTCTTGAATTTCTCCAACACTTCTGACTTGTGCTTTAAGAAATACACCCAAACTTTCCTGGAAAAATCATCAATAAAGGTAACAAAATATCTTGCTCCTCCTTGAGATGTTACTGGTGCTGCCCCCCAGACATCTGAATGAATATACTCAAGGATTTCTTTACTGCTATTAGAAGAAGTAACAAATCTGACCCTGCACTATTTACCAAGAACACATGATTCACAAAAATCTAGTTTGCAAGTTTTAATACCCTTGAGCAGATTTCTATTATGCAATTCTAATATCCCCCTCTCACTCATGTGGCCAAGTTGTGCATGCCACAATAGAGTGGTATCAACATCAGAAGATGATGAAATAGCAACATCCCCTGTCACAATTTTTCCAAGCAACCTGTACAAGGATCCAATATTTTCTCCCTTCATGACAATTAATGCACCCCTTTTAACTTTCAAAATGCCATTAACACCATTGAAATGACAACCAATTGCATCAAGTGCACCAAGGGAAATAAGACTTTTACGCAAATCAGGAACATGTCTGACTTCGGTCAATGTTCTAACTACCCCATCAAACATCTTAATTCTTATTGTTCCTATCCCAATAGATCTGCATTCAGTGTTGTTACCCATCAAAACTCTACCCCCAGCATGAGATGCATAAGTATCAAACCAATCTCTATGCGGGCACATATGATAGGAACAACCATAATCAAGAATCCAGGCATCAGTAGAATCCATACCTGAGGAGATGGTCAGCACATCTCCTTCTTTCTCTGAATCTGAAGCCACACAGGCCTCTTCTGGTTGTTTGTTCTTTTTCTTGGATTTGTCCTGAAGCTTGGGGCAGTCAGCTTTCCAATGACCTTCTTCTTTGCAATAGCGGCATCTGTTGTCCTTTCCTTTTGACTTGGATCTGGACCTGTTCTTCTTGCCACCCTTCTGTTTCTGACGTCCTCTGTCCTGACCCGAATCCTTTACTACCAAACTCTCACCTGCACCAGATTTGTGTCTAACTTCGTTTGATAGCAAAGTTGTTTTAACCTCCTCCATTTTCAAAGTATCTTTACCATAGAGGATAGTTGTTACAAGATGATCATAGGACTTTGGCAAAGATGAAAGAAGAAGAAGAGCCTAATCTTCTTCCTCCACCCTGACCCCCATACTACGAAGCTGAGAAATCAATCTATTGAAACCATTTATAAGCTCAAGAATATCAGAACCATCAGACATGCGTAAACTATAAAGTTGTTTTTTCAGATACAATTTATTTGTAAGGGATTTGGACATATATAGCTTTTATAGTTTCTCCCACAGATCAGTATTAGTCTCAACATCGGCAACGTTATACATTACCTCATCTGCCAGGCATAACTGAATTGTGCTCATAGCCTTCAGATCAAGCTCATCCCAATCATCGTCATTTTTACCGAACTTCTCCTTGCCGAGAAGAGCTTTGTGAAGATTGTTCTGCACCAGAACCGCCTTAACTCTCTTTTGCCACAAACCAAAGTCAATCTTGCCATCGAATTTTTGCACTTCGAACTTCGCAATCGACATCTCGGACAACACCAAAAAACTTGTTTGAATCACACGGGATGTCCCACGGTGGGCGCCAAATGTTGTAACAGTGGGGCAATAAATGTCCGCAATAATACGGGCAATCAAATGTGTGAATCGACAAGCGATGTGTGCGTCGAGAACACGCGAGAATATTCTGCGACAAAATCGACAAACACACCACAAAGAGAGACAACAAGATTTACGTGGTTCGGAAAAGCGATGTGCCTTCCTACATCCACGGGGAGAGCAAAGAGATATACCACTATGATGTAGAAGAAATACAAATCAGAAAGATGCTCTTACAACGACACCGAGCGATCTTCCTCAAAACAGAGCAAGCAACCATCGAATCAACTCTTTCTTCCTCTGAAACGGTGCCCCCTCAAATAACTCCATGGAGTCTCGAACAGCAGCACCCACGATCTCCACGAACTGATCATAGAGGAAGAAAGAGCACAGGAAAAAACCCCAAAAACGCCGCAGCCGCCGCAACACCCAAATCCGCGCGCAACTTCTTCACGTCAAAAAAACACCACTTTTTGACCCAGAACGTCCTTGCGTACGCAAGGACGTGTTGGATTCTTTCACTCAATTTTCTTGGGTCGGTTGGGGTTGCTGGGTATGGATTGTTAGTGGAGTATTTTTACCCACTCACAAACACAAATACCCTATACCCGATAACGATTGGGTTTTGAGAATTGACCAAGTCAAATTTAATATAACAGTTACCCTCAACTCCATCGTCAGCATATCTGTTCAAAGGGGAGGGGGTTCTCTGCCCCTAAGTGAATCCCACTCCCCCCCCCCCCTCTTTCGTCTCCGGCTTCAGAGGAACTCTTCTCTTTTGGGGGTATTTTGTCTGGGATCTCTCTCCCAATTTTGTTCCCCTTGCTTGGGCAGCGCTCCGACTCGTTAGTGAGATGTTCCTTCATGTCGAAGCCCTCTAGTTGCATCGTAGTATTTGTTTCTCTGTTTGGTATGTTTTTCAAGTGGCTCTCTTTCGTTTTGTTGGTTTGTTGTGTAGGTTGGTTTTCAGCCGATGATGGTGCATGACATGTTAGCCTTGTCCTTCTGGTTCGACAGCGTCTTAATTTGGTTTGCCCCTCTCAAGCCCACTTTTTTGTTCGTTGATTTAGCTTTGAGATTATCTTTAGTTCTGCGATGTTGAGCTCCCCCCTTGACAGTTTTGGTGGCCAAGGTTGTGGTTCTCCCTGTCGGATCTCTGCCAATGTTCGACGAACTTCTTCGATAGTTCTGTGTGACATTTGGCACCTGCAGTGCGATTTGTGGCACCTTTGTTCGCGCCCCTTGCCTCTTCCCCGGTCGGTTTCCTCATGTTGCTCTATTGTTGGCGTCATTCGACTGTTCTTTGTCCTTTGGGTTGGGGTTTTCTTTGTGTTTGGACCTTGGTCCTTGTGCTATTGCTTGTAGTTGGGGCTTTTGCTAGTGGCATGCACTGACTGCCTTTGGTAGATCGTAGATGACACTGCCTTCCTCCTATTGTTGTACGTGGTGTTGCTTGAATAAATGAATCATCTTTTACAATAAAAAAAAACGTGTCAACACATCTTTTTTCTGCTTTCCTTCTTTCTTTTTCATGTTCTTAGCTCACTTTCTTTCAAAATGAGCATAAATTGACTTGACTCCTTCTTAAGTAGCTCTTGTCTTTTTCCGTTCAATTCGTTTGAGTACACAACAGATGCAAGTTCCCACTTAAAATTTAACTAGCAATTTACCACCTAAGGGTCTGTTTGATAACTCTTATTGGATCTCTGATGTCTAAAATAATTAGACATTAAAAGTTTAGATCGTTTGGTAAAGTATCTTAATGTATATTTGAAAAGATGTCTTCTGTCTTAAATTACCTCTTAAAAAAAGTGAGGTTAGGACACTTTTTTTTGTTCTGATCAAGACTGGAGATCTCTACTCTGCCTCCCCCATCCTCTGCAGCTCCTCCGTTGAGATGCCCGCGAGATCCCCGGCATTCCTCCACGGCCTCCTGTAGCTTCTCCTCGGCGGCTACAGGGTCGTCGTCATCGACAACCTCGAGAACTCCTCTGAGATCGCCATCACCGACGCCTCAGGATCATCGCCATCGCCTCGCTCCCCGCCGACGCGGCCCGCTCCTCCTCCAGCTCCGCGCTCAACTCCGCCACGGTCTGCTGGTGTCCCGCCAGCGCCTCCCGCAGCGCCGCCGCCTCAACCTCCACGTCCACCCGGGCTGCCCAATCCATACACCTACACAACGAACAAACAAGGAAAACACGCAAATATGGCGGAAACATGAGCGAGTCAAATCCACTCTTATCAGCTGCCCTGGAACCAGAACATGTGAACCAGCACAGACACAAGGGTGGTGGAAGGGAGGGGGATCAGATCACTACCTGTCCTGAACGGATTCCAACACGCGGGACGTACATCCCGGGAAGGCGTCGCCGGTAAACCACATCCGATGGTGCCAGCGCCGGAGACCTCGCCCTGGCGCAGATCCGAAGGTCCCAGCCGCCATGGCCACCGACATTCCTGGCGAGAGCACCGAGGAGATCTAAGACAGATAAACAACACCAGAAGAATGCCCCCCCCCCCCCCCCTCCTGGACCACACCAGAGAGTCTAGTCTAAGCCACACTTGATGACCAAACTGTCCCCATAATAAATATTTCATTTATTATATATTAATTTTGATGATTAACAAAATAACACTAATGGATTACTTGAGCCTTGAGAACAGGAAATAAAAGAAAAATGAAAGTTCAAGACAATCTGGTAAGTCTCATCACACTTCTATCCAAGTCTTTGTATCGACTTCCTTGATAAGCAGAACGATTTCCTCTTTGACGGAAAACTCAAAACAAATCGATATCGCATCGACTTCTTTGATAGCCGAACGATTTCCTCTTTGACGGAAAACTCAAAACAAATCGATATCGCAACGACTCTTTAAGACCTCGTAACGATTTCTTTAGAACTCGCAACGACTCTCTAGCCGTAACGATTTCTTTAGACCTCGTAACGATTTCTTTAGAACTCGCAACGACTCTCTAGCCGTAACGATTTCTTTAGACCTCGTAACGATTTTTAGAACTCATAACGATTTCTTTAGAGTAACGATTTTTTGTTAACGATTTCTTTATGTTCATAACGCCTTGCTTTGTGTAACGATTTCGTAACGATTTCCTACAACTTGATAGTCATAACGATTTCGTATAACGTTCATTACAACTTGATAGTCATAACGATTTGATACGATTTCCTTACAACTTGATAGTCATAACGATTTCGTGTAACGATTTCCTACAACTTGATAGTCATAACGATTTCGTGTAACGATTTCCTTACAACTTGATAGTCATAACGATTTCTTGTAACGATTTCTTTAGAACTCGCAACGACTTGCTTGTTGTAACGACTTCATAAGTTATCACAACGATTTCCTTACAGTTCATAACGACTTGCTATAATTCATAACGATTTCATAAGTTATGAAGTCAGCAAGATTCTTTTTATCGAATTTCTTGATGCATCAGTATAATGCCTTTTAATAGCGTTGAAAAGTCAAAGTCATATCTTGTCCGTTGACTGCTATGCATTAAATGCTCTCTGATCGTATCTCCCATGCATGCAGACAATATCTTCCATTTCTATGCTACTCTGTCTACGTACTTTTTTAGACAGAAAGGAGCTTTGCTATATACTGCAATATCTGTTCCATCTCAACTAACAATAGACAGCAGTCTTAGCTGTCCTCTATTATTGATGATATGCTTACAGATATCTGACAAGACTCATCTGGACAACGTTGGACACAAGATACAAAGTTCTATGACATCTCTTTGGCGTGTACACAAGGATAAAAGACTGACGATCAGAAGCTTTTGTGACCAGTCTAACGTACACAAGGATAAGAGACAACGGACACTTCAACGTTCGAATTTGAATCAGCAGTTTAAATAGAAGACTCAAGACGGAAAAGAATAGAGTGAAGTGAGCAACAACGCTTGATTCAGAAGAAAAAGAAATCCATCTCTTCGAGTCTTCAGAATATTGAAGAAGAGCGAAGCTACCACTCCAACCTTGTTCTAAGCTCTTAGCTCTCTGTGCTCAAAAAGATTTTCTCATTTTGTGAGAGCTTGTGTAGTCCTTGGAGAGAAAAACCTTGTTAAATCTCTTTCTCTCTCGGGGCTTAGAAGCTTCAGTGTGTAGCTGGTCAAGCTAGAGTCTGAAGCCTGTTTCCACACCCTTTTCTTATTAGGTTGTGTTCCCTTCTGGACGAAGGAAGACCTGGTGGTATCCAGGGTGGTTGTTGTTCCCTTCAGGCTGAAGGAAGACCAGTTGAGGCTGGGTGTAAGGATCCTTAAGGGGGATTGTACCCTTGGTAGTGAAATCCTGAGATATTGCTCAGGGACTGGACGTAGGTCTCCTGTGGAGAGGAGTTCCGAACCAGGATAAAAATCCTTGTGTCTTGTGGTGTGTTTTTTGTGTGATTGTTGTCTTATTTGCTCTAACTCTAACCTTGTTATTAAGTTGTGCAATCCTTTCAGTGAACAGATTTTAATTAGAGATCGAAGTTTTTATTAACCCATTCACCCCCCCCTCTGGGCTAGTTAGCTGGGCAACAAGTGGTATCAGAGCCCGTCTCTTCGACAAAGAAGAAGATCCAACGATCTGAAGAGCAAAGATCAATGGCAGCCCAAAGCAACTTCGAAGGTCAGTCAGTCAACAGGCCTCCCTTGTTCGATGGAGAAGATTACACATACTGGAAGACTAGAATGGAATATTTTCTACAAGGTCATGATTACACAATCTGGTCCATTGTAGAAGAAGGTGATCTTTTGGTCACAAACGCTAAGGCTCAGTGGACAGATGATGATAGGAAAAGAATATCCTTAAACTGCAAAGCCAAGAGCATATTATGCTGTGCCCTAAGCAAGAAAGAGTTCAATAGAGTCTCAGCCTGCAAATCCGCAATGGAGATGTGGGAAAAGCTCAGAATTACCTATGAAGGGACAGACAAGGTAAAGGAGACAAGAATAGATATTCTAGTAGCTCAATATGAAAGTTCAGATGCAGACAGGTGAATCAATAACTCAGATGTTCAGCAGATTCACAGACATCACAAATGGATTAGCTGGTTTGGGAAAGGTTTATGATGTACCAGATATGGTTAGAAAAGTCCTCAGATCTTTACCATCTTCATGGACTCCGAAGGTAACAGCCATTGAAGAAGCCAATGATTTAAAATTAATGTCATTGGAAAAGCTAATAGGATCTCTCATGGCTCACGAGATAAACATGGAGAGATTAGGAGAATCCTCCAGCAGAAGGAAACAATCAAATGCTCTCAAAGCAAGTGAAGATAATTCAGAAGAATCTTGGATAATAGTGAGAGTAGTAAAGACAGTGATGATGAAGAAGCCATGCTGTCTCGAAGACTTCAAAGGATTCTAGCAAAGAAAAAGAAATATCAGTCCGGAAGAAATTTTTTAAGAAAAACAAAGACTTTAGAAAACCAGAAGTAAAGGATCAAAAGAAAGGAGAAGTGATCTGTTATGAATGCAAGAAGCCTGGACACATCAAGGCAGATTGTCCCATGATCAAAAAGAGTGATCACAAGAAGAAGGACAACTTCAGAAGATTTAAGAAGTACAAAAAGAAAGCAATGGCAGCTGCTTGGGAGAACAGCAGTGACTCAGACAGTGAGTCAAGCTCGAGCAGTGAAGGTGAAGAAGCCAACTTGGCTCTCATGGCCAACACCGAAGACAAGGTAACTTCTGACTCTTCTTTTGATTCATGCAATGATTCAGATTCTGATAATTTGGAAAATGCTTTTAATGAACTTTATGAAAAATACAAAGAAGTATGCAAATTACTTAAAACTAGTAAGAAAAATATAATCTGTTTAGAAAATACAAACTCAGACCTAAGAACAGAAAATGAAGAACTTGAAAAACAATTACTGAACATAAAAGAAGAAATGAATTATTATGTGAGATTTAAAAGAGAAAAATAAGAAAATAAATCATCTAGAAAAACAAGAAGACTTAGGTGAACTTAAAATAGAAATAGAAAGACTAAATAAAGAAAATGATAATCTATCAAGTACACTAGAAAAATTTACCAATGGTAAAAACTCTTTAATATAAAAGGTGCTAGGAGATCGGGTAAAAAGAAAAATGGATTAGGATATACACCCCCAGACAATGAAGAAACCATAATATACCCTAAAACATATCCAACACCAAAATTTGTACCCGAACAAGATATAGCATACAAAGCTGATTTCAAATATATAGAAAAAGTAACTAAGTTATCCTGCTGCAGTCACTGCAACAAGTTAGGACATATTAAAATTACATGCCCAACAAGACATAAAAAATGGATATTAAAAGGTAAAGTTGATGATACTAACCAATCAGGACCCAAAAGAATTTGGGTACCTAAAGCTTGATGTTCTCATTTCAGGTTAACCCTCGAGCATCCAAATGGTATTTGGATAGTGGGTGCTCAAGGCATATGTCAGGCAACAAGAAGATATTTATCGATCTCCAAGCTGAAGAAGGTACAGTCACATATGGAGACAATGGAAAAGGAGTTGTAATAGGAAGTGGATCCGTGAACATCAAAGGAAAATCAGTATAATTGAAGATGTTATGCTGGTCAAAGGGTTAAAGCACAATCTCATCAGCATCAGCCAGTTGTGTGACAAAGGCCATCAAATTCAGTTTCAAGAATCAAAATGCAGTATCTTAAAGGATGGTGCAGTCATATTTGAAGCCTACAGAGAAAGAAATTTGTATGTTCTATATCTCGAGGAACTCAAGGATCAAGATGTGTGTTTGGCAGCTAGTAAAGATCAATCAACTGAGTTGTGGCACAGAAGATTGGGCCACTGCAGCTTGGATGGGTTGAACAAGCTCAGAAAGAGAAAACTAGTTGAAGGACTGCCAAAGGTAAATTTCAGATTGGATAGCATTTGCAGACCTTGTGCAAGAGGAAAGCACACCAAGAGCTCCTTCAAATCAAAGACTGTAGTAACCACCTCAAAGCCCTTAGAACTACTTCACATGGATTTATTTGGGCCAATGAGGACTACCAGTTTGGGAGGAAAGAATTTTGGATTTGTAATAGTTGATGATTATTCAAGATTCACTTGGGTATCCTTTTTAGAGCACAAAGATGACACATTTGAAAATTTTGTCAGCTTCAGTAAGAAAGTTCAGAAAGATCAGAAATTCTCAATTGTCTCTATTCGATCAGATCATGGTGGTGAGTTTCAGAATGAAAAGTTTACGAAATTCTGTGATGATCAAGGAATTGAGCACAACTTCTCAGCTCCAAGGACACCTCAACAGAATGGAATTGCTGAGAGGAAAAACAGAACTCTTTTGGATATGGCAAGAACCATGTTGTCAGAATATGATCTGCCAAGATATTTCTGGGCCGAAGCTATCAACACTGCATGTTATATCATAAATAGAGTGATGATCAGGCCAATTCTGAAAAAGACTGCTTATGAACTCTACAAAGAAAAGAAGCCAAAGATTAGCCATTTCAGAATATTTGGATGTCCTTGCTTCATCCATAACAATGGAAAAAGGGACATTGGTAAGTTGGATGCCAAATCAGATGAAGGCATCTTCATGGGGTACTCTTCTAAACCAAAGGTTATAGAGTTTTCAATAAACGTTCCTTATTGATTGAACAATCAGTACATGTTATTTTTGATGAATCTAACCCTTCCTTGAAAAAGGAAGAAATTAGTGACATTGATGATGCAGATGACTTGTCCGAAAAATTAAAGAATACTTCAATTAAGGACAAAGAGGATCCAACTCTGGAAGAACTGCAGCAAACAGAAATCCAACATGAAGATCTTCCAAAGGAATGGAGATATCAGAAAGATCACCCTCCTGAAAACATCATTGGTGATCCATCTGTAGGGGTAAGAACTAGAGGTAATGTAATTCCATGCGATTATTTAGCATTTGTTTCTCAAATAGAGCCTAAGACAGTCAATGAAGCTTTATCTGATGAATCTTGGATATTAGCCATGCAAGATGAACTAAATCAGTTCAAGAGAAACCAAGTATGGTCACTTGTTCCTAGACCATCCAATCATTCAGTTATTGGCACCAAGTGGGTGTTCAGAAATAAACTGGATGAGTCTGGAATAATCTTAAGGAACAAAGCCAGATTGGTGGCTCAAGGCTACTCCCAAGAGGAAGGCATAGATTTCGATGAAACTTATGCACCTGTAGCTAGACTTGAGGCCATTAGGATTTTACTTGCTTATGCATCTGCATTTGATTTAAAACTTTTTCAAATGGATGTCAAATCAGCCTTTTTAAATGGTTTCATCAAGGAGGAAGTTTATGTTGAACAACCTCCAGGTTTTGATGACACTGAATTTCCAAATCATGTATTTAAACTACATAAGGCTTTATATGGTTTAAAGCAAGCTCCTAGAGCCTGGTATGAAAGGCTCAGTACTTTCTTATTAAATCATGGTTTCACTAGAGGTAAAGTAGATAGTACATTATTTATAAAATCTAAGGTTAAACATATACTTCTTGTACAAATCTATGTAGATGATATTATTTTTGGATCTACTGATGAATCTCTTTGCAAGTACTTTGAAAAGCTTATGCAGGGAGAATTCGAAATGAGCTTGATGGGGGAGCTAAGCTACTTCCTTGGATTGCAAATCAAGCAAGGGAAGGATGGCACTCATATCTGTCAAGCAAAGTACACCAAAGAGCTGTTAAAGAAATTTGGATTTGAAGATGCAAAGCCATTATCAACTCCAATGAGCACATCAACCAGAATGGACAGTGATCAAAAAGGTAAAAAGGTAGATCAAAAGAATTATCGAGGTATGATAGGATCATTACTTTACTTAACTGCCAGTAGACCAGACATTTTGTTCAGTGTATGCATGTGTGCTAGATATCAGGCAGACCCTAGAGAGTCTCACTTAATTTCTGTAAAAAGAATATTTAGATATTTAGCTAGAACTCATGACTTAGGTCTCTGGTATCCTAGATCTTGTGAGATAAATCTAATAGGATATTCAGATGCTGATTATGCTGGTTGCAAAGTAGATAGAAAGAGCACCAGTGGATGTTGTCAGTTTCTTGCAGGATGCTTAATATCATGGACATCCAAGAAACAAAATTCAGTAGCTCTATCAACAGCTGAGGCAGAATATGTTGCTGCTGGAAGTTGCTGTACACAACTTCTTTGGATAAAGCAACAACTTGAAGATTTTGGCATTCACATCAAATCAATTCCTCTATTGTGTGATAATACAAGTGCCATCAACCTCACCAAAAATCCAGTTCAACACTCAAGGACGAAGCACATTGAGGTAAGATACCATTTTATTCGAGACCATGTAGCTAGTGGTAATTTAGAAATTTCGTTTATAGATACAAATGGTCAATTGGCAGATATCTTCACAAAAGCCCTACCTGAAGAGAGATTTACATCTCTTAGAAGGGAACTAGGGATGTGCAATTTGTGAAAGAATTTCTGTGATTTTATTGACATATAAATTTTTCAGATTAAATGAAAGTTCTCTCTCCGTTAAAGTTAAGCAAAACTCAGTTATCTATATGCTTTGACCGCTTCTGTGTAGAAAGTTGTTTGACTTGTCAAACCTTTTTGTCGCTTTCTATCTTTACCGCCTTTGGCGCTCCTCCTTTCAATAAAGTAATATTATTTTATCCAAATCGCTCTGGGATCGACTCGTCTTCTACCTTTACCCTTTTTATCCTCTATCTGTTCACCCAAAGCCGATGCCCTAACGATTTTGGGATCGACTCTCTGCAACTTTCGAAGCCTTCTTCTCTTCCCGCGAAGAATTCCTTCGAGAACTTCCGTCCCTTCCATCATCCTCCCTTCCAGAATCTTTTCTTCTCTGCACCCATGGCCGCTCCGTTGATCTCCGGAAGTGTTGGGGGCTACAGTGCTGAGTATTTATCCCCAAGGAGCAAGAAAGATTTACGTTTGTGAAGACGAAGATTTGCGGAAATAAGGCAGTAGATGTTCAGAATCTTGAGAAGAGTGGCATGGCCAGGCTAGTTGATACTCTAAGAAGATTGCAGTGGATGGATGTGGTCACCTTCAGTGAGGTAAGCTACCCGGACTTGGTGAAAGCCTTCTACATTTGTCTGAAGTCAGAAGCAGATGGGTCCCTTGTTTCCTCTGTCAAGGGCATCCAAATCAGAATAACCCATGAGCTTTTGCGTGATCTGTTTGGAGTGAAGACCTCTGGATTTAGTGGCATTCACTCTGTGAATGATGAAGTCAAAGGTCTCGGGATTATCGGTCCAGGATTTAAGTTGAAGGATGGGAAGCTTGATATTAATCAGATGTCCGCATTCAATAGATTGCTTCACTTTATAGTCTGCCAAATCTTAGTACCTCGTAGTGCTACCTTTTCCTCATGCACTAGGGCAGATTCGGACATAATGTTCTGGGCAATCCAGAACAAAGAGATAAACCTGGCCGCAGTGATGATTGAGCGAATGATGTTGCACATGCTCAGTTATGGGAAACAAAGAGCAAGTTGAATGTTTCCCTTCCGTATGCTCATCTACTGACCAAGGTTTTCAAGCACTTTGGAGTAGATTTGTCAGGAGCAGTAGCTGAAAAGATGGGCCAGTCAATAAGGTCCAGAAATCTAAAGAAAAGCGGTTTTTCAGTGCAAGAAGGAGTTGGTCAAAGTCAAGTCCTCTGTGGCTGAAGGAGAAGCAGTTATTGAAGATATTCCAGAAGCAGCAGCAGGAGCAGCAGCAAGCAGAACAAGAACCAGTAGAAGCAGCCTGCAGTAGAGTACAAAAGTGTTGTGGAATGCCAATCCGAAGCTCAAGTGGAAGTAGGTGCAGCTGGTGTGGCAGACTCCTTGCCCACCACCTTAGTTGCCTCTATCTTAAAAGAAGTATTGGACTCCATTCCCTCCACCTAGCCACTTCTAAAGAAGGTGGATGTGTTGAAGAAGAAGCTGTGGCACCTAGTCATTCGACAGTTCAGTCTGAACAAGTTGCTGATGTTGAGATACAAGCAGGACTCAACAAGATGTAGTCATGGAAGAAGCTCCTAGCCAAGGGGAGCAAAGTAGAGTAGAACCTGAAGTGTCTGAATCCGTGCCAGAAGGCCCTTGGAAAAAGCTGTTTTGGAAGAAGCTCCTGCTCAGGGGGAGCATTTAAGTATTGAAGTCCCTGCTCCCATTCAGGGGGAGCAAGCTGAGATTGAGAAGCCAGTGAATGAAGATATTCCTGAGAGTGTTTCACCTACTCAGGAAATCCCAGCTCCAGCCAAGGTTGATGTTAGTGAAGGCCCAAGTGCAAGCATATAAATCTAGAGGAGCCTGTCTCTCAGCAAGGTAAGCAGAAAAGAGTTGTTCACAGGAGGTCAAGGAAGGGCCATAGAAATGTGAAGTTGAAGCATGTTATGGCCTTGTTAAAAGCCCAAGGAGAGATCTTGGCATCTGTTCAGTCTAGCATTCAAGGCATTGTTACCAATCAAGCCTCAACTTCCTCAGACGTATCTTCAATAAGAAATGCAATGAGGTACTTCAATAAAGAATTGTCTGACATGAAGTCTATGCTGGGTGTTTGTCTAAGTCCAGTGGGATGTCTCCGGGCAGACCAGCTGCTCCTCGGCCACCAGGGCCAGCAGGGCCATCTGCTCAAGGGTCAGGGCCATCAGGGCCATCTGTATGAGGTCACCAGGACCAGTGGCAGCCTCAGGGTCTTCAGGACCCTCTTCAGCAGTCAGAGAGAGTCAGGCCAAAGGGAAAGAGCCAGTGTCAGTCTCCAAGGCCCCTGATACTTCATCTCTTGCCACTCCAACCCTCTCCACACCTTCATCTCCTTCTACTGCACCTCCTGCTCCACCAACCATAAAACATCCCATGCCTCGCACCCAACCTTCCTCATCCTCTACTTCATCTCAACCCTCCTTCTCTCCTACTCCAGCTCACATCTCAGCTCCATCCTCATTAACTCTCAAACCTTCACCTATTAAAATTCAAACACCTCCTCTTCAACCAACCTCTTCCTTTAATCCTAAACATTTTCTATCCTCCTACTCCTCCTAATTCTGTTATCTTTCCTCCAGATAAACCTCTGCCTCTTGGTGTCTTTGACACCAATGTTCCAGACAATTTGAAAGGAACACCCTCCTCACCATTCTTTCCACAGCCTCTCACATTCACAGGACTGACCCTCCCAGTCCTGCCAAGAAAAAGAGAAAAACTCCTCATCTCTAAGCACTCCTTCTGTTCCTCTATACCCTCCTTTATGGTACTCTCTTACCCTTGATCCTAAGAGAAGACCTATCTACAAAGAATACCTCCAAAATGCATTCTTTCTACCATTTATGGTATTCCTTTTCTCAACCTATCCGAACACCTGGACATTGTTCTTCTTTTACTCAGATATCCCAAGCTTTCAAATCCAAAATCCTTGAGGGCACTGAGTTCAAGACTGAAGATCAGTGGGCAGCTATCAAAGGAAATAAGGCTCAGTATGAAAAATACCTGACTGCAAGGGCCGAATCCCTCACTCACAGAGCTCACCCACTCACCTTCTCTGAGTGGTTATCATCCAGCACAAGAACTCTTGGGGATCCTTCATTTTGAAGGAAATTCGCATTGCCAGAGCTTTTCAGCTGTACAGTGACTTCTGTTACTTGAACAAAATTCCAGAAGTTCAGTTTTGCCAGTTCCATTCGCAGATTACTGTGCTGAAATCAGAAATCCCTCTCACCTTCCTCTTAAGGTAGACTTTGTCTCTTCAAGGTTGATTTTCCAGTTCTTCTGCCGAAGCTGCACTCTTTAGTATTTGATTCCGATGCTGGGTCACATGCTCTAGATATGTTTGCAAGACAGATGGGCAGGATGTCAGCCAAGCAGGGCAGATCTCCTTCCTTTTTGCGGTTCATCTTCAGAGAATACCACTCTGGCCGCATGTCTTCTCAGATCTTAGCTCCACTCATTTCTGAGTGTGAAAGACTCACCTCATCAGAATGGGAGCTCTCTATCAGGCCTCTTATCAGCAATTGGAAGCTATCAATCAAGATCTAGTTAGTCAGAGGAAGCCTGCTCTTTCTGCAGAAGCCTTTATGGATCTAAATTCCATCGCACCCATACCAGAGATCTATGCTGTATGGGCATCTAGATATTCTGCTTTCTATGCCTTAAAGCAGGATCTGTTAAATCAAAAGATTCACTATCCATTTCCTTGGACAGATTTCTCCATAGGGCCAGTTTTGGTAAGAGTACTTACTACAGATTCATCTTGGACAAAACTCAGTATGGAGAATTCTTAGAGCAGCAAAGGCAACTCTACATTCAGAGGAACATCCCTTCCATGGGACCCTCCTTCTCAGTTGCCTCTGGCGTTTTTCTGCAAATTTTTGAGGATCTTGAGATCAAGGCATGGGCTGTTGTCTCACAGCATGCCTCCTTGTTATCTCCTCTGTATTATCTTTCTCCATCCTAATATAAATCTTTCTCTCTTCTTTGTCTCACAGCTTATCTTTTTGCTTAATGACAAAATGGGGGAGACAACTAAAGTAAATCTGAAAAACATATTTCATTTTTTGTATGATGTTTAGTATATTTTGTCATCATCAAAAAGGGGGAGATTGATGACCAAACTGTCCCCATAATAAATATTTCCATTTATTATATATTAATTTTGATGATTAACAAAATAACACTAATGGATTACTTGAGCCTTGAGAACAGGAAATAAAAGAAAAATGAAAGTTCAAGACAATCTGGTAAGTCTCATCACACTTCTATCCAAGTCTTTGTATCGACTTCCTTGATAAGCAGAACGATTTCCTCTTTGACCGGAAAACTCAAAACATCGATATCGCATCGACTCTTTGAAAGCAACGATTTCTCTTGACCGGAAAACTCAAAACAAATCGATATCGCAACGACTCTTTAGACATCGTAACGATTTCTTTAGAACTCGCAACGACTCTCTAGCCGTAACGATTTCTTTAGACCTCGTAACGATTTCTTTAGAACTCGCAACGACTCTCTAGCCGTAACGATTTCTTTAGACCTCGTAACGATTTCTTTAGAACTCGCAACGACTCTCTAGCCGTAACGATTTCTTTAGACCTCGTAACGATTTCTTTAGAACTCGCAACGACTCTCTAGCCGTAACGATTTCTTTAGACCTCGTAACGATTTCTTTAGAACTCGCAACGACCTATAGTCATAACGATTTCTTTAGAGTTCATAACGATTTCTTTAGAGTTCATAACGATTCTTACTGTCATAACGCCTTGCTTTGTGTACGATTTTGTGTAACGATTCCTTACAACTTGATAGTCATAACGATTCGTATAACGTTTCCTTACAACTTGATAGTCATAACGATTTCGTATAACGATTTCCTTAAACTTGATTCATAACGATTTCGTGTAACGATTTCCTTACAACTTGATAGTCATAACGATTTCGTGTAACGATTTCCTTACAACTTGATAGTCATAACGATTTCTTGTAACGATTTCTTTAGAACTCGCAACGACTTGCTTGTTGTAACGACTTCATAAGTTATCACAACGATTTCCTTACAGTTCATAACGACTTGCTATAATTCATAACGATTTCATAAGTTATGAAGTCTGCAAGATTCTTTTTATCGAATTTCTTGATGCATCAGTATAATGCCTTTTAATAGCGTTGAAAAGTCAAAGTCATATCTTGTCCGTTGACTGCTATGCATTAAATGCTCTCTGATCGTATCTCCCATGCATGCAGACAATATCTTCCATTTCTATGCTACTCTGTCTACGTACTTTTTTAGACAGAAAGGAGCTTTGCTATATACTGCAATATCTGTTCCATCTCAACTAACAATAGACAGCAGTCTTAGCTGTCCTCTATTTATTGATGATATGCTTACAGATATCTGACAAGACTCATCTGGACAACGTTGGACACAAGATACAAAGTTCTATGACATCTCTTTGGCGTGTACACAAGGATAAAAGACTGACGATCAGAAGCTTCCTTTGTGACCAGTCTAACGTACACAAGGATAAGAGACAACGGACACTTCAACGTTCGAATTTGAATCAGCAGTTTAAATAGAAGACTCAAGACGGAAAAGATAGAGTGAAGGGAGCAACAACGCTTGATTTCAGAAGAAGAAAGAAATCCATCTCTTCGAGTCTTCAGAAATTGAAGAAGAGCGAAGCTACCACTCCAACCTTGTTCTAAGCTCTTAGCTCTCTGTGCTCAAAAAGAATTTCTCATTTTGTGAGAGCTTGTGTAGTCCTTGGAGAGAAAAACCTTGTTAAATCTCTTTCTCTCTCGGGGCTTAGAAGCTTCAGTGTGTAGCTGGTCAAGCTAGAGTCTGAAGCCTGTTTCCACACCCTTTTCTTATTAGGTTGTGTTCCCTTCTGGACGAAGGAAGACCTGGTGGTATCCAGGGGGGTTATTCCCTTCAGGCTGAAGGAAGACCAGTTGAGGCTGGGTGTAAGGATCCTTAAGGGGGATTGTACCCTTGGTAGTGAAATCCTGAGATATTGCTCAGGGACTGGACGTAGGTCTCCTGTGGAGAGGAGTTCCGAACCAGGATAAAAATCCTTGTGTCTTGTGGGTGTGTTTTTTGTGTGATTGTTGTCTTATTTGCTCTAACTCTAACTTGTTGTTAAGTTGTGCAATCCTTTCAGTGAACAGATTTTAATTAGAGATCGAAGTTTTTATTAACCCATTCACCCCCCCTCTGGGCTAGTTAGCTGGGCAACACACTCTTCCCCCGCCCAGGCCCCCTCTGCTGCCGAAAGTGCCAGGGAACCCTCCGGAGGAGCTGCACGTGACGCGCAAACAGCCCGGGGGGGAACCTGCAAAGGGTGGAGCTCAGCAGCTACGTCTTCCCGCCGCACCATCTGCAGACGCTCCTATCTATCTGCGCTCGCTATTACTCTCACCCCCCACCCACGATGGGTGGGCGTGCCCCCCGTCCACCCCACACGCGGCTTCCATCTCCCCCGCACCCCCTCTGGGTGTGGCATCTGAAGCAGCTGAGCAGAGGGCTAGGGATCGGTGAAGGGGTGGAGGGAGAGATAGCGATTGAAACCCTAGTGGGAAGGAGGAGGCAAGAAAGGGAGTGAAGAGATTGGATTGGGAGGGAGATGTTTCCTCTCCTCTTCCCCTCCTCTCCCCGCTTGGACGAAGATGGTGGCGGTGGCTCAGCAGCAGGGCGGCGGCGGCGCGGCGGCAGCGGCGAAAGGAGGAGGGGCTGGCCGAGAAGAACACAGAACTCCAGTGTTTGGGAAAGAAAGCAAATCCCCGGTTGCTTGATATCCATAAATTTAGGGATATTTTGAAATATGTAGGAGTGTTTATATAATGGGAGAATTAATTAGGGGTCCATATCAGAGTGTTGACTTAATTTATAGTCCCTGTCAGAAAATTAGAAGTCATATAGTCCTTACTTTTTGTGTTAGTTTAATTTCTAGTCCCTACTTTTTGTTTCTCAGCATTTAATAAGTCTTGGAAGGCGAGTCGTCCTTTTAACATCAACTTTTTCCTATTTTGCCCTTCATTCTTCTGCTCTTTTCCTAGTTACATTCGTTACAATTGCCTTTGTATCAGTTACAATAAGTTTTTATATCTATTACAGTAAGCCTTTATATTTGTTACAGTAAGCCTTCTTTCCTTATGCCACTTACATTCGTTACAGTTGCCTTTTTATTAGTTACAGTAAGCCTTTATATCTATTACAGTAAGCCTTTGTAACTGTTACAGACTACAACTATAAGCTCTTACAAAAAAAAAACTTTATTTATTTACAAGTGCTAGGATTTGAACCCAAGTCTTCACAAAGACAACATGAGAGACCCTTACCACTAAGCTACAACTACATTTGTGTTACAATATAACATATAATATATTTAATTAAGTATTGTAGTAAACATAATTCTCTATTACAACTTATGTTAAGTCTTGTTACAGTCAATATCATTCCCTGTTACAATATACATTAAGTTCTGTTACAGTAAACAATATCATCTATTATAGTAAACATAATTCTCTATTACAACTTATGTTAAGTCTTGTTACAATATACATTAAGCTCTATTACAATATACATTAACCTTTGTTACAATATACATTAACCTTTGTTACAATATATATTAAGCTCTATTACAACTTATGTTAAGTCTTGTTACAGTATATATTAAGCTCTATTACAATATACATTAAGCTTTGTTACAATATACATTAAACTTTGTTACAATATACATTAACTTTTGTTACAATATACATTAACATTTGTTACAATATATATTAAGCTCCATTACAACTTATGTTAAGTCTTGTTACAGTATATATTAAGCTCTATTACAACTTATGTTAAATCTTGTTACAGTATACATTAATCTCTATTACAAGTATACATTAAGCTCTATTACAATATACATTAAGCTCTGTTACAGTAGCTTAATGTATACTGTATAGAGCTTAAAGTATACTGTAACAGAACTTAATGTATATTGTAATAGAGCTTAATGTATAGTTGTAATAGAGCTTAATATATATTGTAACAAAGCTTAATGTATATTGTAATAGAGCTTAATATATATTGTAACAAAGGTTAATGTATATTGTAACAAAGATTAATGTATATTGTAACAAATGTTAATGTATATTGTAACAAAGCTTAATGTATATTGTAATAGAGCTTAATGTATACTTGTAATAGAGCTTAATGTATACTGTAACAAGACTTAACATAAGTTGTAATAGAGCTTAATATATATTGTAACAAATGTTAATGTATATTGTAACAAAGCTTAATGTATATTGTAATAGAGCTTAATGTATACTGTAACAAGACTTAACATAAGTTGTAATAGAGAATTATGTTTACTATAATAGATGATAATGTTTACTGTAACAGAACTTAATGTATATTGTAACAGGGAATGATATTGACTGTAACAAAACTTAACATAAGTTGTAATAGAGAATTATGTTTACTACAATACTTAATTAAATATATTATATGTTATTTTGTAACACAAATGTAGTTGTAGCTTAGTGATAATGGTATCTCATGTTGTCTTTGTGAAGTCCTGAGTTCGAATCCTAACACTTGCAAATAAATAAAGTTTTTTTCCCTTTTGTAAGAGCTTATAGCTGTAGTCTGTAACAGTTACAAAGACTTACTGTAACTGATACAAATGCAACTGTAACGAATGTAAGTGTGCATAAGGAAAGAAGACTTACTGTAACAGATATAAATGTTTACTGTAATAGATATAAAAGCTTACTGTAACTGATACAAAGACAACTGTAACAAATGTAACTAGGAAAAGAGCAGAATAAGGAATGACAAAATAGGAAAAAGTTGATGTTAAAAGGACGACTCATCTTCCAAGACTCATTAAATTCTGAGAAATAAAAAACAAGGATTAGAAACAAAAAGCAGGAACTAAAAATTAAACTAAAACAAAAAGTAAGGACTATATGACTTCTGATCTTCTGACAGGGATTACAAATTAAGTCTAACCTTCTGACAAGGACTTCTAATTAATTTTTTCTTATATAATATATAAAAATAGATATTTATATGTAATTATTAAATAGTTGAGAGATGTATATATAAAATTATGAGAAATAAAAATAAATTTAGACATATTTTTAGGCATATAAAGTTATTTATGTGAAATAATATATTAATTCAGATATTATTTAAGTTGGTTATCAAACAACTCTTAATAAAAGTCTAATATATTTTAAGTAGTTATTAAATTACAAATTTAGACAATAGATAAAAAATTAGACTTTAGACATTTTAATTAAGTGTTATCAAACGTCACCTAAGACCCAAACTCAGGTTCGCCAGCCTTATCACTTTCAATCTTTCTATCACCAAAGAAATGTTTAATACTATGCTCACTAGCTATTAATATCTATGAAATTTGACGACCGACCAATAAAATTGAACCCCAAAACCACCTATGCTTTTAAAGCATTTCTCATTCGCTATATATTGAGCAATGTTTTGTGTCCTATGAATTGTTTGACAAATATTTTTATTAGTTGAAAGAGAAAGGAAGAGGAAAGTTTTGTCATACTTTTAACCAATAAAATTATTTACTAATCAATTTATATCAATTTTATTATCTTCTTAAAAAGATATTAAATATTTCCCTTTATCGATGACTGTTTGTTTACTAGATGTTAGACATTAACGACAACTCTAATTTCATATTCATGTTGCTAATATCAACTTCGTTGTTGGTGCCTTTCAATCTTCCGGACACCAATTTGCCATTAGTGGCCGTTTTTTTTATGCGTTTTTATGATTTATTTTTTTTTAATTATTTGTCATATATAACAATCTATTATAAAATCCAATTTTCTATTGGCTCGGTGCAATGCGCGAAATCGTTCTGAGGTACTCCGTTCCCGAAAGTTCTTTTCTTCGGCTTATCCGTCACACGTTCTCTCTCTCTCTCTCTCCTCCTTCCAGGCTGCAGCCGGAGGCGGGAGCTCCACAGAACCCATCTCCTTCCGGCCTTCTTCTGCCTTCTTTGTCGTCGTCTTTGGCGGCGGCGGCATCTCCCGTTGGTAGGTATTCGTCTCCCATTAACATAATTCTCAACTTTTTCTTCGGTGCCTGCCATCCTCGTCCGCCCCCCCCCCTCTTCGGGCAATTGTCCTTGAAAGGGTAAGATTCAATGCTTCCGTCATAAGTGCTTCCGATGGACCAGCCTTTTTCTTCTTTGAGTTGTTTCTTATATTCTGAGGATTGAACTCTTTCCTGCATGATTATTCTGTGAGCGAAAGAAGCATGAAGCGCATCTTTTGATTTCGTCTTGAAACTCCCATGGAAATATCCCCTCTTTGTTCGTCGACATTATCCCGCACGAAGGATTTGCCGTAAAACGTAGTGGGCTTTCCTTTTCTTTTCCCCCAACGTCCGGGCAGGAGGTTGGAAGACGCGGTATTCCTTTATCTATGTTGGGCCCTATTGGAGAATTCTCCAAAATAAGAGGACTATATTCTTGGAGATTAGCTGTGTTCATAAGATGCTACACAGAGTATGCTGTCAAGAATCTGTTTTAGCTTTGTCAATTTAAGGTATGATTTGAAAAAAAAGAACAAATAAAGTGGCAGGAGATCTTGGGTTGATGGGCCTTGGCCTTTTATCGGCAGTTATGGGATGGGCGTTTAGTGCTATAAAAGTACAAATTACATACGAAATATTAGAGCAAAAGTTGTACAATGATGCAATTCTCTGACTGGGTTTCTACAAGGTGGGGTCCTAACAACAACCTCCTGTAGTTGGTGCAGCCCCCGATAGTGGTGATTGGGTATTCTGCAGGTAGAAGAGATAATCAGGTGTGCAACTTTGCTTTGAGATGCCATATGATGATTCAGCCATTTGCAGGAGATTTGCCATTTTGAAGTATCTACCAGGATTTCTGTTGAAGCTCCACTTGGAAGGGACAAATGGAGAAAATGGAAAAGAAAGGAGGGATTGGAATCATTGGAAAGGTGTGGGAACATTGAGAACAGGGTCCACTATGGGAAGGGTGGTTTGTTGCATGTGTTGATTATTACTCATGTGAAAGCAAATGGGAGGAAGGAAATGGGGCAGAATTAGAGGAAGCAATGAAGGGTTTTTTTTTCCCAAATAAGGAAGATGAGGGGAGAAACGAAGCTTATAAGCTAGACCTTGAGAAGCTGGATTCCAATCTGTGTATGTTACTGGTTGGGTGATTCTTTTTGGCACTCGAAGCCCGATTTATGTTGGACTTGGCCTGAAAAGATGGTGGGCCAGATGGGCCCATTGACACCTTTATATTTCAGCAGGGTCCATTGTCAGTAGGTAGGGCAACCCAAAATGCATCGGGGTCCTCAGGCTTAAGCATTTAGGTTCTCACCTAGAAGCCCGTCATAGAGAGCCTTATATTCTTTAGTTGTTTCCCATTTATAATTGTTTGATATTCAATTATATCTTTACAGGAGGAAGGGGAAGTTTCTGTATGTGCTGGTTGTGACTTGTGAGGAACCTCTCCTTCGTCACTTATTGTACTATCAATTAAGTTATAATAGAATGTGATATAAACTTGGGACTTCTTTCAGAAAAAGAGCAAAAGGTATACACCTCAATAAACAGTATCATAACTCATAAGCTTTTCTTAATAACACGTGTTTCAATAGCTAGACAATGAATTTTCCCAAGTTTTGCAGTGAAAATTCCTTGCTGATGTCAACACATTACCCATGACAAGATGTGTTGAGTTCCAATTCGGAGTTCCTGATCTACGTCATAACATTCAGTCAGTTAGCAAGTATAAAACTTTCCTTGCTGTCTAGAGCTCATTCAACAGGGCGCGATCCTAAGGGCTCACATTTCCTAGAATTTGAAGTGCTGACAGAGGAGGGAGGCATGCTAGATATAGTGATATGTAATATCTCTACATTTTGAGGCATTATTTTTTTCATCCCGATCATTGTTTTGTGCAAGAGAGATAAATTGTCAGACCTTGTGATCATGTTTTGCAATGATTGTAGGCTTAATTGCACTTTTTTGCTCTAATTTTTATTCAATGATATTTTTCGTTCACTTCCTTTGGATGACATTCATTCTAAATCTTAGAGAAACATAATACTGCTACACTTTTTTGCCATTCAAGAATTTGTGAGCACCGAACTTCTTATCAGGAGAAGAGAGTGGGAGTAAAATGCGACACCATAGAATCTCTCATAATTTTTAATGTGAAGTTTTCTAAATATACTGTCATGTAATGCAAAATTTCAGGTTTTATACATTTCCTGATATCAGAATGCCATCATTAATTGCTTCATCAAATATAAGGGTGCATTCACTTGCAGTTTCATCAGAAAGACCTTTAGGTAAGTATGTTATTTTCTTTACAAGTTTTTGTACTGAAAATTTGAAATAAATTTCTTGCGGCTTGCCTTTTTCCCCCGATTGAGTGTTGCAATTCTTTAAATAAAATATTGTTTTTCAATTTGCAGAAGTTTGTTTATTGAGAACTGTGGCTAAATTTCTCAAAGCTTGTTTTCTTTCCTGATTGAGTGATTCAATTTTTTAAGTAAAACCATGTTCTTTCAATTTCTTATAAATGGGAGTTTGCAGCTATTGTAATAGATATGGTCTTAGCTTACATTAGTATAGGTCCCTGCCTAGTTTTAATGCTTGTGTATTAGCAACAATTTCAGTCTGACAGATTGGTATCCAAATTCCAGCCTAATATTGTGAGAAGGTGGTGCAGTTGATGTTGGTCACGTGATGCTATTCATTATCGTTGAGTTCTCGCTACACTTAATGCCAATGCCATGATGTTTCACTATCTTGACAGAAGTACTCAAGGAGTGGCTTAGTGGTAATCCTCCATGTACACCAGAAAGAGGTCAAGGACTCAAGGTTTCAACTCCCACCGACAGTAGGTTTAGAAGGAATTTTCTAAAGATGATGTCAAGGGTTCAACTCTCCCCCGGATGATATAATAGACTAGTATGCCAATAATTTATTAAAAAAAAAACAATCTTGACAGAAACTGTAACAGCCGAGGGTGTCGGAGTGGAGAGGAATTTCCTAATCATGAAAGCTGAAAGCAGGGCAGAAAGTTATCCAACCTGGGATAAATCTGAGATTGAGGAATGTGCAGTGTGAAACATAATGTAGGGTATCTCTAAAAAGTCTTATTGGAAGTCTGCTAAGTCGTGTAAAGCTTGACCAGGAAGAAATCTTACATACAGTGGAGTTTGGCAGGAAATGACTTCAAAGTTCCTAAGTTGGGGAAGGGCTTTGGATTCCCGGAAAAAGGTACACGGGGTAAAGAAACACCTGACTATCTGAGGGCGAAAGGGGTCCCATATGTATGTTTTCTATGTTATAATTAAGGCTCAAATGTTACTAGATGAGAGGGAAAAGTCTCTCCATCTAAGTTGTTGACAGTGCTATTCGCTTTTTATTGATTGCTTTTCTCCAACTCTAGATTGGCCCCTGATCCGCTGTTTTTTCTTTTGTTCGTTTGGTGTAAGCTTAGATCCCTATTGTTTAGCTGTTAACTAATTTTTTTCAATCATCCCAATTTTTGTCCAGCAGACCTTTGTCAAGATGGAAGAATCAACCTCACAAAATCCGGCGTCACACTCCCCTGTCCAAAAAGTCATCCATTTCGTGGGGCACAATCCTTGTCACAGCAACGGCGTAGCACTCTTTTGATATGTGCTTCCGCTGCTTTGGTGAGTGGCCTTCGTTGTTCTCCCGACTACAGAGGACATGAAATTACATACTGTCGCACTCCTCCTGTAACATGCTGAACGCCATGAAATCCTAAAATCTTTTGAACGAGTCGTGAACATGCCATGTTAGCTACATCCCTCTTATGTCTTTGATGTGATCAGCTCACATGGATCTCAATTATTATTTATGCTGCAGAACGCAAGATGTGCGGCGGAGCAGACCCAAACAGTCACACGCCAATCATCAACAGTAACGATTGCTCCCATCCAAGGTGGTGCCCTTCAACATTTTACAACTCTGCATAAGCTCCACTCCATTGTTGCTCCCTAGTATGAAAAACTGGTGATTGTGTGATGCATAGCCGGCTTGGAAAGGAATGTGGAAGTGATCCATTTCATTTTTTCAGGCAAGGAGAAGTCGCCGGAGCTCGACGATGGGGGTACCGGATTTCCTCCGCGCGACGACGGTGATGGCGGCGGCGGGGGTGGCGGTGGGGGCCCGGGCTGGTCCGGTGGGTTCTTCTTCTTTGGGTTTCTTGCACTCCTGGGCCTTTTGCAGGACAAAGAGAGAGAAGGGGACTACCGAGATCAGAAGAAAAGATACAACAGATCATACTGATAATTTTGCTTCTGATCTCCCCCCATCTGTAAAACATTACATAAAAATCGTTGCTGCTTTGTTATGATGACTTTAGTATCAGATCATGCTGTGCTGTTCTTTCATTCTCTTCTGTGTGGCCTCTTTGAGTTCATCCCTTGTCTCTTGTATCTGTATAATATTCTCTGGATGGATACTACGAAAACATATGTTTGGATCAGATTGTGGACGATGGATGGACCATGTAGCCAAGTAACTTTCATATATTTTTATGTTTGAGTGTTGCTTGCCGTCCGTCTGCGTGCGACGAAAGGGCTGTAAACGATTATCCGTTAAACAAATATCCGACGGAGCGGATTTTGGATACGGATATTATCTGAATAATAAATGGAGCAGATACGGAAACAGGTGATCCGCTCTGAAATGAAGTTTTTTGTTTACCATTAGATCTTAAACCTAATGATCCATATATAGTTATAATATATATAATATATCTAATGTTAATCTTTTGTTTAGAGAATATTTTTGATATTTGTAATTTTTTAAAATTTTACAGTTTTTTATGATTTTTAGATCACTTAATATCTTTTATTAAGTTTATATTTTCGAAGCGGATAATATCCGTATCTGCTCTGAATTCGAAAATTATCTGATTAAATTATCTGTTTCGTATTCGAATTGTATTCGGAGCGGATATGAATTATCCGATTAATTATTCGGATCGGAATTGAAAAACTCATATCCACTTCGTATCCGCTCCGTTTACAGTCTTACACGATAGCCGTCCACAGATACAAGACTCGGAGGGGCCCGCAAGACGGCCACCCGTGTTATGTGCCAGTGCAGACGGGCGGCAGGTATTTCCCTTTTATATACACACTGTGAAGATATGGACAGACATCTCTCCCTTCACGATGCCATGCCATTAGTACAATGAGACTATCTTGAATTAATTTTGAATAATATTTATAATTTCTCGGCTTGTTATCACAAAAAATCTAATTATGTAATATAAATGTAAAAAATATTTTTAACGAACAATACATGGATACCCTCCCATTCCTTAGGTGGATATAAATATGAAGTTAGACATCTCCCTCTAATTTAAAAAAAATATTAAGTTTTATTTTGATACAACGTAACTTCCTCATGTATTGTTTGACATCTCCCTCTAATTTACCTTGCGACCATGTCATAATATTCTATGGTGATAAGTTAGATGATGTTTATAATATTCTATATTTCATTATATAATTGTTTTATTTTATTCTGATGGTTTATCTTTAGGTAATGGTGGTCTGATACTATATCTGTAGATAACATCATATATATATTGCAATATATATATTCTATCATAATAATATTGATGATGCATGAAATTTTAGCTAGCTCTTCAAGAGATATTGCTTCTATTTGAAATTTTATAATTTTTGGGAAAAATTTGCTCTTTTAAGAGAAGAGGAAAAATACAAATATTCAAATAGAGACAATTCCTCTTTAGATTTAAGAGAGTACGCGTATTAATAAATATCTTTTCTTTTATTTTCTTTTTGTGTAGGACGTGGATTATTTGCAAGCCGTTTTGATATGTGATCCCATTATAGCAACTCTAAGGAATATAATTACATATATTCTCCTGTAATCTTATATATTCTACTTTATATCTTTATATTCTTTTTATTTTCACTAATATAAGGAATAAAAAAGGGCAAACAAAAATCTCACAAGAATGAAGAATCATATAAAAGTAGGGAAAATTATATATATACTTTTAAAATCTTTCATATTCAGTTATATACTCTTTAATTTAAATTATTAAATTATGTACTTCTCAAATCGAAATAGAACGTCATATATATCCTATTGTTTCATTCCATTCATTTAACTCAGCCATAGTTAAGTTAATAAAGAGAAGATTAATTTACCCTCTAAAAATTTTTTTTTAATTATTTTTCACCTTAAATCTCTCTCACTCGTTCTCTCTCATTGGAGTTATTTTAATCATATTATATATTTTTAACAATTTTGTTATTTGATAACAGAATATTTCTTATATTCTTACGGCCAATTAATCCCATGATATAATCGATGACTTTTATTAATTTGAGAGGCTTACAATTTAATAGTTAGAATTTGATATATATAACTAAATATGAAAGATTTTAAAGATATATATATATATATTATTTTTCCATGAAAATATTTCCTCATAAAGTATTTCTCAAAGTAAAGTTGCAAAGATATTTTCTGGAGAAATATTTTTTTCTTAGTGGACAGTGGAGGTGGAGAAATAAAACGCAAGAAAACAGGAAATACTCTCATTATTTTGACTTTTGAGAAATAAAACTGAAAGGGCCATTTTTTTTTTTGCAAACTCGTGTATGATCTTAACTGCTATTTACATATATTTGTAAACTAAAGTTAGTTGAGAAAATAGATTTTATAAAAAAATTAATAAATAGAAATACCCCAAAATTAAGCTAATTAAACGACAAGTAAAGAATCTAATGATACAACAACACAAGCATACCAGAACAAATATGGTGTACTATATACGTATAAAGAAAAAATATAAAGAAAGCAAAGATAAAAAGTAAAATACTTATATTTTGGGGATATATATGTAAATTCTCGCTCCATTTCCCCCACTACTCCGGCGCTTCGTCGGCTTGGTGCTCGACAGAGGAAATCTCGCGCTTCCGGCGAGCGCAGGAGTCCAGAGTTGCAGGCCTCCCGGCGGCCGTCGAAGAGGGGGTTGCCCCCTGCGCCGCCACCTAGGATCACCTTCTCTCTCCTGGAGTGCGTTCCTCAACCATTTCTAGTGTTTTTTTTGGGGTTTCTGGCTAATGTTTTCGGTGAAATTTTTAGGGTTCTTAGGGCTTTTTCCCCCTATTTTTTTTGGCGAATTTCTGACCCTGTTTTTGTTGCCGTGCCCTGTTCTGATCACAGGGGGGGGCCGGGAATGGACGGTTCCTCTGAGAGGGCGCGCCGGGGCGAGCACATGGAGGCCGCTGAGGAAACGGCCGGCGGGGATGTCGAGATGGAGGACGCGGGGAGGGAGTCCGGGGGGCACCACCGGAGCAAGGACCGGAACAGGAAGGAGCGGCGGGAGGAGAGGGACCGTGGGAGCAGGAGGGAGAGGGAGAAGGAGGAGTCGGATCGGAAGGATAGGAGGAAGGTGGAAGACAGGGAGGAGAAGGAGAGGGCCCGGGACAAGGCCCGGGAGAAGGGCCACGAGAGGGACGGTAAGCAGAAGGACCGTGACCGGGAGCGGGAGGTGGACAGGGAGAAGGAGCGGAGCTACGACAGGGACCATGAGAGGGGAAAGGAGAGAGGGAGGGACAGAGGGAGAGAGCACGACAAGGAGAGGGATGCCGAGCGGGAACAAGCCGCCGAGAGGGAGTATGACAGAGCGAAGGAGCGCGAGAAGGATAGGGATCGGGAAAGGAGCAAACTGCGGGAGAGGGATCACGAGAAGGAGCTGGACAAAGAGCCAGACAGGGAGAGAGGGAGGGAGAAAGACCACGAGAGGGGGAAGTACAGGGATAGAGAAAGGGAGGAGCGGGATAGGAACAAGGACAGGGAAAGGGAGAAGGAAAAGGTCAAGGACCGAGAGAAAGAAACGGAGAGAGCCGAGAGGGAGAAGGGGAAGGAGAAGGTGAGAGACAGAGAGAAGGAGAAAGGTTCTGTGAATGACCGAGATAAGTCCAGGACCAGGGAGAGGGAAAGGGACAGAGAAGGCGAAGATGATGAAACGCCGAACGTTGAAGGCGCAAGCAATGGGACCTTGCAACTGTCCACTTCTGAGATTGGAGAACGCATAACGAAGTAAGTAATCTGCAGTTTCTGCTTTCTTTAACTACCTTCACCTTTGCCTGTTTACTTCTTTGGATTACATACTAAGGACACTGATGCATGCGGTTCTGTTGATTTTTGGTACAATTTATGGGTTTAGTATGTGCACATGAATTTTAACAATTCAGAAGGAAAGCTATGGTATATCCTCCTATGTCTTTATAATCCTTCAACCCTTGTCCTTCCCACCACTGTGCCAACTTCAGTTTGAAATGATAACTACTCATTTAGTCTAAATTCAGAGATCAGGCTGAGCTGTTGACATTTTTACCTGAATATATAACAATTTTCAGATCACTTTAGAGCAAGATGACAAAAAGAGTGTTTTCTTGAGGTCCTTACCTTAGTGGCTGGGGCTTAGTTCACAGAAACACAAAAACTTCCAGCCCCACCCAGATTCAAAAGCTGGGCACCTGCCTAGCCCACTATCTCGTGGTACCAACTGAGGTACACTCTGCTGGTGTACAAGAAAGAGTGTTCCATCTGGCAACTACAAATTTTGGCACTTCAGTGGGAAAGAAATATGGATTGGAGGAGACAGTTTGAGTTATTGGATTTCAATGGGAAGGCGGAGAATGACCTTAAGGCGGGCTTCCCATTTCACACATTGTTTTCTTGTGTTGCTGTAATTACTTATTCAAAGTCTCATCAAAATTTATTTCTGTTGCTTCATTGTTTGCTTCTTGCTTTCTTTTCCCATCTTGATAATTTGGGAAATGGTAAACTGCCCAAGAAGATTGTGGAAGGTTTTAAACTACGAAGAGAGGATGTAAGAAAATTATGATTCGTGGCGGGAAGCTGCACTTACGTTCCAAACTCTAATGATGGTGAAAGATGTAATTATGCAATTATACGATTATGAAAGCAAGAGAGCATCAAACCAAAAAAAAAAACAACAACCAAATGACTCTGCCAAATTTTCTTGATTGGCCGACTCTCTTCTTATATATCTACCTCAGTTTCTTGGTGTGGTTTGTCATGTATAGGCATTCAATGCTGTTTTTTGGGTGTTCTTCCCTTATGGCCTTTACTTGTACACACACTCTCTCTCTTATTAATATACTTGTGGTACTATCCACATTTTAAAAATATATATATCTGCATCAGTTTATCAATTTTCCTTCTCTCATGGGTTCTTCTTAAACGTCGGAACGTTTCAAAATTTTCCATTATGAAACAAATACAAGAACCTAAGCTCCATTGGTGCCTTTTGGATTCCATAATCATCAAGGTTCTGCCTCATCTGTTAGGTCATCTTTCTTATCTTTTTTATATTTTGAAAGTAATTATTCTTTCTTTTTTTAAAGTGAACAAATAATGGTTCTTGCTGCAAGTTCTAAAACATGCTTAGAGATGCGTCATAAAAGGAATTTTCAATGAACAAAACCATTGGCCATCGGAACTGCATTATGCTGGATTTAGTGATATGAAAACACTGGACAACTTGTAAGTGGCCGAAATTGACTCAACGGACTTTTTCAGAACATAAAATCATCATTGTAATAAAAAGTTTTGCAGTACAAATTAGTATATGTAGACGTGTGACCTTGTGCATCTAATTTCAGCCAGGTAGACCATCTTTTCCCGGGTTGGAGCCTTGTAAAATACTGCCATAAAGATGCATTTTATTGGCCTATTTTTTTCAGAATGAAGTTTTGGAAGATTGTAATGTCGGATGGACTCCTAAAAAACAATCATGTAGTTTTGTAGATATCTTCAGGACAGTCAAATGTTTTTTTCTTGATTTTTTTGCCCACGTGTCAATTGGCAAATGATGTTTACCAATATCTTATGGTAAGCAACAGTTGGGGCTGTCTTCTAGAAAGATCCTAGACTTGAGAGCCTAGGAGAAGGCTACTCTTCTCTTTTGGGGCGTCAGAAGATGCAGTTGAGTCAGCATCCTTGACTTCCCAAGATGAGCTTGTAGTTTAGGTCCTTGCCAACACAAATAATGTAAAGCATGTTTTTTGATGTGTGAATAAATGCTTCAAATTATGTATCTTTCAGTTTATGATATTATTGGCTTATTGTCATCATCTATCATTCCACCTGAAAACCCAACAGGGGATAGCATATAGCTTCAAGAAGCAGAATAATTGCTGCAGTACAAAACACTCGTTTCCATTGATATGCGACCTTTTGTTTTATTCTGGTTTCTAGCTGCTCAGCAAGCCAGAGATCCGCTGATATGAGTCGGATGTCAGATTGACAATAGAATAATGTTGCTTCCTTGGCAGCTTACCAAAATCTAGCCAATATATTAGGAAAGAATTATTGTCTATTGACACATTGATTTTTGTTGATTGCTGTTGTGTGTTAGATTAAGGATTGAGTTTTTACCCACGGTAGATATTCATCTTAGAGACGATCAACATACCCGTTACCAAGTTTGCCGTTTTCATGTGTTTCCTTGTCTTTTTTTACCAAAACTGAGGTAACCATTCAGGTTTGCTCCCTAGTGTAGGATCTTAAACTAAATATCAAGATTACTTCCCATGTGCCACCTGGTCTTATGGTGCATTTGACAGACCATTTAGAGGGTTGACAAGGATACTCAGTGACACTTTCAATGAATGCTAATATTGTTTGTTGGATCTAACCAGTTCCACATTAAGGGTAAGCTGCTGCAGCTTCTGCTACTGCTGCAGAATATGATGGCAATGGTTTTTGGCTGGGCAATAAGTGCACATGTAACTTTATACAGGGTTTTCATCATTACACTATAGTCCTTGGGTAAAACTTAATACAGGTACATGCATTTGGGTTTTGAGGGTTCTTTTGTTGGTTATCTGCTTTTAATCTAAAAGTTTCCCTGACTCTGAGGAGGAAGTAGTAATGGTATTCCTTTGAGGAAATGTTTCAGTTTACTGAAGTTTAGTGTTTCATGAGATTACTCTCTGTCGTTTGCAGGACTTCTCGCCATCTGGTAGATTGGAAGGCTGGGTTCTTTATTCAGGATCTACAAATCTGGGTGTTCCCTCAGATAAATTGGAAACTATCAATTTATAAAGAAAATGGGGTATGAGATGTCCATAGAAAATTTATCTTACAAAAGGATCTTTCTCCATTTATGTTTTCATGTTCTTGATGCTGAACATGTGGAACCATGCATCTGTCTACTAGATAAGACTGATAAGCTCAGGCAAACCTCCCTTTTTCAATGGAAGAGAAGCAGTGCTTTTTGTTATTTTGCACATATCATCAACATGTAGGGCTTTTAATGTTTCACATCTCTTGTCCTTGTATCTTTTCTGCTACGAACTTAACAGAGGAGAAATCACGTGAAAGGCTCTTTCTTTCTTCTAATTCATTGATTTCCAGCATCTAAGTTTGAGTTCTAGATTACTGGACCATCTATTATCTTAGTTGGGTTGCTACTTCCATTGCTGTTAACAGTATATCTAATCATGTTGAAAGGTTTGCAGTCTAACATTTGCATTTCTTACAAGGCATGATATTAGTAACCTTCATTCCTTTAACCTACATCATTGGGTTATGGGCAAGGTCAAGTATTAAGAGTATATAAATGCTTGAGTTCATGATTAAAAAATAAGGACATATGTTAATAATGTTCCAGTTGCGAGGAGTACTGGTTAAAAAGGCCGAAAACGAAGAATTTGCTTGTATGTGATTTATGAATAATTCTTTTGAAGATTTTGTAGTAAAAATGTCATTTTCAATTTTTAGTTAATCAACTATTAGTGAGATTTATGCAATCGTAAATCTTGTGCTTGGTATATCATGTTTTCAAAGTGACCTCAGTTCTCAATTGGAGACATTTTTGAGGTGCTACAACCTCTTCGTCAGGCCCAGAAAACAATTCTTTCTCTGGAGCAGTCGTTTATTCCGTCTCCAGCAGAATGAGTGATTGAGGTCAGCATTATGTGACATCAGTGCCACTGACAACAGAAATCAGAGTAAATGCCAGTGGGAGGGGAGGCAGTAACCTGATTCAATAGCTATCTTAGGGATGAGAGTGGTTAGAAGCAGCAGGATTGCCTCCTGCAAGTAGCCATTGCTGCACTCAGTGGCGGCCTTTGACTGTGGCAGGCTGTCATGGTTTCTTTTTCCCTGTCAAAAGAGTCTCCCAAGTTGCTCTCCCTTTACCTTTCTGTGATTTTCACTAGATTTAATGACATTAATTTGCATTCATAACCTCGCCATTAAGTTGTTAACTGTTTGCATCATGTCTATGTATATGTGAGTCAAAAGAAACACTCCAATTGTCATAGCTTTTAGCTGATGGTGTGACAGAGTATGTTATACTTTTAGTTGGCATTGGGTTCTTGACTCACTTCTTTGTTATATAGTCTGACTGTCTGAGTACTTGCAAATACTCTGATTGAAGCAGGTCAATGTAATCATATGTATTTCATTAATTTTTTAATGGTTGCCATCTAGAATTTCTGTTGCACTGTCGTCAACCAATGCCAATGCATTTGTGATCCACTTTGAGAAATATTTCTTATATCTTGTCTGAAGGTGATCTCAAAACCAGGGTTATTGGATCCTTATATAAGATCTGTGTCACAGCCCAACATCATTACAACATGAACCCCAACATGAGGTTCAATTATAGCTTTGGTGTTTATATTAATATATGAATGTTTACTTGCCTTCCATTTCATGATAATGTGATTTTTGTCTGCCTTAGAATCAAAATAGAAGTTGCTTCGAGTGTGTAGGCTATGACGAATTTTTTATGTTAGGTCCAGGGTTGGTTTTATCCATTGTTTCTTAATACTCTATTTTTTCCTGATTGTATTTCAAGGGTGTTCCCATTATTTGCTAGGAGCTGGTTTCAACTTGCAAGAAACTGGTTTTGTTGTGTATGTTTCATCTGTCTATGGCATGGACATTGCCCCAGTTTGGTACATCCTGCTCTAAGAATTCTTTTCTTCTCATTTTTGTCATGTTGATTAATGACATTTACGTCTCTGAAAGAGAATAAAGAAAAAGGTATCACACTCCTTGGGATTTACACTGATGGTTAGGAAACCAAACTCTTGTAAGGCTACAATGAACTTTGAAATGCTCAACACTTTTCTTCTGCATTTGATATTTTCTATCATCAAGACTTTGGAATAATTGATTACTAGCTTGCCGTTTGGCTGCTGAATTTGTTTTTGTGTTATCAGTGTTGTAATGCCTCTGTGATTGCAAAACTTGTGGTGGTTTATGGATTATTTTGGCAGGCCATTGTCATACAGATATTCTCCTCATTTCTCTGCTTTGGTGTCCCTGGTTAACATTCATATACGTTTTACTGTTTTTATAGGATGAAAGAAGTGAGATTAAAGAAGAAATCAGATGGTGCGTCTGAGATCTTATCTTGGATTAATAAGAGCAGGAAACTTGATGAAAAGAAGATTACTGAGAAGGAGAAAGCCTCACGGCTCATGAAAGCTCTAGAGGAACAGGTTATCATCATCTTCATTTATGATAGTCATCAGGAAATATGATGTATGTCTCATATTGTGTTCTTTGTCGCAGGATAATATCCATGATGAGAGCGAAGAGGAGGAAGCATCTGAGCATATTGGAAGTAATAGAGTCTCAACCATTTTCTCCTTATTGATTATTATTTTTTTGTTCTCACAGATTCTCTGAATTTCAGTTTATTCAAATATCCATGATTAAGATGAAAGTTTTCTGTGCACAAGGAAATTTGTTTGATTTTTGTTATCCCCACAACTTTGCATTGTAACAGAGCATCTTGCTGGAGTTAAAATTCTTCATGGGCTTGATAAGGTACTAGAGGGTGGAGCTGTAGTTCTGACTCTCAAGGATCAGAACATACTTGCAGATGGTGATGTCAACGAAGGTAGCATATGTCTAGATATATGAATAAAATAATGTCATACCCCCACCTCCAGATGATGACATCACGTCCCCACCGATTTCTTCTCTTTTACTAAGCAATAACTGCTTGTGCAGATGTTGACATGCTCGAAAATGTGGAGATTGGAGAGCAGAAGCGTAGAGATGAAGCATACAAGGCTGCAAAGAGGAGAACTGGCGTATATGATGACAAGTAAGAGAGTCTATTATTTAAGAGATGCTATTACTATATGTTAAAAAAAGAGAACTTAGTTATTGGTGGAATTTTTTGAATTTAAACTTATGTTTTTTTTCTGACCAAGTTCAACTTCTTTAATTCCAACCATAGGTTCAGTGAAGGGGCAGATTCTCAGAGGACGATCCTTCCACAGTATGATGAGCCAGCTGAGGAGGAGGTATGTCCTAATATTTATTTTTGAACATCTGCTAACGGGATTCTATATTTTTTTCTCATGCATATAATATTTTATAGGGGCTGACTTTGGATGAAAAAGGACGAATTGCTGGTGAGGCTGAGAAGAAACTAGAAGAGGTATATTTTCCCTTTTTTCTACCTTAATTCCAACAAAAAGCTGCCTAGATATTGGTAACTTGGACTTCTTTCATTCATTCTGACAAGAAGTCCTATATGGTTTCCTCACGCAAGGCATCTTTTCATTCTCAGCTGCGCAGAAGAATACAGGGTCGTAGCATAACCAAGAATTTTGAAGATCTCACTTCTTCTGGAAAGTTCTCATCTGATTACTATACACCTGAAGAAATGCTTCAATTTAAAAAGCCCAAGAGAAAGAAGTCTCTCAGGAAAAAGGAAAAGTTAGACTTGGATGCACTTGAAGCAGAAGCCAAATCTACTGGTTTAGGAATTGGTGATCTTGGATCCAGGGGTGATCAGACTAGGCTGTCTGCGAGACAGGAACAGGAGAAAGCTGAGGCCAAGCTAGGAAAGATGCATATGAATCAGCCCTGGCTAAAGCTGAGGAAGCATCTAAGTCCTTTCAGCAGCAAGAAACTCTAATGATGAAAGCTGAGGAAGACGATAGCCCTGTGTTTGGAGAAGATTATGAGGATCTGCAGAGGGCACTGGAACAAGCAAGAAAACTTGCTCTCAGTAGGCAGGATGAAGTTGGATCCTCTGGTCCACAAGCAATTGCACTTGAAGTGAAATCCAAAAATGTGGACCCTGACAGTGCACCAGGGGAACCACAGGAAAATAAGGTTGTCATAACAGAGATGGAGGAGTTTGTATTAGGTCTACAGTTCAGTGAAGGTATGCTTCTTTCTCACATTTTATTCCGTTCTAGCATATTTTGGTGTGGTACTTTTCTGTCAAAACTTTTATCTTCATTGTGTTTAGAACATGTTTGTCCATTTTGAAGCTACTAGTTCTATAGTTTTGGATGTTTGACATATTCATTCAATCATTTCAGATACTCATAGGCCTGAGACAGAAGATGTTTTCATGGATGAAGAAGCAGCTCCAAAAGTGGTTGTTGGGGATGCTAAAGATGAGGGCCATGAGGCTGGTGGTTGGTCAGAGTTAAAGGAAGCAACTGATGAAGAATTATCTGCAAATGAGGAAAAAGAGGATGTTGTCCCAGATGAAACAATTCATGAAGTCGTGGTTGGAAAAGGGTTATCAGGGGCTCTTAAACTGCTTCAAGAACGAGGAACACTGAAGGAGACTGTAGAGTGGGGTGGCAGAACCATGGACAAGAAGAAAAGCAAACTTGTTGGTATACTCGACAACCAAGGTGCAAAGGAAATACGTATTGAGAGGACTGATGAATTTGGCAGAATTGTAAGTTTTCTTCTCCTCAAGCTTCTAGATTCTATGTGATCTTGTAGTACTCTCCTGTGACTGTCGGGAAATTGTTTGTTTGCCGCCTTGGTCAATTTGACGTAGCTTGCTCAGTCTTCTTCCTTCCCTCTCCCCCCTCCTTTTAATTATGGGATTGGGACTACTCTAGTCCTCGGTTCCAATATCTGATACTCTTTATATCAAACAGATGACGCCAAAAGAGGCTTTCCGGATGCTTTCACACAAATTTCACGGCAAGGGACCTGGCAAATCTAAGCAAGAGAAGAGGATGAAGCAATATCAAGAAGAGTTGAAGTTGAAACAGATGAAAGCTTCTGACACCCCTTCAATGTCGGTGGAAAGAATGAGGGAAGCTCAAGCTCGCCTCAAGACTCCCTATCTTGTGCTTAGCGGTCATGTCAAACCAGGGTAATTTCCTAATTTCCGTGCTTAGGGTCCACAGCTTTACGTGCTTAGAGAAGATTCTGATGAACCATCTCAACGTTGGTTATGTAATCCCTGAATTGCAGGCAAACTAGTGATCCAAGAAGCGGATTTGCCACAGTCGAGAAAGACAATCTTGGGAGCTTGACACCCATGCTGGGTGATAGAAAGGTCAGTGTGGACCCCATTGGCATATCACAAAGCTTCATCTGTTTAGCCGGCACTTTGGCCAAGGAGAAATGCTTATTTGCAAGAGCACTCTGCCATTGGTCCACGGTGGACCGATGTGCTATGACATATCATTTTATGAGTCCAACCCATAACTTTATAAGTCCACTTGCAAACTCAAATGCAAAGAGTGCTCTTGCACTACGCATTTCTCTTGGCCAAGATGATGCATTGCTCATATTGCTCTATCTGCGCTTCTTGACTTGTTCAAAGATTGTGATAGTACATGTTTAGAAAAAAAAAGTCTTGGGTGAAGGTTTTAATCACCCATAATCACATGATTTTTGGTGATTAACTGACTGTAATTTGCTTGCCTCCCGAGCTTTGATGAATCCTGTAACGTTTTTTTGACTTCCCTTTGAAATTTTGCCCATATCTCTGGCTCTTGTAGGCTTCCACTACCACTATATGACAAATGCTTTATATCATTTTTTTTTTTTTTTTTTGTCCAGGTGGAGCATTTCTTGGGCATCAAGCGCAAGACTGACTCGAGCGGCATGCCTCCACCGCCTCCCAAAAAGCCAAAGAGTTGAACCTTGGAATGGAAACCAATGGAGCTAAAAAGCTAAGACTTGGAGCAGTCTCTGGGTTCAGACGCTAACAAGTAGTTCCATGGGGGATTGGCCTTGATCTGGTCCTGCTTGACACGGCGTTACGTTATTTGTGGCTTCAACAACATTGAGAGGCCGTGAAACCATCTCTTTGCTATAATCTGCACGCGGGCCGCAGGGCTAAGTCCTCTCTCGTCTTCCTCCCTCCACTACGTCTTTGTTTTATCTTTTATGAGGAATTCTTGCTTGTACACCGAGAAGACCCTGGTTTGTAAGTACAGAGTTCTATTTCTATGTTGATAGCACAACCCAATCACATCATATGGTTCAAAACTGACGGAAACACCCTGAGTTTTCATCTGTTTATTTACTATTTTATGTGAAGCAACAAAGTTTCTTTTTGGAAAAATTAATTGTAGGTCGGTCAGTGAGAGCGTTCTACTATAGGTCTCTGTCAGAAATGTCTGTGTAAAGAAGTCCAGATATTTTTACCGATGTTAACTTTCACTCCGTTTTTGGGATCCGAATTAGATAATTATCTGTTTTTTCATTTTATTATTGTAATAGTTATTTTAAAGTTTTTCAACTGTTATTTTAATATTTTTAAACTTAAAATTTTAAATCACGGCAATAGTTATTTTAAGTCTCATATATTTCAACTTAATCGGCACATATATTTAACAATTTTAACTCTTATTTTAACATCTTAGATTTAGATTTTGAATCATGTCAACAGTGATTTTAAATCACAGTTTAACTCACTAGCACATATTTTTTAACATCTTTAAATTCTTACTTCAATATCTTCAAATTTAAATTTTTAAGACATATTAGTAGTTTAAATTACACACATTTTGGTTCGCTGTTACATATATTTTATAAGTTTTGAATTCTTATTTTAACATCTTTGAATGTAAAATTTTAATTATGTTAACATTGACTTGAAATCTCATATATTTGATCTATCGTCACATATTTTTAACGATTTGAAATTCTTATCTTAAAGTTTTGCAATAGTTATATCACGTTAAATTAATAAATAATTGTTTTAGTGTAAGATTTAAATAAAGTCAGTATTTTTTTTGTTGGAATGGGTGGTGAGGGACCCATGACCCCTGAAGTTTTAGGGTTTAGATCGAGGGCTTTTTTGCTATTTGTTGTGTTCTTCTCTTAAGGAATATATTCGTTCGTTGAATTTTGCTGCAACCATCAATGGGGACATCTAAAATGACCTAGTACATAATATAAAACAAAAAATAAACGTATTGTATAATGTAAGTGCAAATGTATCCCTCAATTAATGCACATCATCTTGTATAGTTTTTGGATAACTAATGTGATTTTACTGTACTTATATTTATGGAAAGATTGTTATTTTAATTAATGTGTGTATAAGATTGTCATTTGATATACATGTAAGAAATATATGTCTATAAATACTTTGTTTCCAACTATTTATAAATTTACTATGAGAAATACGTATTACACCCCGAGACATGCATACATATGCATGCAGTAAGTATTTTTCGTCTCTCATAAGTTCACAAGTGAGTAGTTTGGAGGTTAAAGTCTTCCATCATACACCTTAGAGAACCTAGCTAGGTTTAGATCCTTGCCCTACACTTACTAAAAAAAATGTCTCACATAAGTGAAGAGGGCCCCATGCCAGAGACTTGTAGAATTAGTAAAACACTTTTTAATATTATGAATAATATTTCCTACTTACCAAACCTAGGTTTACGTAGGACTCATATAGGCATGGTGGACCTAGAATTTTCGTTCAGTGGATGCATCTTTAGATGTATTTTCTTGATCTAATAGGGTCACTAATGGTGAAATTTTATATCACTAATGAAAACTTTTCAATCCAATGAAGTCACATGATTTCACTGGCCTCAAGATGGCTCCGCCACTGCATATAGGAATGATGAGAGTTGGTTGGTAACGAAGAACTTCCAGGAAAAAAAAGAAATGATATTGTTCCCACAATCTAATATTTTTCTCATCATTCTATGTAGATCAATTGGAGGGGTATGTAGATTAACTACACAACAACAATAGGAAGCACTGTAGCTCTAATGTTATACAAAATAGTCTGTTGTAAACCTTGGAGTGCTTTTAGATAATGTTGCACATGTATCCCTAATTCCCTATAGATATCTGTTGTCTATAAAGTTCTGTCTCTTTTTCTAAATTTGGTTAAAGGTGTAGATAAGATGTTTTAATGGAATACTAGTGGATCATGATGTTATGTTTTTGGCAAAATAACATCCTTATAGATTTATTCACAAATTTTGCCATATACTGAAGTTGTTAAGAATAATAAAATATATGAGATAATTTTGCAAATAAATCTATAAAGATGTTATTTTGCCAAAAACATAACTTTTCAATAAGAGTGTACGTGCATTAGAACTGTTATTTCAATTTGGTTGGTTAGATCAAGATTATTTGTGCCGCGCGAACCAGCATTGACGGGCTCCCATTGGCACAAGTTGAATCAAAACGTACATCATTGATATGCTACGATCTGGATGGTACTATAAAAAAATAAATAAAGAACAAAGGCTAAGGGCTTGACTCGATCGTGTTAGGAGCTCGCCTTCCCCCTAAAACGAGCCGACTTAGTCGTGCTGTCGCGATTCACAGTGGTACAGCAAACCGTAGGTTAGATATTATTTCATGCTAAACAAAAGTCTTTTTTCTCATTATATTTTACATTGTCAAAATACAATTAAAGTTAAATATTCTTCTTAGAATTCTTCTTGGATAAGTTACTCTAAGCTTATTGTAAAATTGACATTCGGAATTTACTTTGCTCAATTATATAGCTCATGTTGAGTTCAAGTATAATTAGTTTTTTTTTTTTTTTCGTTTTACCTTACTAAGCTTAATTTCTAGCACAAGTCAGAGTTATTAAACCTCCAATTAGTGGATTGTAAAGGTCATATTTAGTGGTTCATTGTAACTTCTTTTCACTTTTGAGTAATACTTTTTGCACTTTCTAGGGGTACATTCAAGTTGCGGCAAGTGATCAACACTCGACAATAACGATGGACAACGGCAATAAATGATGGCTAGTGATGGCGAGCAGCCAATGACAATTGCAATGGTTGAAGAGTCCCATTTACTACCCGATCGGCCGGTCAAGACGGTAGAGATAAAGGACCAAAGGGGGACATCAACCCTAAGGGGATGAGGTCACATTGCACCACACTCTTTGCACTCTCTTTCTAAAGAGTGCAACAAATATTACTCTTTTCTTTGAGTGTGTATGCATGTGCTTTGTGTTGATCTAGAAGCAGCTTTTGTTTGCAACATAACATGTTAGCTTTTCCTTAGCATGGATAGGAGTAGAGAGAGAGAGAGAGAGAGAGAGTTTAAAGAAGTAATAGTAGTACAAGGAAGGAAAACAAAAAAGATGCATAAAGTGTGTAGCGTGTAAGAAAGAGAGAATAAAATTAAGTAACTTTTAGACATGGGAAAAAAAGGTGAATGTTCAAAGGGGAATAAAGATGGGGAAGGAAAAGTAAGAGTTGATTGAGAAAAGAAAAGAGTAAAAACATAGAAAGGGCAATCTATCACAAAATTAAGCTTTTTTGGGTCCTTTCTTTTTCCATTGGATTAACTTTTTAATAAATATTTATCAAAAATATATATATCCGGTTCTAACATATCTATAAAGTTATGTCCAACTTTAACATATTTACAAAATTATATCTGAATAGTTTGGACAAATGTACTATAACTTACATAAATCTGTTGTGCTTATCAAATATATTATACTTACAGAAATTTACTATAAATTACATAAATATATTGTAATTTACGCAGATTTGTGTAACTTACACAAATATATTATAACTTATATCAATTTATTGTCATTTATATAAATATGTTGCAACTTATACATAAAAAATTTGTGAAAGTTCTAACATATTTGTGTAGGTTATTCTAGCATAATTTTGTAAATATATTAGAATTAAATATAGTTTTATAAATATATTATAACTGGTTATATTTTGATAAATATTTATTTTAAAATTTCCTTTTTCCTTCTTCCAACCTAGTTGTACCTAACCTGGCTAGGCACAGTTTTCTTTTTTTAACAAAAGGAAAAATGGGAAAATATATATATATATCCACTCGGGCGGCGAGTGCAGTGGTGCGCAGCGTGCGCTCGTTGCGCACGCCCTTCACTTCACAACTCACAAGAGAACAAAAAAGAGACGGCTGTGGATGGGGGGGGGGACCCCGGAGAGTGGGGCCCACGAGGAGCACGTGCCATCGCACGCGTGGCCTAGGATGATCCCTCGCCAGCTTGGGAGGCGTGAAAAGTGTGGGGGACAGAAATCCGGAGATATTTATTTGAATAACCTTGGGAGGAATTTAATTTATGTAAAGACATAACCTCTCATTTATATGAGCGAATTCTTTTTAAATAACCTTCTTCAAATAAATATTCACCCATATTTACAAAAAAATATATCAAGTTCTAACATATTTACAAAATTATACATAAATAACTTACGCAAATTACTATAACTTGCACAAATTTACGTTACTTACACAAATGTATTACAACTTATGTAAATTTGTGTAACTCATAAAAAATATTACACTTTACACAAATCCACTATAATTTACACAAATATATTGTAACTATTTAAGATATCCAAACATAGTTTTGTAAACACGTTAGAAATAAACATATTTTTGTAAATACTTTATAACTAGACATATTTAAATAAATACTTTTAAAATAAAATTATTGTAATAAAAAAATCTCTTCATATATATAGGAAAATGTTGGGGTGCGGCCCCGACGCACCCCAACTACCGTCGTCGGATCACCATCCGACGATAGTGTGAATTGGACGTGTCTACGACGCGTAGGGGTGTCAATGGATCTAACAGATCCAAAAATTCGACCCGAATCCGAAATTTGAACCGGATCCGAGTCACACCTTTTAACCCGAAATATTTCATTTCGGAACGAACAGTGTTCATCCGAAATGCATTTCGGGGCATTTTCGGGATGATTTCGGGGCGCCCAAAGGCGAAGCCCCGATCCGTGATCCGGAGAGAACCCCATTCTCCCCACCCTTCCAGGCTCTCGCAGAGAGAGCTTCCCATTTGACAGGCTCGCAACGTAGTAGCCCTAGGGCTACGAATTTTTCCCCATTTGTGATCGGTCGGCGACCATCCCCTTCCGACGACGGCAGCACCCATCTCCCTTCTGATCGGTGGCGGTAGCATCTTCCTCTACAGGTGTTGTATCACTTTCTGCCTCCCTCATTCGCATGAAGGGAGCCCCGCTGCCCCCTTCGTTCCCCCTTTTGGTTCTCGCTCCCTTTTCTCTTTCTCCCTCTCTCACAGGCACGAGGGTCACCGAAGGGGGGCTCAGATTAGGCACCCCTAGCTCAGGCAACCTTGGTCACCGACCATCTCTTTAAGAACTTGCTTCTCACCGCCTTTAGGTGTCGTTGATGTGTCTCCCTTTTTTTTTTACACCGTTGGATCATGGATGCTACAATATGGCCGTGCACTTCGTGGGCCGTAGGTGTGTGAAATATATATAATTCTCGTCGTTAGATCGTCGCACCACCGTATCATAATGCTACTATATATAAATAATATTTACTATTTATTTGAGTAAATAATAAATTTAATACTTGCTCTCACACGAGGTTAGTGTGCGTGGGCCCACCCTCATTATTTATATTATATATGTGTGCGTGTCCAATAGCTCCCTTATAGAACATAAGCAGCGCAGAATGTCCTTGACTACGGTCAAGTAGTAATTAGCAAATGATATCTTTTACGTATATTTGAGGTTATTTTCATGTTAATACGCATGTAATAAAATATTTATGAAATAACAAGTTGAGATATTCAGATTAATTTTCAATTTTAATCAAACTCTGTATCTGACTTAATTTAATTTATCTGATGAAACCTTAATAGGAGAGGTACTTTTTAATGTATTTAATAGAATATGAATTATATACAAAATATATGATGGTTATCTTTATAATCATTCCTCGGGCAAAATCTATCCTCCATTTTTTTTCTCATTTTGCATACAAATTTAGATTTGGGAGATGGTGGAAATATTGGGATTGTTTAATTAACTTTCTTTCTGTGCCATCCATACTCCATTTCATTTCAGTCTACATGGTTATAGCCACCGAGAGCATTTGGAGAAGGGAATTCATGGATTTTTTACCCAAAAAAACTCTTTTATTCTAAATACAAAATTGCCCAAGAATCACACTTATCTATAAATCCTTCTAAGAAAGAGCAAACAAATCATGATATAATTCTCCTTTAGAAAAGTGCGTACCGTTATTATGTTGTGATTGTTAGTTATTCAGAGCTTAAGGTTTATTATCTGTAAAAGAAAAAAAAACTATTACCATACTAGCCATATAAATAAATAGAGGATGATTATTTGAGAGCAATTTTATTTGTCCACTTCACGTTCATATGAGGAGGACCGTAACAAAGTGCTGATGATAGTGTGAAATTATAGAGACATGATCTCCTCAGTATCGCGCAGAAGGGGATCCCGATCAATACAAGATAAAAATTGATATTATACATTTAAATTCATTTTATATGTAAAAAATTTTACATTTTACACAGAGATTGAAATACTAAATGTCACTTTTTTACCTTGTATTGACGAGATCCCCTCTTGCCTTGTTACTAAGGAGATCCCGTCTCGAAACCATATAATTAACGACGGTCCATAATAGTTTAAGACATAATTTCATTAACACTGACAAATATGTACTTTCCACCTATGCATAACATTTCAGCCTGATAAATAGAATTTTTAGACTGGTAAAATATATATTCTGCTGCAATAAATTAATTTTTAAATAAAAATAATAATTTTAAACTGACAAATAATAATTTTTAAGCTGACAAAGTCAGAAATCGCCCATCATAATATCACATGTCATATCAGTTTTCCTTGAACTTCTCCTATAATAAAAAGGTTGAAATGGCATTTTTTTATTGGGTATATTTATTTTATGTATATAAAAAATATGTATTAAATATTTTTTATTTATATTATTCTACGTGTAGTAAAAAATTTATATGAAAATATAAAAAAAAGTGTGCTGCCCGAAAAAGGTCAAAAAAAGGCGCTGCGAGTGTCCGAGGGGGCATCTGATCGTTTCCCGCTGTCCTGACCATAAATGGAAAGAATGGGGGTGAGACCGTGCGAGTGCGGCGCTGTCGGGACAGGGACAGGCCGGCGACGCTGGGCCCCACACGTGCGGAAACCGGTGGCATCGATTCCCACACAATCGAAAGGCGGCCTGGGAATCCGCGTCGGTGGAGTGGGAATCTTCTTCCAAACGTGGGCTGTTGCGGCAAAAGCATAAAGCTGGATTCCCCAACTCCCGCAACACCCCCCCCCCTCGCCGGCGGCGCAACGGAGAGGCGCCCGATAAGATCGTGATCTCAGAGAGATCAAGCCTCTCACCGCCGTCCGATGACCCGTCCCCCAAAACCCGCGATCTAAATATCACCTTCTTTGCTCCGCCGGGCTTTTCGAGGAGGTGTGGGCCCCGCAGTGTGTCGTTTTGCGGTGGCTCTTGGTTTCCCGGGCGGAGCACGGGACCGTGGCATCCTCGTAATTCTCGGCCCGCGTTCCCGGTGGATACGCTTGCTTCTCCAAGCCCAAGAAGAGAGAAAGGGGGCGGCATGCCTTATCCACAAGGACAGTCCCTGTCAGAAGAGTATAAATAATATAATATTTAATTGCCTCAAATTTTATAAAAAATTAAAATAAATAATTAAGAATTTCTATCAAATTTTGACTTATTTATTAATTTCTAACATAACTGTAACTCATTACAGTAAATGTTATCACTTGTTACAGTATACGTTAAGTCTTGTTACAGTAAAGCCCTCCATATTACAGTCAAAAACTTCTAATTAATTTACCCAAAAAATTATCTTATCTGGTAATAATAAGGGATTTTAATAAAATCCCCTATGGTATATGTTACGTTTATGTAATATTCTTAACTTTTTCCTCTATATTTATGTGGGGTGTTTCGAGTATATCTGAAGGTGAGTTGATACTTTTGTAATTCGGAAATGCTAAACTAGAAAACTACTTGTTTTCTTATCATCCACCTTAAAATCGTATATTGAAAAAATTGTGACAAAATTGAGACAAGGCATATTGTTTTGTTTTAAACAAGTAAAAGAATTCAGAAAATTATTTGGGTCTACATTCCCATGCTCTTTAGTGCAAAACTCCCAATTTTACTATCAATTTCTTAGTTGAATCTACATTCCCCAACCCTTTAGTGCAAGACTCCCAATTTCACTATATGTTTTTTAATTGAATCGCTAAAAAGATTTTTATGATTAGTGAGACTGGTTCAGTCGATATCCTATCTCAAGTTCTATGGAGGAGAAAAGTTTAGTACACTTTTGTATTATATTTTAAGTGTAATATGACAAGGTAAGAATCTATATGGCACCACTTACATGGTGAATGATAAAATAGCAACTCAATTATTTGATGCCACATGGATTATTGTCTAATCATATTGTACTTAAAGTGCACTACAAAAATACACTAAGTCTTTCTCTTTGTGGAGAAGTATCTTGTGTGGGGGAAGAAACGGTTCGATTGGGGCCGAACAAGAGGCGGCACACAAGAATGGGGCAATGATGAGGGGGGGGGGAGGGGGAAAGGGGCAGTATAGTACTATCTATACTGTACCATAGTCTGTTCAGTTCAGCACAATTTGTTAGCTAAGCGAACCTTGCTTTTGCCATGGAGATCTAAAAAAAAAAAAAAATTCTTAATACAACAACCCAATTTAGACTTTATCATTTAACTTTTCTCCTATGCAATCACTTCCCATTACTATTTTTCCCAACGAAATCTAGATGCCGAGCTTTCTCATCATTTCTCTTACTCAATCTTGGACATAAAAAAAAAATCTTTTTGTCTCTCTCAGAAAATTGAAATATTAAAAGATGGGGATAACATTTGTCAAAATAAGAAAAAAAATGAGGATAACTATTATAAAAAAGGGAAAAGATCAAGGTTTGCCGTACTGGGGTACCGCGCTAACTCTGATTTTTCTTGGGTCAATGCGGTATACCGCGTGCTGCAACAGCGCCCTCCTCCGTCTCGCCACCCCAGCCCCCTCTCTCCCTTTCATCTCCCCCCCCCCCCCCCCCTCCTCCGTCCAGCCCCCCTCACCCCTCCCCTATGTTCATCTTTTCCCCTCCCCCCCCAGACCCTTCCCTCCCCTCCGTCTCCTCCTCCCCCCCTCCTCCGTCTAGCCCCCCCAACCCCTCCCTCCCCTTTGTCCGTCTCCTCCCCCCCACCATCTCGCCCCCTCCCCCTCCTCTGTCCAGTGTCCCCCCCTCCTCTCACCTGTCTCACCCCCCAATCCCCTCTCTCTCCTCATCTTCTCTCCCCCCCCACACCGTCACCCCCTCCTCCTCCGATCGAACCCTCCTCCTCTGCGGCGGCAAGTGGTGAGGGCGGTGCAGCACGACGACGACGGTGGGGGCTCTTCCCCACAGTGCAACGGCAAATCAGAGAGAGAGAGAGAGAGAGAGAGAGAGAGATAGAGGGAACGTGAGAGAGAGAGAAAGAGAACGCGAGAGATGGAGAAGAAGTGAGGGGGGAGGGTGCCGATCGTGCCTGATCTCGACTTTTAATAGACACGGTGGCCAACCTTGGAAAAGACGAGAATCACCGATGGCGCGATGGTCGCCCCCCTGCCAAATGGAGGGGGAAAGACGGGAGGACGCGGGATCGATCCCGCATCGTCTCCTCATTTCTCCCCATCCTCAACCAACCAACTTATCCATCAAAAGAAAAAAAAAACCTTGGAAAAGACTAAAGAGTGGTTCTTTACATTCGAACCTTGTCATTTCATATATTAATGAATTACCCCTGGTTAAAGAGAGAGCCCCTTGGGAGGGTGTTAGGTGGTGGCTGCTTTATAAGCGCCGCGGCGTCGCCGACCGACTCGTGCCTCCGCTCTGCCGGAGCCTCTACTAGGAGGAGGAGGAGGAGGAGGAGGGAGGGAGGGAGGAAGGAGGTCCACGGAGGGCGAAGTCTTCTCCGCCAGGCCCGCGTCTTCTCCTCCTTCCTGTCTGCACCATGGCGGCGGATGCCTCCTCGGAGTGAGAACAGCCGCGCGGGAGCGGGACAGCAGGCGACGAGATTCCCCGCGGAGTTCTCCAGCAAGGGATGGACAGGACGGCGGCGGCGGCGGCGGCGGCTGAGCGGCGGGGCTGATCGGTGGACGTTCTCTCTTCTGTTCCGAGCTCTTTGTGGTCCCTTGTCCTCTGCCGCTCGGCGTACACCACCCCTGCGAAGTTTTCGACGTGTTGGCGGGTGCGGAGGCGGTGGGTCAACGACCGGTGGCCGGAAATCCCGGTTTCCTGCCACCTAGATACCTGTTCCGGTGTTGTGTTTCTGCTCTCTGGAACGCCGTCTGGCGCTGTTGGTCTCTAGTTTCTCTTTTATTCATAACTTGATGGTGGAATTCCGATCTCGAGCTCCTCCTGTCTGTGGTCGTCTTCTTTGTGCTATCAGTTAATCTGTGGTTCCCTGATCGCTAGCGCGCTGGAATGGGCACCACGCGGCGGTGGATCTGATCCGGCCGGGAGTGTGTGTGGACGGCAAATTGTTGAAGGGCGCATCTGGCCCGGATGATGATGCGGTCATGAGGTAGAGTAGAGATACTTCCATTTTGCTTAACAGGCATCGCCGTGGAAATGCTTTTGAGGTGAGTCGGCTCTGCTGTGGATTCCAGTATGTAGCTACCTGCATCCCTCTATTTTTCTGCCATGAGGTGGCCGTTTTCCTCTGTTCCGTGATCTATCAGTCTCAGCTGAGCGAACTGATTTGCATGTTTCATTTGTGTCGAGCGCACGTGTTGCAGAGGCCGTGCTGAAATTTATTTGTTTTCTTTTACTCTCTGAGCAGTGTTTTTAGGAAGTTCACCATAGTTGTTTAAATTGGGATTCTCTTGTTCCAATTTCTACATCCTGTTCTTGCTTGTGAGATAACTTTGTTCTCAGTTTTGATGAGGTTACTTTGTTCCTTTTGGCAAATCCTGTGTCGGCTTAGAAACAGCTCAGCATGTTTCTAAGCCTTATCCTTTTAGTCTGAGTGCTTTTGAGCCAAATATGGATCCAATACTGTTATCTCCTCAGTTGGGTTTTCATATCTCCTTCAAAGTAATTGTAGATCTCTCTTTTATTTGATTTTTTTCATTGATCTGATGAAAGTGACAAAATTTATCTGTGTATCTTCTTGTAGTCCCTTCCTTTACTTTAAACTATCTGAAATTAGATTCCTCTGTTGTTTAATCATTATCATGAAAAGTTGGAATTCTTCCTGTGGTTTTTGTCTGTTTACCTTGGTTGTACAATTCCGACTTCAGTTATGCTTTATAATGGAACTTTGAAGACCTTCTTAAAGCTGAGAGATTGTCATTGGTTTTTATCTTTGATGTTGAGGTTCCATTTAGTTGCTGATTCATTTTATCCCGTGATCTCTGGCTAGATTTTCTTTGATTATTTCTTACTATAATTTTGTACATCACAGGAAATCAGATGTGTCAGAGCTGCTCCATTGAAAAGTGAAGGGAAAAGAAGAAGATCAGCTTCGGGAATTGGGAACCATGGTGTGTGCTCAGGGATGCGTGCTTGTGCAGTTGCATAATGCATTTGCTCAGGATCCCGGTACATTTCAGAAGAATTGGTATTTGGTGGTTTATATGCTGTTGGTAAAGAAAAACTTCCTAAAAGGCTTTAGGAAAGTCACAGTTGAGACTTTGCGTTTGCCTCATTTGGGCCATGTAGGATTAAAGAAGAAGAAGCCATTGTTTAGGGCACAATCAGGAGAAGATCACAATGACCAAGAATCAAGTGATTGTCTATTTCCTGGACTGCATGATGACATGGCATTATATTGTCTGGCCTGTACATGTAGGTCAGATTATCCTTCGCTTGCTTGCTTGAGCAAGAAATTTAAGTCATTGATCAATAGTGGTTACCTGTATAAATTGAGGAGACAAATTGGCATTGTCGAGCATTGGATATATTTAGCATGTAGTTTGATGCCTTGGGAAGCTTTTGATCCTGTGAGGAACCGGTGGATGAGGCTACCTCGCATTCCCTGTGATGATTGCTTTTCTTGTGCAGACAAGGAATCTCTAGCAGTCGGGACTCAGTTGCTTGTATTCGGTAGAGAGTTGACTGGTTTTGCAGTTTGGATGTATAACATAGTGACAAATGATTGGTCTCGCTGCCTGTTGATGGACTTGCCTCGATGTCTTTTTGGTTCTGGCAGTAGCAGGGAAATTGCCATTGTTGCTGGAGGTACTGACAAGCATGGCCATGTTTTGAAATGTGCTGAAATGTATAGTTCAGAGATGGGTAAGTGGACAACTTTACCAGATATGAACTTGCCCCGCAAGATGTGTTCTGGATTTTTCATGGATGGGAAATTCTATGTCATCGGGGGCATGTCCAGTAATACAGAATCTCTAACATGTGGTGAGGAGTTTAATCTGGAGACAAAGACATGGAGGAGGATCCCAAACATGTATCCTGGTGGTAACCGGGCGACTCAGTCTCCTCCTCTTGTTGCTGTTGTGAATAATCAGCTTTATGCTGCTGATCAGACAACAAATGAGCTTAAGAAGTATGATAAATTGAATAATGCTTGGAATGTTGTGAGGCCGTTGCCAGTTAGAGCTGACTCTTACAATGGCTGGGGCTTGGCATTTAAGGCATGTGGGAGCAACCTGTTGGTCATTGGTGGGCACAGAGGACCTCAAGGTGAAGTCATTGTGTTGCACTCATGGTGTCCTGAGGAAGGGAACAGGGAATCAGATTGGAGTGTGCTCTCTGTCAGGGAGAGAGCAGGTGCTTTTGTTTACAACTGTGCAGTAATGGGTTGTTGACTTTTCACGGCCATGTTCAAACATTAGAAATGACCCTTGACCTGTTGATAGGGCAATTGATTCATCCAATTGGTGGATTGGCATATGCTCTCTTGATATTCGTCCTTTAAATATTGACGTTGATAGTTGCCCTTTCTATTAAATGAAACTTTAGATCAGTCCCTCATGTTTGCTAAAGATCCATCATGTGTATCTTGTCTTCTTTTCTATTCCATCTATCTTCCGATCATTCCATACATGAACTTTGGTGCTACTTTTGCTTTGCCATGCATGACTGTTTATTGATGAACTGACAATCAGTATTAATGAGAAAAGAAAAAAGGAAAAGATGCAAATCAATGTATCACCTTAATGATCCCATCATCATTGCAGTTATGACTTTGCTGGCCAGTAACTACACATAGGATCTAATTCCTGTTGAGACACATTATGCTTCATTCTGGATAGTCCACACCCCACATTGTCACTCCTTGTATTCCGAGTGCAGCTGCATTTCGATTTATTCTTTGTGACAGCTACTGTCAATTCTACTCATGAGCGACAGGATATTTCATGTTGCAACCCTTGTTATTCAGTAGGGATTATCTTTACATTTCTCATGGATTGGTCCAGATTGGGAGCTTCGGCATGGTTTTGAATTTAGTCCACTATCATTTAGTCTTCTAGCAGCATCATGATCCATCAATATGGTGCAGTCAGTATACTCAAATCTATTTGTTTAAATATCTATTCATAGAATCCAGGATTTCAATTCATACACAGAAGTGAACAGATTTTAGGTCAGAAACCAGGTTGAATGCGATCCATAAAGGAAAAAGACTGTAAACTGGAAAAAAGGTCCATTACCATTTCTTTCTGTCTCTCTGAGTCTTTTTGCTTGCAGTTTCGTTCCATTACCCATTTCTTTCTGTCTCAGGAGTCTTTTTTTCTTGCAGTTTTGACCTAGTCAGGAGTTTCTCTAAAGATCTGAGGCTTCCTTTACTCTTTAAATTAATGAGACTTCTTGAAAACCCTTATTGGAAGCAAGTAATTATGTCAATCTGGTCGATGAAGATATTTGTCACCTGTTTATTTGATAAAGTTTGAAATTTAAGACTCATCTGAATCCATAACACATGGCCCCTTTGTTCATTTTAGGAGGAACACAACTTATTGCTTGACAGCCACTGGCATTTCAACTCGTCTTGGAATGAAATTTAGGGTTGTGAAGAAGCCTGTTCAAATCTCACCCCATCTGCATCCAGAGCTCAGATTTCCTGTGCCTTCCTGTTTTTAGGTTTGAGACTTGACATGGTCTACCCAAGTCCTAGTGGACGTTGTATCATTATTTCATGGGCAAAGACTATTGCCCAGCCTAGGGCCGAGCTAGATTGCTCAGCTTAGACACAACGGCTCGACCCCACATAGTACCGCACATGGAAAGATCTAGTTTAGGTTCAGTGGGGTCACGTGACTTTACTAGATTTTTAAAATTTTATTATAGAGCTTAAAATTTTCCATTGAGTTAACTTTGATTGATAGTTTTTTTAAAGAGAGTGACCCCAATGAATTATAAGTAAAATCTATAGATGCATTTTAATTTTTAAGGTGATCTCACTGAATAAAATTTCTAGATCCATCATTGGTACCGCACGTGGTTGTGGGGCCTGATCTTTGTGTCTCGGCCAAGCAATCTAACTAGACCCCAGGCCGGACATAAAGTGTTTCTCTTGTTCCATTTTGACAAGGGAACCATATCTGTTTTTTTCCTAATGGGCAAAGATTATTACCCGGCCTCGGTCGAGTTCTCTTATTCCATTCTGACAGGTGAACCATATCTCTTTTTCCTTAACGGACAAAGATTATTATCCAATCTGAGACCGAGTTAAATTGCTTGACCCAGACACAAGAGCTGAACCCTATCCAGCATCTCATGTCCTTCTCTTTCCTAATTAAATTATGATTACATGTGTGGTGTCCTACGTGCACCTCACCTGTTCCCTGTGTTGTTGGATTGAGGGGAGATGGGATAAGCCTCTTCATTACTTAAAAACTTCCACTTCCCACTCACACAAACTGGCTTGTTCTTTATCCATTTGCAATGAAAGAGACAATCTTGTTTGTGTGATTGAGAATTGTTGGGTGCGGACCTTCATGACTTTGGGGGATTTGTCGTATTTATAAGGTCTTTGAAGCTGAGTGATGTCACAGCCTCATTTATTTGACTGTGGGGCAAAGGTGGTCTATTTGCTTCAAACCCACTGAGCTCTGCGGTCATACTCGAATGAGTAGTTCATAATAACTTGAGAATACTGTCAGTTATAGACACAAGCGAGGTGAATCTACTGTCAACGTGATAACGAGGCTTGTGTCTATCGACGGAGGTGACTAGGCATCGTGGCCGAGCACAAAGCAACATATCTCTAATAACTTTGTCATCTTGTTTCCCACTTTGTATTTATCAATAGAGAAAGACTTTTTATCTATGTGGGAACGTCACGTCTCCATCACAAGAAGATAAATCCCACAACATATAGATAGCTGCAGAATTGGCGGGTAGTAGACACTTTACTCGATGGATAACAAAAATTTTTTCGTACTACAAAAGTAGTTTCCTATCCATGTAGTAGTAGTCTAGTTTTTCTCAGTACATGGGAGGACGGGACTCCATAAGTCATCAATGAGATGAGGGGGCTTAGGTGGAGTTACCTGTGTTTTAGGAAAAAATCTAAATAGAAACGTGATAAAGTTTCAAATTTGGACTTTTTATAAAACTCCCTCTAGTACTTATGGAGTCTGGTCCTCCCATGTACTGAGAGGAACCGAACTCATGTAGTAGTGGTTCAGTGATTAAGACGTTTTGTGTATATTTTAATGATCTCTCCGTTCAACTTATTATCTAACAAAATGTAATTTCTTGTTTATGTTAGTTTATCTCATGATCAAGACAATTAAGATAAGTCCTTTTTTTAATTGACAAGCTTATTTTTTATGTCTTTCATGTATGCGTACCAAATGCCGTTGGGTACTAAGTTGTTAAACTACATGGTAAGATAGTAATTTATTAACATATATTTAGTTACGTAATAACAAAATAAGGTAGTAATATAGAAGACAAAAAATAGTAGAAAGTAACATATTAATGAGATAAACGGGCTACGGTATTAACATCATACATCATATCTCGATAATATATTATCTATGCTACAATTTTATTGCACCGTTATTTTATTATCTGAGTATGGTATAAGGTCTAAATGCAAGGTCATGAGCTCTCATGGATTCTAGTCTTACCAATTCAAAGATCTAAGACGATAGGCAAGTGAACTCCCATTTTCTTTTTTTTTTAATGCATTCCATAATTTCATTCCTCAGTGTGAACCTGACATCTTCTAACAACTGGTTAACATGATTTTTTTTTTAATTTTTGATGACCCATCGTACACAAAATAGCATAAAACCATTCTTCACCAACACCGCACCCTCCAAACAAAAGGGAAAATAAAAGAAAATACTCACTAGACAAATACATAACATAACTATAAATCTTTTCAAAATAAGAGACTCCACACAAAAAAAGGCTCTCAGTTTCACCACTTTCATGAGCATGGACACTTGATGCAACATTATTACATTACCCAATCCCACCATTTATTTGCATCAACCTTAGGTTCACATTGATCCCCATGTGTGAATAATCTCCATAGATACATTTCATGAAACCCACCCACCTCCCCCAAATAAGATTCTGCTGCATTATTCTCTTCTCCCTAACCATCACAACATAGTTTTTAAGTACATCTCACCTACATATGCATGTAGATGATACTGATAGAACCCCCCCCCCTCTTCTCTTCTCTTTATTTATTTATTCTTTTGGGGTCATGAACTCATGACATGTAGATTATAGAATTGAGGACCTACACACCCTTTGTTGCCCTCTTATTAATCATAATAATAAGAACAACAACAGCAACATACACACCCTTTGTTGCCCTCTTATTAATCATAATAATAAGAACAACAACAGCAACATATTACTACTACTCAAAATGCACAGCCAGCTCAAACCCCCTCCCAAGGGGGATCCTGAGCCCTCCCACCTCCACCACATCAAACACCTCCCCTGCCCTCTGAATCCCCACCTTTGGCCCCCTTCTCCCAGGCCCAGCTACCACCACCTTCCTCCTGTTCAGGTACACACTTGGCTTCCTCACAGCCTGCACCCTGTAACCCAGGAACACCACCTTCTCCACCACCAGCCTCTGCTCCATGGCGTACTCCCCCCTCTCCACCTCCGACCTCACCGTCACCTGCTGCCCTCCGTTCCCTCCAGGACCGGCGCCGCCGCTGAACCGGGCCAGGCTCCACACCCCGTCCTCCCCGCCCATCTCCATCCCCTCCCCGTCGTCCACGAACACCTCCCCCGTCGCGTTCCCGCCCTCCCCGGCCAGCGCCACCACCAGCTCGAACCCGGTCCGCCGCACCTCCTCCGTCGTCATCCCCGGGCTCTGCATCGCCACCACGCTCCCCCCGTGGACGTGCACGTTGATGGCGTCCGCCGGGGCGGGGAGCGTGACGGTGGCCCCCGCGGCGGGGGAGGCCGCCGACTGGGTGTAGTTGAAGAGGCTGAACCAGCTGCCGGCCGGGAGGTAGGCGTCGACGGAGGTGGCGCCCGGGCGCAGCACGGGGGAGACCATCACGGCGCGGCCGAGGAGGAACTGGGTGCTGATGCCGTGCGTGCGGGGGTCCTCCGGGAAGGAGAAGAAGAGGGGGCGGGCGATGGGGGTGCCCCTGGTGTGGGCTTCGTGCATGGCGGTGTAGATGTATGGAAGGAGGCGGTAGCGGAGCCCCAGCGCCGACCGCGCCGACCGCGCCACCGAATCCCAGAGGTAGAGCTCTTGCCGGATGCTGTTCTTGTCGGAGTGGTCTCTGGAGAAGGGGTAGAACGCCCCCAGCTGCGTAGAAACATAGATCAACGCCGGCCGGCGCGTTAGCTGGAGATCAAGGGAGATGGAGGGATCGGCGATCGGGGAAGAAACCCGCCCACCTGAATCCATCGGCTGCAGAGCTCTTCGTTGGTGTCGCGGGAGAATCCGCAGATGTCGGCCCCGACCATGGGGATCCCGAACAGCCCCGAGTTTAGAACGGAGGGGATGGAGTAGGCGAGGTCGTCCCAGGTGGCGGCGTTGTCACCGGTCCAGTGCGCGGTGTGGGCGCCGGAGCCGACGAAGGTGGACCGCGACAGCACGAAGGGCCGCCTCGCCCTGACGGCCGCCATCGCCGCCTGGGTCGCCTTCGCCTCCATTAGGCCGTACAGGTTGTGGACGTCGTACTCGGTGCGGTTGCCGAAGTGGAGGGCGGTGGCGGGGACGGTCTTGCTGTTGATGGGCCTCCGGGAGCCGGCATTGTTGATGCTGTACGGCGGGGTGTCGAGGTTGGAGCTGGGGAACGGGTCGGAGGTGATGAAGTTGGAGATCTCGTTCATGTCGATCCATAGGCCGTCGAAGGGCAGCGTCTGGTGGAAGATGGCGATCTCGTTGGCCCAGAAGGTGGCCGCCGCCGGGTTCATGAAGTCCGGGAAGTACACCTTCCCCGGCCACACCTCCCCGAGGTACCAGACGCCGCCCCTCTTGATAAAAATCCCCGCCTCGATCCCTCTCTGATAGGTCAAGTACGTCTCATTCACGCTGATCCCTGCAGCCGCGCAGCAAATTTAGCAGCCAAATTCTTCCCAGAATCAGACAGAGACGATCATGGAGAACAGATCAGGATCACATCTTGGCGGATTAGTTTCCCCCTATCCCACCTGGGTCCAGTATGATCACATACTTCTGCCCGTTGCTATGGAGCCGGTCGACGAAGGCCCTCATCATCGCCGGCGGGAAGTTAACGGGGTCGAGGGTGAAGTCCTTGTAGGCGTCCATGTAGTCGATGTCCGTCCACATCACCTCCAGTGGGATGCGAGCTGCCGCGTACCCGGCGACGACGCCCTCCAGGTCGGACACGTTCTTGTACCCATAGCGGCACTGGTGGAAACCTGCAGGTTGATTGCGGAGATCATGGACGTAAGAACTGGAGATCATTGGATCAAACTGAGCCCACAAGATGTTCGGTAGAATGTCGCACCGAAAGACCAGTAGGGCATGGGAGCGGGCCGCCCGATGAGCTCCGTGTACTGGTCCATCACGGCCGTAGGCGTCGGCCCAGCGAAGAAGTACAGGTCCAGGATCCCTCCGATGACCTTGTAGGTGATGCTGGACCCAGCGTAGACGACGTCCATGCCATTGCTGTTGAGCAGGAGGACCCCGTGGGTCCTCCCCGGCGCCGGCGCCGACCGCACGTCCATGTAGAAGGGGTGCGAGCCGTAGAGGTTGAGGTCGGGGTTGGAGCTGCCGATGTCGGCGTTCCACAGCGTGAGGGTGTCGTTGTGTGCGAGCCGGAGGGACCGCTTCGTATGCTCCCCGAGGCCGTACAGCGACGCCCGGTCCACCGGTAGCGACGAGGACAGCTCCAGGTAGTTGTCCTTGAACACGATCCCGGGGCCGCCGGCGCCGAGGGTGTCGAAGAGGATGTCGCCATCGGAGCGGTGGGCGACTGTGAACCCAAACCGGGGGCTCCCGTGGAGGGTGAGCACGAGGTCCGACCCCGGCACGGCGAGGACGTTCTCGTCCTGAGACGCGGGCGGCGGCGGCGGCTGCTGCTGGTTCTCCTCCTGCATGAACCGATCCGACGGAGCTCTCTGCCGCGGGATAACATCCTCAGGAACCTCCCACCGCCGGTGTTCGGCATCTGTAATTCGCACTCTCAGCCGATCACCGGTCTCGAAGCTGCCTCACCATTAAAACACACAGAAAGACAGAGATCAGAGAAGCACGACATCTTCTGCAAGTTGTGAGAGGCCCCTGCAACGAGAGAGAGAGACGGGGGGTATCAAGCTATCTCCTTTCCGGCGGCCCACTACAACTTCTGCAAGCTGTGAGAGACCCCTGCAACCAGAGAGAGAGAGAGAGAGAGAGAGAGAGGCATCAAGCTATCTCCTTTCCGGCGGCCAACTACAGCTTCTGCAAGCTGTGAGAGGCCCCTCTAACCAGAGAGAGAGAGAGAGAAGCATCAAGAATATGGGCGCTTTCCGGCAGCCCACAACAGCTGCTGCTGAGATGTGAGACGTCTCTGCAAAAAGCGCGAGCTGCCATGGCGAGGCACGGGAGAAGGAAGACGAGTAGACGTGCGGGAGAGATCGTGGGGGATGTAACCTGGCGGTGAACCGGAGGTTCTGGACGTCGGGGCCGTAGACGGTGGAGCTCTGGATGAGGAGGAGGTCGGCCGAGAGCGAGCGGCCGGCGATGTCGGCGTTGACCGTGCTCACTCTGTAGCCGTACCCCACCACATCGTCGCCCGCTTCTGCTGCCGCTGCCGCTGCCGCCGCCGCGAGAGCCGAAGGGAGCAAGAACAAGTAGAAGAAGACGAGGAGAGTGCGGTGGAGGAGATGGAGAAGCACAGGAGCTGCCATTGCAGGCCTCGCCATCCCTCTCCGGGTTTGATATTCTGGGAGGGATGCGGACACCAGGTATGTGGTGGTCCTTTTATAATATAATATTTATATATATATATATGTCGATAATATGGAATTTTAAAATTAATATTTTAATAAATATTTATCTAAATATACTCGATTCTAATATATTTATAAAAATATATCTGAAAAACTTACATAAATATGTTATAAATTACACAAATTTGCGCATGTTACAGTATATTTGTGTAAACCTATCCGTACATAATTTTGTAAACATGTTAAAATTAGGCACAGCTTACACAAGTTTGTTTAAATTGTAACATATTTATGTAAACTATCCATGTGGTAATTTTGTAAATATGTTAGAACCATGCATAGTTTTGTAACTATGTTAGAACTTAGACAAATTTGTGTAAGTTGCAACATATTTGTGTCAAACTATCTATATATAGTTTTGTTGTAAAGATGTTAGAACCAGATATAATTTTGAAAATATGTAAGAATTGAGTCTATTTTGATAAATATTTATTAAAAAATTATTTTGAGAATTTCATATCATAATATTGGTAGCATGATATGGAGCGAGGAAAGGGAAGGGGAAGGGGCATGGATACGTGGGCAACGGATCAGCTACCTTGGGCTTTTGGCCTACCCAAAAAAGGAGAGATCCGGCCTGCCGGCTTCTTTTTTTTTTTTTTTGGAAATTTCCAAAAGACGACTCTCTGATAATTATAGAATTAATGTTTAGAAATTTTATTAAAATACTCCTCTTGTATGAATCATTATAAAATTATCACTTTTGGGAAGATACTTTTTTAGGCTTTATGTCAAAGAAGCCAAGGCATTAGGAGTATCTTAATCTTGAGCTGTAGCTACAGCTTTTTACCCAAAATTAAAGTTATTTTTAAGCTGTGAAATTATATGTGAGAGTGGTATTCGCTGCATGTATACTTAATTGTGCAGTAAATACTGATGTTACATATAGTAATATACATTCTCATATAATTGAGGTGACAAAAATTTTAAAGCAGACATATTAGTAGAAATTTTTTTACCTGACAGTGTGCTCACTTAGGAGTTAGGATCGATCAAATTTTGCTACTCACATGTGCAGCACACACACACACACACACACATATATATATATATATATATATATATATATATATATATATATGATAATTCTAATATTATTTATAAAAGAGGGTTACACACTATTCAATTACAATATTTGTTGTGCAGTCAATATGTAATAAGGGTAAAATTTGTTGCAATTACATAATGTTCATCTTGACACAAGATGGATGGGCAACAATAGGTGATATTGAAAGTGCAATAGATTGTTCTCATGTAACAAATATGTGAAAGATTTATTACATTTACATAAAGAACAACAAAGTGCAAGCTGCCACCTCAATAAACATGGAGCATAGGCGACAACAGCAGCAATCAGCAGCGGCGGTCGGCGATGACCTCAGACAATGGCGGGATCTAATATCACTATTTTGAAGTTATAATTTATATTTTGGAGTCTAAGATTTTTATTTTAGAACTCAAATTATTCTTAAAATTTAGTTAATATTTTTAAATTTTAAAAATAATATTTTGGAGTCCAAATATGTATTTTGGAGTCAAAGTTGATATTTTAGAGTCCAATGCTTATATTGCAGAGCCTAAATATTAAAAGTTCGGTCAATATTTTTAAACTCTAAAGGTAAAATTTTAGAGCTCAAAATTTATATTTTAAAATCTAAATGCTAAAAATTCAATTGATCGCCGCTGACCACTACTAGTCGCCGCCTTCATCGATTATTGCCGCCCGCCCTACAAATATTTCTCTTTTGACAAGTAGTCTAGACAAAAAAGGTGATAATTGCTCTTCCATGTGATGTGAGAAGGCAAGGCAAGATAAGGTAAGCATATTTCAAAGCCCCATTCATGGCCGAGATCAGGGATCTCTCTCTCTCTCTCTCTCTCTCTCTCTCTCTCTCTCTCTCTCTCTCTCTCTCTCTCTCTCTCTCTCTCTCTCTCTCTCTCTCTCTCTCATCAGAAAGTGGGGTAAAGGGGGGAGGGGGGCGCATGGTATATGTTGTGTTCTTAATTTTTGGCTTGGCTGATCGAAAAGAGCGGACATAGCGGCCGAGAAAGATTTAGTGTACTTTCATATTACACTTAACTGGACACTATGTCCATGTGGCACCAACAATTGGGTTGTCACTCTATCACACCCCATGTGAGGGGTGTCATATCGATGAAATGTCTAGTCATATTGCACTTGAGTGTAATATTCAAGTGCACTAAAATCTTTCTTCATAGCCGCCATCTTTCTCTCTCTTTTGCTCCACAAGTCTGTTTGTTTGTGCAATTTTCTGGTAACGGCTGATGACGCAGCGCCACGCATCCTTCAGCAAATGGAGCCCCGCCACGTAGCCGCCGCTTTGCTTTTGGTTGGGGGGGGGGGGGGGGGGGGGGCATGTTGTTATAACGGCGGTCTGTGGATCCGTGCGGGCGCCCACGTAAAGATGCTCCTACGAGGGCCTGTTGCTGGTGATGCGGAGTCGAGTAGAAGAACTTAGGACGATGAGGGCTCCGACTAGATATCGCTTTGTGTTGGATTTAAATTTGTTTAAGATTCTAGTGTTCACATCTACATGTGTTTAAGATCGGAGACGAATATTTTTTGTCGAGAATAATTTAATATATTTGAATCGTATATTTTTCACTTGTATTTCTCTCTTGTTATTAGAGAGGTACATTATGTCTTCTTTTTATTGGCCATTCACTTCTAAGAGAATAACTTAGTGTATTTGAGTTGTGTACTTTCCACTAAAATACGATCTACGTGACACTGTGTAAATATAAGATTTTCTCTCTATGATATTTGGTGGTGAGTGAAAATTTTTAAATTTTTCTCGAAAACAAAGAGAGAGAGAGATCAAAATGTCATTCTCTTCAAGAAAATGATTAGTGTTTTCTCTATGATATTTGGTGGTGAGTGAGAACTTTTAAATTTTTCTCGAAAACAAAGAGAGATCAAAACGTCATTCTCTCTAAGAAAATGATTTAGTGTTCATGGCGCACAAATATTATGATATTTGTGTGCACGCAGATATAGTTTGGTGGGTCCGAACCACATGTGTGAGTCCCACTCGAGTATGTTTGTGTTTGCGCACGGATATCAAATCATTTCTCCCTCTCTTTATATGGGAGTTGTGCGTTTTAAAATCGTAGGTGTGTTTATTTATGCACCATTAAACTTATTTTTAAAATAAGCCTAAAATCTTTTTTTTTTTAATTATTAGGCCATCTAATACTTAGCCCCCGCCCTCATATGGATAAAGCATCTCTCTTCTCACATGATAATTTTTATGTAAGATATTTAAAAAACTATCTGAGGCGAGTATCTAAAGAAATAAATGGGTCCCATTATTATTACGAAGGCAAGGCGAGCATTAAATAGTTAATAAATTATTCTCAAAATTTTTAATCCTATGCAGTGTCCAACGACCAAGATCGATCTTTTATTAAAAGCTACTTCGTGGGAACCAGAAAAAAAGGGAATATACAGACCCACGCCGCCCAAGATCATGCAATCCCTTATCTAGAGATGCGGATTATTCCTGCCAAAAATCTCTGTCTTCTTTCCGTACCATGTTAGACAAGGACACACGCAATCTTGCCAACCTATTTGCTCTACTCAGTTTGACAAGGTATAAAACTTAGGTGTTAAGGGGATACAATTCAGGTTAAGTCAAAAATAAACGGACAAAATTTGACATAGGGATAAGAAACTTCTGGTTAAAATAATCCAGATAGTTTAAGATTAAAATTACCTTTTTTTTTTTCTAGTTTGATGCATTTTAGGTGGGTCCGAAGGTTATAGGGGGTTAAAGTTAACCCCCCAAGAAAGGTGGGGGTACCCTTAACTCCACTTTTGCCCCCTACTTTTTAGTCTAACCTCCTAGGTTAGCATAACCCTAGACTTTGGCACCAGGAGATATATGTTGGGTTAGAGAGAGACACGAATAAGATTAGGGAGGAATGACAATTTGATGGAGGGGGTTGTTTAACCTGAGAGTTTTGGGGGCAAAAAAAGGTAAAAGTGGAGTTAAGATATCTCACATTTTTTGGTGGGTTATCTTAACTCTGGTGATTTTGACAGGGGATATATGTTAGGTTAGAGAGAGACACGAATAAGATTAGGGAGGAATGACAATTTGATGGAGGGGGTTGTTTAACCTGAGAGTTTTGGGGGCAAAAAAAGGTAAAGGTGGAGTTAAGATATCTCACATTTTTTGGTGGGTTATCTTAACTCTAGTGACTTTGACAGGAGATATATGTTAGGTTAGAGAGAGACACGAATAAGATTAGGGAGGAATGACAATTTGATGGAGGGGGTTGTTTAACCCGAGAGTTTTGGGGGCAAAAAAAGGTAAAGGTGGAGTTAAGATATCTCACATTTTTTGGTGGGTTATCTTAACTCTGGTGACTTTGACAGGGGATATATGTTGGGTTAGAGAGCGACAAGAATAAGATTGAGGAATGACAATTTGATGGAGGGGGTTGTTTAACCCTAGAGTTTTGGGGACAAAAAGAGGTAAAGGTGGAGTTAAGTTACCTCGTCTTTCTTGGTGGGTTATCTTAACCTTCTTTAATCCTTTGGGTTCCTCTTCTCTTTCTCAAATTATTTTGTCTTAAAAATAAGGTTAAGTAACCCCAGTTATTTTAATCGCGAATTTCTTATCCCCTACACAAACTGGATTAAAGAGTTAAAAAATATCCTTAGAAATATCATATGGACCGTTTGAGAAGATAAATAGATTAGTAAGTTTTCTTTTAAAGGTCGGTTTTTAAATGAGTTTCTTTTATATAAATTTAAGTTTTAATTTAAATTAGAGAGAGTGAGAGGGAGAGGACTCACATTGGAAGGATTTAATAGCCACGGGTCGATTTTAAGTTAAATTAGTATGTAGACTCTTTATTTTTTTTTGTTCAAATGTTAAATATCATGTGCCTTTTTTTTCCCCTTGCGAGTTCCGAAAACTTATTTTGACGATTGCAAAATTCACAAAAAGAAAATTAACTTTTGAATTATTTTCAAACTCTCCTCTGCTCCTGGAAACTCCAAGATGATGTGAACGCAGAGAAAAAACTTGAGACATTAAAAAAAAGAAAATTAATAATATTCACATTCTTATCATTGAAATATGACGTATGGGGGGTCCTGTCTACCAAAAAAGTCTATTTTTTTGTAATACTTTTCAAGGATTTCACATTTTTTAAATTTCAAATCTCTTAAAAAACTTTCTTACACCAGTTTTTAAAACCTAAAATTCAACACATCATCATTATTATTATTTTTCTCTCTCTCCCTCTCCTCTTTCTTAAATCTTCATTTACAATATCTAAAATCTATTTTATATGTTTGATAATTAGATAGAGAAAAAATAAAATTTTCAATAATTCAATGATTAAAATCTACATTTCAAAAATGTTATCAAAGATGTCATCCTGACACACACAATCTTGCCTACCTACTTGGTCTCCCCTAAAAGCGGTAATAATTATCCTTGGAAATATCATATAGAGGTTGGGAAGATAAATATATAGATTAGTAAGTTCTCTTAAAAAGTCGGTTTTTTAATAACTTTTTTAACATAATTGTAAGTTTTAATTTAAATGAGAGAGAGAGAGAGGGAGAGAGGACTCTCATTTGGAAGGATTTAATAGCTACGGATAGATTTTAAGTTAAATTAGCGTGTGCACACTTATCTTTGTTCAAATGTTAAATATCACGAGTATTTTCATCTTTTTTTTCCCTTCCGAGAAATTATCCTCTCCAATCAACGAAATTATTTCGATGGTAGCAAAGTTCACATATATATATATATATATATATATCTATATAGAGTAATATTGTGATACGACGGTGTGGCACCGCTATACCACAGTCCACACTGTCGGATCTCCATCCGACGGTGTGTTTAAAGGAAAAAAAAAAATCAGACCTTGCGTGATCCAACAGCCCCAGCTTGGATACGGCAGGGTCTGCGACCCAGTCGTATCCAAGCATAAGTGTACATATATATATATATATATATATATATATATATATAATTTTTTGAATTACTTTCGAGCTTTCCTCTGCCCCTGGAAATCCCAAGATAATGTTGAACCCAGAGAAAATAATTGAGGCACATTAAAAAAATATAATAATAATATTTTAATTCTTATTACTGAAATATGACGTATGAGGGTCCCGGGTGGACGTCAGCATGCATTCAAGTGGTGGCAGCCACCACCACCATGACGGAGGCAGATATAACCGGCGGCGACCAAAATGGCAGTTACACGAGACCGGTGATCCGATGGTTATCCGATGAGGGGATAAGAGTGCGGCAACATGACCGCCGACGACGGCGACGACGTGATGGCAGGGCGGTGGCTTGTGGCGTGTGGGAGGTGGCTGAGACCGCCATGGCCCATGTCCACGTCAGCTTCAATGCACAAACACTAATAAGTATTTCTATTAATTTTAGAAAAAAAAATAATGTTGTCAGACAAACTGCTCGCGTCCTAAATTGTCGGACGTAGGGACAAGAGAATTATTTGTTTTCCGTGAGTAAAATTATTATCCTACTTTTTTTTAGGTACAAAAGATTTGGGTTGGTTTGATAACTAAATAAGTTCTGAGATAACTCCTGATAAAAAGGATTTATCAGTTCTGATAATTGTTCTGTCGTTTTGGTAAATTGGATAGTTTATTAGACACTTATCAGTATTTATTAATGATAAGTCCTGATAAGTTTAACTCTCATTTTTGAACTTATAAAGTTATTTAGATTTATAAGGAGCTAAAAATATCTCAAAGTGGAGATAAACTTGATTAATGACTCTGATATGACATAAAGTAACTCATTAATGACTTTGATATGATATAACGTGATCGATGTGACATAAAATTATCATACTTTTCAATATTGCACCAAAACAAGGAGCGATTATCAGATATTATCTTATCAGCAGATATCCGCCTTGCGGATAACTTATCTGGTTATCAAACCAGCCCGGCCTCGTGATACTCCGTTATGGGATCCGGTATTTTGTGTTTAAGACAACATTTGAAAATGTTCGCCAACAATAAAAAATTGATAAAAGTCGATTCCTCCCCCCCCCTTCCTCTCCGATAGTCACGATCTCGTGTAGATGCAGATGACGAAGGGTCTTGTCACCCGTGCTTACGAATAATATAAATAGAAAAAATGGTGGCCTCTTTATCTCTCTCTTCGTCATGCCTCAAATTTACTAAAGTGGAGAAGAATCTACTTTTTGACAAAGTGGAGAGAGAAAATAACATCTCTCTATCTCTCTCTTCCACCCAAAATTTGCTGAGCACGAAAGATAACGATGTCGGAGAACCTTTGGAAATTTAATTGATCTTGTCAGTAATTTACAGATCAAAATCGTCCCCAACTTTGTTCCAGACATTGCCTAAGATAGTCATTCCACCGGAGTAACTCAACTGACACAAAATTGTTCTCCTTATTTTATAGATAAAGATTTGACTTCTATAAAAGAGAAGGGCTACGCAGCATTTGCACACGGTGGGACGGGCAACACCACGTGCAAGTGCATGAGCAACAATTTTTTTTAGGAAAATTTAGTGCACTTGAGTTTTATATTTTACAATTGTATTTCTTCTTTTTTTATTGGCTACTAAAAAAAAAGGGCATAATATACTCATCTAATGAGAAGTAAGAAATATAAATGTAAAATAAAAAATTTAAATGCCCTATATTTTTCTCATATTTTTGCTCTTTCAGTGATCAATAGAAAAAACCGATGTGCGATGAAGACCATTTAAGATCAGATGGTGTAAGAAAATCATATGATATTAACGGGCTCAAGGTGACATACTCTCTTTCTTTTTCTTTTTCTTTTTTCTTTTGGTTAGCAGATTAATGGCCAAGATTACTAGGAAAACCGTGCATCCCCAATATCCACTCCACCATAGGTATTAATCTTCATGTTTCTCATATCTTTTAGATTAGGGAGAATTAATTTCAGGTCTCTGGTAGGGATCTGACATCAATTTCAGGTCCTGTTAGCTTTTCTCAAGCTATGCGGTCTTTACTTTATGCAGGACTTATTTTTAAGTCCCTACTTTTTGTCTCTGTTATCTTCCCCCGTTATCTCAAAGTGTGTAACCGTTATCCCAAAAATGTGTAAGAGTTACATATAAATCCTGTAATTGTGTAACTAGTTACCCAATTACACATGTAACTGTGTTACCCAGTTACTCAGTTACATACTTACACAGTTACACATGAAACTATGTAACTACATAGAAATTTTATAAGTTTGTAACTCTATAATTAGGGATTACCTAATTACATAGTTACATAGTTTTAGAAGGATTTACCTAATTATTTTATAACCGTTATCCCAAAAGTGTGTAAGTATGTACTTACACAGTTACATATAAATCATGTAATTGTGTAACTTACTCAGTTACACATGTAACTGTGTTACCCAGTTACACGTGTAAGTATGTAATTACATACTTACACAGTTACACATGAATCTATGTAACTACATAGAAATTTTATAAGTTTGTAACTTTATAATTATGGCTTACCTAATTACATAGTTACATAGTTTTAAAAGGATTTATCTAATTATTTTATAACCGTTATCCCAAAAGTGTGTAAGTACGTACTTACACAGTTACATATAAATCATGTAATTGTGTAACTTACCCAGTTACACATGTAACTGTGTTACCCAATTACATATGTAAGTATGTAATTACATGCTTATCCAGTTACACATGAAACTATATAACTACATAGAAATTTTATAGGTTTATAACTCTATAATTAAGGCTTACCTAATTACATAGTTACATAGTTTTAGAAAGATTTACTTAATTATTTTAATTCGTAATATATCAAAAGTGTGTAACTGCGTAAGTATGTACTTACACAGTTACATGTGTAACGGGGTAAGTATGTAAATTCTGTAACTATGTAACTTACCCAGTTACACATGTAAGTATGTAATCATGTGAGTATGTAAATTCTGTAACTGTATAACTTACCCAGTTATACATGTAAGTATGTGTAACGCCCCAAAAAATTTTAATTGTAAGAAATTATAAATAATGTGGTCATTATACATTATGATTGACATTAAATTAAAATAATTAGAATTTGGGTTTAATTAATGGTAATATACGTTATTTTAGTGTCGTACACAGAGGTGTACGCTCCGACAGGGCGACACCGAAAAACTGTAACGAAATAAAAATCTGAGGACACCATAATTTTTAGAAAAATGTGAAAATATCAGAAATATAAATATTTAGATTTGTTGACGTACGGATTTCGAGATTAAGCTGACGCAACTATTTTTTGGACAATTTAACATCCTGTATAAAATAAAATCTAAAAATTAAACTAAAATTACCATAATTTGTAAACCTATCACATTAGTCTATGGTTAAAATCTTAACATAAACGGACATCGTTTGAATATATAAAAATGTAGACAATTGGACCAGCCGAATTATTGTTCAATTACGGTGGGGAATTTCTGAAATTTTTGGGCTGCCTCCTGGGTTCCATTCTACCTAACAGTGGCTGTCGACAGACACTATCAGGACCCCATTTAAACTAATTTTTAATAGAAGGGTTTGGGTTTAAATCTAAGATTTTAACATAAACTCCTAGATTAGATTAAACAGTAAATATAATAGATATTTACTGTTTAATCTAATCTAGATTCTAATTTAAGTTAGAAAAATGGTTTGGGTTTTCTGAAGTCTGGGGGTAGATATTTTAAAATTATGTGAACGTTTGGATTAAATTTATCTTTCCTTTTCAAGGGCTGACGTAGATTCCTCCTGGCGTCTTGAGACCGTGTGTTTTGAAATGAAAAGGACCCCATTTCTATTAAAAATTAGTTTAAATGGGGTCCTGATAGTGTCTGTCGACAGCCTGACTGTCGACAGCCACTGTCAGGCAGAATGGAACCCAGTTAGGTAAGCCCTAATTATAGAAACTATGTAACTATGTAATTAGGTAAGCCCTAATTATAGAACTATGTAACTACATAGAAACTATGTAACTATGTAATTAGGTAAGCCCTAATTATAGAGTTACAAACTTATAAAATTTCTATGTTGTTACATAGTTTCAAACTTATTTAGAGGCAATGTTCAGATTATGAGAAAAACTTTCTGCATTTTTTGAAAGTGCAGAAAGTGTAGGACACATGGACTCCATCCTATGTGGCACCTATTTTTTTGGTGTCACATGGGATGGAGCCCATGTGACATCCCATGTGACAGGTGCCACATGGGATGGAGCTGCACTTTCTACACTTGCAGAAAGTGCAAAAAATCTTTCTCTCAGATTATATAGACATGTAACTTGGCACGACATGAAATCTTTGTTATCTCAAAGAAATAGAGATGACAAGACATTAAAACATGAACATTGAGACATGAACATTTCATAGCTTATCTTACGAGAGAATGTGTTTTATTCTGTGTCTTGCTATGGGCAGAAAACCCTCCCACCTTGCTTTTTCTGTCAAAACTTTCGGCTTCATGCTATGGATAGATATACTTTTGGACGTTAGATTATATACATAATATATATGGTGCACCAATGTATAGAAAAGATAGATAGATAGATAGAGACATGTATGTTGTCTGCCATCAAGTTTGCAGCCTCGGATGAAGAGCCCCCTACGAATACTCATAAGATAAGCCTACAAGCCCTGGAGGATGAAGATTCATACAATCACCTTCCATGGTAGAGAAAGATTTTGTTCACTTTCTCATTGCATTTTTCCATGCACTTCTTACTTTTTATTGGGTTGGCACAATGTGCCTTTAGTGCATTGGCCAATAAAAAGCCAAAGTGTAATGAAAAAGTGCAATGGGAAAATGCACAAAACCTTTCTCTCCATAGTATTATATATATATATATATATATATATATATATATATAGATGTTAGGGTACGCCGTGCGGCCCGTTTCACCCCAACTATTGCCGTTGGATAGAGATCCAAGGGCAATGTGTCCAAGTTTTTATTTTCTTTGGGCTGTCATTGGATCCCTATCCAACGGCAGCAGTTGGAGTGCGGCAGGGGCGCACCGCCGCACCCCAATGTTTATATATATATATAATGAAATATTAAATATATAAAAAAATCATAGGGACTCAATAATATTTTATATGATAATTCTAACATAATATTTTTACCCAACTACTTCGGTATGGGCACTTAATAGAAGACTGGTCTACAAGTTTGAGATCGCCTAGGTGGGTCTAGTCTAGGCTGGTTTGATTTCCTCCTAGGTAAGAGGAACTGGTAGGTGTGATGAGATATGGCAGGAGAGCAAGTTATCTATGTTTGTTCATGTGCAATTTAATCTGCACTAGCCAAAAGATAAGTTTTAAAATAAAACATCCTTCTAAATTTTATTTGCAATAAGTATCTTTCTTATTTTGCATTGTTTTTTTGTTAACTCATACTAACTTTCTTATATGATCAAAATAAAAGATGGAAAGATGAAGTGAGAGAGAATTTGCAAGAGGTAAAGTATATCGATACCTTTTGTTTTTCAGATTTGGTTAAAAGTTTGCCAAGGTCGAATAAGCAAATATTAACGGAATGTCAACAAATGATAAACAATAGGGGCAATTTTGTACATATTGCAATGTGACCAATGTTTGCCGTACCACCTGGATCGACCGTACCGCATTTTTCGTGGCACAGTATGTACCGTACCGTACCGCTGAGGTACGGTGGGAAAATGACATGTTTGATTTATTTTTTTAATTTTGTGACTTAGTTAATATTTGAAATGAGCAAATTTCAAAAGAAAATGAGTAAACCATAAGAACATCACATAAAGAGATTGAAAATATATAAATAAATTTATTTACTCATTTAAGTCAACCCACCACAACCATTTAATATTCATCTAACATACATACAATCATACCAAGATCATGACACAAGCAATTAGTGTTTATCTAAATATTAAGGATATAATCATGATACAAGTCAAATACAATATTCATATCGTCGTCCTCATATTCATCATTTTTCTTTACATGAAAAATTACAAATTAGCATCATCTTCCTTAACATGTCACTAAAGATATTTAACAAGTTCTTATCTACTCTTCCTCATCATGCTGAGCATGTATGTCCACAAAACCTTCGTAGTACGTAGGAGGTATAACTTCCATCTCCGAACAACCTCACATTATAAGTGCTCTCCAAGAAGCGCAAATAATCAGCATAAGACATGTAATTTTGATATAGGTCTTCGTACATACGCTGATATTCTAAATATTGACTTGTTCATTGACGTACTATTGTAGGTCCTGGTGGTGGAACGATTGGAATTTGCATATAAGAACCATCATGACCATACTGGTATCCAGAGGCATAATAGCCACCATATTCATGATGTTGTCCATATGGATCCAACTGTGTATGTCCTGAAAAGAAATTGTGACCCTCACTAGCACCCTCAGATGTTGTGTCGTCCTATGTGCTCAGTCTCTCAAAATCAGATTCAATCCCTTGATAGCTACTACTGTCCACAGGACCTATGTGTCGCCTTTTCTCATCTGCTTGATACATTTTTGAATAACTTAGTGGAGCATCGTGATCTCGACTATCTTGGGTAGCATGCGTAAACTCAGACTCTAATGAAAAGAGCATACTACCACCACCACCACCACTACCACCACTACCAACACCACCACCACCACCACTGCCGCCTATAGCAGATGGAGAAGAATGATTTGACGTAATTAACCCATAAACCAGCTAGCCCGAAGATCTCAGAAAATGCTTGACGTAATTAACTCATAAACTAATTGGCCCGAAGATCCTCTTGTAAACCTATTCAAATAATGTCCATTTGTGTTGAAATTTTATCTATAAGCTAATGTAATGGTTTTACAAATTATGGTGATTTTAGTTTAATTTTTAGAATTTATTTTATGCTGGGTGAAAAATTGTCCGGAAAATAGTTGCATCGACTTAATATCGAAATCCGTACGTCAACAATTCTGGATATTTACATTTCTGATATCACCACATTTTTTTGAAAATTATGGTGTTCTCAAATTTTATTTTCGTTACAATTTTTTGGTGTCGTCCCGTCGGAGCGCGTACTTCTGAGTATGACATTGGGCTATCATTTATTAATGCTAATTAATCTCAGATATTAATAAAATTATTATAATTTGTATCATCTCTTAATTAGTTTATGTTTGAAATTTTATCTCAATTAGACACTAATTAGACCCCTTAAGTGCACATAGAATTTGTCGCGGTACGACGAACTCTCTGTACACGTACTTCAACGGGACGACATTTGGTTTCGAAAATAAAGTCAAATATGAAGTCATCATAATTACTAGAAAAATATACTGATTCTAAAAATATAAATATCATGAGTTATTGATGCATAGATGTTGAGATTAGGTCGAGCTAATATATTTTGGGACAGTTTTTACTTGACAAAAAATTAATTTGAAAAATTAAACTAAAATTATTAAAATTTGTATCACCTATTAATTAGATTATGTTTCATCTCAATTAGACACCATTAGATCCCTTAGATGTTGAGATTAAGTCAATTTATTGATTTTTAGGATAATTTTACTTGACAAAAAAATAATTTAAAAATTATAATAAAATTACTATAATTTAGATCATCTCTTAATTAGTTTATGTTTAAATTTTTATTTCAATTAGACATCATTTAGATTACTTAAACACACCAAATACGAAAAAAGTATGAAAACAAAAATAAAAAATTGAAGTTAGCGGACCGGATTGTACCGGTCCGCTGTGTGCCGCGGCGTGCCGCCGCAGCACGGTCGGGTCACCCCTTGCCCTGAATGTGACGAGGTCACTAAGAATTAGTGAAAACTAGTTGTAAGCCCGTGCGATGCACGGGAATTTTTGAATTTAAATATTTTTAATATATTAATATATCTAAAAAGAAGAGTAATATATCTAAAAATATTGTAAGATACATAAGAAATATATATAGTGATAAAGAAACAATTGTTAGTAAATAAAAGACACATAGATATTTTAATTTACAGATATAATATTCATATTAAATATGGCTGAATTCACCGTTGTAATATGCATATTTCACATATTAAGCATGCACATTAGATGTTTACTATGATAACATTACAACTGCATATATAAGAAATTGAGCTTATTTTATCTACTTTCGTTAACTTGATAATTCGGTAATAGCTAAAACTTAACCAAAACATTTAATTTGTTATTAACAAAGGAATTGAATGAGCAGCCAAAATGGTATTCTTCCCTTATCACAAGTTCATTGTTTACTTAGAGTGGTGGGTATTAGCCGGTCTCTTGAACAAAACTGTAATACATGAGTAATAGAACAACATATATATGTTGTTTCTAACAATCCATATGAATAATAATTTTAACAACAGAAGTTCAAGTTGGATTTCAAAAAAGACACTTCCCCAACAACTTAGCATATATAAAATAAGAACAACATATATAAGAACATCATAATATGCATTATAATAAATATACATATAGTTATAAAGTAGCAATTATCAGTAAATAAAAAGTCCATAAGAAAATTTTGTCTATGTCATGAAGTGTAAGCATAAATAGTCATAGATATCAGACAAATTCTCAACTTTAAACATCTTCCTTTTCAACTTTAATCTTCATCTTGTTGCATGAATGTTGAGTAGGAGTAGTATCACCAGATAGATCTTCTCCACGGACTACGATCATTGTCTGAAATAGTTCTCTTCAATAGAATAATACTACTTGAAGATATGCAATTGAAGAACGGAGTAATGCTACGTGCAAGGCGATGTCAATGGAGATCATGTAGGGAGTAGGAGGAGGTCTTCGACAGTGAGGCGCCTGATTGCACTTATTGTCGTAGTCTAAGGTTAGTTTTTTTCCCTTTTAAGAAAAATATACAGAGATATAAGAAAGCACTTGCACAATATAAGATTGTACCTGGAAGAAGCCGATGTAGGGGAGCAATTAGAGAGGTAGAAGGACGTCGGTGCAAGTGAAGTTGCCTCCAGAACCTATGTTCATGAAACAATGCCTTGAATATTATGGAGAAAGGTATGCAGATGTATGAGAGAGACGTGCTTTGCTTATGTTTTATTTTTTTGAATTCTACCGATGGATAATTACAGTTTGAATGTTAAAGTGTTTATTTGTTGAGCAGTTCCAATGGTGAGAAACGGAAATGCTAAACATGTTGGACGTGGTTAAAGACTCTGTGGTTAGTTAAGGCAAGCGAGAGATGGGAATTAAGTTGAAGCGGATGTGGAATGGGCTTAGAAGTTTTTGGCGATACAATTTTTTTTAAATAGAGAAGTTTTGTGGGATAAAACTCTTCCTAGTACTGCCACAGAAAACTCTTCCTTTCAAACTTGAAATAAATGACAAATTAAATTAGATACCATGGTAATGGATAATAATGAAGATCAATAACATATACAAATATCTATAATATAAAAATATAATATCAAAATATTATTTATAATGATTTATAAGATGAATAGAAAATATTTTAAAAATAATAAGATGAATAGAAAATATTATTTATAAATATTTATCAATTTTAATATAAAAAAGTTATGTTACTATAAAATGTAAAAATATGGTGAAGATAATTTTTAATTATGTTGACTATTAATAATCTATGATATGTCATACATTCTCATGTCCAAGAGCAATATTTTTCTAATTTCAATATTTATTTATATTTTTGTGTGACATTAAATTTAAATATTTTTATTTTCTTTTTTTGTTCCAATAATGTTAAGTGTATAGTTATTTATTCCGCTGATCACTGAATTCATAACAAAAAAGAAATTTGTGACCATAAAGAAGCCAAAAACAACAATTAATATCATGTTGAGGAGAGAGAGAAGTTGGGTTAGAGATAGAGTTTGTGGCGGTATAAATAACATGTTGAGGAGAGAGAAATAGTGGGTGGTTTCCATAATGAGAAAAGAGAGATAGTGGAAGGAATAGAAAGAGTGTTTATGGCGGTATATTTTTTTTAATTTGAGATTTTTTTTCTTGTGTAAAATTTTAGAGAAGTTTTGGTGGGAAACAACTCATCCTGGTACTGTCATGTGGCAGTGCCAAAACTAAGTTTTATTATTATAGTATAGATAAGACGGACAATTCTATAAATAAACTTGTGAGGAGAAAAATTTTAGGAAACCCCAAAACAAAAGATGAAATTATTCGTTTGAAAGATGAAAAGGATTTACTATTTCAACCAACAAAGCTGAGGGCCTACAAAATGTACTCCTCGTCGACCAGACATTCAAACTCAAAAAGGTTTTAGTGGGGTGGGTTGATGAGGACAAACCTAATCTTCAAGGAGATCTCAAGTTATCATCCATGGATTCTAACAATGAAATTAGGGTTTTCTTCTTCACTTTTTAAAGGACATCGGCAAGCATTGTTCTTAAGATTATTTTGAAAAAATTAGGGTAAATTATTAACAGTCTCTGATTATAACATGGAAGTTCTTGCTGTAACAAGACTTACACATTTATAACAGAAGATAACACAAACTGTAATGAATTACAGTTCTATCAGAGACTAGAAAATAAGTCAAATATTTGATAGAGACTTCTAATTAATTTACTCAACTTTTTAATCCCTATAATGTTTTTAAATTAAATTTTAGTTTTCATAAACTCTCTATTTAGTCTTGAACTCAAAAAAATGAACTAAACTATAGTTTTAGAAGATGTGGGTTGTCATTTTCCAAGGACTAAAATATGGTTTCAGACATTATCAAAAGGTCTTTAAAAGAAAGGACCAATGTTAAGCTTCTTGGGCTCGGAGCTAAATAGTCAAACTAAAGAGACCAAAAAATTAAATGCAAAAGACTACAGGACTAAAAACTAAGAAAACCCTACTTCAATATCGCCTAGGGAAATGCCTTGTGTCTGCTCGCACAAAGCACAATGGCTGATGTCCGCCCTCACAAAGAAGAGTCCGGATCCTCTCAATACATGAAAGGACCGAACTCCAACAGTCACCAATAGAGTGGATCCGAACTCCACAAAGAATGGGTCCAGCATCACATTAGGCACAAAGTGCTTCTCTATTGCCCATGTGGAGAGTGCCCATTTCAGACTCTTTGCATCTACGTATGAGTAGAAAGTGCTTTTGGGGGGTGTCCTTGAATCCCAATTTTCTTGAGGAGAAAGATTTACTCCACTTTCTTATTGTACTCCTAATGCACTTTTGACCTCCTCGTTAAGTAGAGTGCCAATAACACATTGGCCAACAACAGAGACCTAAAGTGCACTAGAAGTGCAATAGAGAAGTGCAACAAATCTCCCTGTTTCTTGAGACAAAAACATGATCTCACAATTTTGGAATTGCAGAACGACACTCTTGGTTGGTGGTGGTTCCCACTTGATTTAATTTGATCTCGGCATATCCTTCTAATGATCATAGAAGCTAGAGAGTGATCGCCAGATCAAACAATATACTTAAAAGTGATATTTACTAGTTTTTCAAAGCTTATATCTTTTATATTTATGGGTTAACCCTTCCCATTTAGTCATCCATTTATAAGCTCACCCAATCTTATCATCTATTTACACACTCTTTTCAAGGTTTCTTTTTTTTTTTTGGAGTAAACATCTAACGGATTTATTTGTAATGTCATATGTTATTTTACTATAAATAATTTGAGCTTTTGAAGAGTTGTGAACAAATATTCGGATTTCAGGGGCTTATATGTAATTAACAACTTGATGTTTACCTCCCATCTTATTTTTTGTTGAGATTTTATCTTTTCATCTATGAGGTGGCAGTGAAACCAATCGCATAGGATTATCTCAAAGTAATAAGTGAGACTAACCACTATATTCTGTCTCGTTTTCTATCACCCTTATGTGAACCAAACACATAGGATTAAATATCATCTCATCACTTGCTATATGCATAAATGTGCAGAGTATTCATCTATATATAAAGCTACAAACGGTCAGGGATATGGCAAGATTTCATCTAAGCATCAAGAACCAAGTATGCAGAAAACCAGTTAAAAGGCTTGCAACTGTGTAGAGGTGTAAAATGTACACTGCGAGCACGACTACAAAGAGCAAATCAAAACATCTAAATACCTCTTATGAACTAGAACACCCATGAATGTAGTCCACTGCCTCAGCTTTTTTTTGTAATTACAGCTTCAACTCTTGGAAAATGCCATCCAAATGCGCTCGCTGTTCCTATGGCATCAAGGTTGTGTTGACATGTGAACATATAATATACAGATAATGCAAGTAAAAGACACATACACCGCAAAATTCTTGGAGGGGAGGTTTCTCAGGACTTGAAAAGCAACTGCAAAAAGAGTCATTGCTCCTGGACAACTCTGGTGACAATGCCCACTGCCACGGTATTCCCAGATGCCCGTAAAAATACCCGCCCAAGAGCTCGGCACTTGGAGAATTCCTCCACGCATACAGCTCCTTCAAGGACAACCTGTCATCAGATGAGTTTAGCAGCAGCGCGAAGAATTCCGGAAAACGCAATCGAGGAAAGGTAAATGTGTAACATCAACAAAGATGAAAGCTGAAAAAGCCTAGGCAGGTGAGGAAGAAATTTCCAGTTTGGAAGATCAAATTGCGAATATTTGGGGAAAAGTAAGTAAAAAGAAGCATTTGCATCTTCGAATGAAATTGATAGAACGTCAACTAGATTAACTTAATGTTGATGATCAATAATACTGAAAGGAGAGTGATGAATCACTAAAGAACATATTGGAGATGAAGAGATACTGATGATTAGAAAGATAATTCCAAGAAGATATTAAGACTCTGAAACTGACATCTTGTACATGATTTTCATGTTTCAAAGTATTAAAGGGGAAGACCTAATGCAAATATAACTGAAGGACAAAATACATGCCATTACTTCTAGCACGTTGCATCTCATGCATGATGCAGCAGATACCTCAATAATGGCACTTTGCTTTGCTGAAAGGAAGCGTGCCGCCTTCTTGGAGATCTTGCCTGTTTTGGCATCTATCACTGACGAAATCTTTGACACTCTTGCAGCCTCCCGGACATGGTGTATGTGAAATTCAACCTATTATACACAACTGTTACTTGGCAAGTTTAAGAGATTTCCAGCAGATGTTGAAGTGGCAAGAAAGGACAGCCTACCTCTGATCCTACCAGAATTGGCATAGCCACATCCAAGACAAGTACTTTCAACTCCAAACAGGAAGCAACTGCCACAGGGAACTCTGGATGACACAAAACACTGCCTGGCATCACATTGCTTGTGTCAATCCCTTGCAAAACAACAGCCACATTGTCACCAGCTCTCGCTACAGTGCATGTACGGGCATCACGCTCAATAGATCGTACTGTTGCTATATCTCCAGAAGGCATAACTAGAACCTGCAGTAGAGTCAGACAAAACACACCAAGTTATGATTCTGGATCATAAGGAGCATGGTACATGACTAGAATTAACAATTGCCCATTGGCATCAGCTCTCAGAAATGACACACAAGTTGACAACTTTTTTTTCCATTTTTGTTCGACGGTGAGAAGACCATACAGGGCATGATACATACCGGTAGCTTTAAGGCAGGTTTCCCATATCTTTCAAATTGCACTACCCACTACAGGGTAAGCCAGGACTGTACTACAATTCCTTTCACATATAACATAGGTGCAACGGGATTCCAAAAAGAAGAGAAAGGAGGGGAAAGGTAAAACCTTATGACGTTGGAGAAAAATAAAGCCATCAAACATCAGAATCCCTTTGTCCAGCTTCCAGGTATGTTACCATCACATTAAACTAAATTCCGTGGACACTGCCTTTGAAACCATACAAAACATGGTGGAATTCAACTTTCTTCATTTTTACTCTGTGGAGGTCCACTAATTGGGTGTTTCGACAGTTTTTTGTCATCTTTTTCCTCTAAAAATAGAGATTGAATAGAATCACCACTCGATATCATCTCTCCTATCTTTCATTTTTAGGCTGGAAGCCCTCCAACCCTTCGGAATCTTCTGCCAACAAAAACCTTGTCTTCTTTTTCAAAAATGCATCATGCAATGCTTGGTTTCTTCTTTCTGCATACCTCCTCTCAAGTGTCTTCTGCTCTACATTCTCTGAAGACCCCCTTATTCATGGAAATAGTATGCTCCCTCCTCTCCTCCTCTCCTCCCAACTAGATTCTCCAAGGATGCATGGCCATGATCTTCCTCCCCTTCCCAACCCTTCTCCCAGAAGATGTCATTCAGGCAAGGCTGCCACTGCAATCATGTCAGCTACCGTCAAGTGAAGCTGGCCAGGTCAGTGACTGGATCAAGGTGTGATTTTTTATCCCCCCTACACCTTGGTTTCTTATTCTCCTTTTTTGTTTTCCGAGGATAGGGAGGGTGTGGCCATGTTGGACGAGTATGCCCCCCCCCTACTGGGCTGCCGGGATCAAGGCAACAGGGTGTCAGCCTCACCCTCCCTGGCTCACTCTTGGTGCACATAAAGCTGTAAGTCAGCTCCTCCACCTCCCCTCCTGCACCTCTGCCCCTATCAACAACCACCCTCTTCCCCCAACACCTCCCATTTTTGCTGTTTGTAGGCTCTAGAAAACACTATTGGAGGTTAGTAAGATTTTATCAAACAGTATTAAGACTCTAATCCTGCAGTTTTAGACATCGGGGTAAACACTTAGATGAAACATTTTTTAAGATAAAAAATATTTTAAAGTAAAATCCTAGGTACCCTATAAACAGATCAAACAAGCTGGTAAAATTCCTTTTGAGCTTTTTTCTTTTAACATAGATAGTTCTGTTAAAATCAACATTGTGTGAAACTGTGTCCCAAACTTCACATTTGTCTGCAAACCCTTTATACATGAATCAAACATCACATATGCCCTTGTCGTCACTTTCCATTAACAAGCTCTTAAAATCTCTCAATAGAGGAGACAGAATATTCCAAAGATGTTGTGACCTAACGCCCATGGCGACTTACATATCATTAAATTCATGTATGGAGTGTATACAGGCAAATACAAATAATGGATTTTTACACCATTTCACCGTTAACAAGGGTGCATATGCAAAAAAACTCAAATTTTCCAATGGGAGTTAGTTTAGAATTACAATACCACTGTATTCTCAACAAATCATCATTGAGACATGTTCCTCATTTATCCCATCTCTGCCATGACTCTGACAGAGTAATTGGCCAACTCCAGTTCACAGAACATAGCAACTGTGAAGACATTATTTGCAGCATACAAATTTCCCCAGAAAAAATAGTTAAAGAAATGCAAAACATGCATAACCATTTTTAACAACTCACAAGGAGAAAAGGAATAGCAAAGGAAATATCACAAACTATACAAATGAAAATAAAGAAACTGCCACAACCTCTTACATGAAATCAACTTTCTGTTTTACAAAAGGTTCATACAACAGCCATCATTTTCTTGGGGGAAAAACCTAGAATCTTTATTAAGCTCGAGTAGATATTTTGCGAGACACATTCTGCATAAAGTTGGCAATCCATAGTTTTCAAGCAATAATATTATGAAAGAGGGACTGGGTGGATTTTATTTTATTTTATTTTTACCTTTGTACCATTTCGAATAGCTCCAGTGTCCAATTTGCCACTGGCTGACACATGTCCCACAGAATGTGACTTAATAACATCACATATAGGCAAACGCAGAGGCTTAGAGATATCTCGTAAAGGAGGTTGAAGAGAATCTATTGCATCCAGCAGACAAAGACCATTGTACCTGCAAATGTAGGATTATTCATAGGGTAATATACCAAAGAATGAGATTTTCTTTGGAAGGTGACGAAAACACCATAATTCATCCACAGAGAAAGCACATAAGAAAGACCTCCAAGACACCATAAAAACACAAACACATAACGAAGCCAACTAAGAGTACAATCTTCTGAACAAATTAGATTCCCTCAATCTGTTGCCTGATCTGCAGAAACGGCATTCATGTCAAAGGGGAGGGGGTGGAAGGAACAGCTTGTAATAGCTTCAGACAGTTGTCTGAATTCATTCCTGAATATCTTGTTGTTCCTTTCCCTCCAAAAAGCCATAGCAAGATAATTTTTCATGTGTCCATGTCCAATGGAGTGGATTTAATTATTCTCCATCATGTCATCAGAGCTGACATCCCTATCTCTGCACTCTAAAACAAGGAATATTGTCTCGGATATCAATTTTATCTTAGAAGGGTTGAAGGTAAGAGATTTCGGAGAGATCTTGAAATAATCTTGGGAGATAAGGAATGGTGGTAGGTTCCCTGATACTCCCCTCTAGCTCGCAAGTGGTCAATGGCAGGTTGACCATAGGTAAGGGTCCCCCTCCTTCCTATTCTTCTTCCTCTTTTCTATTTCATCATATTTTCTGTCTTCTACTACTCTGTGTTTGTGCAAAATCAATAGTAGCATGTCAAGAATGATATGTACTACAACATCGACCCATACCACCTTGCAGTTTTCACAGTACTATGATGGGTGTGGGTAGGAGGAAGGAAGCTAGTAAATCTAATCACATGATGATAGTCATGCAACATTACTTGAACTTTATGTGTCTTTAGGATATATGCTTCGGCATTTTGGATCTAACCAAACCATGAAGAGAGATTCTCAAGAGATTCTTGGGAGATTGCAAACTATGCTCCAAATGCCATGAACAAGCCTGAATAAAATCTTCCAGACACTTTCAATAATTCCATGATTAAGAAAAATGTGGTCCACACATTCCCAAACCATCCACAAAAACACACTTGCTGTCTATCTGTATGTTTAAATCCCTTAGCCTGTCACATGTTTTTTTAAAGTGGATGGTACCACATGTATATATTAAAAGAAGAGAAAGTACAAGTATAGGTGGGCCCAAACCAAAAAGAAGCCAACCCCAAAATAACTTTACATTTAAAACACTCCAAGATAGTGAAAGAAGGCTAATCTCCCAAAGAGCCAAAAAGAGGGGAGACAAATGAATTTACATTGGTAAGAGTGGCCGCCCACTCCTTCACCCTACCACAAACAAAATGTAACAACATCTCCTCCATGCGAGACTCCCTCCTGAAGATACAGTCGTTGTGTTCTCCCCACACCACCCATAAGGTGGCATAAAGAATGAGCCACCACACTAACCCCGACTTGAGGGGACAAGGCCTATGCCACTCTCGAAACAAAAAGGAGACACCATCCCGTAGAATGATGAACGGTTCTCCGAGAGGTCCCCTCCAAACCTCCTGAGAATAGGAGTAGCCTACAAAAAGATGGTCCATCGATTCCTCCTGATAACATCAATCCATAGCCCCTCATCCCCATTCCCTAACCGCCATTTAACAAGGAGAATTAGATTGAAATTTTTGACATTTTTCAGCCCCAAACCACCTTGTTTCTTTTGGGTGGTAATCATATCCCAAGAAATGTCATGCCATCCTCTGTATCTATTACCAGAACCATGCCAAAAAAATTTGCTCTGGATAGTATGAATCTTCCTAACCACAGAACTTGAAATATGGAACATAGAGAGAAAATATGTCAGGAGACTATCCAAAACCGAACTACACAAAGTGAGACAACCTCCATAAGACAACAGTCGATCCTTCCATCCTGCAACCCTAACCTCGTACCGCTGAATAATGGGGATCTAATCAACACAACGAAGGGTCCCCAGGGTGAGGAGGCAAAGCTATGTGATAGGGAACTCCCCAATGGCACAACCCAACATAGTAGCAGCCCTCTATAAAAATGTGCCCTCCATGTTCACCCCAACCAACAGACTCATGGAAATTAACCTTCAAACCAGTGACCTCCTCTGGCAACTCCAACAAAAGCCTTGCGACAGTATGGGGTCGGTGCTCATCCTCTAGAAATAGAATAGTATCATCAACATTTTGAAGATGAGACAACAAGAGATCATCTTTGTTTACCAGGAAGGCCCTAATCAACCCTAAAGCCTCAACCTTCTGCCACACCTTGCTAACCACACTCGCCACCAACACAAAAGAGAAAGAGGGGAAAGAGGATCCCCTTGGCGGAGGCCCTGGCCACTCCGAAACCACGACGTCATCTTCCCATTTATGAGAATAGAGGAGGCTGAAGTGATACAAGCTTTAACCCACTCAATCCAGGCAGCTCCAAACCCCATCATCTACAATACATCAAAGAGACACTGCCAACTGAGCCTGTCATAAGCCTTCTCAAAATCCAGCTTCAGAACCACACCATTCCTCCTCTACTACATGAAAGCATAAATACACTTATGCGCCATCAAAAAGTTGTCCAAAATGTGTCCCCATCTAATGAAAGCTCCCCAAACATGACTGACCAAAAAGTCTATCACAGATATCAATCTCCCTACCAAGACCTTGGTGATGATCTTGTAAGTCCCATTAAGCAAGCTAATAGACAGAAGATCCCTGAAGTCTTGAGCACCTATCTTCTTAGGAATGAGCACCGAAAAGGTCTTGTTGATACCACCCAGGTGAACTCCACCTTCTTGAAATTCTTTCAATGCAGTCATGAGATCCGCCTTAATGATACCCCAACACTTATGATAAAACAATAAAAGGAAGCCATCCAGATCAGGAGCCTATCACCAACGAGGGAGAAAGCAACCTTGTGGACCTCCTCCGAGAAAGGGAGTGAAATAGCCTCCCTCTCCTCAGAAGAGAGGCTAGGAAGCATGTTAGCAGAAATCCTCCCCCTACAAGAAGAATCCTCCGAGAACAAGGAAGAATAGAAGACTCTCGTCTAGTCTCTAATCTCCACCTGAGAGAAGCAACAATCCCCCAACTTGATGGTAGAGTGGAGTTAACCCTTCTCCTCCCAGAAGTAAATCTGTTAGAAGTAGGGGGTGTTCCTGTCAACCTCTTTAATCCATCTACCCCTAGATCTGTCTCCAATAAATCTCCTCCCTAGCCAAAAGTTCATCAAATTGGCATCTCAAAGAATCCCTCACTAATCTATCTTCATCCTCTATAAGGCTAGCTTTCTCCAAACTGTCCAACGTCGCGAGGTGCTACAAAATCTTGTCCTTAGCCACCTTTCCAAGAAGGGATTTACCTACCCCTTAGGAAAAGAGAATGGATGCAGTATGCTTCAACTTCCTCACAAGAGTACCCATGACTGAATAGCTGGCAATCGGGCCATTCCAAGCCCCTACAACTATCTCTAAGTCGTCAAGCTCCCTGGGCTAGACCTGCTCAAACATGAAACAAGGATATCTGTCTAACTACCTAAAAGTCTTCAAGAGAATGGGTTCATGATCAGAAGTTGATCTAGCCCAACCCAACACCTACGCCTGAGGGAAATGGTTCTCCCAATCAATGGAGACCAAGAACCTATCCAGTCTTGAACAAGCAACATCAATCCTCATGTTGGACCAAGTGTACATCACATTAGACATATCTAAGTCCACCAAGACAGCCTCTTGGATAAAATAAGAGAAGTCATCCACATCACGCACCAGAGCCCTATCCCCTGATCTCTCACAAGCAGCTGCAACCGCATTAAAATCCCCTCCTATGCACCACGGAAGGCCAGAAGAGCTATGAAACTACATCAACTCCTCCACCAACAGACGCTTCTCTTCCCCGCTGAGAGGGTCATACACCTTAGTGAAGTCCCAAAGGAAGCCATCGCAGATACTATTGAAGTGTAAGGAACGGCCTACATGGAAATGACCCTCTCCTGAGACACCTCTTCCACCTCAAATGGGTTTCAGAGAATCAAAATCTCCCCAGACCTACCAACTGCAGAGAAGGCCACTTCTTGAAAAAGCCAAGCTCCTCCAATGTCCCTAATGAGATCACTACCATCACCTTCCACCTTCGTTTCTTGTACACAATATCAATCTTGCATCTCCTGATGAGCTCCCTCACGGCCTTCCTCTTCTCCGACCCTCCTAATCCTCTCACATTCTACGAGATGATCCTAATAGATGACTAGAAACTGGATCCTCTTCCGCCCCCTCTCCCTTCTCAATTCCCCTCCCCACTCTGAGCGAAATCTCACCTCCCTTCTGATACTTGCAAGCCATCTTTTGTTAATCTTAGATAACGCTCCCCTCAAGTCTTTTTTCTGCTGCTTCAAAACAACTCCCCACCTGTTCCATCACCCCCTTCGCTCGTTGCATCACCAGAAACTCTACCTCATTTAGCATCTCCCAGATCTTGTCATTCCCAACACTATTTCTGCCCCTGGCCTTGACAACCTCCTGCATATCCCTCTCTCCCCCAACCAGCAATAAAGCAACCATTGAGAGGATCCTCCAAGAGCACCAGTGCCGACGAAGTCTCCATGCCTAACAGCTACACCTGCTGTCTGAGGCCAGAGGAGAAAGATCCCCTGGACTTTCTAGGGCCTCCACTGCAGTCCCTCCTTCCACAACCTCCGAGATGAATACTAACGGAGACAGGTTGAGGGGTGCAAGCAAGGAGCCGGACAGCATAAGAATAAGCCAAGTTTGCTTGGGACTGAACACCGGAGAGGGTTCCTGTGGAGAATAGGGGCAAAATCCCCTACCCTCAGGACCCAGAGGGATCTCTCCTGCAGCTCCAGGGAGTGCGGGGACCAATCCCAGCCCTGGCACCGACAAACAAGCATCTAACCTCATAACCCCGCAAGAGGAGTGCACTCCTGGGTGGAGACGAACGGAGACGGCGGCCATCCGCTCCTGGCTGACCCCTTGGATGGTCAGCTGAGGAGGCGAGGCAGTGAAGTCAGCTTTCCAGATTGTAGCAGGGCATAGAAGAACGAGAGAGGGTGAGCCTTTGGGGGGGGGGGGGGGGGGGGGGGGGGGGGAACGACACTGTGTGGGCCCCTCCAACCCAATATGTCGCTAAGGCGAGGTGGGTAAGTCATGGGTCGACCGGCCTCCCTCGCCCAAAAGCCCACTGCCTGCAACCAAACCAGAGACGCCTTGAACCAGCGAGAAGGGTCGGGCGGGGGCCATCGGATCGCCTTTTAAATTCAAGAAACCCACTCGGCCCACCAATCGGTCATGTTCTTCCTCTGAAAATGACCCTTGAAACCCTAAACCCGGTGGCACTTGGTCTTTGAGGACCTCTGCCAGCCACATACGAATAGAAAACCCCCCTCCTCCAACCAAGGAATTCCAGATCAGATCGAGGTCCGGGATCGACCCCCCCCCCCCCCAATCCCAATCCGGAATTGGATCGAATTGGCTGGGATCACCCGGGATCGGGTTGGAGTGAACTGACTAGGATTTTGTATAATCACCTAATTATTGGCCATTTCAATATAAAATCATGGAGGAGATCCGAATCTGCCTGTTTGGAGCTGAATCGGATCAGTATGGCCGATTCCGATCCGGATCAGGAGATTCTGCAATCCATGCCTCCAACGTCAACAGTGATCACCACGACAGCAAGGCTACCGACGGGGCCATGTGGAGGATTGAAACGACCATCATTCCAGATCCCAAATTTGTAAACCCCAACCATCCTTGCTCAAGCTTCCCAAATCCCTTAACAAAGAACTGTATACCTTCTTCGTTGCACAGAGCTAATGGGACTCCCTCCAGCACCACCTTAAGTCTCCTCCGGCTCAGACAAGGGAAGGTCTCACAATGGTCTCCCACTGCTGCAATCTTAGGACCGCCTCCCCTACTCTTTATCACCCCCAGCTCCCTGGCTATGGCAGCGGCCTCCTCTGATTGAGCCACCGCCAGAAAGCTCCTAATCCAACCTCCTCTCGCCACTTCCTTCCACCAGCCGCTCTGCAGAGCTACCACCTGAGTAGAGCCTTCCAGCACAGTCGCGGCGAGGCTACACGGCAACCCCCTCATCCTGGACTCCAGCAGGACCGCCGAAAAGGCACCCGCAACCTCCCAGTGCCTGGACCCCTTCAGCCTCTCATAAAGACCACTCCCTTTTACCACAGAGGCAAAAGAGTTCCTCTGGTTAGCCAGAGGCAGAGAGGCCATCGGGCGGCTCCCGATGTGTCCCCTTAGGCAGCACCAGAAGCTGGTCAGCAGGAAGGTGCCAGCAGGTTGCCGGGCAACTACCACCCACGGGCCATCGGACCGACGGAGAACCAAAAACCCAGACTCTCTCTAGAAATTTCTCAATATGGATCTTAGCCTGCCACATCTTGGAAAGGCTCCTCAATGATAATGATGCGGGACAGAGAGAGAAAAGAGGTTGAGGAAGAGAGCGAAAAGAGAAGGTCGCCGGAATCACACTGGAAAGAGAGATAGGAGGTGGGAGTGTAGGCTTCACACCCTCCCTTTCACAGGGACCACCTTGGGACTTCTCACTCGGGGGGCTTCACACCCAAATACAAACTCCATTTTCGGAGGCACTCACAAAAACTCAAATTTTTCTTCTTCTCTATTTCCTCATCCTTGGTTACAAGACTCTATATATAGACTTTAAAATAAAGAGACTCTTCATACGAAAAGACACTTAATAAAGACCTTACTTAAGAGTTAAGACTTAGGAAACTCAAAGGACTTAAACTTACTTATTTTAATGACCCTAGGAATTTGTAAAGCCAAACAAGATTACAACCATTGGGTCTTTTAATAGGCCAAATAAAACATAATAAAGACTTTGATTAAGCCATCCTTCATTTCCCATCAGATAAGCTAGTTTGTTTTCCCTCCCATGGCATTTTCACCACTCAGTGCGTTCTGTCTCTTGTACACACGTGCTTTGCCAATCCCCAAATGACCATTTCATGCCTTACCAGTTTAGCTGCTCAATAGGCAATGTGCAAGTGTATGTTGGCAGCATTTCATTTTCTCTGATTGGAAAGGAACAGGTAGAGTTCATGGCTGGTTCCAATGAATAATTTATTGGAATCACCAACATGTAACAGAGTGACCAAATTTTAAAATCTCCATAAGTCTAGTTATCCAAGTCATTTTCTATCGTTATTAACATATGCCAGACAATCAGTCAGACCAAATGAAGGATCCAAGGTCTGGCAAAGTTTTCTGATCGACTGTTGGCTGATTATCAACATTCTATAAGGTGATAAACATGTATTGACTACAACTTTGGACAGGAGAGGGTCTACTGGAATTTGGAACTCCCATGAGACAAAGTTAGCAGATGAAAGATACCTTCTTGGTTAGGTTATTTAAGCTCATGCACCAAAGAGTAAAATAAAAAAAATTCCCTATACTTTAGAAAAGAGCCTAAACAAAGTGGACAAAGTTTGTTCGCGTGCCTGTGCCCTTCTATAAGGCATTTCCATCCTTTTAATTTTATAGTAACCAAAATAAGAAGTTCTCTGATAATTTATAAGCTTCATAAGGTACATCAGTTAATCATCTTTTAAATGAACTTCACCATTTTTTACACACTGTGCCATGCTTTTCCAGTTTTGCTATCAAAGAGGAGGGAAAGGAGACATGGTAATGTTGTCATAATGTTGACAATGAATCTACTACAACTCAATTGCTCCTTTTCTAAACATTTTTCTTCTCCTTGGCTCCTTCCATTTCTTCTTCTCTTTCATTCTCCAAATCTTCTTCATTTTTCCTCCTTTCATCCTTCTCTGGACCAGACAAATGGTAATCAACACAATCCCTCATCTAAGATTGATAGAAAATTTTGAGGTTTTGCCACAAGTTAGTCGAAAGTGGAACCAAATGACATGGTCAGGTCTTCCTCATGGTCATATCTAATAACTATGCTTTTATTTTCTGATGTTAAACCAATGGATTATTTACAGACAAAATTGCACCATTCACAAAGCTGAGCTGCTTATGAAATTTGCAAAGTATAGAACACATTGAGTTCCTTGAAGGAAAATGCAAGTAACAAGCATATACAAGGAGTGGCTCGGTGGTAAAGGCCCTCCAATGTGCACCTTTAGATCTTAGGTTCAATTCCTACCCCACCCTCCAATACTTACCTACCAAAAAAAGGCAAGTCAAAAGCCACAACCATACTTTGTGTGGCTGGTTTTTGTGCAAGAAATGCCTGCAACTGGAAGAACAGACTGAGGATTGGGAACTTATCAGAACAAAACAATTGCCATTTCTTTTAAGTTATTAAAATTGACAAAAATGTATGCTGATGTTAGGGCACTAGGGGTTGGAGTTGGGTTGGAGAAGAAATAGAAACCAGCCAACCAGGAGTCATCATGTCTAGAGATCTACCAAAGGTGAAAATCTTATATTGGCTATGTAAATAAACAAGTATCAGATCTCCAAGCATATACATTCCCGAGTATTTAACATAGCAAGGTACAAGTATACATGTTCCATCAAGTGATGGCGCAAGTTCCACCAACATTCCAAGCCTCCAAGCTAAAACCAAGAAAAGGCTAGGAGAAAAAGAATCCTGGAAGTTTGTTGCAGCATAGCCTTCTCAGCATGGCCCTCACTGGCAGCTCTTGGTTATCTTTCTTTCATTTTAATCAACAAGAACGAGATGAATGTTTTCCTATTTCTCACCAGTCACCAACGTATAGAAAATCATGCAGAACAGACAATAATCAACTGATTAAGTATGGCTTACAAGCTTTTGAATATTGCTTCCAATTTCACAGACATGGCTCTCTACTTGGCTATTTCTCGCCCCAACATTGATCATGCAGTCCATGTTTTGAGTCAGTTTGTCAGTGCTCCCACATCTGTTCATTATGCAGCTCTTCCCCCCAGGGTGAGTTTGAGATCGGAAGCAGACACCTGAGTTATCAATCAAGTAACTACAGTGTGATGCAGCCAGACACCCAACTAAGTTCTAGATTGGTGGGATCAGCCAATCCATGCCTGAATTAGAGAGAATTGCCCAGTCTAGATTAGCATTCATTTCCCATTCTAGGTGCACACAGTTTCTTCTTCCTCTTCAATGTTTTGTTGCCTACCAATTAGGATTAGCATTCATTTCTCTCAACGTAAATTAGCTGGAACTTCCCTCATAAACTGTTTTTATTAATAGAGTAAAAATACTCTTGAGCACTATTCTTTCTAATGTACTGTTCTTTTTCTTTTAGGTCCCCACCTACATTCAATTCTGGGATAACTCCATTACTCCCAGTCCCACCCACTCTGTTCCAATTAATGTCATGCTCAGTCAGTAACTTTCGATGTACTGTTGCATAAAGGAAGCTGTCAGAGTTTGGGTCTTTTTTGCAGTCTGTTCAATTCCTGAAAGATTGAGTGTTGCAGAGAACCACCATCTGACAACAGGTTTCCTCCAAACCCTTTATCATCATATGGATGTATAAACTATCATTAGTGCACATAGACATGATTGAGGCATGTGCATCTGACCATTTCTCTTGCTGCTAGCTGGGGTTCCAAGAGAAAAGCTCCCATTTTCATTCAGGTATCAGAATTGGCCAAGTACTTACAAGTCCCAAGTTGGGAGGGTTTGAATTTGAGCTCAGTCAATATTTTTCCACAATGGGAATAATCCATACAGCCGCAACCTTTGTGCACACTGTGAGCGGCAATTCCAGGTGCGGGCTGGTTACCAGGGATGACATCCTGTGGAGCGCATGGTGTCACGTGGGGGGTAATAGGCATTCTCAACCATTCTCAAATGCATGAACTCCCCCATGTGGAGAGGTCAAGGCAAGGGATAACAGCTGTGCCATGGCCAGTTGTTCAAGAAAAACTAAGATGACAGTACAGAAGCAACATTAAAACTCAACATAGATTGAAGATAAGCCAGTAACTCAGTGTTTGCCACCTAGAATCATTTCCAAGTTCCTGAAATTTAAGAACATAGCTAACATCTTTATCCAGACACTCCACTGATGTTCAAAACACCATGTACTAAAATATATGCATCCATAGATTATCATACATCCAATCTCAGTAACTTTGACAAAAAGAAAAATAACATAAGTCTAGACAGTATGGTGTTTCATAGTTCAACAAAGCTACAATTAAAATATAATCATGATGAAAAGGAAATACACAAAAGGATTCATATTACAATACTAATTATCTTACAATCCACAAATCAATGTTTCTACAGCTTTCTTCTGGGAGGAGAGTTTCAGCTGGACAAATGTAGTATGCCCTGATTTGTAGCTCAGGTCATGCTCTTGTGGCATTGCTCACAATCTACTGGGATACGATCCTCCCTCTCTTGTCTCCCAGAAGAGGAAAATGTTTACAACAATTCTTAATGCCCCAAGCTGAAATAGCCATTCCTACTGACAATATAAACATGCTAAGGATACAAGCAAGACTCACCAACAAGACAGACGAGCATCAGTAGTTGCTTTACCAGATTTTGATTTTCAATCACGCTAAGAGGGATCCAAAGGATAGATGATTCCTTGAATCCACAGGTACGGAGGAACAAACCAAGTTGCACTTTTATGGAATCAAATCGTTCTTTTGAGTAGCCCACGGTGTCCATTTTGTTAACAGCAACAATCAATTGATCCACACCAAAACTTCTAATAAGTTGTGCATGTTCCCGTGTCTGCCCTCCACCTTCCATGCCTGCTTCAAAGGAACCAACTGATGAATCTATAACAAGAATAGCTGCATCTGCTTGTGTAGCACCCGAGATCATATTTGGAACAAAGTCCTTATGGCCAGGAGAATCAAGCAACACAATATGATAGTTCTTAGTGTCAAAATAAGCAACTGCCACTGTCATAGTGATACCCCTCTCCCTCTCTTCAGCACTTTCATCCATTGCCCATGCATAAGCAAATGACCCTTTTCCCTATATTTAAAATAACACCACACTGTCAATGTTAGCCAAGTATAGGGACTTTAAAAGGTGTGACATTTTAGGAAGAAAGTCTCATATAAGATACCTTCTCTTTAGATTCTTTCTCATATTTGTGCATTTCTTTCTGAGATATACGTCCCAATTGATGTAGCAATCTCCCTGATAGTGTTGATTTTCCTGAATCCACATGGCCAACCTGTAGATTGCAGAACATAAATTCTAAAGCTTGGAAAGGGAAATAACATATGCAGCAAAGCAGGGGTAAACGGGCAGATAAGCTAACAATTGCAAGATTTAATTGAACCAAGGTCTCCTGCTCCTGATCAGGCAACATCCATTTCTCTGGCTTGTATTGAGCATGTCCACCTGTATCTCTGGTTACAATAATCTTCCGGCGACTAGAATTCTTATCTAAATTCAAGTTACTTAAATTGCTCACTGTACTCTTTGATTGGACATCCCTGTTTCCCGCACTGCTGCTTTCATTGACATTTTGTTGATCATTAAATGCTGTCCTGGATGAACACTCCAATGTTTTGGCAGTAGACAAGTCTTCAGCTACATTTTTGTTCCTGGTGATGGCCGAGGTTGCCTTTGTTGGCATTGAAAGGACTGAGCTGGCTGTTAGGCACATGAATAAGGAAAATATTAGGGCCTTAAATAGTTCAAATAGAAACATAACTTCAATAAGCAATTTAGCCATTTAGCTAACAAGGACTTGAGTAAACAGTGCATTGATGAAATAAAACAAGGTTTTCTGAAAGCACATCAAATCAGTTAGTCAGATTAAAAGCTGGAAAGTTTTGCCTTTCTAGAGCTGCCAACAAATACCTGTTAACCATTATGCCAACCTATTTCTGTTTTCCTTATCAGCTGCAGAAACCAATAATAAACATCTGCCAAGTTATCAAAATCGAAAATAAGTTTCTGATAGTTATGGGAGATGGAAACAGAAACAGCCGTTTTCACATCTGCTTTTCCATTTCTGTTTCCAATAACATACATAATATATTTATGTTTATTTATGAAATATATAAATCCAATGGTGTGTTGGTGCCTAGGCGAGCAGCACAGAAAGGAGCTCATATTGGTCGCCTAGAGACTAGAGTCTGTCTTGCCGACCATGACAAGAAAAACCTTCCCTTTGTTTTAGCAAGTGATTTTGTTGTAAAAAGGTATAAAACATATTTGTAAAGGGCTTATTTGTAAAAAGAGGAAGTTATTATAGAAAGAAAGTCAAAGAGACCATCGGACTTCCCTTCATTTGGCCTCTTTCTTCTTCCCATATGCAGCCGGTCTCTTCTCTTCCTTTCTCCCAACCACAGTCAATCGGACTCTTTCTCTTCTCTTCCTCTTCTCCCAACTGCACATATCTTCTTCGTCCTCCATCTCTTCCTCTCTCAAATTCTTCCCAAGCCAACTCGAAAGTTCTTTAAGGTATTCATCTCTCTCATGCATATTTAAATTAATATTTTCTCTCTCCCAGTCTCTCTCTCTCATCACATCTTCTTCCTCCGTATCTTTCTCTCTCAAATTCTTCATAAGCCAACACGAAAGTTTCTTCTATTCATTTCTCTCATGCATATTTAAATTAATAACTTGTCACTGGCCTTGCATGCTTACTCACTACCGTAGAAAATATCTATCAGTCTTTTTTTCTGACACATGCAAAAATCTAATCTATATTATTTAGTTTTTTTTGTTTCGCATCCTCCTGTTATTTTTTATTTTCCAGCGAGGACCATCAACTTATGAAAGTGACACCCTTAATTTTTTTGAGAGCCTACCATATGAAAGGTTTTTTCAGTTTTTTTATTTTTTCATGTATATAATACTATACAAGTATACATATTTTTAGATCATTATTTTTATTTTTCTATCTCCCTCCCTCCTTTTTCTTGTATTTTTCTTTCTTGCTGAACTGTCGCACACTTTTGTTTTTAATCAGGTTTTATTGTTTTGTTCCATGCGATCATTGCAATGATTATTAAGGATACCTTCAGAGGGAAATTGCCAATGTGGGAACTGATTTCCTGACATAAGGCTAGAGTCTGTTTTAAGCAAATAGCGCATTTAGACATAGGAAGAGAGGGCCAGTTAGCGGGTTCCAAGCCCACATCTAATTTATAGCCAATGGTGTAATGAGAAGCAGACCAAGTTCTTAAAGGTGGACATGGCAACATTAGAAGATATCTGTGTCTGATTCATGAACAGAAGGAAAAAAAAAAAACTGCCATGGTGTTTTATCTGCACCTTAATTCTGAAGTCAGATGTTTTTGCAGCCTATGGAGGAACAAATGGTTCCTGACCTCTGAGCTGATGTTATAGTGGATGAGGAGAGCTTCTCCAGGAATTTAACAGATCAGATCCTACTGTGACAGGTGGTATTGGTGCTCTTAGGAAGATGGGGCCCCTGGAACCATAAGAGAGGAAAGAATTCCAACAACAATAGAGTCATGAAAGTCAATTGTGTCAAGCTTGGGAAAAGCTCTATTTCACCAAAAATAGGACTTCGGGACATCAGATACATACTTGGAGATGTTCAAAAGTTAGTTTAGATTTATTTGGTGTCTGAATTAAATACAAGTCAAAATAATCCTGTTTGGCAGGGTTTGGAGAGTGATTGGATTTTGGTTTTCAGGATGGATGCGGGGATGGATGATGAGATTGAGAATCTATTAAGACTGATATTTCAGAAGGTGCTGCAACAGTTAAAATGTAAGATCTCACTTTCTTCATTTGCCTTCTGAGGGACCTTTTATTTCAGAACGCATCCTACTTCCAAGTGATTTCTTTATTTTCTGCAATAAGACTAGTTAAAGGAATGAATTGTATCCATGGTTCAAAAACTCGGCCGGATCGGGATCGGATCGGCCGAGTCGGCTCGGTTTTGGGCCTCCCGATCCGAGCCGGGGTAACCTAGCCGGTCCTTGCACGCGGATCGGACAGGCTCGGCTGGGCTCGGTCGGCTCGCCGAGCCCGGCCCGATCCGCCTCGGATCGGCCCGAGCCGGACCGATCCGGTTCAACCTTGTCATGGGCTGAGTCCAGGCCAAACCCAGGCTGAGTTCAGACTGAGTCCACTGCGATTTCAGACCTTATTTACCTGAATATCATTTAAGTAAATGTTATTATTTGTAGTTTCATTTACTTAAGATATTACATGTAAATAAGGAAGTACCCCCCATTTGAATCTAATAAAAATATCAAAAAAATCATATCTCTTATCAATAAAAAGTCAACTCTCCCACCGAAGAAGAAAATCGTAATTTTGTTGATTTTAGCGAAATACTAACTTTCTAATCTCTCATAATTTAGTCTATCTAAAAATTTGATAATTCAAATAAACCATATGTAACACTAAAAATCTAAAGTCCGGTAAAAAAAGTCAAACGTGCATATGACTTCTCCAAGGGAGCCACTCTCCTACTGACAGCACTTAGTCTGCTTGAGACCTCTCAGGATTTGGTCAAACCTAAGTTATCATCATCTAAACTCATGAGATTTTTCACTTTTTAATTAAAAAGAAATTAGAAAGTGACAATTCTCATGACTTTGAGTGATGATAGTTTATGTTTGACCAAATCCTGAGAGGTCTCAAGCAGACTAAGTGCTGTCAGTAGAGAGTGGCTCCCTTGGAGAAGTCATATGCACGTTTGACTTTTTTTACCGGACTTTGGATTTTTAGTGTTCCATATGGTTTATTTGAATTATCAAATTTTTAGATAGGCTCAATTATGAGAGATTAAAAAGTTAGCATTTCGCTAAAATCAACGAAATCACGATTTTCTTCTTCGGTGGGAGAGTTGACTTTTTATTGGTAAGAGATATGATTTTTTTGATATTTTTATTGGATTCAAATGGGGGGTACTTCCTTATTTACATGTAATATCTTAAGTATTACTTAAATGATATTCAGGTAAATAAGGTCTGAAATCGCAGTGGACTCGGCCTGAACTCAGCCTGTATAAGATATACACCTGTATAATGGGCCGATCCAGCTACCCCTGGCTCAGCCGGGCTCGGCCCGGCTCGGCCGAGCGGGGGTCGGGATCGCCGGGTCGGATCGGTTTTGGGCCGACCGATCCGATCCCGATCCCCGGGTTTTTGAACCTTGATTGTATCCTACCAACTCAGTAAAATGTACAGGCTGCCTCAACCGCAAACCAAAATATAGGCCAAAGCACTCTTGCTCACCTATTTGGAGTTGGGGTCAAAGTTCACAACTGTTAAAGAGGGAATTACCTTTAAATATCCAAAGGTGAGCTAGAAGAATACCTCTATACATTTAAAATAAAGGTGCCACCTTTAGACATTTAAAGCAGAGGTGACTCTTTCAAGCTAAAGGAAAGGATTGGCTAATGACTTCACTACTTGTCCAAAGGCAGAAGCGCTACCAATTAGCAAACACCTCATTCAATTGCAAGCCAAAGGCCCTAAGATGTCCACCTACGCCTCATCTGCCATCTACAGCCTGGTATTTCAGCTTCTCTCCTAGCAACTTTGATGAATGGTGATGCACTATAATTCAATATTCCATCAGTAAGATGATGAAGAACACTGATGTGACACATGTATGAACATGTTGAAACTCCTTACAGTCAAAGAAGATCAAAATAAAATATTTGACGACTATATTCAACTCAAATCATTTCAGTGGCCTCTTAGGCCCTTCCTAGAAACTTAGATGAATGGTGATGCATTATATTTCAATATTCCATCAGTAAGTATGAATCATGATGATGAACACTGATGTGAAACATGTATGAAGTATGAACATGTTGAAACTCCTTATAGTCAAAGAAGATCAAAACAAACTATTTGACAGTAAGAAAAAACCTCAAACACCATGAGAAATGGTGATGCTACTAGTGTCATGCATGTAAAGATACCTTTTTGGGTGACTCTGGCTGCATTCTTCCCTGAATAAACAATATCATCTGGAGATGGACTGTCAAACTTGAAAGAAGCTGCAATTGTATTAATTTTTTTTTATCACACATATGTCAAAAGACTCAAAACTAAAAAAAAAAAATACAGAACCCATGAAAAACTCAACAGAACTTGTTAAAATTTTCCGTCATGATCTTTCCTGTGTTAATAATAAAGATTTCACTTGCAATCATGATAAACTACTACATATGATATCGATCGCACATTTACCAAATGTAAGCATCAGTCAACAAACGCATGCATCCTTATTTGAGGACAAAATTGGTAACATTTCCAAGTTATTCACAGAGATAAATTTTCATACTAAGAGATCATCAATGGAAAGGGTAAAGATCTTTTAGTTTTATAACCCCCTATTTTAGTTTTATCAAGAAGGCCTTGTATTCATCAAAATTATTTATAAGTTACTGTAAAGTACACATGCTAAACTGTGAGCCCCACCACAACATTCCATCATCTAATTCACACACTAACCGAATTGTGATATGTCCTCCTTTTCCGTCTGTTGCCACCCCCCCCCCCCCCAAAAAAAAAAAAAACCACCACCAACTTTGGCCTGCAATGGGCAAGGTGAAGGAACAAATTAGAGGACATGGAAGGGAGGGAGGTGCAGCCACCTTCCTGGCATTAGGAGAAAGAAAGGGCAAGCTGAATGCCCCAGTTCTTAGTACCAAAAAATAGAAAGGAGGCTGCAGATTCCTTCCCCAACGCAAGAGACTGCAATTCCCTTTCTCCACACCAGACAAAGGGAAGCCCTGCAGCCCCATCTACCCCCACCCCCCCTCCCACCCCCACAAACAGAAGAGTGGATTTTCTACTTTCCTATTGTTAATTAACAGTAAACTATTCTCCTTTTTTGAACCTAGAATCAAATGACGCATGGCCCAATGGTTAAAATACACTCACAGTAAATAGTGGTTCCCAGTTCCCACATACATTGCATGATTTTCAGGCCTAAAATACAGAGGAGAGCTGGTGGGGGACAAGGGGAAGAAGGCACAGAGTTTCAGTACTTCTTTTCAAGAAAAAAAAAACTATGCGGGCCATTGGGGAGTTCACCAAATGACTAGTCTATGCTGAAGACTGCTGGGAGTTGGGTGTGAAATGTGAATAACATCCAATGTGCAGAATTTACCTGTCATGGCAATCATTGTTCACACATGATCATATCAAATTGGCTGGTAAAAGACATATCATACAGTATCACAGGTCTTACAGTACATACCAATTACCAAATTGGGCTGTACTAGACCATATTGATTTCATGAAGAAAACATGCAACTGGGCCATATCCACAATATTGGACCAAATGAAACCATATCATTTTGCGAACCATATCAAGTTGGACTAATGCAATGATTGCATATCAACGATATGACCATCCTTGATGGCAATTGCCTAGGCAAGCAGGTGCTTTCATGGGCCAAGAATTGGTCTGCCTTTTATGAGACTAGAAAAGCAGCCCAAGTGCTTGCTCAGATGGACCAAGCAATTCAGCACTTATAGAAGCCAATCACCAGTAATAGGATACAGTTAAATTGGACCTTAATTATATAACCCCCCCAGCCAAAACCTAAATGTCCTCTCAGCAAGATAAAGGCACCAGTCCACCACGCTTCTCTCTCTTTTGAAAAGGCAATCATGGATTTTCAGTTTATCACTACCCTTTGTTTCATGGCAAAGAGAGGGGTTATGGTGCCTCATTCCCCACCGCCGCGCAATCTTAGCCTCTGTCTCCTCTCCCCATTTCCAGCCATGGCATTAGGTTGACTACAGTGCCCATACCCACCACCCTTCTCTCTCTTTTTCTGTCATGTCTCTGCACACACTTGGCTTCTCTTGGGAAGAGTCAAGATTCGGAGAGTCGGGGTCACATTGTTTTGGGCAGAATCCAATCAGAATGGCCAATCCAGGCCAATTTGATTCAACACACCTGTCTGTAATGGAACATGCAAGTTTTATTTAATTCTAACATTTCTTCATCACAAATATTAATTGGCCAAACATGTGTGAATTTCATGTGTCTTGTCTTGGCCCCATCGACCATAGGTGGTCATGCCATGGATTGCAAAATCAGCCAATCCGGATCGGGTCGAACTAACCCCCTAGATGGTATAAATTCTGACCATACTGAATTGGTCCGGATAGGCCTGGATCGACCGACCCCAGGCCGACCCAACTGATCCGGCCAATTCTGCCACACAAACGCAAGGGGCGCTGCCCCCTTGACCCCTGTGACCTGACCACTCAAGTCGATCCGCGCGACCTGACCACGCAGGTCGATCCACATATGCATACATGCACATTGGAGAGTTTAGGGCCTCAAGCTCCATACTCCAACACTGTTAACAATCTAATGATTGTGATACATGTATAATGTACATTTATAAAGATATACATAATACATATTAATTATGTCTGTACATTAATATGATATGCATATATGTATATGATTACATATATATTGTGTGTGTCTATATATGTATGAATGTGTAAATGTATATGTATGATTACATATATCATAAATATATATGTGTGTATGTGTGTATAGATACTGAAGACATATTTTTCCTTACTTTTTCCTGATTTTTCGTTTTTTTTATTTTTCCTTATTTTTTTAAAAAAAATCTAGACAATCCAGAATCATCCAGACTTCCTGTTCTGATCCAGATCGGACCGAGGCCTAAGGCGATCCCTTGGCTGATCCGATTCTTTTTTCCTTGGGTCATGCACCTCCATGTGCCCACCCAAGCTCTTGTGTCTGGTGGGGAATTTATTCTTTTCCCTTTTACATCCAAGCCACTCGACCTTGACTTATGCTCACACTACTAAGGGGCCAGGCCACATGGTAGCATTCTTGCACATATAATCTATAGTGTCCATGAAATGTCTTCAGTATAGAAAAGAAAGAGGGTGTGTAGGGAAGGGGCAAATGGTGGGAGGGTTAAAAACTCAATCACAGCCTTTGTTTCTCAGACATTCTGATAGCCTACCATTGTCTAGCCCAGAGAGAAAAAAGGTGAAAATGAGGCATACAAATGAATGGATATAACCAGCATTTGATTAGTTTAGAGAATATTCCTTGGCATTCTTTTAAGAAAAAGGCAAATAACTACATGTATAAACTATAAAGAAGTAAATGAATACTTATTGTGCTCAAAATTATTTTGAAGTTCACTAGGGTTTTTCAATATTCACATTATTCGTGAAGGATTAAAAGTAAAAAGCCCAAAAGCAAACAAATCTACTATCCACTATGACAGCCATAAAAATATCAGGCATTGCTTTGCAGGATAGAGATCCTCTTTGAAAAAAAAACATCAATGCTGGTGCATAAGAGAGAGGATAAGAGCTTTAAATCTGGGAAGTATTGTGTATATTAGACACATATGGCATGCAATGTAACAGACCTGTGTTATAGGCTTTGCTCTCAGGAGCCAAAAAGGTTTGTATGTCATCAAAATGTCCTTGAACATTTAAATTTCCAAGCAAGTCATTTTCCTTGATCTTCAAAGATTCCTCATTTTGTCGCTGAAATGCAGGAACAGCTTTGTGGTCCCCAGAAGGAATTGATGAAAACAGAGACTTGGCCATGATTGAAGCTCCAGAATTTTTGCCAACACCATCAACTGCACCAAACAGCTCTACCCTATATGTCAACATATGCAATGAACATAACAGCAAAATAAGGCCATACAATAGTAGAAAATTCAACAGACAGCAGTGGAAACCAGGAGTTCTACTGATGTAAAAGACCATTGTACCTTTCTCTTTACTACTAGTGGCAAGCTTGGCAAAAGATTCCCGAATAACTCCACAAATATCACAGAAGGATAAACTCTCATCATTGTCATAAGTGCAAATTGAGCATTGCCAAATCCCCTGCCTCTTAACTTCATGACTCTGAGCCGTCTGAGATGTCTTCCCTATTGGTGGAATGAAGAAAAATAAAAAACCATGGGTAAGATAAATATATCATGTAACGAAAGAAACCCAATATGCTAAGACATTTCGAATGCGTAGGGCCATTTCTGAATCAAGGAAGCATAAAAAAAAATCAAAATGCATTTTAACCAGGAAATGAATAGTCAAGATAAGATCTGAACAGGTGAACAGCAGAATGCAGCATTGTACGATTTCAAGTGAGCTTTATGGGACTAACATATTTGTATAGCTTCCTGTGTTATGTGGAAATACAATTGCCACTAGGATTCATGACATAAAACGAACTAACTGACGTTATTAAATTTTATAACTTCCACAAACATAATCTACATTTATGCAGGATAAAATATGAAATAATGTCCCAGCATGTAAGCAGAGAACATAGTGCTTGTTACTACAGACTACAGTGATATAGAAAATTAGCTTCTTTATAAAGTTATCTATCCTGAGAATATAAAACCTCCAAAGACCACATATCGCAAGGAACAATGAAGAGTCTTGGAAATAGAAGCTAAGAAATGAATAAAGCAACAGTAAGGCGTAGAGAGTTTACTGGCATCAACTTTTAGAAGTGGTTGGTTGGCAATACCTTGCCAAATTATTCATCATTTTGATGCTTCTCCAAATTTGGAAGGTTTCTCAAGAACATTTATCCAGGTAACTTTCTTGTACTAGAAAAATCAGCAATGGAGGAACTGATAATAAAGTATAAGAAATCAATGGAGTATAGGTTCCTTCTCACAAAAAGGCATGGGCTCTACTCTGAGTCTCATAATCAACAAAAATAATCCATTGACATATAAAAGATGAATTTTGGCAGATATTGGGATTTCTTAACAATTTTGAAGATTAATTCATCCACATAGATTCCAGAGTTTAGATGTGGAGTTTCAGAAGAATAAAAGTATTTAAAAACATAAAAATTAGAATAAGAATAATAAAAAAGAGCTGAAAGCACAAAAATTTGGAAAAAAAGATCAAGTTACCAACCATCTTCAACATCATAGTCGTAATCATAGTCATCATATTCATCATATGTGCCATAATCATCATCGTAATCAAGCCCATAACTAACCTTACGTGGCATTTTCCCCTCTGGCAAAGCAACAAAGAGAATGAGTGAAATAATATATACACATTATGATACTAAATGGTGCAAAAAGCTCATCCACATCACTAACAGAATGTTTTATATGCTGCAAAGTAACCAACTATCGTTGAGTTCATATCTTCAAGCTCAAGGCATAAAGCCGTAAACATATCCCATTGAAAATGAAGTTAACTGTAGCCAGCAACATCCATATACCAAATACCAATTAAAATTATTTCATTCACTCGTGAAACTGAAATATAATACCACCCAGTTTGTGGTTTGCTTGAAAAGTAGCACTGCAAGTTATTCAGACTTCAGAGTACTTCGATGAACTCATCAACATAATATTCTCAAAACGATGTGATTCACCACATGTTAGCCCTTTTAAAAGAATGTATCTTTACTGGTGGATTCACAAACTGATGAGACTCATCACATTATTTTCCCTTAGAAACAGTTGATTGTTTACTAGTTTTCTCACAGCATTGGTCTTATTCTCCATCTTGTAGCCTACACATTAGCAGAACCATTTCTCCAGTAACTTATCCGTCAGCTTATTCATGGTCTTTGCTGGACTTAATTATTGCTTACATATACCCAGTTGAAAAGATACAGTCCCTCCTGATCTGTGCATGCTCCTTAAGAAAGAAAAATATCCAAACATCGTTCTCAACTTCTCATCAGCCTTAAAAGTTCTGTGGTAGCTTTGAACCTAGACATAGATGGATGGGCTTGGTATCAACTAGGACAGAATCGAATAAAAGTGAAAAGTTCCTTCAAGAAAAAGGAAGGGCATAAAGATTTCTGAAAACAACCACCCAAATTTATATGATGTGAATAAAATTTCTTTTCACTGAAAGAAGTGAAGATCTTTCATAAAGGGAGGCTTAGGTGAATCTATATAAGTCCCAAAAAAATGGTAAATTTTAAGTCTTATTAGTCTGCATTCCAGTGTATGTAGTTCACACGGAAAGTCAATCGTCAATAACTAGTATTTTCAACAAATAACAGGTCCAACTATTGCCCAATAATCGGACTAATATAAGCACACTGCCTCACAACTTGTGTTGCTCTTGACCAGCAGGCAGGTAAGGATTTCTTCAAAGTGTGTCCACAGTGACTACACAATCTGAAGGACTACAGAATTTCTACAAGGACTGGAGGAATTGGCCATAAATATAGATATAGGGAGATATAGAAAGAGAGAAACTAGTGTGCAAGCAGGCCCATTGGTGTAGCCAGGCCACACACTTGCCAGGCCTCTGACTGATGATCAGAGGGAACCGGGTGCTCCCATCCTGCTGCACATTAAATGCAGCAAGGAGAGACATCCCCTGAAGTGACACTTCCTAACGGCACACCAACCCTTTCTCAAATGGGTAGCCATTGGCAGCAAAATAAATCCCAGCTGGCTAAATTGAGGTCAGGCAGCTGGGCCGAGTGCAGACAAGCTGCATCACATGGCCTCTCTCCATAGATAGATAAAGGATCCCATGCATATATATTTAGATATATGTCCCAATACTTGATAAATTGAAGCATCCCACTTAATCATCAACTCGTTTTTCCTTTGCCTAGCACCAAAACTGGTGGGTGTTTTGGGCATAGGTTGCCCTTACTCTGTGGTTCACTAGGGGTGTGGCATTCAGTCACAGTCATGAAAGGTAGGTAAGATGGAAGGCATTCAATTCACATAATAGATATCAGTTCTAATTCGGTTCTTCCAGAACCTCACTGCAACAACTTCAAAGGTAAAGATTTGGTTTGCATGCACCTTCAGGTCCATAACATGTTGAACAAGATTATTAGATAAACGGAAGATGGCCTAAACTTTAAAGCTACGGAGTTCATTTTTTCTTAGCTTGACAGGTATAAACAAATCAGCCCATCAATAGTGGATATCTGATTATGACATTGACATTATTATGTAATGATATGTTCATTTCGACTCCAAAATATTTGCTAACTTGTTCTTTTTCTGTATATGGAATTATTTTAATATAGAAGTTTAGATTAGGCCTTCCACCTCAGCCAATAAGTATTCGAAGATTCTTATCCATTTTTCCTTATTAATTTGTCAATGATTGCCAGTCCTATTTTTTTTGCTTTTCACTTTTGATATGTATTCAATGTTTAAGAAAGTCAATGCCCCGCATTGATTAAAGGTGGAATCCACACGGTGGAACATGTAGGTAGTTGTCTTCTTGAAACATGCGCGGCTATACTGACAATGCATCATCTGGTGCATCGTGCATCGCCTTGTCACCTCGGCCATACGATGGTAAGCCACTGCTCTTGTGGACAACGAAGAGCAAGCATGGCATGTCAATTTGTTCCAAGTCCAATGGTGAGAAGTAGATAAATTGTGTTGTACAAACTCTAAGAAGCCCAAAGCGCTGCAGATGCTCCAAACGAAAGAGCATCCTTGGGTTCAGTGAGGAAAAGTAGACTACACATCACCCAATCATAACCCACAGACCGCTTAGGCATAATTCATAAGCAATCGACAGCTCCTCCCAAATCAGACCTCAGAGGGAGCCTCTCCACGGTAGCGGGAAGTTTAAATCTCCAATTACACCACAGAATGACGTTATAATCTCAGTGACGGCATATTATGACAACAAAAAACGCCGGAAACACCAACAATAACAAATCGCCTAGAATCGGCGGATCCAGACGACTCACACGGGAGAACGCCCACTAGGGCCGGGTGCCGCCAGGCGGAGAAACGCCCGTTCATCTAATGGTCGTGAATTAATAGCGACGGCGGCGGTAGCGGAGTTACCTAATGTAGCCGGCCGCGACAACCGGTGATGCCGGCAGTCGATCCCGCCGTCGCCCCGGCCAGGTGAGGACAACGTGAGGCACTAGCCCTGGAGCGGAACAGCCACGGAAGGAAGAGCGAGGTTAGAGAGAGAGAGGGGGGGGTCGAGGCACAGCGAAGAAGACAAGACGCTCACACAGGTCGGTGGGGTTGGAGCCCGGCGATGCTGCCTCGGATACGAGGGAAATGTGATGGTATGATGTGACGAGGTAGGGGAAAGGGAGGAGGTCTCAACTTATTTTTTTTTACATATTTTTTAAATATGTTAAAAATAGTAGTTGAGATTTTATTCTTCTTACATCTAAAATATATTTATTATTTAAATTTTATTATTACATATTGTACTCTACAATACCAAAGTATTATCCGACCTCACGATTTTATTTTCTTAAAAATAATCAACTCTAAACTAGAAACTTTTAAAAAGATCATCCATAATAATAAAAAATTTATTATTAAACTCGCTTAATTATAGAGTTCTTTGCACTGAACTGATGTTTCAAAATATGGAGTACAACTTAATTAGATGTTTTAATTATTTTCTGATGTCTATCTAAAATATTTAATAATAATTTCCTCTTATCTCCACAAAAGATGTTTGTGGTCTCTCTCTCTCTCTCTCTTCTCTCTCTCTCTCTCTCTCTCTCTCTCTCTCTCTCTCTCCTCTCTCTCTCTCTCTCTTCTCTCTCTCTCTCTCTCCTCTCTCTCTCTCTCTCTCTCTCTCTGAATGCCAATACACAGTTTTCTAAGATTTTCTTTAAAAGTTGTCAGCAAGTAATTTTTAGGGAGAATTAATTACCGCCCCTGTTTTATTGGGGGATTTTTTTCCGGTCCCTGTAAGATTTTGCTTTGATGTCCGCCCCCTGTTTTATGGGGGACTTTTTTCTAGTCCCTGGGGTTGTGTAAATGTGTAACTGTTATGTAAATGTGTTACCCAATTACCCAATTATATACTTACACAGTTACACGTTAAACTATGTAATTACATAGAACTTTTATAAGTTTGTAACTCTATAATTAGGACTTACCTAATTACATAGTTACATAGTTTTAGAAAGATTTACCTAATTATTTTATAACTGTTATTCCAAAGTGTGTAAGTACGTACTTACACAGTTATATTTAAATCATGTAATTGTTTAACTTGTTACCCAGTTACACATGAAATTATGTAACTACATAGAAATTTTATAAGTTTGTAACTCTATAATTAGGACTTACGTAATTACATAGTTTTAGAAAGATTTACCTAATTATTTTAATTCGTAATATATCAAAAGTGTGTAACTGCGTAAGTACGTACTTACACAGTTACATGTGTAACTGGGTAAGTATATAAATTCTATAACTGTGTAGCTTACCCAGTTACACATGTAAGTATGTAATCATGTAAGTATGTAAATTCTGTAACTATGTAACTTACCCAGTTATACATGTAAATATATGTAACGTCTCGAAAAATTTTAATTGTAAAAAATTATGATAATGTGGTCATTATACATTATGATTGACATTAAATTGAAATAAATAGAATTTGGGCTTAATTAGTGGTAATATATGTTACCTCAGTGTCGTACACAGAGGTGTGCGCTCCGACAGGGCGACACAGAAAAACTGTAACGAAATAAAAATTCGAGTGCACCATAATTTTTAGAAAAATGTAGAGATATCAGAAATGTAAATATCTAGATTTGTTGACGTACGGATTTTAAGATTAAGCCGACGCAACTATTTTTCGGATAATTTAACACCCTGTGTAAAATAAAATCTAAAAATTAAACTAAAATTATCATAATTTGTAAACCTATCACATTAGTCTATGGTTAAAATCTTAACATAAACGGACATCGTTTGAATATATAAAAATGTGGACAATTGAATCAGCAGAATTATTCTCCAATTAAGGTGGAGAATTTTTGAGATTTTTGGCTGTCGACAGGTCCAAAATTCTCCACCTTAATTGGAGAATAATTCTGTTGATTCAATTGTTTATATTTTTATATATTCAAATGATGTCTGTTTATGTTAAAATTTTAACCATAGACTAATGTGATAGATTTACAAATTATGGTAATTTTAGTTTAATTTTTAGATTTTATTTTACACAGGGTGTTAAATTATCCAAAAAATAGTTGTGTCGGCTTAATCTTGAAATCCGTACGTCAACAAATCTTGATATTTACATTTCTGATATCTCCACATTTTTTCTAAAAATTATGGTGCACTCAAATTTTTATTTCGTTACAATTTTTCTGTGTCGCCCTGTCGGAGCGCGCACCTCTGTGTACGATACTGAGGTAACATATATTACCACTAATTAAGCCCAAATTCTAATTATTTCAATTTAATGTCAATCATAATGTATAATGACCACATTATCATAATTTTTTACAATTAAAATTTTTCGAGACGTTACATATATTTACATGTATAACTGGGTAAGTTATATAGTTACAGAATTTACATACTTACATGATTACATACTTACATGTGTAACTGGGTAAGCTACACAGTTACAGAATTTATATACTTATCCAGTTATACATGTAACTGTGTAAGTACGTACTTACGTAGTTACACACTTTTGATATATTACGAATTAAAATAATTAGGTAATCTTTCTAAAACTATGTAATTACGTAAGTCTTAATTATAGAGTTACAAGCTTATAAAATTTCTATGTAGTTACATAATTTCATGTGTAATTGGGTAACAAGGTAACACAGTTACATGTGTAACTGTGTAACAAGTTAAACAATTACAGGATTTAAATATAACTGTGTAAGTACATACTTACACACTTTTGGAATAACAGTTATAAAATAATTAGGTAAATCTTTCTAAAACTATATAACTATGTAATTAGGTAAGTCCTAATTATAGAGTTACAAACTTATAAAAGTTCTATGTAGTTACATAGTTAAACGTGTAACTGTGTAAGTATATAATTGGGTAACTGGGTAACACATTTACATGTATAACTGGGTAACTGTGTACACACTTACACAACCCCAAGGACTGGAAAAAAAGTCCCCCATAAAATAGGGGGCGGACATCAAGGTAAAATCTGACAGGGACCGGAAAAAAATCCCCCAATAAAGCAGGGGGCGGTAATTAATTCTCCCTAATTTTTATCAGATATTATTTCTTAAATTTTCACTTTTTGAGGTAGTGTATCTGTAATTTATTTTATTTCCTTACGGATCTGTAGATTTTAAAAATACGCAATCGCAACTTAATGGATTTTAAAACCTATTATCAGAAAAAATTTCTTCATCTGTAGATTTAAGAGAACTTAATTATTGAAAATTGTGAGATGAATAAATCATATTTTGCACTTTTCTATATTTTAATACCTTTTCTGGGTTCTTTTTCATCAGAATCCCATGGATTTAATGTGACCAGAGAGGTCAAATATACCCATCAAAATCTGATACATGTATACAGAAAATTTATTGTTTAAAAATCTGATATATTGAGATAACTGTACCATATTCCTTTTATAGAGATGGTATGGAAATTTAAAATTGTGACTTTTGACAAATAGGAGAGAAATATGGGATTCTAAAAATCTAGTTCAGTTTTTATATTTAAATAAAAAGGATTTAGAGTAGATTGTCACCCAAATAAAAATCTCTTAATATCCAAAAAAAAGGTTTCCCAATCAGTGTCTTAGTTATGAAACATGTTGAACAATCATCTTAAAATCTTTCATTAGTCAAAATACACTGTGATTTGAATTCTAAATCTTAAATCAAATCCCACTATGACTATTACAGAAATATATATATTTTTTAAAATACATCTCAATAACAATTCTCAAATCCACTCTTCTATGTCCTCTTTTCCCAAATTTTTTAACCTTATTTAGATGTATAGGTTCTGGTCTTATCTTTTAAAAAGATTAGAACAATTTTGATTATTAGAACAATTTTGATTTTATTTGATATATATATATATATCCTACTTACCTTTAATTAGGTATATTGTAAGACATTTAAATTAATGGGATATTTTAGTATCACTCATGCCTTAATTTTAAAGTTTAGATTTTTTTATTTTTATTCCTTTAATATTTTACAATTAACTTTTTATCCTTATAACTTGACTATTTGGTTCTAAAAATAAGAAACTTAATTAATCCTATAAGATGTCCTTTTACATCTTTAAAAGGATGTTTAGTCTTTAAAAAGACCTTGCAACTTAATTTCCTTTTGCAACTTAAATATTTAATCTTTGCCGCTCTTAGCCTTTAAAATAAACTATTTTAAAGAAAAGTTAAGTTTCTTGAGTTGAAAACTAGTGGTAATTGTATGAGGATCAAAAGCTCATTTGAACTAATTACACGCACTAAAAACTATAAAAAATTAAGTTTGCTTTCAAATGAGGATATTGATTGAGTCTTTGTAAAAAAAATTCTCATGCCATTAAATATATTGTTTGGTCATCAATGCATGTAAGAACGTTCATGATTCGGTTTAATTCAGTTTAAAGGGATTTTTTCCTTCTCAAAACAAGTTAAACTAAATAAGGCATTAGAGCTAAATTACATGAAAAATTTTTATTCCATTTTGGAAAATTGAAATTTTATAATATATGTATTTAAATAAATTGTGGAATTGAATAAATCCAAATAACTAGTTAGGTTTAATCTTTCTTTCCATTCGAATCATACATTCACTTATAAAGTTTTACTACTTATAAATATGTTCATATATATTTTGTTATTTATTAGTTACTTTTCAATATCCTATTGAGTTACTAAGAAAATGAACCTTTATGCCATCATATCTACTTTTCTTTTTGGTGGGGGGGTGCTTAGAGCTTCATTCATATAGTTAAGACAATTGCATAGAATATTAAATGGGGAAGAAATGAAAATGCAACAAGGGCTACAAATATGACAACATCAAAGCAAAGCCCCAAAATGAGAAGACAGCAGAACCTAAGTAGCACAACACAAAAGGTTAGCCAGGAGAAACTCCATAGTAACACTAATTATAAGGTCTGAAGCAACTAGACAATCCACAAGTATGAAAGGGTGTTTCTCCAAACTATGAACCAAGATCAAGCAGATATGGTGGATGCATGAGCAAAGTCGAGTAGGAGTCGAAGTAAGAGTTTGCCCTTGAGAAAAAAAGACTGTCATACATCTAGACAGTAAATAAGGAGAGATAGCACGGAAGACACACTTGTCGAAGAGATGTGCTGATGATCCTTGGAACACGTATTTAGGGGTAAACAACGGGTCGGTTCGGTCCGATTCACCCCTATTTTTGGGAAAACCGGACCGAACTCATATGCTGAACCGGTTCAAACCGAAATGTGGTAAAATCTGGCAAAAAAGGTGTTTCACGCGGCGGTCGCGAGATTTGATCTCGCAACCTCCACGTGCGCCACATGCCTCCAACCACTGCACTACAGGTATTTTTGTGTATATATGTATTATTTAATTATATATATATATATATATATATTCGGTTCATTTCGATTTCTCAATCTGAAACCGAACTGAATAGTGAGGCCCGTGAAACCGAACCGTATGTCTGAGTTGGTATTTAGCAACAAGTATTGTGGATTTCACTTTTAGGAAATAACAAAAGAAAAAAATAACTCTTTTGGTGCTTTTTCCAAGTATGAAATCTCAACCTCTTTTGGTGCCGTTTGGAAACAAGTTTGAAAAAGGTAAAATCAGATTCCAATGATTGGAATCTCACTCTTTCTCACTCTAGTTTTCAAATGAGAAAAAATGATTGTGGATTCTCAAAAAATAGATTTTGAAAAAATAGAGGAAAGGTGGAGAGATTGTGGATTCTCAAAAAGCTGGGTTGTATGAGCTTTTTAGGTGATTTTGGCTTTTTGAAAAAGTGAAATCACCAAAATGTGTTTCCAAACGGCACCTTTAGGAACATGGGTTGCAAATTGGAGATTTTGCAAATTCAAAATCTAACCAAAAGCTCACAAGAATCGATTTTCTAGACCTGAAATCTCATGTATCTTTATTACCCTATCTGTGTCTACCTCTCTCATCACTCCTAAAATTTACTTTCCGTAAAGCTAACAGTAGTTTTGTAGGTTTGAGAAGAAATGTGAGAAAGAAAGTGATTTTCTATCATGGAAATCTAAAGACACTTTTTCCACCCATATATCTTTTTCAAAAGTAAAAAGTGGTTTTGTTTATTTGGGAGGATGAGTGAGAAAAAAATTGATTTCGAGGCACTGAAATCTGGAATCTACTTTTGAAACAAGTTGTCAAACCCCACCTATTTGCTATGATAAGCTAAATGGTACTTTGATAAGACCAATAGAAAAACTTGGCCTATTTGAAATAAAAATCTCTTTAACTAATTTTATTATTTCTATGGGGCACTTTAAGAGACCAATGGGAACACTTATTTAGACCTTATTTACTAGAGTAAGATAAAGTTTGTCTTTGGTAAGTGAATTAGAAATATCATTGTAAACCCTAGTTTATCCAAGATAAAGATCTAGCAAACTATTCTAACATTTTTATAGATTTAATTATCTTAGATAAAAATGTTTTTAGTAAAAGCAAAGAAGTGAAATTTTACTATAGCCTACCTTATCTTACTTGCTTATCAAATAGCCTACACCTTCTTTTTCCCTTTGAAATATTGATCTACTACAAAACTAAGAAAGTACTCCAAAGAGTTTGGTCGGAATTTGACAATAGCCAAAGAATCCCATAATTTTATGGATACTTTTTTGCTTCTCGAGAAATATTTTTATAAAGAGATATATTTATTTCACTTCGTTTTAGTTGAGACAATGAAGCAAGTGATATCATATTGTGCATTATACCAAAGTGGACTTACATCTCCCTCTGCATAGGGTGAGATGACTAATTAATCTAAGTTAGTAGTTAACAACCCTTACCTACACAATATGGGCAAGATTCAAGAACCTATTTGATAAAATAATAAATTTTTTAAAGTAGGTTTAAGATTGACATTATAAGAAAATTGATATATAGAAATAATTTCTTTCAGATATTTAATTAACTTTTTAAATAATATTATAAAGTGATCCAAATGAATTATAGAGACTTTTAATTGATAAATGAACCATTTTTTTGGGATTTTGTCATCTTAAATTTGGCAAGATGCCCATTTTGGATTTCTGATGTGATGAAAGTTCTATGTGTTTTTAGTTTGTCAAATAATAAAATTTTCTCTTTAATTATCTGGTGATCAATCTCTATAAATATAATCTTGTGATCAAGAACCCTAATCTCTAGTGACTTCCTCTTTGCAACACAGACTTCATTGTGTGATGTCATCTAATGCAATTGATTCTTTACTCTAGTATTAAAAGATGTCAAATTTTCTTTAAAAAATCTTAATAAGACCATTAATGTGAGTGGATAAATAAGAACAAGAGGAGCTTATATAGAAAAGTCATGCTATGTGATATGATCACTTTTTTATAGGAATTTATCTTTTCCCTTAAATGTAAAGAGTAAATATATGATATTTACACTTAAACAACCGGATGTTTCATTACAATTATTGAAAATATTTTACTAAGTGCAGAGGTATTATCCCTAAACTTAGGTACCTCTACTTTTTTATCTCAAAATAAAATAAATTATAAAAAGTAAGTTAATTTATATCTTGATATTTTAATTCAGGCATATATAATTTGCAACAAAAATAGGCCTAAAGTTTTTGTGCAAAGTTTGTGTATGGCTTATAAATGCACATTATGATTTTATAGTAGGTATAATGAATATATGGGCATATTTTCATATAATAAAAATAGATATGAAATGTTTAATTTTCATATTATGTTCCAAGTTAGAAAGTCAAATTATGTGACTATAGATGTATGCGTTAATTTTTGAGTTGTTACTAAATAAAATATAATTTTACTTTACATATGAAATCTAGGGGCATTTGTCACCACTAAGTAGTAAAAAATAATCTAACTTACATATGGGTAGTTTGGTTGAATACATAAAACCTCTTTGATAATCAAAGTTTATTAGTCCTCATAAATGGAGTTGCTTTGGTAATTTGAATAGCTTATCAAGAGTTTATCACAATAATTGTTGGTAAGTTTTGATAACTCTATCTCTCATCTCAAGTATGACAAAGTTGAGAAAAATTAGTTGTTCGGTGATCGGACAACCTAGTTAAGCGCCTCCATATACAACATTGGGGGACCCATAGACATCATGATGGTGCGGGCCCCCTATAATTATGTCTGGAGTCAGGTAATATAGTTGTCTAATTTTCAGACATCAAGTTTTTTCTCAATGAAGTTATCAATCCTAATAACTTTATTTGTCAAATAAAAAATATCATAAATTAAATTATCTTATCCATAAATAATTTATTTGTGAATAAGTTATCCAGTTATTAAATAGATCATTACTCTTATTGAGAATATGAAAAATGTTTGTATGTGATAGTGTGCTTATTTATATTTATTGAATTAGGAAGAAATGTGTAACGTCGCACGTTTTCGGATCCTTTTTGGATCGTGTGTGTTGTGGTTGTGTTGGCCGTTGTGAGGCCAGTGTGAGTTGGTTGTGTGGAAGGTTGGGTGTGGATGTGTGGTTTGTTCAGGAGAAGTGCACGTTTGGTCCCGAAATGAAATAGGACCAGCTGCAGTTGAGTAAGAGTTGGCGTCCAGGTAAGTGGCCGTTGACTGCATGAACTTAACGGCATAAGATGTGGACGTTTAGGGTGGCGGTTGCCATTGGCGGCAGAGGGGTTGACGCCAACCTGAGAATTCTGCAGGTTATAGGGTCACCCGAGAGCAGGTTCTTCACCTGGTTCTCATTCTCCCTTGCCCCAGCTTCACGTTCCTGTGTTTCTAGAGCTTCCATCAGGTCCAGAAGGGTGCTTGGAGGACCGTGGGACGTGTGGCGTTGCCGAATTGCGCGAGGAAACGCCGTGGCGTGGTGCAATTCCCGTGGGAGCTCGCGGAGGGTTCAGTGTGAACCGGGAGATTGCGGGAGGTTTTAGCGTGTTCTGAGGTAGGGGACGAATCCTGTTAGCTCGGTAGAAACATTAAAACATGACGTAACCACCTGAATCGGCATGTTTAATGCATTTTCAGATTAAGTTGCACCGTGCGGGGATAATGGGTGGTTTGATGATTTTAAGTAGTAAAGCATGTTGTTTTAGTTTAATTATAGTGCATGGAAGTTAGAGGAGTTGTTTTCTCCTATTTCCTCAATGATTTTGGGATCAGGAATGCATGTGGGGTCGGTTAGGGTTTCTGCAGGGAAAGAGCTGAAGAACTTGGCGTCAACATCGCTTGTCGCCAAGCTCATCAGCCAAGATATAGACGGCTAGATTGCTTGCCGTCTACTTCCTGCAAGCGGCAGTCAATGTGGCCGCCTATTTGTATATAAGCAGAAAAGACTATTTAAGGTATTTATCGATAATGCATGGTGTGTTGGCACCTGAGGTGCACTGAGTGCACATGGTTTCTGTGTTTAGCATACAAAGTATGTAGTGACTTACTTACTTTTGTGGCTGCGTGTTGTTCACGCGAGTCCAGTTGGGTTCACGTGTGGTGGACCGCCGTTACTTGAGGTTTACGTGAGTTTTCACGTGGTTTGTGTGTGACGTGCACGTGGTTTTGTGTACGTGGCGAGTAGTACGACGCCTATCGTGGTTACCTCTCCAGTTGGGTGCCCCAGGTTCTTTGTGAGCCAGGCTGTTAGCTCGGGGCTTTGTCCCGGTACCTGTGTTGTACCGTCGAGGTCTGTGTCGTCTGACCTGGACACCCTCACTCCTTTGCTTGAGTTGTACGTCCGGCTGAGGAAAAGACGACAGTGGGACAGTGACACTTGTGTTTGTCTTTAGTCACTTGTAGCGCGCTCGTAGTTGGGGGTACGGACACCAGTAGTCGACACTGGTCCCCAGCTAGTCCTTTTCCAGTGCCTCACTCTAGCGAGCCCAGGCCAGGGTCTCTGGAGGTGTCAGGCATGGGCCTGTGACCGTGTGGTCCGCAGGTGGTGGTGTTTAGTTGGTCTCTACAATTGCTTGACCTTTTCACGTGGAGCGGCAGCTGGACCTTTCGTCCGTGGCTGCGAGACTGAGAGGTAGACCTGTGTTAGCTTGTCCGAGTCAGTTTCTGGTGTCGCGAACCAGTTCACGTGGCTCGTGTTTGGCTGTCTCTACTTTAGCTTGTACACCTGTACTGGTTTGCCGTTTAATTATTAAAGTTGTTTCTCGTAGTCGGCAGACGGTAAGTATTTTTACAGCTTTAATATCCTGTTTAGCTGTTCTATAAATTGTTGGTACTGTTTACTGCTTTCGTACCTGTGGTTTTGGTTTGCTCAGTGTTGGGGGAGTTCCCTACTGAGCCAGTGACTAGCGAGGCTCACCCCTACCCCCACAGGTGAGAGCGAGGAGGACGTTTCACGACCGTCGTCCAGTTCAGAGCCGCGCCGTAGCGGTGCAGGGTCGGTACCTCCAGCTGTGTAGTAGCAGCTCCAGCAGTGTAGTGTTGTGTAGTATAATTAGTTGTTTGTTTTCTTCAGTTGTACCTCGGGGTATGCCCCAGGCTCTTGTACTTCTTTTCAGTTTATGTGGAAATATGGTTATGTAACTTGTGAAATATATATATAAAATGTGGTGTGTTTCTTTGTGTTTACACAGACTGTGGTTTGGTATCCCTTGCGAGACTTCGGCCCGTTCACGGGAGGCGGACTCGGATCAAGTACGTTATCGGTTTAACGGGCTTGGCCGAGGCGTTCCGTCACAAAATGCCCCTTACTTTCCATATTTGGGGTAGTCATAAAGTAATAGATATTTTTATAGTACAAAATATAGGGACAATTTACTAATTAATTACTTCTATAGATAATAGTTAGAGGTAATAAAAAATAACCTTACATTTTTTTAGATAGTTAATAAAAAAGTCCCACAAAATCTATTTGGGTAGTGACTTTTCAAGTAATTATAATAAAGTGCCCCTAAATGTATCAATATTGGGATATTTGTTTAATAATACTAAAAAGTAATTTTCTTATGATAAGTGTTTTAGGTAGTTTCATAATACTGACATAGTTTATTGATGAGCTATCTCTCATAACCTTTAATAAGCATATTCAGATATGCATCATCCCATAGAAATAGTTGAGTTTGTATCAACTATCTAATTGATACTTATTAGTATTTATACAATTTAACTAAGTTTATCATGGGCTAATTTATCTACTAACAATTTATCAACAAATAGATTAACTAGTTACCAAAGCAGACTCAAAGTTTAGAAATAAATTTTATTATAATAAGTGGACAACACCTCATTATAGTAAGGAGTAATGATTTAGACAATCTAAGATTTTGAAGCGAAGTTTTAATATGAGGCCACTTTGATTATGGATTCAAGTTATTTGTGGATAAATATCTAAGAATTTCATAAGTTCAATATCCACTTTTTTCATTTGTGCGTTTAAAAGTCGGCAAATATTTATTACATTTTTTGCAAGTATATTTGTTGCACTTGCCGAGTGACACGACAATTTCAATGATGTCATATAAGATATTATATGAGCTGACATGTTATATTAGCGGTACAAGCGATGACAATGAAATTAGCGGCGGGTGGTGGCGATTGACGACTAATCACATCAACCAAGGATGACCAACAATTGACGATGATTAACGTCAGTTGAACGGAGGATAGTGAGAGATAATGACGATAAATTGTATTGAATTTATAAATTAAAAGTTTGGACTCATAAATACAAACTTTAGACTTTAAAATATGTAAAATTAGTTATATACCCCGTGATCGCACGAAAAAATTTAGATTCATATAAATTTACATAGTTATGATTATTTTTAAATTGAATGAATTAAATAGAAGAAAATTTGTTTTAAAATTTTCATAAACAACTATTAAAGAGTGTCAAACAAAAAAATCTTTAACAAAAATCTATCATGAAAAGTTCACATTCATTATGTAATTCCATCTCTTCCTCTTCCTATCCTGAAGATAATGATGTACAACCTTCAACTTTCTTTAACTCATATAGAATAATTACCATAAAAATTATAAAAAAGACTATGGCATTGTTTGGAAATATGTTTGGATAGATTTTGCACTGCAAAATCTCAGACCAAATCCACCTTATTTCCAAAGATGCCTAGGTCGCTATAGACTTCTACAAAAGCTCTGACTAAATCCACCTTATTTCCAAAGATGCCTAGGTCGCTATAAACTTCTGCGCCATGCAGATTTTTGGAGGAAGAGAGAGACATAGACAATAGAATCTCGGACACTATTTTTGAGGAAGCTGCGGGAAAGCCACTTTTCATCGGAATCGACCGGGATGCATGTTTGTAGTACCCCAAAAAAATTATTAATTAAAAATTGTAGATAAATTGAAATTTTATTGATTAATAATTTTAAATTACTTAAAAATATATACATCATTATTGCATGTGTGTAAACCCATATAAAAAATTTGTAAAAATGATAGTTATACCTTAAATAGTATTCCCCAATGACCCATCAAGAAATTGGGGCATAAAAAAATCATTTGGACCAACTTTAAGAATTATTGCGACTTATTATCGTAATTAAAAAATACGTAGGAGAACCCATTATCATATGTGCCAAAGTGAATTATAAATCAAAATAAGCATATGGGTAGACTTTAAACAATGTGTGTTGATAGCCTATCATGGGAACTGGACCAATAGATAATTTTGGCCCATGAATAAATTCTCTAATTTAAAACCCATTAAGTAAATTAAGTATATGGATTATGCAATTGATCCATACATGGGTCATTGGTCCAAAAGTAAGAATCCAAATGAGGGATGAGAGATAAATAGGATTAAATTCATGGCTAGGTAACAGGACTTTGCCAGAATCTCCAGGATCAGATACGGGCCCTCAGTTAGGTTCGTATTGCGTAATACTGACATATATGTCCCAATGAGTCCGTCAACTCGTGGATAACAAGAACGTGTTTTGAGTCCATGACTCCAATATCATTAGAATGCATTTCGAGATTGTATCACAAGAAGGTGTGTCAATAAGGATGGATTGGTCAAGAAAGTTCAAAACTATCATGTCAAGAACAAGGATTTAGGATCACGATCGTCAATAGAGTAATCAGGTATAATTTAAGTTGAACAATCCATTAGTGTCTTTATCATTCAATTTGGACTAATTATGCCGAGAGAGTAAGATGAGAAAGAAAAGTGCACACTATCTCCCAAGAACTTCAATGGTACAACTAGCTCGGTTTCCATAAGAGAATCCACGGAGTACGGAGATTTATAGAGGTCTTAACAAAAAAGTACCTAGTCTGCTAAAACAGAATGTCCAACAGAGAGATTCCAATTTATCAAGAAAGGGTTATCTAACTTGTGCAAGTGTACAAGTGTAACTTGTATCGAAAACTTGCCAAATCAAGTGTGCTATAGAATAGTAAGGGAATTATGACAAATATGGGAAGTAACTAATAAGATAAGTTTAAAATCAAGAAACTCCAAATAAAGTAAGATCATTATGTAACATGTAGAATAAGCAGGTAATTAAAGATTATGCATGGTTAAGGTAAGATTTTCTACATGTCATTATCACCAAGCCAATTTTCATTCAAGTTTAAGTTATCCTTTTAACCATAAATTCAACATAAGATGATGAATAAGATCAATCATATGATAACAAAGACATGATCATATCATTAAGAATATTAGAATAAGATTTCAAGTTATTAACGTCTTTACAAATGGGTTAAACAAATTTTATATTGCTGAAAGTATGAAAATCATGCTTAATAAAACTTATTAGAACTTAATCAAGCTTAATCATGACTTAATCATGCTTAATTGAACTTAATCAAGGTTAATTAGGGATTAACTAGACTTAATTAGAGTTAATTAGGACTTAATCAAACTTAATAAAGCTTAATTAAACTTAATTATGACTTAATCAAGCTTAATTAGAGCTTAATCAGACTTAGTTAGGGCTTAATAACACTTAATCAAGCTTAATCAGACTTTAATAGTCTTAATCTGGCTTAATCATATTAAAACAATACTTAATCAGGCTAAACTAGGGTTAAACATGCTTAAATAGTACTTAATTAGGTTTAAATATGACTTAATTTGACTTTAAAATGTTACTAGATAACATGTTCCACTAAATAAATGACTTATAGGGACTTCTGTGCAAAAGATCAATAAAAAAATACTAAAACAAAGGGGTATATGGCTCAAAGGGAAGCTCGGTCTAGTGTGCCAGGGAGAAGAGGACAGACCAAAGATAGACATCTAGTTCACTGTGCCAATCAAGACATGCATCACAGAAGGGTGCTATGTGTTGCCAGAAGGAGGGCTTTTTTTGGTGGAAATCGAATTTCAAATGGGAGTGGCGCGGTGTGTCAAGTAGGGAGGCCCATCTTCTGCGGCGCAATGCGCCAGGTCGAACTATCTAAGCCAGCAATGCGAGTTCAAAGAAAAATGCTTATAACTCTCTCTATCTATTTCATTTTAGACAAAACTTTCAACATAAAACTTGTTCTATACAAGATGAAGAAGGTATCTATGCATTTTATTTTCATCAATTTGACCTATGGATGCGTGAATTTCAGTTTTATGTTCAATCAGTCATAATTCGCAGTATGCTTGGAAAATGCTTAATACAATCAAACCAATACATAAAAATTAGGGAAAATAGTGGGTCATCCTTCCTAACATGTTGAAGAATCTTCGGTCAAAGTTTCATGAATTTTGGTTAAGGGGTTTAAGAGATACAATACCAAGAACATGTGACTCGTATGAACACGAAAATTGAAACTTTGGAGCTTTAATTCGATGTATATGCATAATATAAATTGGTAAAAACTTGTCTAACATGTTTGAGACATGGAGAGGTATCTATGAACAAGTTTAATTAAAATTTGGCCCAAAATTACCTACCTTTTGAATGTCTTTTGCAAAGGGGATGAAGTACCACATTTTTTTATGAAGAACACTCAAATCTTTGCTCTAGAGCTCCTCTTCTTGCTCCTAGTCGATCCATCCACGTTTAGCAAAGTTGGTAGAAGGTTGGGGGCGGCCATGAAGGGTTTATGGTGTATTTATAAGTATAGGGTTGTGTAAAAACGAGTTTAAGTTTCCTAATCTTGAGGGTAGGAGTCCTATCATGATTAGAGCTCTTTTATATGGCTATTTCCTTCTAATCTCACCCCAATTAAGAGGGTAAGTGGAAGCAAATTCGTGCTCCCCAATTGGGCTAGGGTTTAAACTTGTACCATGACTCATTTGACACACTTTTATGCTTAATTAACCCACTTTAAGAGTGGTTATTGGATTATCACGAATTTTAAATATTAATTTATTATATTTGGCTTCCTATTGAGTCCAATAAACATGATTGGACATTTAACATCTATTTCACATGACTTAGTTACCTATGATAATGAGTTTTCGACATTATCAGATTTTCTCACATTAAGTCGGAGTTTATGATTTTACTAACTCAAACATATTTATTTGACTCTAATTTCTTTATTATTATTTGTATCCCATTATTTAATTTGTCATCCTAAAATTTTGTGTGATTTCGAATTAGTTTGCACATGCAATAATGACTTTTATCATTTTCGAGTTTATTTATCTTAAGATTTTGTTTAGTGTTGTCCAACCCAATTATTTATCTTTTGACCCACATTCTTTATCATTCCTTATTGTTTAATATATGAACATAAATTTTCATTTAATTCCGTAGAAATATCTCACATGTGATAATGAGTTTTCTCATTTATTTATATTTTAAAATTTCAGGTTGCTACACGAAACCTCCAAGCAGTACCGGCTAGCAAAAAAAAGTAAGTATTAAATAATCTATTTGTACTCTATTGCATGGAAGAAGAGTAGATATGCTCCTTTATACATATAAGACTCCCATGGCATTTAAGAGGGCCATAAATGTCCAACATACATCAAAGGGAGGGGGAGAAAAGACACCACAATGAGAAATGAGGAAGAAGTACATAGATTTGACAAGTGGTGGCCCTCTATTCTCTTTTTCCTCACTTACCCTCTTCTTCTTCCTTTGCTTCAACTGAAGCACCCTTTTTAGAGATGACCCAATCTTCAATCTTTTTTTTCTTTTTCTTTTTTGTATCAGCTGCTTGGGGAAGAAGACTAGAGCTCCCAGACCTCTTCTCCCCTTCTGCCTTCTCACTGCTTCCTCTTCTTCCAGGAAAACTTTTTCTTACCTTTTCCTATTAGTTCTCCCTTCTTTGCTTGCTGCGCAAGCGTGTCTTTTTATAGGTCCTTTTAAAGACATATTTTCCCTTTTTGCCTTGGAGTGCTCGGCCACCCAAAAATAACCCTTGACTTTTCTTTCTCTTTGGGACATCCGATGATGGGCCTCCTCATGGGCCTACGGTTTAGGCTCAATTTTGTCATTTTTTTAACGTCCACAGTAAGAAGCTAATATTTGAAACTGCATGTATTTATTTTTCTACATTAAATATAGTTATGCAAATAAATCGAGGAAGGACATGTGGTGGCATATGGATGCATGTAAACTTCCTACCAAAAATGGGAAGAAGAGAACATAATCATAGGGTATTTAAAATAAAAAATATATTATAGAGAGAGGTAAAGAGAAAGAATGTTAGAGAGAAAATTTAGTAGGGAAATTTTTTTTCTTATGATATTGTCACGTTCTTGGGCTAAGAACTCTGTTTTATTAGTATAGTATTGTGGAAATGGATTTTAAAAAGCTTAGTTCTTTTTATCATGTTTTCTCATGTTCTCATAGCTGCGTATTGCAAATTCAAGTCCCGTCGAATGCTACTTGAGCGATAGTGACGTGAAATGAGTCGACAATCGCATAGCGCAGGTGTGCCAGTCACTGAAGTTACAACAAGTGTTCTGCCTCCGAGAGTCGAAGGACTTTAGGTCTATTCTGCGCACCATTTGACTTCGTCAAATGAAAGTGAGTGTCGGGACCAATATCACGCCGTTGCCTAAGCGTAACAACGTTAATTACATCTCTCTAGGAGAGAAAACCCTTGATTAATCGCCAGATTAGAAAGTCTTGTGACCTAAAACGGAGACATCCGATGGAAGTGCAAAATGCAATTTAGATTTAGGCCGAAGTGTTAATGAGCAAAATGTCCATTCAAGTTGTTGAGTCTTTTATTTATTAATTATTGGGTCTCTTTGTCTATTGGTTCATTTGTTTCTTTTATTATGAAATAGTTTTCAATGTGTTCTTTTGTCCCATTTGAGATATTCAAATCATGAGTTTATTCGCGATTCGGCACTGCTCAGCTCTTATGCACCCAATCGGCAGCACATGTGCAGTCCATTCGGCGGGACACATGTAGATAGCGAATCGGCAAGGCAGGACTGAATCGGCAAGGTACATGCAAATGGCAAGGCAGATGGCGAATCGACAGGATAAAACTGAATCGGCAAGATGTAACCGAGTCGGCAATCAGGGTTGAATCGGCAACCTGCTGAAATACTATTGAATTGATTAATCATTGGGGATTTCTTTTCAAAGTCTTTTGCCGATTCGAAGCGCACGGAGAAAATCCGACAGCATCTCCCCTTATCATGGTTGATGGGGGGAAAAGTGTGGTACACGTCTACCACAATGGAGACGGCACTAAAAGGTAAGGTGTGTGTCGAAAGACGACATAACCCCAATGGCACACGACGCCGATCCCCGATGCATGCTTACGAGGAGTCCGGATAATGCCGTCACCACAACAAATCCGAGCGGCGAACTAAGGATATGTGAACCCATACGTCTGGGCATAGACATCTCATTGTCTAATCTGGGATTTAAATGGTTTTCTCATTGGTCTATTATTCTTTTCCTTGGCTAAAACCACATGGCGCATGGCTTTGCTCATGTGAATCAGCCTGGGCAGATTGCTGCCAGATTGAATCGCAGGCTTCTCCAGGCTGGCTGAATCAGCAGGACTGTCTCCAGACCAGCGAATCAGCAACAGACATCCCTTCCCTGTGGACAGCAAATCAGCACTGTTCAAGCTGGGCAAACCCATGGGAATGGGGCGACAGTGGGCCAAAATCGGGCTTAATGGGCTATTGAACTTGGGTGCTAAGCTTTGGGCATGAGTATTGATTACTCAACCCACTTTCTAGCAAAGAGCCGGGGGATGGCCCAAGGATTGATATGAACGTGAATTTTTTTTTTGTTCAAATAGTGATGGAAACACCTATTGTGAAAGCAAAACAGTGGGGAAAACACGTCCCAAAGGAGATTTGCACAAGGCCCAATGGGCTCCAACCATGGGGCGATGCAAAGGACACATGGGAAAAGAGGAGGCTCCATCTTTCCCAAACCTCATTTATTGAGGCATGGGAATTTGTGAAGGTCTCATACATGGCCTTGGGAGGAGAGAACCACCTCTCCACAAGGAGAGGCTCTGTCACGTCCCAATAGCAGCGGAAATATCGAGGCGTAACAGATTAAAATGATAACTAATAAGACATTTATTACAATATACAAATTGGCATAATGCCTGAGAGTCTTGGGATACATGAAAAACTATTTAGACAAAGCTCTTTAGAACATCTTGGACATACTAAACATGACATGACTAACTAAACTTTATTACAATAAGTAGATGGTCTCTCTCGGCGCACAACCCTGCCCGCTATGTTCAGTCTTGATTGTCACCTGAAAAATGTTGAGAAAATAGGGATGAGCAAAACTTGCCCAGTAGATGCCTTTAAGTAACTTCAATCACTAGCGGAATGCATGACAAGATGAATTTAAAATAGCATAATGAGAAAATGAGGATTTAAAATCACGTAAGAGTTCACGTATTACAGTATAAAAGAATTAACGCTACAATTTCATATCTCAAGTGTAAAACACATAAACAAGTACATCGAAGAATGAACTTGATCACTGCTTTTGTCAAGATAAAACTCAAGTTACCACTGAACACTTCCATAACAATCAATTTTCATACAATCACTTTTCACGAATTTTGAATTGTTGCCAGATACTATAAACACTTCACTTATGTGTATGTCAAGCACCAGGCCATTACTCTCCATATGGTACCACTGGACACTAAGAGTATTCGGGATCTTCCGGGACTAGACCATAGCCCCCTAACCGGCATCACTTTCACTTTTGAGTTCACGATTCAATGTAGCAGGCTGACAACTCAGAGTCCGCAGAGAAATGAGAAGTAGTCTAGTAATATAATTTTTCAGTATAAGGTGGCATGCCATATGAAAACTAAATCAGCAGTATTTCGGCATAGAGATGGATCTTGAGAAATCAAGTGGACGGCATCCCGGCGTGGATGGAAATCCGAGAAAATAACGACAGAGTTCCGATATAAAGAAGGGTTTCGAGAAAACATACCGATAAGCCTTGTCATAGAGAAGGGTTTTGAGTGAACAAACCAACATAGAGAGGGATTTGAGAAAGAAGAATTGGCAGTATTTCGACGTCGCGAGAGATTCCGAGAAATTGAATCGGCAGCACTTCGGTGTAACAGGGGATTCCGAGAAATCGAACCAACAGTGTTCGACATAGAGAAGGATGAGAAGAACACAATAAGCAGCATTTCTACGTAGAGAAGGATGAGAGGAACACGACAAGCAGCACTTCGACGTAGAGAAGGATGAGAGGAACACGCCAAGCAGCACTTTCACTCACTACGGATTTAGAACTAACTTAAAAGAACCTATGTCATGCCCCGCCAATTTAGCAGCGGAATAAATCAGGGAGGCATGAACAACGAGTATGGTAATGTAAATTGCGCATACCTTCGCAAATATCAGAGCAACTAATGAATAATAATTGTAATAAAACTCATCATTTTATTGATAATTCATCTAAACTATTACAACCACTAATTCAGAGCCAAAACATAGGGCTCAATAACTTCATTACATTTGAAAATGATAACTAAGCAACTAACTAAACTAACTATAGGGTACTGGGGACAATCTATTGCTATGACTCCAGGATGCTCATCACTCCCGTCCAATCCCGTTGTTGTGTGTAAGGTCATCCCTTAAATTACCTGAAAACACAATAACAAATAACGAAGGGTGAGCGATAACGCTGATCAGTAGGACTTAATATCTCGTGTAAACAAGCATGTTTTAAGTGATTAAGGTATTGTAACACAGGTTAACTAGAGAGAACGATCAAGTATAGTCAAGAGAGAAATAGTACATGATAAGAGATTGATGGCATACTAGAATGATAGCATGCGATAACATGTGAACGATAATACACTTCACAAGAATATTGCAAAATTAGAATGATAGAGAAAAGACCATGTAACAAGATAGCGTGTATCAAAATGACATGTAATAGGATAGCTTGTATCAAGGTGGCGTGTAACAAGATAGCTTGTATATCAAGATAGCGTGTAACGAGATTGCATGTAAAGAGATAGCGTGTAAAGAGATAACATGTAATGAGATAACGTGTAAAGAGATAACATGTAATGAGATAACGTGTATGATTGCACCACGGTGCACTAGTCGAGTATGGCAATAGTCACTTTAGGACAGTAGTCAGTTAACGATAGTACATTACGTCTGAACTCCTCAGACTAATGTTATAACAGTCAGTGCTAGCACAATAATAGCACCGAAATGGTACAGTACGTCTGAACTTCTCAGACTAATAGTATAACAGTTAGGTGTCTAGCCAATGTCGAGATAGTCAGAACCGGTGCAATGCAGAACACCGTCAATAGCCCCTGCAGGTATTTTCGGGTGGCTCTCTACCCCCGGGACTAGATTGGAGCCCCTCGGACACTCTCCGTGCCCTGCACAATTATGCATTCGAGTCAGTAGGGTCACTGGACCCATATTATGGCGCTAGACAGTCATGTATAGTACAAGCAATGGGAGCCACAACAGCTCAAGTGTAACGGACCGGGGTATTTATGCCCATTAAGGCTCCATATCCAGATCCGCCTCCCGCGAACGCACCGAAGTGTCGCAAAGGATATCTCACACACGTGTCCAGTATGAGTATAAAAAGACAAATCACAAGAATATAAGACACAAGAAAGTACATGTGCTCATATCTATTCACAAATTTGTGCAACTGTCCCATTACATTAATACATGTCCAATTTAAAGAGTACAACTACCTGGGGCATACCCCGAGGGAGCACAAGCTCACAGAACGCTAACTACTACTCAACTGCTGGTGGTACAAGTCTGTCACAACACCGCTGCAAGCCAAACCACGGCAAGTCCTGAAAAGAACTGTAGGAGAGTGAGCCTCAACAAGTCACTGGCTCAGTAGGGGCTACCCAAAACAACACTGTAACTATAGACACCTCAACCCCAATGGGTCTCACTGGTAACAACAATTAGCCAAACCATTTCATGCTCACATCATTAAATAAATAACATTAAACATGCTCATGATAATATACATAAAGTCCTCAGAAGAAAAGTAGGACTACAGGACTAACATAATATCATTAGTCAGCCCAACTACTAAAATGCCTAAACCACAGTCTCACTGGCATACTAATACAACAACTGGTTGCTTAAGCTATGAGCCACACAAGCAAGTCACTGCCTAAGCTGCAAGCTTCACAGGCGAACCTCAAACACTTGAGTAACATGACTGCTAACAAAGAGTTGGTCCTTTATATTCCAAACCACATTACGTCGGAAACTACACACAAGGCAATAGGACTAGCTACTACGAAGCCAATCCATAATACACTAAAACTATAATTGGATTCATACCCAAGAAGAGTAAAACTCAACAAGTGGAAGATCTCGCACGGCCTCCACGGAGCACAGCTTTACTAACCACAATATGCCTAGGCTACAAGCCTCATCGGCAAATTACCCGCAAAGGTAACATAATTAACAATTACAATAATCCACCAATAATCTTATAAACAAAGATCTACTTAAAGCAATTAGGATACAAGTGGCAGGTCAAACCACAAGACCTCCACAACACACAAGTACCCGGAAAGGGTTGGTACACATGTACCACCACAAAACTACAAAGTAACCCACGAAGGATATAGGTACCTGCTACTCTGAGGTACCACAACACAAACACCCGAACAAGGGTACAATTAGGTGATAAACATCATACTGAACCACAATTATATTGTGCCTTCAGTTAGACACAACATTACAGGTGAAACCTTAATCGACGAGTCACACAAACCATAACTCAACCACCACTGTGCCAACACCATAGCATACCTCGAATTGGTCAATCCTCGATCACGAGTCACAAACTCACAAACCATAACGAATAGCAAAGCACGAGTCGGAAGGGAACGACGTCACCACATCCACAACTGGAACTGAATAAGCACGAGTCAGAAAGAACGACGCCACACACGGGACGGACTACTGGCTGATCAGGGCCAGCCAGTATCCAACCCGGACAACATAACACAAGAACAACCTCTCAGCCTCGCAGTCACGGACGAAAGGTCCAACTGCCGCTCCACAGGAAGAAGTCAAACAACTGTGGAGACCAACCAACACCACACCTGCAGACACACAGCTACAGGCTCATGCCTGGCACCTCTAGTCTCTGGCCGGAGCACTCTAAAGTGAGGCACTGGAAAACAGGACTAGCTGGGGACCATGACGTCTACTGGTGTCCGTACCCCTAACTACGAGCGCGGTACAAGCGACAAAAGAACAAACTCTGGGAAGTCGCTGTCCCACTGCCGTCTTCCTCAGCACGTACAACTCAAACTCAGGAGTGAGGTGTCCAGGAAGACGACACAGACCTCAACGGTACAACACAAGTACCGGACAAAACCCGAGCACAGCTAACACACGTGCCTGGCTCACAAAGAACCTGGGGTACCCGACTAGAGAGGCATTCCGGAATAGGCGCCGGACCACCACACTCGGCTAGCACAAACCACGATACTCACAACAAACACTTTATGTTACCGATCATGGTACACAAATCACCATAAAGATAGCTTGTAACTAGGACACGCTAACTTGCACAACTACACATATATAAATCGCGATAGCCATCATATTTGACCTATCAATAATCATCTGGTGACATGGAAGTCACATTAAACACAAACCACAATAACCACACTTATATTTTACTAATTATCCATTTAGGATAATCTATAAAAGATTCTAACGAATCAGAGCTAGGTTCATATCTGAACCTCAACGCCATAACACCACAATAATTAACATATAATAAACGTGATAACATACGATGTGCCATGAACACACAAACCATATGCACAACGCCCAAACACGTAGACAACACGTCCAAACCACGTAGACATCACGTGTATAATACACTCTGGTTAGTGTACCACACGTCAGTCACGTAAACCACATGTCCAACACATGGACGACATGCACATACTTAAACCTCTACGTGCACCACACACTATTCACGTAAAACATGCCCATTACATGAGCAATATGCTCCAAGAGCATAACAAGTGCACTGGCTCACACCGGTCATCGCCATGCACACACACAATCACACAATAATCATAACCAGAAAAGCTACGTAAACAACACTGCATGGATACATGCACAGGTTGGCGGCAACATCGACTGCCGCTTGAAGGAAGTAAACGGCAAGCGATCTAGCCGTCTATATCCCGGCTGGTGAGCTTGGCGACAAGAGATCTTGACGCCAAGTTCTCCGGCCTTAAACCCTGCAGAAACCCTAATCGATCCCACATGCATTCCTGATCCCGAAATCATTAAGAAAATAGGAGGAAACAGTTCCTCTAACTCCCATGCATTATAATTAAACTAAAACAGCATGCTTTACTACATAAAATCATAAACCACCCATTAACCCACATGGTGCACTTAATCCGAAAATACAATAAAATGCTGGTTCAAGTGATTAAGTCGTGTTTTAATGTTTCTAACGAACTAACTGGGTTCGTTCCCTACCTCATAAACGCAATTAAACTCCCAAAGAACCTCGAATCACGCCGGAACCCGAGAAACGTCCCACGAACGCCACACTCCAATCCGTCATTCCCCGCCCGATCTGCCACTACCACGCGCACCGCAGCCTTCCACGAGCTCCCAGCAACCGCCAGAACTCGCGAAGAAGCTTAAGCGTGAAGGTGGGGGAGAGGAAGGGAGAGAGAGAGGAAAGAACAGGGCTCGGTCTGCCATAAAACACAGGCATGTCAGGTTAACGTCAACCTTGGGCCGTTTAACCAGACCGCCACAGCTAGACATCCACAAAGCTCGACGCCAAGTTCAACAAAACTCGACGTCCACATCGATGACGCTAACACCATGTTAACGGCACACCACTGCCGCCAACACACAGTCGACGTCACCCACCTGGACGCCAACCACTGCTGATGTCCAGCAAGCTGAACATCAACACAGACCCAAAACCAAACCGGTAAGGTCTGATAAAATCACACAACACTAATGGGCCTCACATTGCCACCAAACCCACTAAACCTGGATCCACGGGGATCCGGAAAACGCGCGACGTTACATTATTATCACCTAAAAACAAATGTCGTCCTCGACATATAAAACAAATCACAATAAACCAAATTATCACCTAAAAACAAATAAAGCCGAACATAGAACAAGTAGGATACTCTTTCTCTGCTTCAGCCTTTCAATTCATCTCACAATTACTCTGTTCTGTCAATTCCATTGCCTTTCTTTAGCTTTCAACCGTAGGCGATCCTACCCTGCCAATAGCACTTTATCTCCTTGGACTTAACCTGCTTCCACAATTTCTGAGCTGTGTTTGCAACATTTCTTTCAAGACCACTTTACCTTTCTTAAATATCTTACACCGTAATATTCTATCATACCACCATTTTCTTTTTCCATTTATCACTGCTTGCTGTTATCCTGCCTCATCTGCATTCACATTTATAACTGACATTTCTTCAAAGAAAATCAATCATCATCTTTGAATTTCCTGCTCTTTTATATTATTCTGCTCATACCGCTTAAAGCCGATCTCTGATTAAAAACCATAATAAATTCTGTTCCTTTATTCCGCTGCGCTACTCTGATCACACTGAACATTTTTGCAAAATATTCCACAATTTCTGCTCATAACATTGCTTTCAATTACTTTCTTCTAGCTTCAACTGTTTCTCCAATCATTCCATTCAGTTAATTCATGTTGAAGAAATTACTGCAATTTCTGATCTGCCAAATCACTATTGACATTTTGTGCTCTTCATTAATCATTCCTGCTTTACTGACATTCTCTGACTAATCTCATAATTCTATTGCATAAACTTTTCAAATATTCTTAATCAATCTGCTCCAGCATTAAACCCTGAAATATCTTAATAACAGTTTACTTCTGTTTAACTGAATCATTTCTTTGCACCAATATGCACACTCTGATTGACATTTCCTGACTCATCTGACCTTATTTACTTTATCATTTGCTAAATTCTTCATTTCTCAAATCCATATCTTTTTTGCAAAATACCTTTTTATTTCATTAAATGTTCTTTCTGAAAAACTTTTCATAATCTACCATTCATCAACCAACTATTCCTCTTGTGCAATTTCCACAAATTCTTATTGCACATTAATCCTTCTTTTCTCTCTTTCTTTATTCAACTGATCATTTCTATACATATTTATACAAATCTTCATATCACACTTTCTGTTACCATCATTATTCATAACAACACTTTTCTCAAATTTTCTGATCTCAGACATATTAAATCTATCTGCCATAAATCACTGCTCTTTATGTACTGATACCTCTTTTAAAGCTGATCTACCCTTCTTGATCATATTAAAGTCTTCATAACTCTAATCACATTCTCATCCACACTGATTCTTAATATCATCTGACTCAGATCTCTGATGCCACAACACATTTGTTGAGGTTCTCAACTGCAACTTATCACACACACACTGACCTGATCCTTATCACCTTGTTACCATACACCGTCTCTGCCAACTTTCTATCTTATTATAACTTACTTACTGAATTCCATATCCAACTTGCTAAGCTCTTCAATTCCTTTAACTGCAAATCTTTAACAAACAAACTGATCTATCACAGAAATATTCTATACTTGTCTCTGTTAACTCTGCACTTTGCTAACATATAACAGGCATTTCCTTCTCAGGGCACTACTTTATATTTCTCTTCTAATCTCTGCAACTGAAAACTTTTAAATACTATACTTTAACTGCTTTAACTGTACTAATGCCAGGCTGCTACCACACAACTTATGCCACTATCCACGTTGTGGCACAACAACTGCTCTCAACTGCCAATCTAACAAACAGAAACACACGGTTTACGTGCCAAAAGCAAACGTAAAAACTACTTCATAACACACAAAACCACAGACTTACTACCAGCAGTGGACATTAATCCTTGTATTGGGACATTATACTTTCAATGTCTTTTCATATTCTAACTGGACATTGCTCTGATACCAACTTGTAACGGACCGGGGTATTTATGCCCATTAAGGCTCCATATCCAGATCCGCCTCCCGCGAACGCACCGAAGTGTCGCAAGGGATATCTCACACACGTGTCCAGTAAGAGTATAAAAAGACAAATCACAAGAATATAAGACACAAGAAAGTACATGTGCTCATATCTGTTCACAAATTTGTACAACTGTCCCATTACATTAATACATGTTCAATTTAAAAGAGTACAACTACCTGGGGCATACCTCGAGGGAGCACAAGCTCACAGAACGCTAACTACTACTCAACTGCTGGTGGTACAAGTCTGTCACAACACCGCTGCAAGCCAAACACACGGCAAGTCCTGAAAAGAACTGTAGGAGAGTGAGCCTCAACAAGTCACTGGCTCAGTAGGGGCTACCCAAAACAACACTGTAACTATAGACACCTCAACCCCAATGGGTCTCACTGGTAACAACAATTAGCCAAACCATTTCATGCTCACATCATTAAAATAAATAACAATTAAACATGCTCATGATAATATACATAAAGTCCTCAGAAGAAAAGTAGGACTACAGGACTAACATAATATCATTAGTCAGCCCAACTACTAAAATGCCTAAACCACAGTCTCACTGGCATACTAATACAACAACTGGTTGCTTAAGCTATGAGCCACACAAGCAAGTCACTGCCTAAGCTGCAAGCTTCACAGGCGAACCTCAAACACTTGAGTAACAGGACTGCTAACAAAGAGTTGGTCCTTTATATTCCAAACCACATTACGTCGGAAACTACACACAAGGCAATAGGACTAGCTACTACGAAGCCAATCCATAATACACTAAAACTATAATTGGATTCATACCCAAGAAGAGTAAAACTCAACAAGTGGAAGATCTCGCACGGCCTCCACGGAGCACAGCTTTACTAAACCACAATATGCCTAGGCTACAAGCCTCATCGGCAAATTACCCGCAAAGGTAACATAATTAACAATTACAAACTAATCCACAATAATCTTATAAACAAAGATCTACTTAAAGCAATTAGGATACAACAAGTGGCAGGTCAAACCACAAGACCTCCACAACACACAAGTACCCGGAAGGTTGGTACACAATGTAACCACCAAACTACAAAGTACCCACGAAGGATATAGGTACCTGCTACTCTGAGGTACCACAACACAAACACCCGAACAAGGGTACAATTAGGTGATAAACACCATACTGAACCACAATTATATTGTGCCTTCACTTAGACACAACATTACAGGTGAAACCTTAATCGACGAGTCACACAAACCATAACTCAACCACCACTGTGCCAACACCAGAGCATACCTCGAATTGGTCAATCCTCGATCACGAGTCACAAACTCACAAACCATAACGAATAGCAAAGCACGAGTCGGAAGGGAACGACGTCACCACATCCACAACTGGAACTGAATAAGCACGAGTCAGAAAGAACGACGCCACCACACGGGAACGGACTACTGGCTGATCAGGCCAGTATCCAACCCGGACAACATAACACAAGAACAACCTCTCAGCCTCGTAGTCACGGACGAAAGGTCCAACTGCCGCTCCACAAGGAAGAAGTCAAACAACTGTGGAGAACCAACAACACACCTGCAGACACACACAGCTACAGGCCCATGCCTGGCACCTCTAGAGTCTCTGGCCGGAGCACTCTAAAGTGAGGCACTGGAAAACAGGACTAGCTGGGGACCAGTGACGTCTACTGGTGTCCGTACCCCCAACTACTACGAGCGCGCTACAAGCGACAAAAGAACAACTCTGGGAAGTCACTGTCCCACTGCCGTCTTTCCCTCAGCCGGACGTACAACTCAAACTCAGGAGTGAGGGTGTCCAGGAAGACGACACAGACCTCAACGGTACAACACAAGTACCGGGACAAAACCCCGAGCACAGCTAACACACGTGCCTGGCTCACAAAGAACCTGGGGTACCCGACTAGAGAGGCATTCCGGAATAGGCGCCGGACCACCACACTCGGCTAGCACAAACCACGATACTCACACAAACACTTTATGTTACCGATCATGGTACACAAATCACCATTAAAGATAGCTTGTAACTAGGACAAGCTAACTTGCACAACTACACATATATAAATCGCGATAGCCAATCATATTTGACCTATCAATAATCATCTGGTGACAATGGAAGTCACATTAAACACAAACCACAATAACCACACTTATATTTTACTAATTATCCATCTAGGATAATCTATAAAAGATTCTAACAAATCAGGGCTAGGTTCATATCTGAACCTCAACGCCATAACACCACAATAATTAACATGTAATAAACGTGACATACGATGTGCCATGAACACACAAACCATATGCACAACGCCCAAACCGTAGACAACACGTCCAACCACGTAGACATCACGTGTATAATACACTCTAGTTAGTGTACCACACGTCAGTCACGTAAACCACATGTCCAACACATGGACGACATGCACATACTTAAACCTCTACGTGCACCACACACTATTCACGTAAAACATGCCCATTACATGAGCAATATGCTCCAAGAGCATAACAAGTGCACTGGCTCACATCGGTCATCGCCATGCACACACAATCACACAATAATCATAACCAGAAAAGCTACGTAAACAACACTGCATGGATACATGCACAGGTTGGCGACAACATCGACTGTCGCTTGAAGGAAGTAAACGGCAAGCGATCTAGCCGTCTATATCCCGGCTGGTGAGCTTGGCGACAAGAGATCTTGACGCCAAGTTCTCCGGCCTTAAACCCTGCAGAAACCCTAATCGATCCCACATGCATTCCTGATTCCGAAATCATTAAGAAAATAGGAGGAAACAGTTCCTCTAACTCCCATGCATTATAATTAAACTAAAACAGCATGCTTTACTACATAAAATCATCAAACCACCCATTAACCCCACATGGTGCAACTTAATCCGAAAATACATTAAAAATGCTAGTTCAAGTGATTAAGTCGTGTTTTAATGTTTCTAACGAACTAACTGGGTTCGTTCCCTACCTCATAAACGCAATTAAACTCCCAAAGAACCTCGAATCACGCCGGAACCCGAGAAACGTCCCACGAACGCCACACTCCAATCCGTCATTCCCCGCCCGATCTGCCACTACCACGCGCACCGCAGCCTTCCCACGAGCTCCCACCAACCGCCAGAACTCGCGAAGAAGCTTAAGCGTGAAGGTGGGGGAAGAGGAAGGGAGAGAGAGAGGAAAGAACAGGGCTCAGGTCTGCCATAAAAACATAGGCATGTCAGGTTAACGTCAACCCTTAGGCCGTTTAACCAGACCGCCACAGCTAGACGTCCACAAAGCTCGATGCCAAGTTCAACAAACTCGACGTCCACATCGATGGACGCTAACACCATGTTAACGGCACACCACTGCCGCCAACACACAGTCGACGTCACCCACCTGGACGCCAACCCACTGCTGATGTCCAGCAAGCTGAACATCAACACAGACCCAAAACCAAACCCGGTAAGGGTCTGATAAGAATCACACAACACTAATGGGCCTCACATTGGCCACCAAACCCACTAAACCTGGATCCACGGGGATCCGAAAAACGCGCGACGTTACATCAAGAGTCTCAAGAGAGTACTAAATGAATAGGCGAGATAGTAGAGTGAACGTGAACAGATGAGAGTACAAGGATAATAGATGAGATAGGGCCGGGTATAATCGTAAAATAACGATAAACTACGATAGTAACAGTTGCACAGTACTAGGTCAGGTACCGGCAGTCTGGTAGAAGTCACATCCGCCCCACTAGCCGTGCTACGAATACAGGCTAGATGGTCCGGCGTGATCACAAGATAAGAGAGAATCCGCTAAGGCCATTTTGGATCATACTGATCCCTAAAGGTGTAACGGGTTTTAAGGGTACAACCAGCTCGTCGGCAATGGACGTGCGCCAAAGCCAAGAAGACTTACGGAGGCCTTGACAAGGAGTCTCTGGTCCAATCGAGAGTATTCCCGATGGAGAGGTGGTCCAATTCAATAGAAAGTGTGTAGAAAACGGGTCCTTCGTGCCTCGAGTGCTCGAAGCCGAGGAAAAACGATAACGGTATTTAAAATGCACGAGTAAAAACGGAAACAATTGTATTTAATAAAATAGAGAATTAATTTAGCAATTTATTTCACTAAATTACCGAATACATTATTGCGTAATTCAATAAGGTCAAATGAAAATTAATAATGTTATGTGTGTGCAAGTGTAGAGAAATCTTGAGAATATGATAGATCGTGCAATTGACTTTTAAATAATATATTTCATGCGATTATTAACAAATATAAATAATTAATTGTTACTGTTAAAAACAGTGCATGATTAGGGTTAAACTTGAGTCATATAGCTTAATTGACAAGGGCATGAGAGTAATTTCATGTTCTGGCTGAAATCTTCAAATCGCGGCGGACCTACCCGTCACGATTCAAGTCGCGAAGGGCGGCTTGGGCGCGATCCGCAGACCGGTCGGCCTGGCTCGGACAGGAAAGGGAACGCGGTGGCGAGGCCCGCCGCGTTCGGGATGCGACCTGGCGGCCGACCGCGACCCTCCTGTTATCGCGGCGTATCGCGCCGCCGCGATATCAGGGACGGTCCGGGTTTTTCCCCTTTTTTCAAGGTTGATACTGGATGACACATGGCTCTTCTAAATTCAATATAAAATCGTATAATGACCCAAAAATCACGAATCTAGTTTCAAATGAAATTAGACACATATATCTATCAGCATACATGATTAATTTGAAATTAGACAAGCTTTAACCATACTTTGAACACTTTACATTCTGACGACCTAAATAGGCACAGTCAGGGTTCAATGAATTAATCAAAGATGAATACATAATGAAAAATTACGAAACCAAAGGCGTTCGAAAGCTAACACGAATTAGTATTTTAGAGAATTTTCTAATGGTATGGGATCAAGTATGCATGGAGTTTATAGGTAAACTTGAAGAGTCAGGTACAAGCAACAGATAGAGATTCAAAGATTTAATTCTCTCTCATGGGAGATCAAAATTGAGCAAGACCAGAGGCGTTTGAAAGATAATAAGATGAAGTATATACGGGAATTTTATCATGACATGAGAGCAAGTACATGTTGGGAATTAGAGAAAATATAAGATTTTGGTTCATGGTAATAGCAGAGTTTCACGAATTAAATTCGCCCAAATGGATGAGCGAAATACAACGAAACCATAGGGCTTTTGAAGAGGTACATGAAGGCTACCTAGGATAATTTTTACACGATTTTTTCTTGAGAGATTGCCTACCTTTTTCATGGAGTAAGAAAACCCTAGTTTAGTGACAAAAATAGAAAAACTCCTCCTTGTTCTAGCCTCCTCCTCCTTGCTCCTTTGTCTCCAGCCCTTCTCCTCGTTCTCTAGGGTTCCAGCCACGAAAATGGGTTGCTAGGGATGAGTTTTGGTGTATATGACTAACTATAGGAGTCCTAGCCATTATAAGAGTCATCCCTTCCATTAAACTCCGAATTTCCTTCTTTATCTCCCACTTTCTCTTATTTATCCACCTAATAGAGTTGGGAAAGGATCCAATTTCGTGGGTAAATGTTTAGGGTAAGTATATGACTCTTGTAAGGACATTTATAAGATAGTTTAGTCATTATCTTATCCTTTTTTAATTTATTTAATAATTAACTCCGAATTTCTACATTTATCTCCCCTTATTCTAGCATTTATCACTTAGTTGGCTTGGAGAGAGATCTAATTTCGTGGCTAATGTGTTAGGATGGGATGGAGACTCTTTTTAAGATAAGTAAGAGTTAAATAGTCATTATCTTAACCATTTTCTATTTATTACTATTTTTAGGTACGAATTTAACTTAATTACATCTCCTCCCAAGATGGGCTTCATCCTATTGGGCCCAATTTATTTGGTTTGGACCATTTATTTAACCCACTACTAATTTAACTTATGGGTTATTCATTAAATTTCTTTTATTTCATTCAATTTCTATTTATTCCCTTTATTCTAATTAAGTCTATTTATCACACTTATTCAAATAATTTCAAATTCTTAATTCAATTCAATATTATTTATGCCAGTATTTCTAATCTTCTTCATTTGAGCTCTTACTCTTGGCCCAATAACTCGTGTGAGCTAATTGTACATCCCACGTTCTTACTTTACTTATTGAATTTTTAATTATCCTTTTATTAGAGAATTATTCATGGGTCAAGATTGTCCATTGGTCCAAATATCATAATGGGTTATCAACCCATATTATTTAAAGTCTACCCACATGTTTAATTTCATTTATAATTCGCTTTGGCTCATAAAATAATGGGTTTTTCGACTTATTCCTTAATTACGATAATAAGTCGCGTAAATTCTTAACTTGGTCTAAATGATTTTTCTGTGCCCAAATTTCATTATGGATCATTAGATAACATTATTTAAAGTATAACTATTATTTTTACGAAATTTTTATAAGGGTTTATACGTATGCAATAATGATGCGTACCTTTTTAACTAATTGAATTTATTAATTGATAAAATTTCAATTTATCCATAATTTTTAATTAATGGATTTTTCAGGGTACTACAACCTACCTATTCGACAGAACTTCCCTCAAGATCGGGCACTCTTTCTCTCTTTACTCTCCCTAGAGCTCTAGCATAACCCTCCTCTCTTCACTTAGATGGATGGAATGGAAGGAGGGGGGTATATATAGGGAAGGGGAGAGGAAGGTGAGAGGAAGGTAGGAGGAAGGGGAGAGGAAGGTGCGCCCCTCCCTAGGGCTCCTTAGATGGGGACATGTGTCCCTTAAGGGATAAGGATGTCTTGGATTGGGACATGTGTCCCTTATGGATAAGAATTACATGGATGGGGGACAAGTGTCCCTTAATTAAGGGGTAAGCATCTCCTAACCATTGAGTCATTAACATTTTACCTTTTTTTTTAGAAATTGGAGATATGTCCATTCCTAACCTCCGATTGGTCGTTCAGGCCCTAAATAATCTCCGATTGGGAATCTGACTGTACCGCTAGGGTCAATAGAAATTACATCAGGGTCCTTAGAAAAATTATCATTTGCATGAAAACCTCATATTTTTATAATTATAGATATGCCCTTCCTATTTACGTTTATATTTTTTCTTCCTATTTTATTCTGTGCTCAATGTGAACAGAGATATATCCATATCCTAATCCTCATTCTTTACCAATATGCTAACTTTTAGTACTAACATTTACTTTTACCATTTTTCTTTAGTATTATTCTTTAACAATATCATTATTATTTATCAGTAAAATATCCTTTATCAATAGCAGTATCCTTTAACACATTTTCAGTTCAACCTAGATAGATCCGGATTTGCTTAATCTCTCCATCCGCCTACAAATTGCATTACGTTTTCTCGACCGTTTCTCACTTATTTATCATTTATACCGTGGGGTATTACACTTCCCCACTTATAAGAATTTGGTCTCCCAAATTCCACATATTATGACTAGAATGAAAAGATGCTTACTTCAAATAGTTTGGATACTTCTTTCTTATGTTTCTTCTGTTCCCAAGTAGCTTCATCTTGTCCTCTTCTGCTCCATTGGATTTTTACTATAGGTATGCTTTTGTTCCTGAGTTGTTGTATCTTGCGATCCAAGATCATGGTAGGTTGTTCTTCATAAGTCAGATCTTTTTAGAAGTCCAGATCTTCGAATTGAATAATGTGAGATGGATCATAAACATACTTTCGAAGCACTGAAACATGGAAAACATCATGTACTCCTACAAGCTGAGGGGGCAAGGCTAGTTTATAGCTAACTTCCCCAATTCTTTCTAAGATCTCAAAAGTTCCAATGAATCGGAGACTAAGTTTTCCTTTAATCCCAAACCTCTTAAGTCCTCTTCTTGGACACTTTTAAGAACACATGGTCTCCAACTTGGAATTCCAACTCTCTCTTCTTCTTTGATCTGAATAACTTTTTTGTCGATCTTGGGCTGCCTTCATCCTTTGCCTGATTATCTGGATATTATTAGTTGTTCTCTGGACTATTTTTGGCCCAATCATTTGTTTTTCACCAATTTCTTTCCAACATATGGGAGATCTACAATTCCTGCCATATAGAGCTTCAAATGGTGCCATCTAATGGTGGATTGATAGCTATTATTATAGGCAAATTCTATTAGTGGTAAATGTTCTTGCAAGGCACCTCCAAAATCTAGGATGCATGCTCTACACATATCTTCAATAATCTGATTAGTCCTTTCTGTCTGCCCATCGGTTTGAGGATGAAATGCGTGCTAAAATTTAACTTTGTTCTCAATGCTGATTGTAATCCAATCCAGAAATGTGATGTAAATCTAGAATCTCTATCTGAAATAATATTTATTGGAATTCCATGCAATCTAACAATTTCCTTTATATATAGTGCTGCGAGAATATTTACAGACCATTTTGTCTTTATGGGTAAGAGATGTGCTGCCTTGGTCAAACGATCTACAACAACCCAAATGCCATCATGACCACTTCTTGTTTTTGGTAATCCTGTAACAAAATCCATACCACACTATCCCATTTCCATTCTGGTATTTCTAAGGTATCAATTTCCCAGCAGGTACCTGATGTTCTGTCTTAACCTTTTGGCAAGTTAGACATCTGGAGACATATTCAGCTATTTCTCTCTTCATATTCCACCAATAAGTCTTCTTCAAATCTTGATACATTTTTGTTGCTCCTGGATGAATTGTATAACGAGTCTTGTTGGCTTCTTCTAATATCTTTCTCTTAGTTTCTTGATGATCTGGCACACATATTCTCTCTTGGAACATAAGCCTTCCCTCATTGTCCATGTGAAATTCAGGCATGTTATTCAATTGTTCCTTGATCTCTACTATTGTTGGATCATTATCTTGATGTTCTTTGATTTTCTTCAAAATATTTGATTGGACTCTTAGGCTAGCAATCATAATATGATCTTCTGGAGTATCCACATTTAAATTTAGTGTTGAAAATTGCTCCAGTAATTTCCACTCACCGCAAATCATACATGATAACTGTCCCACTAGATTTCTACTTAGAGCATCGACTACTACATTTCCTTTCCCAGGTTGATACTGGATAGAGAAGTCAAAATCTTTAATATATTCTAGCCACCTTCTCTGTCTCATGTTCAATTCCTTTTGAGAAAACAAATACTTCAAACTTTTATGATCACAGTGCACTATGAATTGGGTTCCATATAAATAATGCCTCCAAATTTTGAGGGCAAATATTATTGCAGCCAACTCTAATTAAATCATGTACTGGATAATTCTTTTCATGTGTCTTCAACTGTCTAGAAGCATATGCAATCACTTTCCCTTCTGCATCAGTACACATCCTAAGCCCACATTTGAAGCATCGTGTAAACTTCATAATCTTTTCCTTCAATGGGTAGTGTAAGTACAGGAGTTGAAGTCAGATATTCTTTCAATCTTTGGAAACTAGCTTCACATTTTCATCCCAAATAAATGGAACCTCTTTCTTGGTTAATCTGGTCAAAGGTACACGATTTTAGAAAATTCCTTTACAAATCTTCGATAATAGCTGGCCATACCCAAGAAACTTCTGACCTCTGTAATAGTAGTGGGTCTCGCCCACTTTTGAATAGCCTCAATTTTTGAAGGATCTACAAAAATACCTTCCTTCGAAATAACATGCCCCAAAAAGGCTACCTTATCTAGCCAAAATTCACACTTGCTCAGCTTGGCATATAACTTATGTTCTCTTAATATTTGCAAGGTAATCCTTAAATGAGACTCACCTCTTCCTTATTCTTAGAATATATCAATATATCATCAATGAATGCTACTATAAACTGATCCAGATAAGATCTGAATATATTATTCATTAGCTGCATAAAAAACTGTTGGAGCATTTGTCAATCCAAAAGGCATGACCGCAAATCATAATGTCCATATCTGCTCTGAAAGCTGTCTTATGAATATCTTCCTCTTTGATCCTCAATTGATGATATCCTGACCTTAAATCAATCTTGGAAAAGTATTGTGCTCCAGCTAATTGGTCAAATAAGTCATCGATCCTTGGTAAAGGGTACTTATTCTTAACTGTCAACTGGTTCAGTTGTCTGTAGTCTATACACAATCTTAATGATCCATCTTTCTTTTTGACAATAGGACTGGTGCTCCCCAGGGTGAAGTGCTTGGTCTGATAACCCTTTTTCCAATAGTTCAGTCAACTGTTTCTTTAGTTCCTTCATTTCTACTAAAGACATTCTATAAGGTGTCTTGGAAACTGGGGCAGCTCCTGGAATTAGCTCTATAGAAAAGCTTACTTCTCGCTCAGGAGGCAAACCTGGTAAATCTGTGGGGAACACGTCTGGATACTCTCTCATCACTGGAATCTTTTCAAGTTCAGGATTTGAGGAATCTGCTACCACTACTGAAGCTAAATAAGCTATACAACCCTTTTGTAGAAGTTTCTGGGCTCGAAGGGCAGATATAAGAATCGTAGGTTGAGATTTATGTGTAACAGGAAAAGTTACGGGGAGTATATCCTTTTCTATAAAGGTAAGTTGTTTTAATCGGCAGTCTAATTTGACATGATATTGTGACAACCAATCAGCTCCCAATATTATATCATACCTATCCATGTCAAGGCAAATTAAATCTACTGGAAAGTTCTAGTTGTTAATAAGTATTTCACTGGATAGACAATAGAAATCGAGATTTATTCCAGAACTAATGGGGGTTGACAGGTTTATTCCAGTAGGTAGAGAAGTTGGCTTTGACTTCAAGGTATTGACAAAGGCCCAAGAAATAAATGAATGTGTAGCTCCAGAATCAAATAGAATAAAAGCGGGTTTAGAGTGGACGATGAGAGTACCTTCGATGATTCCCCCTTCTTGATTCTCGTCCGTCAGTCCCAGAGCTTGTAATCTTCCTGGTTTCCTATTAATTCTTTGAGGTGCATGTGATTGGCCTTGAAGTTGTGGGCAAGCTGGGATGCGGTGTTCACGACTTCCACATTTCAAACAGGCACCTAACTTCTTCCAACATTCATCTACTGTATCCCACTTTTTGACAATGAGTACATGGCACACTTTCAAAATTATCATTGATCTGCTTTGGCTTCTTGGGTGCTTGTATAATACTTCTGCCCTCATTCTCCTCTTGTTATTGCTAACTTAACTATCCCATAAGTAGAAGTCGAATTTCTTTTGTTGTTTTCCAACTTGCTCCAAATTTTGTTTGTCATCTCAGTTGCACTTTCTAAAGCTAAAGCCCTTCTTACCATATCTGAATAAGTAGAGATTAGTAGTGGGCCAATTGAGTAATATAACTAGGCTTCAGTCCGTTCAGAAATCTTCTGGCTTTCAACTTCTCAGTGGCAACCAAATGTAGGCATATCTAGATAATCTAGCAAATTGAGATTCATATTCTGTTACTGTCAGATTCCTCTGTTTCAGATTGATAATTCCATGACCTTCATCTCTCTAATCTCCTCTGAAAAATATTGATTATTGAAAAGTTCCACAAATTCTGCCCAAGTGATGTTTCTCTCAGCCATAGTGACTTCAATGGCCTCCCACCAGCCCTTGCATCTTTTTCTAATTGAAAGGTAGCTAACCTGACTTTATCCTCTTATGGACAATGAGTTACCTTGAAAATTCTTTCTATTTCCTTTATCCAGTTTTCTGCCTCATCTGGGTTGGATTGCCGACATACTTTGGAGGGTTCATGCTTCTAAAATTCTGTACATCTCTCCATTATTTTGGTGATTCCCCTGTTGTGCAACTATACCAAGCGCTGTTGTTAGTCCTTGAATCATAGATTGAAGATCCTTCCAGGGTGCATTTTCTTCTTCCATTTTATATCTGGGTCCAAATTAAAAACAAACATAGTTAGATCAATTATCACATCAAGAGTTTACATAAGTAGTTAGACAAATATCACGCTTACATTATATCATTATACATGCTTACATTGCCTTAACCTCTAGTCCCACTATCATTACAAGTTAGACAAAATTGACAGTGGGTCCAGCCAACTTTTACATTCCATCATTCTAATGCCTAATCCCGCTATCGTTACAAGTTGAACAAAATTGATAGCGGGTCAAAAACCTTAACTAGTTAGTATATTTTCAAGACTTCTGACTACTAGCCTATTTACATAGTCATGGATAATTCCTATACTGAACTTTTCGAGGTTACTTCTCCTCCAGGGTTGTTAACGGAACCATTAGATTCTTCATTAGGCTCCCTATGATTGTAATGCAGCTCATAGGCAGCATCTCGAATTTGCTCCCAACGGCCCTCTGTTCGCATTTGTAAAAGTCCCAGTCTAGCCTCTATCCAATCTAATAGTTCTTGTAGCGCCATAACGCATGTAAGGATTTGCTCTGTATGTTCTCCAAAAGCATATTCTACTATTTCACGTAGCCACCCTTCCATTGCGGCACGCATATATTCTAATTCTTGTGCGAAATCTCCCTCGTCATTTCTCATTCTTGGATCAGTCAGATAAGTACATCAATTCTTCGATTGGCCATCTGTGCTGGAGAATCCACATGAATTACACATAATCTTTAATCAAATGAAATTACAACTTATATAACTACTATAACTAATCTTTTTCCCAATTCCTTTTCTACCCACCTCACCAGTTAATTATTGATTTATTGGAGTCTACTAATCCTAAGACTAGAAGGCTCCAAAATCTGCTCTGATACCACTAATCTGTCACGTCCCAATAGCAGCGGAAATATCGAGGCGTAACAGATTAAAACGATAACTAATGAGACATTTATTACAATATACAAATTGGCATAATGCCTGAGAGTCTCGGGATACATGAAAAACTATTTAGACAAAGCTCTTTAGAACATCTTGGACATACTAAACATGACATGACTAACTAAACTTTATTACAATAAGTAGATGGTCTCTCGGCGCACAACCCTGCCCACTATGTTCAGTCTTGATTGTCACCTGAAAATGTTGAGAAAATAGGGATGAGCAAAACTTGCCCAGTAGATGCCTTTAAGTTAACTTCAATCACTAGCGGAATGCATGACAAGATAAAGATTTAAAATAGCATAATGAGAAAATGAGGATTTAAATCACGTAAGAGTTCACGTATTACATTATAAGAGAATTAACGCTACAATTTCATATCTCAAGTGTAAAACGCATAAACAAGTACATCGAAGAATGAACGCGATCACTGCTTTTGTCAAGATAAAACTCAAGTTTACCACTGAACACTTCCATAACAATCAATTTTCATAACAATCACTTTTCACGAATTTGAATTGTCAGCCAGATACTATAAACACTTCACTTATGGTGTATGCCAAGCACCAGACCATTACTCTCCTATGGTACCACTGGACACTAAGAGTATTCGAGATCTTCCCGGGACTAGACCATAGCGCCCTAACCGGCATCACTTTCACTTTTGAGTTCACGATTCAATAGCAGGCTGACAACTCAGAGTCCGCAGAGAAATGAGAAGTAGTCTAGTATATATTTTCAGTATAAGGTGGCATGCCATATGAAAACTAAATCAGTAGTATTTCGACATAGAGATGGATCTTGAGAATCAAGCGGACGGCATCCCGGCGTGGATGGAATCCCGAGAAAACAAACCGACAGAGTTCGATATAAGAAGGGTTTCGATAAAACATACCGATAAAGCCTTGTCATAGAGAAGGTTTTTGAGTGAACAAACAAACATAGAGAGGGATTTTGAGAAGAAGAATTGGCAGTATTTCGACTCGCGAGAGATTCCGATAAATTGAATCGGCAGCACTTCGGTGTAACGGAGGATTCCGAGAAATCGAATCGACGGCGTTTCGACATAGAGAAGGATGAGAAGAACACAACAAGCAGCATTTCGACGTAGAGAAGGATGAGAGGAACACGACAAGCAGCACTTCGACGTAGAGAATGATGAGAGGACACGACAAGCAGCACTTTCACTCACTAGGGATTTAGAACTAACTTAAAAGAACCTACCTATTCGACAGAACTTCCCCCAAGATTGGACACTCTTTCTCTCTTTACTCTCCCTAGAGCTCTAGCATAACCCTCCCTCTTCACTTAGATGGATGGAATGGAAGGAGGAGGGGGGTATATATAGGGAAGGGGAGAGAAGGGAGAGGAAGGTGGGAGGAAGGTGAGAGGAAGGGGAGAGGAAGGTGCCCCTCCCTAGGGCTCCTTAGATGGGGACATGTGTCCCTTAAGGGATAATGATGCCTTGGATTGGGACATGTGTCCCTTAAGGGATAAGGATGCCTTGGATTGGGACATGTGTCCCTTATGGATAAGAATTGCATGGATGGGGGACAAGTGTCCCTTAATTAAGGGGTAAGCATCTCCTAACCATTGAGTCATTAACATTTTTACCTTTTTTTTTAGAAATTGGAGATATGTCTATTCCTAACCTCCGATTGGTCGTTCAGGCCCTAAATGATCTCCGATTGGGAATCTGACTGTACCTAGGGTCAATAGAATTACATCAGGGTCCTTAGAAAAATTATCATTTATATGAAACCTCATATTTTTGTAATTGTAGATATGCCCTTCCTATTACGTTTATACTTTTTCTTCCTATTTTATTCTGAGCTCAGTGTGAACAGGGATATATCTATATCCTAATCTCATTCTTTACCAATATGCTACCTTTAGTACTAACCTTTACTTTTACCATTTTTCTTTAGTATTATCCTTTAACAATATCATTATTATTTATCATTAATAATACCTTTATCAATAGCAGTATCCTTTAACACATTTTCAGTTCAGCCTTAGATAGATCCGGATTTGCTTAATCTCTCCATTGCCTACAAATTGCATTACGTTTTCTCGACGTTTCTCACTTTTTATCATTTTATACCGTGGGGTATTACAGGCTCTCCCTCCCGTGACCCTCATTCCACACAAATAAAAAACGGAATGCAAACCTCAAACAAATGACACATAACATGCATGACAAGAAAGGAAGACACATTAAATGCAAAGGGGAAATTCATATGATGGAGAAGGAAAGAGGTACATGGGAGGGACTTCTATTAAAGAAAAAGGGAGAAGAGTACAAGAGAGCTTAAAGAAAAGGGGGGGAGAGGACCATCACCATCACCACCTATCCTCTCTTCTCTTCTTCTCTTTTCACTACCAATGCAAGACAACACAAATGGAGTGTGGCCCTCTTCTCTCTTTTCTCTTTTTTTCTTCTCTTCTCCTCTTTTCTTCTCTTGTAGCAGCAGGGGCTTCACGGAGCAGAAACGCAGCAGCCAAAAACCTTGGAGAAGATGCCTCCCTTCCCTCCTTCCACCCCTTTCTCTTGGCCAAAAGGCTTCTAGAAAAATCCCCCAAAGGGCCCTTACAGCTTGTAGCATCAGCCTCTGTGCTCCCTTTTTGGGGTAGCTTTTGGGGTGGTAGTGGGGAGGTGTTGAGGTTTCTTAACCTCACCTCCTTGCATGGGAGACATGGACCTTTGGATAATGGGCCTTATGGGCTTCTTAGGTGGGTCATTTGAAGAAGGGTTTCTTTTTGATTTATGAGGTATTTTTTAGGAGCTGGGCCGCTATGGAAAAGGCCCATTGGAATTTTTAGGGTGCCCACAAGTATATATAGATATTTGTTATCTAATCGCATAGGTTCTTATCTGTGCAGGAGATATAATGAGGATGAGACCCTCTCCTCTTGAATGAGATCGACTCACATGTTTTGTGTCTGCCTCATAGGTATGAACTAA
>CM024763.1:118431484-118688605 GCA_014218235.1 Colocasia esculenta
TAGATTTCTAATTTTCTTGTTTTCACCAGCCACTGACATAGATCAGAAATAGTGGACAAACTTTTAAATTCCTGATGTTGTCGTACATACTCAAAGTGCTCTAACTGTATCCTCAATTGCATCATCTCTTGTTCTGTGAAGTCTTGTGGATAAAATTTTTCTGCCAACTTACACAACAATCATTAACTCTGAATGATACAGACATCTCCCGTGGATCTAAAGCTGAGCTAAGAATGAGTAACTCCACAACTCGATCATTAAATTAATTATTCAATTCTTGCATTTAAGTGTCTATATATCACACATAAAAATGTCCACTTTATAATGATGCTCAAGTATAATTTCATCATGTTGATGTCTAGCTGTACCTCTCTTAAGATATACAAAGTACTGAGATGTGGCACATCAATATTGCGCATTGCACAAAATGAGTTCACAATAGAAAGTAATTCATCCATCTTCATCTCTTATTTTTTAATGAGTGCTTTAGTAGATGAAACAAGATGTATAGCATTCAAAATATCTTGAGATTGTCTCTGCAAAATTTGACAAAGTTGATCACAAATATCTAAAATTTCTTTCATCAAATGCAAAATGAACACAAATTCGTAAGAGATTAATACTTCATAAGCTGCATATGTATCTCCACGTTTGCCCAAAGCCGGTTTTACTTCGTTTCGGAAGCAAGCACGTTAATGTTAATCAAATAAACACGATTCATGAAACAGTCAAATACCCAAATCGGACGGCCACCGACGCCCCTGCATTTATGGGAATTTTTGTACATATAAAAATAAAAATTCGGTGGGCAGTAAGCGCTTCCAGGGGGGTCCTTTTTTGGGATGAGAAGCTCTTTGCGTCCGGCTGGCCGGACAAATCATTTGTCCGGCCAGCCGGCTGGCGCCTGCCCATTGGCAGGGCTGGGGCGAGTGCTGCCCAATGGGCAGCGCTCCAGCCGGCTGGCCGGACAAATCATTTGTCCGGCTAGCCGGACAATAAACATTTCCCTTTTGGGATTAGTTTTTCTGGTTCGCCCATGGGCCATTTAAATAAGAAAATCAGCCCATTATTAAAAAAAAAAATTGGGTGGGGGGCCCCTCTGAGTGTTGGATCTCCCTTAGTTGGAGTTCAAAGGTATTCCCATCAACAACTTTAGTTCTAGCAAGTCCTTATAGTAGACATGTTGGCCTGTGTATTTGCTTGGCAGGTGGGTAATGATGAACAAGGTTCATATAATTAAGATTATTTTCTTATTTAATTCAAGTTTTAGTGATAAGAAAATTTTTAATGACAAATTTGATCATTTGATAGTAACTCATATTGAATGATAATAGTTTATTAGGCAAATTAATAAAAAATTTCTAATAAATATTTGACTTATTTCTAATCCATAACAGAGCTATAACTCATTACAGTAAGTGTTATTATCTGTTACAATATATGTTAAATCATGTTACAGTAAAGACCTCCATATTATAGTCAGAGTCTTCTAGTTAATTTCTCCTAGTTTATTTAAAATTGCCATGACCAAGTTAAATGAGAAGATAAAATTTTATATACATTGACTGAATGAAAATATTTTATGATGATAACTTAGTCACGAGGAATAAGTCTAAACCATTGTGAAAAACAAGCCTGCGAAGACATTTAAAATCAAGTGATCAATGAAATCAAGTCTTTAGAAGTGAAACAAGTCTTAAGATATAAGTGATAGAAGAATCAAGTATTAGACACAAAATCAGAAACGAGTTTTAAGAGACATTAAAAATCAAGCTTATAAATCAAGTCTCCGACTCAACAAAAAATTAGTTAAAGACTAAATAGAAAAACAAATTAAGACTTAAAGAGAAAACACGTCTAAATCAAACAAGTCTCTAGACACATGACTAAAAATGCTTCTAAATCAGAAAATTATAAAACGAGTCTCATACCCAAGTGATCAAAACGATTCACTCTTAAAAGAAGAATAAAATGAGTCTTAATTACTCTCAGGATAAAACAAGTCTCATTAAGACTATGGAAATAAGTCTTATTAGAATAAAATTAAATCTCTTTTTAAGTTACTGAAATCAAATCTTACTTAGCATAGAAATGATTCACACTTTTATAAATTTGAAAATTTTGATTTCCACTCAGATATTCACTTAGAAAACAATTCTCACTATGAATGTCACATAATATTTTTTAGAATTATATCCTATTTTATATCTATACAATATAAACAAATTTGTATGATTTTATCTCACTTTCTAATTGGATTTGTTTATTAAATACTTTTAAGCTTATCAAGAATACATTTATTCAAGTATTTGTTTATTCCATCCAATCACAAAGGTTGTTCAAACAAACAAACAAACAAACTAATTTTAAGTATGTGATAATATCTTAATAATGTAGATATATTCATTAAAGAGTTCTGAAATTTAAATTGATATTAAATACATATATTGGGGATCTAACAAATAATCTGCAGGAAGATATCTTTTGCACTCTTCATATATCTTACTTTTATATAAACTATGATGACCACAGTTAAAAGACTAAAAGAATATAAAATTTTTGCAGGTACCTACCACTGATAAGATGATTTGTTAAGGTATGAACAACATGTAAAATGAAGTAAGAACAATATCCAAATATGGAATCCATTTAAAGGATTAACAAGAAGATCAAAATCTGCACTTATCATCAAAGACAAAATAGAAACGACACAGTAGTTATCTTGTAGAACAAAAATCTATGAGATAGATAGATAATTGTGGCTCATCTCATATTTCTTATCTTGTGGAACAAAAATCTTATCCAAGATATTATTTGTATAAGCTATAAGATATTTTAAACCATAAATACATCTATCTTGAATGATAACTATATGTAGAGAAAATTCACTGGCATAAGTGCATTTTTGCCATGTTTAATACAAAAAAGTCAATGACTCTTAGTGGACTCTTAACAAGTTAATCCACTAAAATTTATAATATAAGATAATAAAGACGTGAAACGAATGATGTTAATGACTACATGATTTGATGTCAATTATTTTAGGAACCCAATGCTCCTACATCATAATACTCCAAAATACTCCACTATACTCCCACATCAACTAATGCTCCTAGACGATTTATAAACTATATTTGATATTGGATAGACTGGAAATAGAATGAGATTATCTTCAAAATTTTGAAATTATCTTCAAATTCTATCTCCAATCTATCTAAATACCAAACATAGTTATATAAAGTTGGTTTGATAGTCCGACAAAGTCGAGTAAGTGGTATTTAATAAGGATGGTAATATTTCAGTAAATGTAATTGACCAAATTTGTTATCCTCAAATTGAAAAGAGGTAGGCTTCATAGTGAGTGTTATTAACTTAGCATACTCAAATTATAAATTTGATAAATTCTGAAAATTACTTAATTGGCACTATCTTATTTAGTTATCAAACCAAGTTTAATAGGACATCTCAATCTATAATTTAAACTATTTCACACTATTTTATATGATGCTAGTCTAGTAAATTGAGAAAGTAAAACAAAAACATGAGTTTTGCTAACCAAAGCTATCCTAGTTATCTAAATAAATTATATATATATATATAAAAGGAAATATATTGGTGTCTATATTCACAGGTATCTACGGAAGTGTTTGTTCTTACAATAAAATGGGTCCCACAACTAGGTGCAAAGTGCACTTGACTACAATGTTTGTCTTGTTGTGAGGATATATACATTCGCAAGTGTGCAGCTTTATACCTCTTAATTAGCCATGATTAACTCATGTTATAGTTAATTCGACTTGGTAAATAAATAAATGGCATCAATGATATAAATTTAATTATTTAAAATGACATTTGCACGACTTGTCATATCCTCAAGATTTCTTTACACTTACACACACACAATATTATTAAATGACATTTGACCTTGATAAATTATACAATAATGTATTCGGTAAATTAGCGAAATAAATGACTAAATTACCCTATTTTTATTAAATACAATTATTTTCATTTTATACGAGCATTTTAAATACCGTTATCGTTTTCCCTCGGCTTCGAGCACTCGAGGCACGACGGACCCGTTTTCTATACACTTTTCCATTGACTTGGACCACCTCTTCACCGGGAATACTCTCGACTGGACTAGGGACTCCTTGTCAAGACCTCCATAAGTCTTTTTGGCGTTGGCACATGTCCTTAGTCAACGAGCTAGTTGTACCCCAAAACTCGTTACATCTCAGAGATCAGTACGATCCATGCCTTAGTGTTTTTCCTTCTTATCTCGGGATCACTCCGAACCATTTGGCCGTGTTCACGACACGACTAGTGGGTGGTGTGACTTCTACCAGACTGCCGACACCCGACCTGGTGTTGTGCAACGTTACTATCGAAATTTCACGTTGTTTCACGGAATGTCCCTATCTCATCTAATGTCCATATCCCTTATATCTGTTCACATTCTCTCTACACTCTCATCTATCTCGTTTAGTACTCTCTTATGTAACGTCGCGTGCTTTTCGGATCCATGCGGATCGTGTGTGTTGTGGTTGTGGTGGCCGTTGTGAGGCCAATGTGAGTTAGTTGTGTGGAATGTATGGCGTGGTCGTGTGGTTTGTTCAGCTCAGGTGAAGTTCAGTTTGGTCCTGAAATGAAATGGGACTTGCTGCAGTTCAGTTGGAGTTGGCGTCCAGATGTGTGGCCGTTGACTTCATGAACTTGGCGGCATTAGATGTGGACGTTTAGAGTGGCGGTTCCTATGGGCGACAGGGGGGTTGACGCCAACCTGAGATTTCTGCAGGTTATAGGCTCACCGAGAGTAGTTTTCACCCTGCTTCTCTCACCCTCTTGCCCCAGCTTTGCGTCCTGGTATTTCTAAGGCTTCCCACAGGTACTGAAGGGTGCTTGGACGATCATAGAACGCGTGGCGTTGCTGAATTGCGCGAGGAAATGCCGTGGCGTGGGGCAATCCGCGTGGGAGCTCGCGGAGGTTCGGTGTGAACGGGGAGATTGCGGAAGATTCTAGCGTGTTCTGAGGTAGGGGACGAACCCTGGTAGCTCTGTAGAAACATTAAAACATGATGAACCACATGAATCAGCATGATAATGCGTTTTCGTATTAAGTTGCACCATGCGGGGTTAATGGGTGGTTTGACGAATTTAATGAGTAAAGCATGCTGTATGGGTTGTTGAGGGTTTATGCATGTTAGAGGAACGTTTTCGTATTTTTACTGGTTTAACTATTAGAAAATCTGTAGAATCGGATTAGGGTTTCTGCAGGGTCTGTGGCTGAGGATCTTGGCGTCAAGGTCGATGGACGCCAGGTTCATCAGCTGGGATATAAACGGCCAGATCCATTGCCGTTTACCTCCTATAGCGGCAGTCGATGTTGCCGTCAGCATGTGTTTAAGCAGAAATAGCTCTTTTCCGTATTTATCGATAATGCATGATAGTTAAACCTGTGGTGCATTAAGTGTGTAGTTCCCGTGTTTAGCATACAAGGTATGCGGTTAGATACTTACTTCGTGGCTGCGCGTTGTTTACGCGAGTCAGTTGGGTTCACGTGTAGTGGACCGTTGTTACTGTGGTTTACGTGAGGTTTCACGTGGTTTGTGTGTGACGTACACGTGGTTCTGTGTACGTGGCGAGTAGTACGACGCCTACCGTGGTTACCTCTCCAGTTGGGTGCCCCAGGTTCTTTGTGAGCCAGGCTGTTAGCTCGGGGCTTTGTCCCGGTACTTGTGTTGTACCGTCGAGGTCTGTGTCGTCTGACCTGGACACCCTCACTCTTGTGTTTGAGTAGCACGTCCGGCTGAGGGAAAGACGACAGTGGGACAGTGACACTTGTGTTTGTCTTTAGTCACTTGTAGCGCGCTCGTAGTTGGGGGTACGGACACCAGTAGACGTACTGGACCCCAGCTAGTCCTTTTCCAGTGCCTCACTCTAGAGAGTTCCGGGCCAGGATCTCTAGAGGTGCCAGGCATGGGCCTATGACCGTGTGGTCCACAGGTGGTGGTGTTTAGTTGGTCTCCACAGTTGCTTGACTTTTACACGTGGAGCGGCAGCTGGACCTTTCGTCCGTGGCTGCGAGACTGAGAGGTTTACCTGTGTTAGCTTGTCCGAGTTAGTTACTGGTGTCGCAAACCAGTTCACGTGGCTCGTGTTTGGCAGTCTCTACTTTAGCTTGTACACCTGTACTGGTTTGTCGTTTAATTATTAAAGTTGTTTCTCGTAGTCGGCAGACGGTGAGTACTTTTACAGCTTTAATATCCTACTTAGTTGTTCTATAAATTGCTAGTATTGTTTACTGCTTTCGTACCTGTGGTTTGGTTTGCTCGGTGTTGGGGGAGTTCCCTACTGAGCCAGTGACTAGCGAGGCTCACCTCTACCCCCACAGGTGAGAGCGAGGAGGACGTTTCACGACCGTCGTCCAGTTCTGAGCCGCGCCGTAGCGGTGCAGGGTCGGTACCTCCAGCTGTGTAGTAGCAGCTCCAACAGTGTAGTGTAGCTAGTTTGTTACTTTCTTTAGTTGTACCTCGGGGTATGCCCCAGGCTCTTGTACTTCTTTCCAGTTTTGTGAAATATGGCTATGTAAACTTGTGAATCATATATAAAATGTGGTGTGTTCCTTTGTGTTTACACGACTGTGGTTTGGTATCCCTTGCGAGGCTACGGCCCGTTCGCGGGAGGCGGACTCGGATCAAGTACGTTATTGGTTTAACGGGCTTGGCTGAGGCGTTCCGTCACAGTTGGTATCAGGGCAAGGTCCGTGTTAATATAAGGGAACTAGAAAGATACATAGCCTTATTTCGGTCTTTGAACACTGCTGGTAGGGACCCTGGTTTTTGATAATTTGTTGTTTTGATTATTGTTTGGTGTTTTGTTTATGTAGAAAAATTTCTGGAATGGCTGATAGAAGGGATTGGGGTGGTGGAGGAGATGATCCGGAGGAGAGCACCCAGCGTATGATAGAAAGAATCTGGGAAAGCCTCACGGATATTCGGGCAAGGATGGATCAGCAGGCGCCGGTACCACCAATTGCAGTGCCACCTGGGGATGGAGAGGCTGTACCTGTAGCTCCAGTCCCGCGAGAATGGAGGTACCTTTTGTAGCACCTGTGCCACCACCACCACCAGTGTTATTAGCAGAAGAACCAGTGATGCAGGTGGAGAAGTTTCTGAGATTGCAGCCACCTACTTATTCAGGAGGGCCGAATCCAGATACAGTAAAGCACTGGGTTCATGAAATTGAAAGAATTTTTGCGACTATGAGGTGTCCGGTAGCGGATAGAGTGGTGTTAGCTGCTTACCAGTTGAGGGGTTTTGCATTGGAATGGTGGCGACTGAAGATGCAGACCACCTTTGCAGGCAGGACAGAGGAAGCTATCACTTGGTCAGAATTTCTTGATGTATTTAATGATACATTTTTTCCGATCCAAGTGCAGCAAGTAAAAAGAGAGCAGTTTCGGACTCTCCAGCAAGGTAATTCTTCAGTTTTGGAATACCAGATGAGGTTTATGGCACTTAGCCGTTATGCGCCATATGTGGTTTCAGATAATAATATGATGGTTGAGTATTTTATTAGAGGTTGAGAGTGGAATTGCAGGATGCGATAGTACCTCTTATGTGCAAGTCAGTGGAAGAGGCAGCTCAGAGAGCAGCTACTTTGGAGAGATCTATTCGGACTCGTCAGGCGGGCGAGTCAGGTTCAGGTAGTTTTCGACTACCGCAACAGTCAGTGGGTGCAAGTAAAGGTAAAGCACCAGCAGGACCTTCTTCATCAGGTTTTGGAAAATGGGGTCAGAAATTAAAGCAAGTATTTAAAGGCAAAGGAAGAGGATGGGGAGGTCGTTCGCAGTTTCAGCAGGGCCGAGGTAATCCTGAGGTGGAGGAGTCGCAGCAGAGTACTGCCAGGCAGCCTATTGCTCCACCAGGGTATAGATGCTATAATTGTAATCAGCCGGGACATTTGATCCGCAATTGTCCCTATCCGAGAGAGTATGGATATGGAAGAGGTGTGCAGCAGCAGCAACCTCAGCAGTTTCAGTAGCCACAGTCAGGTCGTGGCAGAGGAGCACCGCAACAGCGGGGAAGAGGCCGGGTTATGGCTATCACCCGAGCCCAGGCGGAGGCATCGAATATGATTGAAGGTACTCTACCTCTTTATGAATATTCAACAAGAGTCTTATTTGATTCGGGTGCCTCTCATTCTTTCATTTTCGAAGAATTTCTGAATTGTATAGCTCATCCTTTAGAAGAGAAGTCTTGTGAGTTAGTAGTGGAGGTTCCTTCAGGTGAGTTTTTGCTCACTTCGAGCTATGTAGATGAAGCTCCTGTTATGATTGAAGGGAACCAGATGCCGGGTCGATTGTATGCCCTGCAGTTGTCAGATTATGATATTATTCTGGGTATGGATTGGCTGGAGATTTATGGAGCAATGTTAGATTGCAGAAAGAAAATGATCAGATTTTGTCATCCTAATGGTGCAGTATTTGAATATCAAGGTATGCCTTTTTATACCTCTAAGTTTCTAATTTATGCAATTAAAGCTAGAAAGTTGGTAAATGCTGGGTGTGTGGCTTATTTAGCCTCGGTAAGTCTGGTAGAAGCTAGTCAGCCAGTGGAAGCAGTTCCCATGGTTAGGAAATTTGCTGATGTTTTTCCTGAGGATTTGCCTGGTTTAGCTCCACATAGAGAGGTGGACTTTACCATTGAGTTGCTGCCAGGTACCATGCCGATTTCTAAAGCTCCATATCGGATGGCACCCGCAGAACTTAAAGAATTGAAAAAGCAGTTAGAAGAATTGTTGCAGAAAGGGTTTATTAGACCGAGTCATTCTCCGTGGGGAGCGCCGGTTTTATTTGTGAAAAAGAAAGATGGAAGTTTTCGAATGTGTATTGATTATAGAAAGTTGAATGATGTGACCATTAAGAATAAGTACCCGTTGCCGAGGATAGATGATTTGTTTGATCAGTTGCAATCAGCGAAAGTATTCTCTAAAATTGATTTGAGGTCCGGGTACCATCAATGAGAATTAAAGAGGAAGATATAGTTAAGACAGCTTTTAGAACCAGATATGGTCACTATGAGTTTGTGGTTATGCCTTTCGGGTTGACTAATGCTCCTGCAGGTTTTATGGATCTGATGAATAGAATTTTTCATCCATATTTAGATCAATTCATTGTGGTCTTATTGATGATATCTGATTTACTCAGCATCTGAAGAGGAGCATGCAGCTCATTTGAGGTTTGTTCTGCAATTGCTAAGGGATAACCAGTGTGTTTGCCAAATTCAATAAGTGTGAATTTTGGCTGAAAGAAATTCAGTTTTTGGGTCATGTTATCTCAGCTAAAGCAGTAGCAGTGTACCCAGGTAAAGTAAAAGCAGTGATGAGATGGGAAGTGCCTAAGACAATAACTGAGATTAGAAGTTTTCTGGGATTAGCAGGTTATTATAGGCGCTTTATTCAAGATTTTTCTAAAATTGCAGCACCTATGACTAAGTTGACCAGGAAGGGGGTGCCTTTTGTGTGGTCCGGTGAATGTCAGAGAAGTTTTATGGAATTGAAAAAGAGACTTACTTCAGCACCTATATTGACATTACCGGCAGGGAGTGGTGGTTTTGTGTTGTATACTGATGCCTCAAGGAGAGGACTTGGTGCAGTGCTTATGCAGCATGGTAAAGTGATAGCATATGCATCTAGGCAATTGAAGCCAGCAGAGGAGAATTACCCCACTCATGATTTGGAATTGGCAGCAGTTGTGTTTGCCTTGAAAGTGTGGAGGCATTATCTGTATGGCGAGAGATTTGAAATCTTTACAGATCATAAAAGCTTAAACTATATCTTCTCGCAGAAAGATTTGAACCTTCACCAGTGTAGATGGATTGAGTATTTGAAGGATTATGATTTCAGTTTGGCTTACCACCCGGGTAAGGCCAATGTTGTAGCTGATGCCTTGAGTAGAAAGACATATGTAATCTTGATGATGATTAAAGAATGAAAGTTGTATGAAGAAGTAGCAGAGAATTCTTTGTATGTGCCCAGTAGTCAGCGACGAACAATTTTAGCTGCTAGTGCTGTAGAGCCGTCTTTGTATTGGCAGATCATTGAGGCTCAGAGAGCAGATGCAGGTTTAGCCGAGATTGTGAAAATGGAAGGGGTTTCTATTGATGATAATTGTGTAGTCAGGCTCCAAGGCAGGTTGTATGTTCCTGCAGAAAAAGAGGTAAAGCAGCGAGTGCTAGAAGAGGCTCATAAATCTAGGTACACTATCCATCCGGGTAGTACTAAAATGTACCATGATTTGAAGAAGCATTTCTGGTGGCCTCTTATGAAGAAAGAAATAGCTGAATTTGTTTCGAGATGTGCTATCTGTCAGCAAATTAAAGCAGAGCATCAGAAGCCTAGAGGTCTATTGCAACCGTTGCCCATTCCACAGTGGAAGTGGGATGATATTGCTATGGATTTTGTGGCAGGTTTACCAAGATCGAGTTTCGGACATAATGGAATATGGGTGTTTGTTGACAGATTGACCAAAGTATGTAGATTAGTGGCAGTGAGTATGTCTTGGACAGTAGACAGGTTGGCAAATATTTATGTTGAAAAGATTGTTCCACTGCATGGAATTCCGAAGACAATTGTGTCTGATAGAGATCCAAGATTTACTTCTGGTTTTTGGAGAAGTTTGCAAAGAGTAATTGGTTCTGAGTTGAGGTATAGCTCCGCTTATCATCCCCAGATAGATGGTCAGACAGAAAGGACTATCCAGACGAATGAAGACATGTTGCGGGCTTGTTGTTTGGTTGGGGAGGTAGTTGGGAGCATCATTTAGGAATGGTTGAGTTTGCCTACAATAATAGTTATTATACCAGTCTTGGGATGACACCGTATGAAGCTTTATATGGAAGGCCATGTAGAACCCCATTGAACTGGCATGAAGTGGGAGAAAGGCAATTAGTGGGTCCTGAATTGATTCATCAAACCACTGAAATATTGAAGCTTATTAAAGAGAAATTGCAGGCAGCTCAAAGCAGGCAAAAGAGTTATGCAGATGTCCGGAGAAGACCACTTCAGTTTGAGGTGGGAGATTATGTTTTCCTGAGAATTTCTCCAAGTAAGGGAATTATGAGGTTTGGCAAATCTGGAAAGTTGAGTCCAAGATATGTGGGACCTTTCCAAGTGATTGAAAGAATTGGGGAAGCAGTTTATAGGCTGGATTTGCCAGCAGATTTTGCAGATGTGCATGATATTTTCCATGTCTCCATGTTGAGAAAATGTATTGAAGATCCAGCCCAAATAATTAGATATCAAGGTGGTGACCTGAGACCGGACATGACTATGCCAGAATATCCGGTACAGATCACAGATCGAAAGATAAAGAAATTGAGGAATAAAGAAATTGAGCTGGTTAAAGTGAGATGGGAGAATAGGTTGAGAGGTGAGGATACCTGGGAATTAGCCGAGGAAATGGCTAAAGGGTATCCCTATCTGTTTGAATAAGCTTTTGTATTTTCTTTTTAGATGATAATATTTGTAAAAATGTATATGTTTAAGTTGTTTAACTTTGTGTTGTGTTATGAATTTCGAGGTCGAAATTTTCTTTTTAGATGATAGTAATGTAACGTCGCGTGCTTTTCGGATCCATGCGGATCGTGTGTGTTGTGGTTGTGGTGGCCGTTGTGAGGCCAATGTGAGTTAGTTGTGTGGAATGTATGGCGTGGTCGTGTGGTTTGTTCAGCTCAGGTGAAGTTCAGGTTTGGTCCTGAAATGAAATGGGACTTGCTGCAGTTCAGTTGGAGTTGGCGTCCAGATGTGTGGCCGTTGACTTCATGAACTTGGCGGCATTAGATGTGGACGTTTAGAGTGGCGGTTCCTATGGGCGACAGGGGGGTTGACGCCAACCTGAGATTTCTGCAGGTTATAGGCTCACCCGAGAGTAGGTTTTCATCCTGCTTCTCTCACCCTCTTGCCCCAGCTTTGCGTCCTGGTATTTCTAAGGCTTCCCACAGGTACTGAAGGGTGCTTGGATGATCATAGAACGCGCGGCGTTGCTGAATTGCGCGAGGAAACGCCGTGGCGTGGGGCAATCCGCGTGGGAGCTCGCGGAGAGTTCGGTGTGAACGGGGAGATAGCGGAAGATTCTAGCGTGTTCTGAGGTAGGGGACGAACCCTGGTAGCTCTGTAGAAACATTAAAACATGATGAACCCACATGAATCAGCATGATAATGCGTTTTCGTATTAAGTTGCACCATGCGGGGTTAATGGGTGGTTTGACGAATTTAATGAGTAAAGCATGCTATATTGGGTTGTTGAGGGTTTATGCATGTTAGAGGAACTGTTTTCGTATGTTTTACTGTTGTTTAAACGATTAGAAAACCTGTAGAATCGAATTAGGGTTTCTGCAGGGTCTGTGGCTGAGGATCTTGGCGTCAAGGTCGATGGACGCCAGGTTCATCAGCTGGGATATAAACGGCCAGATCCATTGCCGTTTACCTCCTATTAGCGGTAGTCGATGTTGCCGTCAGCATGTGTTTAAGCAGAAATAGCTCTTTTCCGTATTTATCGATAATGCATGATAGTTAACACCTGTGGTGCATTAAGTGTGTATAGTTCCCGTGTTTAGCATACAAGGTATGCGGTTAGATACTTACTACCGTGGCTGCGCGTTGTTTACGCGAGTCAGTTGGGTTCACGTGTAGTGGACCGTTGTTACCTGTGGTTTCACGTGGTTTGTGTGTGACGTGCACGTGGTTCTATGTACGTGGCGAGTAGTACGACGCCTACCGTGGTTACCTCTCCAGTTGGGTGCCCCAGGTTCTTTGTGAGCCAGGCTGTTAGCTCGGGGCTTTGTCCGGTACTTGTGTTGTACCGTCGAGGTCTGTGTCGTCTGACCTGGACACCCTCACTCTTGTGTTTGAGTAGCACGTCCGGCTGAGGGAAAGACGACAGTGGGACAGTGACACTTGTGTTTGTCTTTAGTCACTTGTAGCGCGCTCGTAGTTGGGGGTACGGACACCAGTAGACGTACTGGACCACAGCTAGTCCTTTTCCAGTGCCTCACTCTAGAGAGTTCCGGGCCAGGATCTCTAGAGGTGCCAGGCATGGGCCTGTGACCGTGTGGTCCGCAGGTGGTGGTGTTTAGTTGGTCTCCACAGTTGCTTGACTTTTACACGTGGAGCGGCAGCTAGACCTTTCGTCCGTGGCTGCGAGACTGAGAGGTTTACCTGTGTTAGCTTGTCCGAGTCAGTTACTGGTGTCGCGAACCAGTTCACGTGGCTCGTGTTTGGCAGTCTCTACTTTAGCTTGTACACCTGTACTGGTTTGTCGTTTAATTATTAAAGTTGTTTCTCGTAGTCGGCAGACGGTGAGTACTTTTACAGCTTTAATATCCTGCTTAGTTGTTCTATAAATTGCTAGTATTGTTTACTGCTTTCGTACCTGTGGTTTGGTTTGCTCGGTGTTGGGGGAGTTCCCTACTGAGCCAGTGACTAGCGAGGCTCACCTCTATCCCCACAGGTGAGAGCGAGGAGGACGTTTCACGACCGTCGTCCAGTTCTAAGCCGCGCCGTAGCGGTGCAGGGTCGGTACCTCCAGCTGTGTAGTAGCTGCTCCAGCAGTGTAGTGTAGCTAGTTTGTTACTTTCTTCAGTTGTACCTCGGGGTATGCCCCAGGCTCTTGTACTTCTTTCCACTTTTGTGAAATATGGCTATGTAAACTTGTGAATCATATATAAAATGTGGTGTGTTCCTTTGTGTTTACACGGACTGTGGTTTGGTATCCCTTGCGAGGCTACGGCCCGTTCGCGGGAGGCGGACTCGTGTCAAGTACGTTATTGGTTTAACGGGCTTGGCCGAGGCGTTCCGTCACATCTTATCTCTTCTTGGTACTCTATTGTTCATTCGTGTGATTGTCTAAGATAACGAAATGACTAATGCCAGCGCAATAGGGCCTGATCAGGTCCTGGGAGGAGCACCCGAAAAGTGTCAGTGTCCATGAGAGTTAAAATGATCAAGGATGTGTTACAGCATGCATCCAGCGCCAGTTTACTATCTTGATTAATCTATGACAATCAAAGTGCTATCTCTACAAGTGCAAGCGTGATCGTTACTAGTGCACCGTTGTGCAATTTACATGTTATAACGTTACATGACCATTCTATTGTCGTTCTCGTTGTACTATTTTCTCTGTGCCAGTTGTAATTGTTCTCTCGTTATCGTGACATGCTCTACATGACTTTACTTTCTAGTTAACCTACCTTTAAAATATTAACTATTTAAAGCATGCTTGTGTTCATGAGATATTAAGTCCTACTGGGCTTTATCACTCATCCTGCGTATTTATTTACTATGTTTCAGGTGAGTCGGATCATGACCACACTCACGAGGATGCGACCGATGATGAGACTTAGTAGTTTGTTAGTATAGTTAACAGTTAGTGAGTCAGTTAGTTATTATGTAATAGTTTGATTTTGAATAAAGTACTATGGGCCTTAATTTTGGCTCTGATACGTTGATGTAATGGAGATTGTTGGATTATTAATGAGATATGAGGTTGTTTGGTATTATCTCCATTTGTGTAATGATTTGTTATTTATTTCTCGCTATGTACTATTTAATAACTGTAATTCTGCTCCGATATTCCGCGTCGAGGTGTTACACTTTTAATGCAGTTCTCGAGAAGACAAGTCTCCTACTTAAAGTTGTGAAAATATTTTCTAAAATCGACATGTTAAATTTTGCTAAATCTTACACAGTTTTTTTTTAAAAAATTTATAATTTTATACCACTAAGAAACGACTACTAGTAGTAATTTTATACCACTTGCAGTTCTTTAAATCTGGTTAAATCTTTCAAAACAAGTCTAAAATTTCCATTGATAAGATTTACTTGCAATTTTATATCATTAAAAAATAATTATCCGTAGCAATGTTATATTATATGTAATTTTTTAAATCATATTAATATATATATATAAATTAAAATATATTAAAAATATTTAAATCTAAAAACTTTCCGTCATCTAGTATATCTTACTGGGTGCTCTACCGCCTTGGAACACAAAATTTTGGGCAAATCCATTCCAAACACGGCATCCAAAACTTCTGCTCCCCACCTTCCTCTCGCTCTCTCTCTCTAGAAGTTTCCTCCTCCTCCCCCTCCGCCGCCTCCTTTCGATCACAGTTCCCTCTGTGTGTGTGTTGGCGTGTTGAGATTAGGGTTTCTTCGTCCCCGGCGGGGGGGGGGGGGAGGGCTCGGGCCGCCATGGACGAGGACCAGGAGATGGAGAGGTTCGGGATGGAGAACGACTACGAAGGGGGGCAGTGGATCGACGGCGAGTTCTATTATACCAGGCGCAGGGAGCGCGGACGCACGCAGACGCGCGAGGACGCCATCTATGGCTCCTTTGCCGAGTCCGCCTCCTCCGACTCCGACGGCGGGGGCTCCTCCCGGCGCAAGCGCGGCAGGCGCGACCGTGGCGGCGGGGGCATCGACTTCACGAAGCCCGTCGCCTTCGTGTCCACCGGCACCGTCATGCCCAGCCAGGAGATCGACCGGAGCCGGGTCGAGGAGGATAAGAGGGACGGGGACGCCGCGGCGGCCGAGCCGAGCCCTAGTCGTGGGTTAGGGTTCAACCTGGGGTTCCGGGGAGGGGAGTCCTCTCAGAAGAAGAAGGTCGGTGGCGGGGGAGATGACAAGGAGGACGAGGAGGAGGAAGATTTCTTGCCGACGGCCTTGGGGAGGAGGATCAAAGAGGGGGCGCAGCGGAAGGAGAAGGAGAGGGAGAAGTCCAGGGTCGCGAAGAAGCCGGATGGGGGGAGGAGGGCGGCGGCGTCGGGAGCTGCTGGTGTTGGCAAATTTGAGAAGTACACAAAGGGTATTGGGATGACGCTGATGGAGAAGATGGGCTATAAGGTGGGTGGAGGTTTGGGGAAGAACGAGCAGGGTATAGCGGTGCCGATAGAGGTGAAACTCCGGCCTAAGAAAATGGGCATGGGATTCAACGATTACAAGGAGGCAAAGCTGCCTGCCTTGGACGAAGCGCCAGAAGAGAAGCCAGTAGCTGTAGCTGCTGCACGGCCAAGGAGAAGTTGTGGTCAAAGCAGAAGCAGGGCAAGAAGCCCAGAGAGTATATGACAGCTGAGGAGCTACTGGTGAAGAAGCAGGAGCAGGGGCTCGATGTTGTTCAAAAGGTGCTTGACATGAGGGGTCCTCAGGTCCGTGTGCTGACTAACCTGGAGAACTTGAACGCTGAAGAGAAGGCCAGAGAGGATAATGTGCCCATGCCGGAGCTCCAGTACAATGTGAGGCTGATTGTGGACCTGTCGGAGGTCGACATCCAGAAGATTGATGCAGACCTGAGGCGGGAGAGAGAGAATGTTGTACGCCTGCAGCGGGAGAAGGAGAACCTTCAGAAGGAGGAGGCTCGGCAGAAGAGACAGCTTGACATTATGGAGACCATAATGGGCGTTTTGGACAAGCTAGGGGAGGAGAGCTCTTTGGGGGCTCTCACTCTGGATTCTCTTATGAGGACTTTCAACAGCTTGAAGGAGACATATTCTGAGGAGTACAAGTTGTGCAACATAGGGTGCATCGCCTGTTCCTTTGCATATCCACTTCTGATTCGGGTATTCCAGGGATGGGAGCCACTCCAGAATCCATTTCATGGTTTGAAGCTTATGTCCACATGGAAGGATCTTTTGGAAGGAGATGGGCCCTATGATTATTCAGATACCATGCTAACTTCTGCACCATATACTCAGCTTGTCAGTGAGATTGTCCTGCCAGCAGTGAGGATTGCAGGCACTAATACGTGGCAGGCGAGGGACCCGGAACCAATGCTCAGATTTTTGGAATCATGGGAAGACCTACTGCCTCCTCCAGTCCTTCAATCAATTCTAGATCATGTGGTTATGCCCAAACTTGCAGGAGCAGTGGAGTCATGGGATCCCTGCCGGGAGACTGTGCCAATACATGTTTGGGTGCACCCATGGCTGCCGTTGCTTGGACAGAAGCTGGAGATACTATACTCCACCATAACAATCAAGTTAGGGATTGTTCTTCGTGCATGGCATGCAAGCGATGCATCTGCTCATGCAATACTTTCTCCATGGAAAGATGTGTTTGATGCTGGTAGCTGGAACCGTCTGATATGTGAACGCATAGTGCCAAAGTTGATGGAAGCACTGAAAGGGTTTGAGATAAATCCTGCTAATCAGAAGCTGGATCAGTTTAACTGGGTCATGACATGGGCATCCGTTATCCCCATAGATTATATGGCAACACTGCTGGAGGCTGAGTTTTTCACTAAGTGGCTACAGGCTTTGTATATATGGCTATGCTCAAACCCCAACTTTAATGAGGTGACAGAATGGTTTCTTGGTTGGAAAGGTCTGTTCCCACAGGAGCTGCTTGCAAATGAGAGGATAAGGCGGCAGCTCAATAGAGGATTGGATATGATGAATCAGGCCGTCGAAGGCATGGAAGTGGTTCAGCCTGGAGCCAGGGAAAATGTAAGCTACCTGAGGGTCACAGAGAAGAGGCAATTTGAGGCCCAGCAGCAAGCAGCTGCTAGTGCATCCTATCAACATATTTCTGGAGTTTTCGGAAATGGAGCACATGTTGACTCTACAGGCACATCAGCTCAAATAAGCTTGAAGGACCATATTGAGGCATTTGCGGTTGAAAATGGGTTAATGTTTGTGCCTAAAGTTGGCAGAACATACAATGGCCTTCCTGTGTATGCATTTGGTAACGTGAGTATGTCCATTGATGCGCTAAATCAAGTACTGTTTGCACAAAGGCCTGATGGATGGCGTCCTGTTTCTCTCCATCAGTTATTGGAGATGCATCACAGTGCTGCACGGCGTTAATTTGTTGGTAGGTCTTTTTTTATGTCTTATTGGTGCTTCCCATAGACTAAATATTGGCCATTATTCACTTCTTGTTGTGTACTTGTGTTACTAGTAACGTTTTCCCCTTTGAACTCAATTAAGAGGAAAAGGGTTTTACTTATTTGCATATCTAGGTCCTTGACTTTCTTAATGGACATAAGATAAACATGTTTATGCAAGGTATTCATTGGTGTATGTATCTATTGGTTTAAACGTCTATTTAAGAGTCACATTCATTGTCTACAATGACTAAAGTCGTCATGTTGGCTTACTGGAAGGCAGATACCTATGGGAGGTAAAGGCTTCAAATTTGTGCCAGTCATGTTAAAATGTTGGTGGCCATTGTATCTCTATGTTTGTCTTTGGACTTGAAGTGATTGATATTATTTCCCATAGATTCTGATGTTGGTTTATTTCTTACTCATGCTAATGGATGTTGGGGAAATTTAGAATTTCACCTTAGGCAACTTTTGGCTTTTGCTTTCCTGAATATTTGCATTTTCTTGAATATCATATTTAATTCAAATATTTCTTTCTTTCTGCTCTAAGATAAGTAAACTTGGTCATTTAAGAATTTTTCAGGCCTTCAATTGCCTTATCAAGGTGTGGGAATGTACAAGGTGCAATTCCAGAAATTGAATTGCTACATTTTTTGAGAGTAATTGACAAAAAGAATATGTTGCTGCTGATGATTCATTGACATTTAAGCAAAGAATAGGAATTTCTTAACAATTTTAAAATTAATTCCAGAGTTTAGACTTGGGAGTTTTTTAAAAAATAAAAATGTTTGAATTGTAGAAATTCAAATCATAATGATTGAAGTAATTTGAAAGCACAAGCATTTGACAAAAAAGTTTCAAATTACTAACCATCTTCAGCATCATAGTTGTAATCATAGTCATCATAAGAAGATGTAATAACAAAAGTTAAAGAAATCCGGTGAGAATCTTTTACAAGTTTTTGAAATGTGGACTGCATATATTTGGGCATATTGGCTTATGCCATACAATGTTCAGAGTCTTCAGACAATCCCAAACCTTTTTGCAAGCTGATTCTGCAGGCTCCATAGACTGTAGAAGGAAATACCCTTCTTCCTTTCTTTTTCCTTGTCTTCTCTGGTGGAAAACTGTGACCTGCATGTTTTGGATAAGCAAGCCCTACTCAGCTGCTCTTTACTCATATATAGGAGCTGGTGGTTCAAGCAGAGCTTAAAAGATCTCAAGGTGGTTACGAGGCACTTTTTAAAGTCTCATAAGCTAATACTTCAGGCGCAGAAATCACAAGGCCCACTTTCCCTTTCAGAAATTCCTTGAGATACAACAGCATGTTAGAAACTTGCATGGAGGCCATTCGGCAAGGGAGAGATATGCATCCATTTCTTGTTTACAAATTGTAGAAAAAAATTCATTATGGTTCATTTGTAAGGTGAATTCTATATGGTTGTTTCATATGCTTCCCCAATGGGCATCAATATTTTTTGTTGGGGGTGGGGGTGGGGGTGGGCTGGAGGTGTCCAGAGTCTGGCATAGTTCAATAAAATAAAAATATACAAATATGTCATGAGAAGAATCATCACCAACTTCATTTGACAAAGGGCAGCTTTAATAACCTTCCTTATCTTTTTTTTTTCAAAGGTGGGTGGTACCACAGATATATTAAGATAGAAAAAAAATACAGGTATAGGCCAACAAATATATGGGAAGGCTTAAAATGAGATGGTGTGATGTACTGATGTTATTAGGAAGCATGTTGACTTCTTGGGTTTAAACATGAATATAACGCTTGTTAGAAATCTTTGGGGGGAAAGAATTCATGTAGCTGACCCCAAATAATGGGACAAAGCTCTGATGATGATAGGCCAACAAAAAGAAACCCCAAAAAACAGTAATGCTCGCCTATACAACCCCATCCATCCTTGAATGGATAACAAATCTCAACCCCCCATCAAAGCAAAAGTGAGGAGTTGGCCTGATCCACATTACAAATGATTGACGCCCATTCCTAACTTTGTTACAAACTTACAAATACCAACAAAAAGAGAGTCCGCATCTCGAGCAACCTTGCAAAAAATTCTTCCGTTCTTCTCACCCCACATCATCCATAGAGTCGCATGCAAAATGAGCCACCAAATTGTACTATCTCCCTTTGTAGGCCAATGTTGCTTCCACTTCAGCATCATCTGTTTGATCTCTAAGTGGGAGGGAATGGTGCAGTGAGCTCTTGCAGCCATCTCCCTCCAAACCATGGTTGTGGGTTTCGGCCAAAATTGAAACGTTTCGGTTTCAGCCTTGACCGGATCGGAATACTGTTCCGGTCCGATAACTTAAAAAAAAAATATTTAAATGGTTTCCGGCGAAACCCGAAACCATTTCGCCTGGTTTCGACCCGAAACGGCCGAAACTGGCTGAGACTGACTGATTCATGGTCTGATGCCCTTCATATATATAATTTGTTATGGAATTCCTTCAAATGTATATAGTTCCTTATTTACCTGAACATCATTTGCCCTATATATATATATATAATATGTTATGGAATCCCTTCATATGTACATAGTGCCTTATTTATCTGAACACCATTTAAGTAAATGTTAGTATTTGTAGTTTCATAATTTCATTTACTTAAGATATTATTTACTGACAACAACTAAGTTCTAGTCAGTAAGAGAGTGACTCACTTGGAGAAGTCACATGAACGTTTGACTTTTTTCACTGGACTTTAAATTTTTAGTGTTCCATGAGGTTTATTTGAATTATGAAATTTTTAGTTAGGTTAAATTATGAGGGATTAGAAAGTAGACATTATGATGAAATCACCAAAATCACGATTTTCTTGTTAGATGAGAGAGTTGACTTTTATTGGTAATAGATATGATTTTTTTGATATTTTTATTAGATTCAAATGGGAGGTATTTTCTTATTTACATGCAATATCTTAAGTAAATGTAACTAAATAATGTTGAAGTAAATAACCATGCATCAAGGTGATGGTCAAGTAAACTGCAATTTCTCATTAATCCAAATTATTTACATTCAAATGCATGTCCACTGATTTTGATGATGTTTTGGTAATTTTTAAAAATATTTTTTTCTCATTTTCCTGATTTTTTTCTTCATATTTTTACTGTGTTTTTGCAGGTTTCGGCCGAACTTGATACCGAAAACTGAGATTTCCATCCTTGCAGAGTAGCCAGTGAACATGTGATCAATAAACTCATCCTCCTACTTTGCTTATCTTTGATCCATGAAGATGTACTATCTTTATACAACAATCTGCCCCATTACAGATTACATGAACCTCCACCACCTTACTGAGTAAGGAATAAGAGGAATGCTTTGCTACCACACTTTATTGCCACCCTCTTTGCCACTCTCACCTTAACCATCTGATTTGATATTGGATGCCCAGACACATATCAGGTGGCAACAAAAATCGACAATAAGGGGGCCAGCCTTTACGGGGGGGGGGGGGGGGGGGGAGAAAGGGGGAAAACACATGTAAGTGAAGGCAAGAGAGGAGTGTGGCAACCAAAGTTTTCTGTAAGATATCATACAAAGGAAGGAAATACCTGAGGAAAAGTAAATAGTACATCCAAGATAATGATACGAGTTTGGGAAACATTGATCATGTTCAATATGGAAAGTCCAATTTGTATTAATCACTTGTATATCTGGTGTAGGGACTAATAGAACGTCAAAATAAGAATGTGGTAGTATACTAGTATGGGAGAGGAAAAGGGAAATGGATATGCAAAAAGAGGCTGTAGCGATTTAAAACAAGTTGTTTTTTGACATATACTCCCCTCAAAATTAAAATTGCATGGGTCTTACATTTGCATCTGCAGGTATATCCTTCTTATGAGAAATTTAAGTCTCTTAAAACATTGTGATCAACCTCTGTTAATGCACCATAAGAATTCAAAGGGGAAGGGGGGATTTGCCCGGGGGGGGGGGGGGGTTGGTGTTCACCATCTGGCACCAGAGAACTGTCCGTGAGTGAGTGTGAGAGAGAGTGGGGAAGGAGGGCGGGAGAAAGGCCAGTGAAGAAGAAGCAGAGGGAGCTGAAGATGAAGCATTGGCTGAGGCCCGTGAGTTCTGTGGATTTTCATGAATGAAATGAGGATGAAGCATGGTGAAGGGCCTCATTGCCTAGGTGAGCAAGGCCATTGCCTTCATAACATAGTAAAAAATCCCAGTCCACCCAGCACTGCACATCCATTTTAACAGAGGTCAGAGCCAGTGACACCCTGGATTTCTTGGACTTGTTGTGGACACGGATCTAACAACAAGAATTGGCAGTATGGAGGGGCAAAGCCCCTCTCAAACAACCCTAGCTGTGTATATAAAGAGAGAGGGAGGGAGGGTAAACACCCCTCCCAAAGAACCCGAACCGTGGACATTCATTTGTCAGAAGTTAGGGCTGGTCACTCCAGGGTTACCTTGTCATTTCCAGAAAACTCACTTTCCTGACTTTCAGCAGATTCTGGGATATAGAAAGCCATGGGTGAAGGAGTATGGGGTAAGTTGAATATCGTCATGCATATATAATACAGGAAGGATGGGTGATTATCCTTAACAGATAAGCACCTATTGAGGAAACCCATTAGAGAGAAGGCAGCTACGGTTGTTTGCTTGGAACATTAGGGTCCTCAGCAGTTCATGTTCATTGACAGCATGGCTACAGCCACGGTACTTTTCTCAAAGACAGTGATTAACATTCTGTTTTGCCATGGGAAGAGATGAAGATCTTGACCTTTTTCAGACTAGGGTGTGCTGTTCCTGGTTAAATGGCAGGCCTCCCTGAGATATTGTTACCTGGTGGAGGAAGCTTATGCAAATTCTTGAAGAGCCATTATGCCAGATATGTCATTGGCAGAGGGCCAAGGTTGGGAAGGGACAGCTGTCTTATGTAAATGGAATTCCTATGTTAGGAGGCCAGGAGTAGCCAGTAAAAGGGTTTGTGAATTGCCTGTTTTGTTAGGTCTAGCCTGGGCTGTTTTCTGATTCTGGGCTTTGTTATGCTAAATATTTTGTGTCATTTGTTCATTAAGTGGGTTTGGATTACTTAGTTGTCTTAGTAGGACCTCAAATATTTTGCATCCATTTTTTTGGTTTCATAGATAAGTGGTATTAATTGTTATTCATTTCAAGGAAAAGAGGTTAATCTTAAACCTGGGGAATGGATTGGCTATTCATGTTGCTAGAAATTACTTGTTGCATTCTCTCCTTTTTTTTTGTTTTCTAAAGCTTTGTTGTGGCATTCTTGCTCATTTTTGTACTGAATTTTCTTTCTACTTTCCCCATGTTTATTAGCTTTCTCACTGTACTTCATCTATGTGCGATCTTGTAGCCTCCACTATCCTTATTTGTATAGTCAGCTTGGTCTAAAACGGAGATAACTTTGCTTTCTGGTCCTTGATTAAGTACATGTTTCATGCTCTCATTCTTCACATCCCGTTCCATTGGGAACCACAATAGTGGGATCAAGATACCACAGTGCAGTAGCAGCAGTTGCTGTAAATGCAAAAATTGCATAATAGGCAAATAGAGGAAGGTGTTGGTCTGCAGGCATTTTTATAAATATGTATTGAAGCCTTGAATCACTCGTACACATGATTGGAGGCAAATTATGTGCTGTATGAAGAGACATTCTTGCCTTACCTATGTTCGGCTCAATATTTCTTCTTCCTTTTTTTCCAGGCAAGTTACTCTGGCATGGGATCTCCATCATATAATTATCAGGAGCCCTTTGATGCATCCTTGTACTACATATACGCAGTGGTAAACAATATGAGGGTGTTAGAGAGGTCACTGAGAGAATTCCACCGCTTTTGCTGAAAGCAAGGTCAAAGCGGCAACTAATGGGCTCAAGGCACGATGGCCAACCTGGATCTTGCAGGACATGTTGCTGGTTAGAGCGTAGGTTAATGAGCTTGCGCCGTACATGCTGATATATATATTTGAAATTACCAAATAGTCGAGTCTAGTGCACTACGGAAAAACCGGGGTTAAATCCTACATTGAAGAACCAGACGACCATCCTTTTTGAGTTTTTACTGTGAAAAGCAGGGCATGCTACATGCCACGGTTGAACCTGGAGAAGAAAAAGAGAACTTGTACTGGGATGCCCTCTATCTTTGAAACAAAATTGATCATATTTTGCATTTTCCTGGGTTGTAAATCCGTGCTTCAGCAATCTGAGCTGCTACAAGTATCTGCAAATTACTCGGTTCTTCTCTAATTGTCAGGCAACACGAAGAAAACTGGGAATGGTTCTGATTGTCCAACACCACCCCAGGGAAAAGAAAGGTCCAAGCAGATGATGACACCATATGGTTCATAATGTTTGTACTGGAAGAGCTGGACGGTGCACAGGCTTTGTGGGTGTTTAACTCCTTCCGCCCAGGTGCGTCCCGGGATTGTTGAAGCAGTTTCGCCAGGTACTTGGAAAAACAAGCAAGGATGGCAGTGTCGGTTTCGGACTCGGTTTCGGCCGGATCTGGAACCGTTGGTTTCGGCGGTTTCGGATGGTTTCAGAAAGTTTAAGGGAATTTGGCTTCAAAGGATCCTGTTTAGGCTGGTATTGTGTGTGTCGATTTCAGTTTTGGATAGGTCTGAAATCGAAATGTTGCGGCGTTTCGGCCGAAACTGTCATCCATGGAAACAAGATCATGAGTCTGTTTACTTCTTTCTTTGTTAGCACATTCCCATATGACTTGGGAGGTTATATGAATGATTGCTAGCTGGTTTGCACCATCTTTTCATCACTTTTAAGTTGAGTTTACTTGCATTGCAGTGTGGCTCCTCTTTTTCTCGAAAATTTTATTTTTGTCACATAGATTATTGTCAGATGAAACAATCTAAAATGTAAGATAAATAAAGATCATGCAGTCCTTAATAAGTATAGAGTGACAAAAGTGACATGCCTATTAATGTAGGTGTTACGGTTTGTTCACTGTGATCCTTGAGGGTGAGATGAATAGAATTGAGGTGACGATCCCTGAGGTCGAGGTGAATGACTTGCCGATGTCGGTCGAGCTGGATGTGGTTGAGTTGAGTTCGAAATTGACGTGCCCGTAAGAGTGTTGATGTGATATGTGATGGAGACCTGCAATGCTCCTGAGGTGTCTTGGGAGGTAGACATTTCGACGCTTTTAAGTGCGGAACCGACGTATGGACAAATGAGGTTATAAAGTGGGTGAGCGTATTTGGATTTATTGAAGGTTTACCCTATTTATAGAGGTTGGGGTTGTTGAGGACCATTGAGTTATGACCAGTGGATTGACTTGTACTTTGGATCGATGTGGATTTGTTTGGACTGACGTGGGTGGCACTGCGTTGCGGTATTGAGTACTCTGGCATGTTTGGCTTTCATACCGCGTGTGCCCAACACCATGTTTAGTGGCCCATGTCATTGTACTGGACGAACCATGTTGTTGTGAGACTCACATCATCGTACGGGATGACCTATGCTGGCGTGCTTGATGCTTCCAATAATGGTTGGTGGATAGTTATGTATCATGTCGGCCTCGACCTTCGCTCGAGATAAGTCATGCTGTGGTCGAGCTCTCCTCTTGGGTCAACTCGAAGTGATCATGTTGGCTGTCCCAACCTTGGACGTTAGGTATGGTCGACAATCGGGACTTGGAGTGTGCGGGACTTTGGTGCCATTAAGCTCGTCCCTCGAGCTGCTGGTCGGTTGCACCACCTCGTAGCCTCCACGTCGGCCCTCTGGAGCTACAGCTTGGCTGCACCACCTTGGCATCCTCTACGTCAGCCATAGATGACGTCTTGGACTTAGGTGCATGGGAGTTGCCTGTGTCAATGGCCCCCCAACTTCATGTTGGCTCGTCGTCGAGGTGAGGTGAAGCTAATATTGGCATACAGGGCTCCCATATGTCGCAGTCTGTGTTCGTGTCACAATGTTTGGTCATCTAGACGCCCACGACTTCGGCCAAAGACAATCATGCTCGCTAACCCATGACATTGAGACCAACTGAAAGCATGTCGGATGTCCCTATCTCGGACGTCCGCCGTCTATGACTTTGACCTATCACTCATTGAGCTCAATCATCAGGGGCTTCAGGTTTGTCCTACCACCTTGGAAGCCCCCACGTCGGCTGTCAAGAGTTTCAGGTTAGTACTCCTACCACCTTGGAAGCCTCTACGTGGCCGTTAGGAGCTCAAAGTCGGTTCTACCACTTCGGAAGCCTCCACATCGATCGTCAGGAGCTCCAAGTTGGTTCTACCATCTTAGAAGCCTCCACATCGGCCATCAGGATCTTCACTTGGTTCTACCACGTCGAAAGCCTCCTCGTTGGCCTTCAAGAGCTCCAGGTCGATTGGTTCTACTACCTCGGAAGCTTCCACGTCAACCATTAGGAGCTCCAAGTCGGTTCTACCACCTCAAAAGCCTCCTCGTCGGCCTTTAGGAATTCCAGATCGGTTCTACCATCTCAAAAGCCTCTTTGTCGGCCTTCAAAAGCTCCAGGTCGGTTCTACCATCTCGGAAGCATCCTCGTCGGCCTTCAGGAGCTCCAGGTCGGTTCTACCACCTAGGAAGCCTCCACGTCGGCTATCAAGAGTTCCAAGTCAGTTACATCACTTGGGAAGCCTCCACATCGGCCATCAGGAGTTCTAAGTCAATTCTACTATCTCGAAAGCCTTCTCGTCGGCTTTTAGGAGCTCTAGGTCAGTCCTACTACCTTGGAAGCCTCCACGTCGGCCGTCAGGAGGTTAAGGTCGGTTCTACCACCTTGGAAGCCTCCTCGTCGGCCATTAAGAGCTTCAGGTCGGTTCTACCATCTCGGAAGCCTCCTCCTCGGCCTTCAGAAGCTCGAGGTCGATTGATTCTACCACCTCGGAAACCTCCACATCTGCCGTCAAGAGTTCTAAGTCGGTTATGTCGCCATGAAAGCCTCCTCGTCCGCCTTCAAGAGCTCTAGATCGGTTCTACCACCTCAGAAGCCTCCACATCATTCTTCAGGAGCTCCAAGTCGATTCTCCAATAAATGCAAAAGATGGGTAACTCGTTGCATCAATGAAAAAGTTATCGTCACATGCTTGATGCTAATAAATTTGAAATGAATCTTCTATGTCCATGGTTAGTCCAAAACTGCCTGCTACTGATCATAGCTTGCCATCTCTGAAGTATTTCTTTTAATCTGTTCTCATAGTAATGAACAACTTCCGTTGGTGAAAATGCATGAGTGATATAATGTATAAGAAGATGATTTGGTGCACATATTATTATATGTTATACATAAACCAAAATGCTGTGCAGGATATCACTTTCTCAGTGGTGCGAAATAACAAAGTGATAAAATGTACAAAAATGTGATATTATTGTGAATATATGTTAGGGTGTCACACTTTGTTGCTCTTTATGACTCTAACCTCAGTTTATATGTAAGCAATCCCTCTATGTTTTTGTAGTTTCCACATAATATCCTTCTGGTTTGGGGATAAGAGAAAGGGTCTAATATGTGTCTACACTAAGTGCATAAGGAGATTTTTACGTACACAATGTTGTATGATAAGGTATTTTTCACAAATATAACTTATTTTAGGAAGTTATTTCAAGAACCCAAGAATAAGTGACCGCGAATTACTAGAGTCCGACATGGACCCATTTGAAATATCCAATGTGTTCAAAGAAAAAGTTGAAGACACTACAACATGTTGTTGGCCTTGTTGTACACTTGTACTCTTCAAATTGTGATTCCCCCCCTCTCAAGTTCGATATTTGCGTACGCCTGCAAGGAATAATACATGGAGAAAATCTAAAACTTGTTGCATAAATAGAAAGTTATTGCCACAAAAATGATGCCATTAAGTTTGAAAAAATATATTCTATGACCATAGTTGGCTCCAAAACTCTCTGCATACAGCTAAAATCGCAGTTTGCCATCTCTTTTATTAATATTTTGTCTTGCCATCTCAAAAGTATTTCTTTCAAATCTCTTGTCGAAGTATAGACAATTTCCATTGGTGGAAAATACACAAGTGATGTAATACATAAGAAAATGATTCAATACACATTATATTATTTTGTTGTATGCTACCCACAATGTTGTGTATAGCACTTAATTTCCCAGTGTTATGTGATATAGAGAAGTGATATAATATAAAAAAAGGTGATATATTGTGTCTAATATCACGTTACTCTTTTACCACAAACTATCTACCACTTCCTTGGGCAATATATATGCAAAAAAAAAGCAAATTAAAGAGGTACTTGAGGAGGATTATTTAATCCAAGCCTGGCCTTTATATACATAGTTGAGTAAGGGCATGTTTGATAATCAAATAAGTCTTTGTGGTGGTGTAATCCGGTTGGACCTGTAGCCAAAACGGCCTCCACTGGAATAAGAGAGGAAGACGATTGCTGGTGAGGGGGAGGATAAGACCTGCAAAACCAGAATAGATCGGGGCCCGTTGAAACCGGGGAAACCCTCGATGCCTAAGTCAGTGGAAGCTTGTGAGGCATGGGTTTCGGAATGCGAGAATGTGTTCGCGTAAGGAAGAGACGTACCGTGCATGGTACTGTACTGTGCCTTTATAGGCGCTGGCGTAGAGGCCAACGTGCGTAACGTTAGGCGATCGTGCCTGAAGGGCGCCTTGACGCACGCGCATAACGGTAGGAGTTATGACTCTGGTGTCCGTTAGGCTTGCCAGGCACCACACGCCCCTTGATGGTGGAGAACGTGGCCTGTGACGGTTACAACCGTTCTGGAAGCCAGGAGCCGCGCGGTGCCTTTGGTGGGATGCTCTCCGAGCAGGTGACCCACATGGGGAGCGAACCCGCTGTTCGGCGATGTTGGGGGCCGTCCCGCGCAGCAAGTTTTACTGTTCCTGTTCGAATGCCTTCTGCAGCTGTTCGGAAGGCGCTGCTGATGAGCTCGGTAGCGCTTCGCTAGGGACAGCTGGCGAGTGGCCTCTTCTCCATCCGATCCTCTCGAAAACGTGAGACCTTGTGGAAGTCACGTCGTAGAGAAGGCACTTGATGGTTTTGACGTTTTGGGCTTAGGTTGGAAAACGCCACCACAGTCTTGATAACCCCTGATAACTATTTTGTCATTTTGGTAAATTAGATAGTTTATCATACACTTACAAACCTTATCAACACTTATTGGTGACAAGTCCTGATAAGTCTAACTCCCATTTTTGAACTGATAAAATTATCTGGGTTTATAAGGGGTTCAAAACATCTCAAAGTAGAGATAAACCTCATTAATGACTCTGATGTGACATAAAATGACATCATTAATAGTTTTGATATGACATAAAATAATTGATGTGACATAAAATTATCATATCTCTAAATATTGCACCAAAATAAGAGGTGATTGATTATTAGAAGTTATCTTATCAGCGGATATCCACCTTGTGGATAACTTATCTGATTATCAAACCTGCCCAAAACCATCTAAAAATCAAAGTGGTCCTTACATGAAATCTATTTGACATGCATCTAGTTGGGTACACATGTATCTTTACTTGAAGAGATCATACTTATTACATTTGTGAAACTATAATAAGTGTATTTCCCATAGCTCTTTATTGGATGAGTATAATACACCACTCATACATTCACCAATAAAAAATCATAATAAATGTACTTATTGCACTTACAAAAATGCAATAAGCATTTACCACAAACTGCCCCATTTCGTATGCTTCATCTAATCTCTTTCTCTCTCTACTTCTTTCCCTCACTACGATGATGAGTGTGCAAAAATTTGGTGATACAACATTTCACCAACAAATAAAACTTGCCGTAAACAAGGTGCATAACAAAATGATGAGACCACATTTGATCATACTGCTGAATCGGAATGATTGAAATTTTATAATGAGACGGTATGAATGGTAATTAAAGAAGAAAAGATGAACATGTCACCATGTCAAGCCGTATCGAAGGCCATAAAATCTCAGACACAATGTATCGGTGTGGCACGACCAATCATGGATCAAAGACAACACATTGTCATATGATTTATCGACATGATGATAAAGATTTGAAAGAAGACATATATATATATATATATATAATGTATCTTTTTCACTATTTTCTTTTTTAACTCATACTATTCTAGAGTGTGTTTTCTGCATGCTTAAATACACAACTAGTATTACTCTTCACCTACGTCAAGGATATATTTCGCAATGTAATTAAACGTACTTAATTTATTAGAAAATAAGCAGATCACCATCAAAGTTTAAGTCTGAAATTAAGTAGAATAATTAAGCTCAAGTGTTACACAGTGAAACCATACTCCCATGTGCTCTTACGATGGCTGCAACGCTCAAACGTACGTTTCAGAATTCTGCTGAAGCACTTGTGCGCAGCCGTGGCTTCTTCTCTTCTTTTGGGAGGATTAGTGTATCTTCTTCAAGTAGTTTCTGTGAAAAGCCAGTGAACAAAGTACGTGAGAGAGCACAAATGATGAGACTTGAGAAGAGATCCCAACATACAGCAATCTTTTAGCTAATTAGGAAAGTTGGGACCCATTGAACATAAATATTTGGCTGAACTTACAAAATAAAAACTTGGTGCATAAGCTTGGCAATAGCTTTGCATAAACTGTTCCAAAAAGCCTATGTATACATGAAGGGGAAAAAAAGGTTCTGTGCACAAAAAATATATGTGAATAATCCCCTATATAGTAGCAATGCATGATATGCACACACATACATGCACATATGAAAAAGATTTACTGCACTTACCCAAGTGCACGAGTACAATTAAAGTAGAATGGGCGCACACGTGGCATAGCTAACATGTTGCCATGTAGACTGCCACATCAGCAAGTAGATAAAAAGAGCAACATGTGGCGGCGGTCGACAACGATAGCGACTGACGGTTTATAGCTAACGACGACATGATTTAAAATCATTATTTAAAGCCAAAGTTTATATTTTAGAGTTCAAGATCTATATTTTGGAGTCTAAATTATTGTTAAAATGTAGTCAATATTTTTAAACCATAAGGATAGTATTTTTGTCCCCAAGTTCGTATTTAGAGTCAAAGTTAATATTTTGGAGTCCAATACTTGTATTTTGAAGCTCAAATATTAAAAGTCCAGTCAATATTTGTAAACTCTAAGAGTAATATTTTGAAACCTAAAATTTATATTTTGAAGCTCAATCACTGATTGCTACTAATTGCCGCTGTCTACAGGTCGCCGGCCGCTCACCCGTTGCTTGCTGTCAACACATGGTATTCAAGATGGCACCACATGGACGCCATCTTACTGTCAACTTACTGCACTTACTACTATAATAAGTGCAACAAATTTTTCTCCACACATATATATATTTCCAGCTTGGGGAACAAGATCGAGGCGGCTATCTCTATGTGCATTAGTGCATAAGGATATTCATATATTTTCATTGTTTAACATACTTTTCATTGGTATTTCATATTTTAGGAAGTTAATAATTAAAAAACTCAAGAACAACTCAAGAACAAGTGAAGACAAAATACTAGAGTATTACGCTACAAGTAACTTCTAATACAATTTTTTTTACTTCATTTTTTTCAAGTACATAGCCTTGCCCTCCAAAATTTGTAACTATGATTCAACCAAAGTTTGGTAGGGTTGGATTCAACAAGTTTCAAAACCAAATTGAACGATATTAAAATTAAAAATAGTTATAAATAGATATTTTAAAATAAATATTTTATAATCAATATTACTTTTGAATATATAAACGTCAACAACATCATAAACATAGTGAAATTTTACTTTGAACTAGTTTTTTCCTTTTTATTCAGTTGGATTTCTTACATGGATCCACTTGAATTACCAAACATGCATGTTAATTGAAAAAGGTTGAGACATTACCAAGTTCTCTTTTAGCAAGTTATTCTCTTCCTTCAGATTTTGGATTTGTGTCTCAAGTTGGGTTGTGTATGCCTGCAAGGGACAAAAAATGGAGAAGAACTATCACTCATTGGGTCAGTGGAAAGTTATTGCCACATACATGATGCTAAGTCTTAAACAAATCTTCCATGACCATGGCTGGCCTGAAAAGTACTCTATGAAACTGATCATATATAGCTTGCCATCTCAAAAAGTATTTCTTTAATCTTTTTGCATAGTATAATATTTTTCATTATTGAAATATATAGAAGAGATATAATTCATAAGAAAATGATTGAGCGCACATTATATTATGTACATTAACCACAATCTTCTTGTGCATAAGATCACTTTTAGAATGATGCCTGACAGCCAAATGATCATATAATGTATAAGAAATTGATATATTTTGCATGGCATCACTTTACTCTTTTAGTGGTAACTATATGCTTATGCACTATAGTGCTTCACTATATTCCTGCCCTCTCACCTTTTAGAGCATATCTGTAATATCCTGAACGTGCGGATCATAGTTTATCGGGTTTGGGGGTCAGTGAGTGGCCCATTAGTTGAGTTTATATATGTACATGAGTGTGTGCAGCTTTGTGTAGCAGGGTGTGAGGCTGGAGGGTTGGAAAATTCCAGCCCAACAGACCTCTGGCGCTTCATGCAAGAACGCGGCTAACACAGGCGTCGCGGTTCTTCATGAACGCGACCACCTGCTACGTCGCGATTCAATCACCACCTTCTGAGAGCACGTCTGCATACGCGCCGCATGTCGCATGCAGGGCATCGGGGTTTTAATTGCGATGGTAGGGTATGTCGCATTTTAAATGCGACGGTCCGATACGTTGCGATTTAGCCTCTGTGTGTTTTGGGCTTCTGCCAATGGCCGAACAGTGCAGTTGCACTGTTCAGCTGAAGAGAAGGTTTGCTGAGGGTTCTTGCTAGCGATTTTGGAGATTTTGCTGTCCGTTTGGTGTGGCTTTGGCGCGAGGAGGTGTTTCGGAGCGCGGAGAACGCCTGGGCAGCGTTGGTTTTGCGTTTCTTCTATTGGTAGGGGAACTTTCTCCTGTTTTCACTTGTGGGGGTTGTGTGGATTAGGGTTTGAGAATTTTGTTTAGGGAAATCACTTATACTTGATAGTAAGCATGCTTAGGGTATCATGTGAATGATTATTTCTTGCTTTACAAGCTTGTATAAACGTTTGGTGTGATTTCCAGAATGAGAGAACAAGATATGTTTCTTCTGTCTGAAAGGCGACGGAACCAGACGTCGCGTTTTGTGAACGTAACGACCTGTTCGGTCGCAATTCAGTCATTAAGGCGACAGGTTGGTCCGTCGCGATTCAAGCTTCAATTGGCATCCACTGTGTTGGTCGCGATTTAGATTGTGGCCACCAGAGCTGTGGGGTTATGTGGCCAGTCTATCTGTTTTCTATTGTACATTGCTTGCACAGTGTTGGTTAAGCAATGTAGAGCATGCAAGGGGTGTATTGGTCTATATCGTGATTGAAAATGTCGGGTTTGCTTGGATATGTATGCATAGCAAGTTGGGGTGTTTAACGCCTTCCGTGGTTATCTCTCAAGTCGGTAACCCAGGTTCATTGTGAGCCAAACACAGGGTGCTCGGGGTTTGTCTCGGTACAGTGTGTACTGTCAAGGTTTGTGTCGTCTTTCTGGACACCCTCACTCCTGAGTTTGAGTTGTACGTCCGGTTGAGGGAAAGACGACAATGGGCAGCGACTTGTGTTTGTGGGTGTGCGGTCACTTGTAGCGCGCTCGTGGTTGGGGGACAGACACCAGTAGACGTACTGGTCCCCAGCTAGTCTTGTTTTCCAGTGCCTCACTTTAGGGAGCTCGGGCCGGAGTCCCTAAAGGTGTCAGGCTTGGGCCTGCAGCTGTGTGGTCTGCAAGAGTGGTGTTGGTTGGTCTCCACTATTCTTAACCTTGTTGAGGTGGAGCGGCAGCTGGACCTTTCGTCCATGGCTACGAGGTTGAGAGGTAGTCTTGTGTGGTTTGTCCGGGTCAGTGGCTGGTGTCGCGAACCAGTTCTCGTGACTCGTGTGCGGTATGTCCTTATAATTAGCTTGTACACGTGTACGTGGTTTGCCGTTTATTTATTTCCAGCTATAGTACCATGCATAGGTAGTGTTACCTTTTAATTGAATATAAGCCTTGTTTATATTATATGCTTGTTTATCGTTCTCTCGACTTTTGGGGAGTTGCCCTACTGAGCCAATGACTTGTGAGGCTCACCCCTTCTTCTTCCAGGTGAAGGAGAGCAGGAGGGTTCCCGTCCCTCTTCTAATTCGGGACCGCACCGTAGCGGAGTCGGGCCTATGTTACCAGCAGAGTAATTTCCTTCTTGTTATGCCTTGGAGGTGTTGTCTCAGGCACTTGTACTCTGTACTTTGACTTTGGTTCAGAACTAGATATGTACATTTTATGTGAATATATGTTCAGTGCGTTCTTTTATATTTCCACGGACATATGTGTGTGTTGATATCTCTTGCGAGACTTCGATCGGTTCGCAGGAGACGGAGTCGGGTCAAGCTCGTTATTGGTTTATCGGGTTTGGACGATGAGGACCGTCACAATATCCATCCCTTATGATAATTGTTTTGAGGTAGGAATATGTGATTGGTTGCCAAAGGTTTAATTTTAGGTCAATCATATATAGCTGCAGATGATGTGTTTTCCATTAGGTTAGGAAAAACTTCAATAGCTTCCAACCACTAAAACATGGAAGGCAGGTCAAGTTCATGGAAAATCCTAAGAAGTCACTATTTGAAGCTAGAGGAATGCCTCTGTGCCACACTTTGTTGCCACTCTCTTTACAACTCTCACCTCAGCTGTTTGATTTAACTGAAGTTTGTGAGCATTTTCCTTTATTTTATTATTATTTTTTTAAGCTACTCTTTCCAAAGAGGGCAGCAAAACTTAGTGGCATCATAGAATTCCTCATGAAACTATAGAAAAGCCATGAAGCTCTACACAAACTTATGAAGCTCTACCATAAAATGCATGGAAAGAAAAACACATTACAAGTGGTTCAGGAGAGGATCTCATAACTATTTCAATAATCAGGCAAAACCTTAACCAGAACCCAGATAGAAACATAAGAATGAAGTTCCAATATCTTCTGAGTTGATGGTTACAATATTTAATTCAAAGATCTTCATTAACTAGCAGTAAAATTCTTAGAAACTTCCCCAAAACAGATTCATCTCACATGTAAAGAATGCCAAAGAAAAATCCACTTGGAAGATGAAGAATAGAAGTTTCATATGTGATGCATGGTTCATTAATTTCTTTTCTCTGCATTATAAATAAATGGTTGGAGGAAGAGAATTCATAAAGCCGTCAAGTAATAATAGGAAAAATTAAAACTAGGACGAGCTTAACGCTAGCTTTATATTTCTTTGGATACTTACCTGCCTCCTGGCTCTGGATCTTGCAGCAGATTCTCTATTCTTAATCATCCTCTGGGTCTTTCTAGTTGGAGCAGATTCCCTTCCATTTGCAGTACCCTTCATAGTTGCTTGATGTTGTTGCATCTGGTAGAACCCATCAATCATCACAGGTTGAAACCCACTAGTAGCTGCTAGCTGTGGTGATTGCATCATATAACCACCCCCATCTTTAAAGTTGTCAAGGTGGTGAACTCCACTACCTGTTGGAAATGGGAAAGAGGGCATAACAGTACCAGCATGTGCAGCTGGGTTGGGAAGGTTGTAGGGATGGGAAGCCCCAAAACTATGAGGCACATGATCTTCTAATCCAGGCATGACACAGTCTTGGTGCATGCTGTTTGGTGGCTTTATGACCCAACCATTTGGAGTAGTAGTACTCATCTCTTGGGCAAAAGCATTTGGTTGCAGCTGAAGATTTGTACTGAGTGGAGTGATTAATGCGTGCTGTGGATTCCCTGGCGGATCCATATTGTTGGATGGTTGGGAATTGGCAATGGCACTTCCAAAGATGATGAACTAGCCACAAAAAAGAGAGAGAAAGAAATCAAGTTAGAAATTAAGCAAAGAAATCAATAGCTATATATGCTTGTAAACTACTATCATGTCTCCCAAGAGAGTAATACTTGAGCACAACATATCGGGGTGGTGTGCGTGCAAATCAGGCAGCCATTAGCTACCCATCTCATCACCCTGCGGCGCCAGCCAACTATGGCATGGTTCGCGGTGGTGTGCACCAAATATTACTCTTCTCAAGAATATTTTTGTGGGGCAAAGAAGATTAAAGAATACGCATTTAATGATTGGATCAAACAGAAGGGAAAACCGACATGCATACACTCTCTCCCCTTGTGCATGATATCCAACATATGAAGAGATCATAACAAGATATGATAGAGAAATGAAGCCATTAACTATATGCAGATCTCAACATTAGCATTTAGGAACCACAAGCATAATTAGTAAGCAAAATAAGATGATATATGCATGTTTCACTGTATATGTAGAATGGCATAAAATGGAACGAGAGATATCAAGTAAGCAAAGGATCCAAGATGCATGTAAAGACATCCAAGAAATATTTGAGGATTTCCTGATTTTATCTTTTATCTGATCAGATCTGAAGGACTCTAGTTAACCTTCTCCTTAACAACAACAAATATGAGATTCTAAGATTACCCCAGACCACAAGATGACAGTACTGCCTCACACCTAGCTTCATGCACCTCTCAATAAGCAGTACTCTTTAAATCGAGAAACCATGCAACGCATACCACCTCCTTACTCGGAGTCATCACAGAGAGAGAGAGAGAGAGAGAGAGAGAGAGAGAGAGAGAGAGAGAGAGAGAGAGAAGAGAGAGAAGAGAGAGAGAGAGAGAGAGAGAGAGAGAGGAGGAGAGAGAGAGAGAGAGAGAGAGAAGGCCACTGTGTTATACAAACCTGTATGCACGTCTCAAGCAACATCTTTGAATCAGAAAGGATGGAAACTACCGTTGAAGTACACCTTCCAAAGATCAAATTAAAAGAGGAGAAATCACACAACAAACATGATTTCCTTACATCGAAGCCACTCACCTGAGAGAGAGAAGAGAGATCTAGAGAGAGAGAGGTAGAGAATACACTGTAGACGATGTAGGAGGGAACTACGATGGGAGGGGGTGGAATGCTTGCTATGAGGGGGGGGGGGTTCTATATATGGAAACACCAATATCTTTTAGCCCTATGTGGAAGCTCTAATACTTTAAAGAGAGATGAGAGAGGAGCAAAGACTAAGGAGTAAGTTGGCTTGTTATCATTTTTATCATTACTGCCATAATAATTTCTTTAGTAATTCCTAGAGGAAAGTGAACAAGGAAGTACCAAAGTCGTGATTCCTATCCACCTTTTCACCTCCTATGATATTAGATATTCATTAAATTAAGTGGGTTTTTAAGGTCTCTCTTATTCTGATATATGTTAAAAAGTATGGGATCTCTTTACTCATTTAAGAGATAGAGTTTGTTTCCTTTTCTTCCTGTTTGAATGTTGGGACTAATAATTGTTCTTTTAAAAGTGGTTTTTTTTTCTTCCATTTCTCTCTCTCTCTCTCTCTTCTATTTACTCTAGAAGGGTGAGGAGGGATGAGGGGTGCAACAGTTGGATGCTGGATGGATGTGGCATATCTTTTGAGACAAGTGTTGTGTTTAGGGTGATGGAAAAGTTCTACTGATGGTGAATGTAATTGAAATAGGGAAATTAAGGTTGGTGGAATCCAACTGTCATGCCTGGCTAGCATGGTTTATCCTATATGGTCAACTTTTTGGCTGTATAACTTTTTTTTAATAAATTTGCAACTATGCTTTAATATCCTTTTTAATGTTAAAATATATATATACAAATAGATGAGAATAGTGAAGAGTTGGTTGTTTTGGCATTAACCCCCCCCCCCCCCCCCCAAAGGAACTTAGCCCTTTCCTTACTTCTTGTTGTCCATATAAAGAAAATGAGATTCTAATGGTCGTCCATGTCTCAATACTGGCTATCCTAAGCCAACAATTCTTAATAAATTTGCTAGCATATCCTGTTTTATATTCTGATTGGATCTGTTACTATTTGTATGGGTGTTCACGGTTTGATTTGAGGAGATTTTTTCCACCCGAAATCGGGTGGAACTAAATCGAATTGAAGTCTCATCTCTAAGCCAAAAATTTTATTTTATTTATATGTTACTAATATTTATTAGTTTAGTTTTTCTTGGGATCATCTTTTTTGTAATTATTAGAGATTCTTCTCTCCGATTTAGATTTTTTATTTATTTTTGCCGACATAATCTCTTAATTTAAAATTTTTGTTCTTTGAATTGGACGTCACTTGAAGGGTCATATCTTTTGTCTGGCTATATGTGCACCCATATCTACGTCCTGAGGACGAGTTCTCGCGCTGAGTTGAACACAACTTCCGATCGTCATGATAGACCGAATCCGTGTGGTGGTGCCAGCGATTTGCGTAATCGAGGGAGGCGCTACTATCAGAAAACCTTGGAAACATGGAGATCGTCGGCTGGAAATATAATTTTGGAGTGCGAAACGAAGGTTTTTTGACCCCGAAATGACGTCTTATCGCCTGAGACTATAAGGGAGCGACATGCTCCTCTGAAGGCTGATTCCAAATTAGGGTCTTATAAGTAATTCCGATAACTGAGCGGAAAGTTATGCCCGTTTGAGCATAGGGGTGTCCATATGCGATTGCATCGGAAGCCCGCGACCACGCTCCCGGAGAGGAATTTGGGCGCCGGACTGAAAATCTCCGAATGCGACCTTGTGCTGACCGAGTCGAAGTGCCGATTCCGAATTGGGGCCTCGCGGGCGGTTCCGATTGTCGGGCGAACTAAAATCCACATCCTACCCAAGGGGTACGACAATTGGTGTACTAGTACACATGCTCCGTGGTGGAATTTCGGCCCTGGAATGGAATTTCGTGAAACCAGCGCCTTGTCGACCGTCTCGGAGTGCCGATTCTGAATTGTGGTCATATAAGCAATTTCGATACCCGGGCAGAAAATTATGTCCAGTTCTTTTGCTGAAGGGGTGGGAATAAATCGGAAGGGATGACTATATCGACAATGTTTGTGCACCCATATCTACATCCTAGGGACGAGTTCTCGCGGCGAGTTGAACACAACTTCTGATCGCCGTGACAGGCCAAATCCGTGTGGTTGCCCTGCTAGCGATTCACATAATCGAGGGAGACGCTACTGCCAGAAAACCTTGGAAATGGGGAGATCGTCGGCTGGAAACAAAATTTTATAGTGCGAAACGAAGGTTTTTTGACCCTGAAATGACGTCTTATCACCTGAGGCAATGAGGGGGCGACGGGTGCCTCTGTGTGCCGATTCCGAATTGGGGTCTTATAAGTGATTCTGATAACTGAGCGGAAAGTTATGCCCGTTTAAGCGAAGGGGTGTCCGTATGCGATCGCATCAGCAGCCCGCGACCATGCTCCCAGAGAGGAAATTAGGCGCGGACCGGAATTCTCCGAATGCGACCTTGTGCCGACCGGGTCGAAGTGTCGATTCCAAATTGGGGCCTCACGGGTGGTTTCGATCGCCGGGCGAACAAAAATCCACGTCCTACCTAAAGGGTACGACAATCGGTGTATTAGTACACACACTTTCGGCCCCGGAACGAAATTCTGTGAAACCAGTGCTTTGTCGACTGTCTCGGAGTGCAGATTACGAATTGTGGTCACATAAGTGATTCCAATACTCGGGCGAAAAGTTATGCTCAGTTCTTTTGCTGAAGAGGTGGGAATAAACTAGAAGGGGTGACTATATCGACGATGTTTGTGCACCCATATCTATGTCCTGGGGACGAGTTCTCGCGCCGAGTTGAACACAACTCCCGATACCATGACAGGTCGAATCCGTGTGGTTGCCCCGCCATCAATTCGCGTAATCGAGGCAGATGCAACTGCCATAAAACCTTGGAAATGGGGAGATCGTCAGCTGGAAACGTAATTTTGGAGTGCGAAACGAATATTTTTTGACCCCAAAACGACGTCTTAACGCTTGAGGCAGTAAAGGGGCGACGGGTGCTTCTGAGTGCCGATTCTAGATTAGGGTCTTATAAGCGATTCCGATAACTGAGCGGAAAGTTATGCCCATTTGAGCGAAGGGGTGTCCGTATGCGATTGCTTCGGCAGCCCGCGACCGCGCTCCCGGAGAGGAATTTGGGCGCCAGATCGGAAATCTCCGAATGCGACCTTGTGCCGACCGTGTCGAAATGCCGATTCTGAATTTGGGCCTCGCGGTCGGTTTCGATCGCCGGGCGAACAAAAATCCGCGTCCTACCCAAAGGGTACAATAATCGGTGTATTAGTACACACGCTCTGCGGAAAAATTTCGGACCCGGAATGGAATTCCACGAAACCAGCACCCTGTTGACCGTCTCGGAGTGCCGATTCTGAATTATGGTCACATAAGCAATTCCGATATCCAGACAAAAAGTTATGCCCAGTTCTTTCGCTGAAGGGGTGGGAATAAACCAAAAGGGGTGACTATATCGATGATGTTTATACTACAAGAAATTGCGGGATTACCGACGGATATTTTCGATTGATTATTTTCCGTCGGTAATTCCGACGGATATTCCGACTAAAAATATCCGTCGGAAAATCGGTCGGAAGTTCCGTCCGAAATATGTCTGTCGGAAATATCCGTCGTTATACCGACAGATATTCCGACGGACATATTTCCGTCAGAAATACAGTCGGAAAAACAACTTTTTCTCCTCCCGCGAACCCCCACTTTCGCTCTCTCTCTCCTCTCTCTCTCTCTCTCTCTCCGCTCTCTTCTCGCTCGCTCTTCTCTCTCTCTCTCTCTCTCTCTCTCTCACCGTCGGTCACCGACGCCGCTGCGCCCTCGCCGCCATCGGTCGCCGACGCCGCTCGCCGCCAGCCTAACCGAAACCCCTCGCCGCTGCCGCCACGCTCGCCGCTCGCCGCCGCGACCGAAGCCCCTCGCCGTTGCCGCCGCCTCGCCGCTCGCCGCCGCCGTGCTCCGCCAGCCTCGCCGCCTGCAGGTATGTCCCAGCCCCCCCTCCCCCTCCATCCCCCCCTCCCTTCCCCGCCACCGGCGACCCCCTCCCCCTCCCCTCCACCGACGACTTCCCCCCCTGTCGACCCCACCTCCCCCTCCCGTCCCAACCCCCCTCCCCTTCTATCCACCCCCTCCCCCTTCCGTCCACCCTCCCTCCCCCCCCACCTCCACGGCGACCCTCCCCCCTCCACCGGCGACCCCCCCCCCTCTCCCTCCCGTCCGAGCGCCCCCCAGTCGACCCCCCTACCCCTCCCGTCCGAGTGCCCCCCTGTCAACCCCCCCTACCCCCTCCGTCCAAGCCCCAACCCCTATCGGCCCTCCCCACCCCCCCCCCCCCCCCCCCCCCCCCCCCCCCCCACCCCACCCCCCCCCCCTCCTCCCTACGGCCACGCCCCCCCCCCTTCCCTCACAGTTCCCCTCCCCGTTCCCTGCCCCCCCACCCCACCCCCGCCGGCGACCACTCCACCTCCCCCCCCCCCCCCCCCCTGCGGCCCCCTCCTCCCCCACCCCCCCCCACCCCCCCACTCGCCGGCCACCCCCCCTAGTCGAGGTCAGACAGAGTTATCCTAGTATACTCTTCGATCATTTTCCATATATATTCCTAATTAGTCTATATATATCACCACCTCAAAATCAATTTAATTTTAATAACATATTTACACTTCACACTCCCAGTAAAATGGCTATATCAAAATGACCCCAAGTGTGGGGTTGCCGCTGCCATTCCCACATGCATGATTCTGCTCGTATGAAACTCTTGAGGGATTAATGAAAAAGTGTTAGAAATCCAGGAAAGAAACCTAGTGTGGGGAGTTGATCAACTTATGTTTTGGTTTATTTGTAGTCATTTGATTGATTCTTTCATATTTACCATATTAGATTTAATTTCATATTTTAAATTACTCATGAATAAATTGTTATAATTTTTTTCTAATTAGTGATGAGAGTTCGCGATTGGAAATTAGACTCAAAGAAGAACAAAGTCCAACGTATCAAAGTATGTGTTTGTTTGAACGAAAGATATTACCGATGGATATTCGAAGATTGCATGATGGTTTACTTTTGGTGAAAGAGAAGATGAAGAAAATCATAAAGATTATTTGAAAGAAGAAAGACAAAGTTTAGAAAATAAAATTTGATTATCTGTTATTGTTCAAGATGAAAAAGGACTGCGATATTCTGTAATCTTACGACGTAGTGGTGTGGTAGTATCTACATATTTAGTGGAAAAGACTGGTCAAAATTTGTGGAAAATAATTGTGTCAAAGAGCTTGACATTCTGAAGTTATGTCTTCCCATTATGTACGAAGAGATGTATTTAGTAAACTATATTTAGGGATATCAGTGGTTAGTTCAAAACCTAGGAAATCTAATAAGAAGCTGGTGAATAAAGAGCCGATCAAGTGGTGGTGGCCTAATATGAAGACATCACGGTTGTATGAACAAATAGTCTTGTGTTCTTTTTAATGTTCAATACCATTAAGTATTTATATAGTGCTCAAATTTATTTGATATTCATGTATGCTTACTCTTCATTTATCTTACGTCAACGCTTTATTTCACCATTACCTCTGGGACTCTCCATATAACGCATTTGTACTAAAAAATGGATATATTTACGTATATTAATTAACGAGATCTAACGTACATACAATTTTGCAGGGACTGTCTCCCCGTCCACGCCCGTCATCCCAGCGACAGGCAAATTTCTATATTGTTGTTATTTGAAATTCATAATTTCTAATGTGTATGAAATTTTGCAGGCCCTCCCTGCCGACCATCCGAGCAGTGCCACCTTCGTCTTCTTCCTCACCACAAGGTAAACGTATGTTTCAATAGATTAGTATGTTTGGTCTCTTGCAATTTATACAATAATAGTGTACTAAATTGTTTTCAACAGAGGTGGAGATCCAGCATCCAGCAGCTGAGGAGGGGCCTCAGCTACCGGGACGACACCATGCTGGATCTCAGGGTAAAGTTCATCATCTCAGTGTTACTGTATTTGTTATTTAGGATATACATTTCATGTAGAAAATTATGTGGAATTGCAGGGGGAAGATAGATCCCAGTCCTGCTTCCCGCTATATTACGACGTTGGTCCACGCACATATTCCAGGACCAGTGGATGCATGGAGAGACTTCCCGGTGCCAGTCCGGGATTTATTATTTGACATGTTTACGGTATTTTTAATTTTTAGAAGAGTTGAAGTCATTTATTCAATTATTATTAATTTGGGTTTATTGCAGAACATTGATTAATTTTATTTCTTTATAGCGGAGGTTCGCGTTCACGAGACCCGAGGATCTCCCGCGAGCTTGAGCCGTCTGGGAGATTACGGCCCAGACTAATTTAAGAAAGTCGATGTGGGAGGTACGGGACAAGGCAATGAAGACCACAGGCAACCGAGATCTTATGACTTGGCTGGATTACGGCCCTGTTTGGCTGCGGAGGGACTATTGGGAGTCCCTTTGCGAGCGTTGGGCTGTTGGACCATGGCAGCAGCAGTCACAGGCGGCAATACGCAACAGAGCAACTCAACCGGAGAAGAATGTGCATACTAGTGGGTCCGTATCTTATGCGACCCACAGTAAAAATTGGTAAGTATTTTATTGTTGGATTCATATATACATATGGATTATTATTGTGAAACTAACTAATTTTGTTGAATTTTAAGCATCACGACCTGGAGCGTGCCCCTACTTTTCGCGAGTTATTTGACCGGACTCATAAGCGGAAGGGGACGATGACTATGTTACCGAGAGTGCCCGCACGATTGCTGTAAGTCAAGCTTTAAATTATGAATTCATTATGATATTAAAGTAATTTATTTTCAATAATTTAATTTTAAATTATTTTACAGGAGACGTACGACAGGACGATGGCGGAGCGCTACGCAGAGGGCACTCCCCAGCCAGATTTGGATGCGGACGCTTGGGTCGAGGCAGCGGGAGTGCCGAGGAAGGGTCGAGTGTACGGCTTTGGGGACAACCTGGATACTCATCGAGTGTTGTCCTCATATGCCAGTTCGATCGCTCCCCCGACACACGTGAGTTCATCTTCTGCGCCGCCCGTCAGTAGTGTAGAGGACATTAGAGGCATCATTCGGGAGAAGCTACGCGCAGAGCTACAGACGCAGCGGGTAGAGCTACAGACGCAGCGGGTAGAGCTACAGACGCAGCTGGTAGAGCTACAGACGCAGTTCAGCGATATGGTTCAGCAGTTCATCTCAATAATGCAGGGAGTACACCCCACACAGCCAGCAGCTCAGGTCAGTATTAGTATTAATTTCATATACTTAGGATTGGGTCGGGCGTTCAATTGACGGATCTAAAAAACAACAAATTACATATAAAGGGTTAAAACACACAACCCGGGGGTCCAAAATCCCAAATAGGGATCTGATCGGCGTGCCGTTTTCTCCGACTCGACCGGGTGGGTTAAAGTGATGTGTGGGACTGACGGAATCCAATTTGGATCTTCGGATTGGTTGGGCATTGAAATGACGGATCTAAAAAACACCCAAGTATATATAAACGGTCACAGCACACAACCCGGGGGTCCAAACTCCCAAATAGGGATCGATCGGCGTGCCGTTTTCCTCCGACACGACCGGTGGGTTAAAGTGACGTGTAGGAACTGACGGAATCCAATTTGGATCTCCGGATTGGGTTGGACATTGAAATGGCGGATCTAAAAAACACCAGAGTATATATAAGGGTCAAAACACACAACCCGGGGTCCAAAATCGCAAATAGGGATCGGATCGGCGTGCCGTTTTCTCCGACACGACCGGTGGATTAAAGTGACGTGTGAGAACTGACGGAATCCAATTTGGATCTCCGATTGGGTTGGGCATTGAAATGACGGATCTAAAAAACACCAAAGTATATATAAAGGTCAAAACACACAACTCGGGGGTCCAAACTCCTAAATAGGGATCGGATTGGCGTGCCGTTTTCTCCGACATGACCGGGTGGGTTAAAGTGACGTGTGGGAACTGACGGAATCCAATTTGGATCTCCGGATTGGGTTGGGCATTGAAATGACGGATCTAAAAAACACCTAAGTATAATAAAGGGTCAAAACACACAACCGGGGGTCCAAAATCACAAATAGGGATTGGATCGCGTGCCGTTTTCTCCGACACGACCGGGTGGATTAAAGTGACGTGTGGGAACTGACGAAATCCAATTTGGATCTCCGATTGGGTTGGGCATTGAAATGACGGATCTAAAAAACACCCAAGTATATAAAGGGTCAAAACACACACCCGGGGGTCCAAACTCCCAAATAGGAATCGGATCGGCGTGCCGTTTTCTCCGACACTACCGGGTGGGTTAAAGTGACGTGTGGGAACTGACGGAATCCAATTTGGATCTCCGGATTGGGTTGTGCATTGAAATGACGGATCTAAAAAACACCCAAGTATATATAAGGGTCAAAACACACAACCCGGGGGTCCAAACTCCCAAATAGGGATCGGATCGGCGTGCCATTTTCTCCGACACGACCGGGTGGATTAAAATGACGTGTGGGAACTGACGGAATCCAATTTGGATCTCCGGATTGGGTTGGGCATTGAAATGACGGATCTAAAAAACACCCAAGTATATATAAAGGGTCAAAACACACAATCCGGGGGTCCAAAATCTCAAATAGAGATCGGATCGGCGTGCCGTTTTCTCCGACACGACCGGGTGGATTAAAGTGATGTGCGGGAACTGACGGAATCTAATTTGGATCTCCGGATTGGGTTGGGCATTGAAATGACGGATCTAAAAAACACCCAAGTATATATAAAGGGTCAAAACACACAACCCGGGGGTCCAAAATCCCAAATAGGGATCAGATCGGTGTGCCGTTTTCTCCGACAAGACCGGGTGGGTTAAAGTGACGTGTTGGAACTGACGGAATCAAATTTGGATCTCCGGATTGGGTTGGGCATTGAAATGACGGATCTAAAAAACACCTAAGTATATATAAAGGGTCAAAACACACAACCCGGGGGTCCAAACTCCCAAATAGGAATCGGATCGGCGTGCCATTTTCTCCGACAAGACGGGTGGGTTAAAGTGACGTGTGGAAACTGATGGAATCCAATTTGGATCTCTGGATTGGGTTGGGTATTGAAATGACGGATCTAAAAAACACCCAAGTATATATAAAGGTCAAAACACACACCCGGGGGTCCAAAATCCCAAATAGGGATCGGATCGGCGTGTCGTTTTCTCCGACACGACTGGGTGGATTAAAGTGACATGTGGGAACTGACGGAATCCAATTGGGATCTCCGGATTGGGTTGGGCATTGAAATGACGGATCTAAAAAACACCTAAGTATATATAAAGGGTCAAAACACACAACCCGGGGGTCCAAAATTCCAAATAGGGATAGGATCGGCGTGCCGTTTTCTCCGACACGACCAGGGGGGTTAAAGTGACGTGTGGGAACTGATGGAATCCAATTTGGATCTCCGGATTGGGTTGGGCATTGAAATGACGGATCTAAAAAACACCCAAGTATATATAAAGGGTCAAAACACACAACCCGAGGGTCGAAACTCCCAAATAGGGATCGGATCGGCATGCTGTTTTCTCCGACACGACCGGTGGTTTAAAGTGACGTGTGAGAACTGACGGAATCCAATTTGGATCTCCGGATTGGGTTGGGCATTGAAATGACGGATCTAAAAAACACCCAAGAAACGATGGATCTAAAAATAGTATCTAATTAAACTTGAGAAATAATCACATATTTTAAATTTAATTTTTGAAAATAATATATGTCTTTTAATTATTATTAATGTTTCTCATATTAATTTTTTTTAATATAGGATCCACCTCCGGCACCTGACAATGACGAGGCAGGGACAACAGACGATCCAACAGATCTGTCTTGACTTTTTATATTTATTATTTTGTATGGTTTTATATTTATTGTATTTTATGTTGATCGTGAGTATTTGTGAAATTTATGAATATTGTAGCAGGTTTGAAAAATCTTTTTTATCTGTCAATTTTTTTTTAAAAATATATAGCACATTCCGACGGATTTTCCGACGGATCAATTTCCGTCGGAAATTCTAAATTACCGACGGAAAACATCGGTCGGTAATTCCTTCTATGGTTCTGACGGTAGTTTCCGACGGGTTTATTGATTTACTGATGGATTTTCGGTCGGTAAATACTGACAGTATTTCTAACGGCATTGCCGACGGATTAGTCTGTCGACGTTTTCCGACCAATTGCCGACGGAAAGATCCGTCGGCATTTTCCGACGGATTGCCGACGAATTCTCTTCTGTCGGTAATTTCTGACCAACAATTTCCGACGGACCGTTTCCGACGAGCTTCAGACGGAAATCTGTCGGAAGGATCAGTTTTCGACGGAATGCCGTCAGATTTCCGACGGATTAGTTCCGTCGGAAATCCCGCATTTTCTTGTAGTAATTTGTGCACCCATATCTACATCCTGGGGTCAAGTTCTCGCACCGAGTTGAACACAACTTCCGATCGCCGTGACAGGCTGAATCTGTGTGGTTGTCCTGCCAGCGATTCGCGTAATCGAGGGAAACGGTACTGCCAGAAAACCTTGGAAATGGGGAGATCGTCGGCTAGAAACGCAATTTTGGAGTGAGAAATGAAGGTTTTTCAACCCCAAAATGACGTATTATCGCCCGAGGCTATAAGGAAATGATGGGTGCCTTTGAGTGCCGATTCCAAATTGGGTTCTTATAAGCGATTTTGATGATTGAGCGGAAAGTTATGCCCGTTTGAGCGAAGGAGTGTCTGTATGCGATCGCATCGACAGCCCGTGACCACGCTATATCGGAGAGGAATTTGGGCGCTGGACCGCAAATCTACGAAAGTGACCTTGTGCCGACCGCGTCGAAGTGCCAATTCCGAATTGGGGCTTTGCGGGCGGTTCTGATTGCCGGGTGAATAAAAATCCGCGTCCAACCCAAGGGGTACGACAATCGGTGTATTAGTACACACGCTCCGCAGTGGAATTTCGACCCCTGAATGAAATTCCACGAAACCAGTGCCCTGTCGACCGTCTCGGAGTGCCGATTCCGAATTGTGGTCACATAAGCGATTTCGATCCTCGGGCAAAAAGTTATACCCAGTTCTTTCGTTGAAGGGGTGGGAATAAATCGGAAGGGACTATATCGGCAATATTTGTGCACCCATATCTACGTCCTGGGGATGAGTTCTCACGCCGAGTTGAACACAACTTCCAATCGTCGTGATAGGCCAAATCCGTGTGGTTGCCCCGCAAGCAATTCGCGTAATCGAGGTAGACGCTACTGCTAGATCATCGGCTGGAAACACAATTTTTGAATGCAAAATGAAGGTTTTTTGACCCCGAAACGACATCTTAATGCCTGAGGCAATATAGGGCCGACGGGTGCCTCTGAGTGCCGATTCCGGATTGGGGTCTTATAAGCGATTCTGATAACCGAGCGAAAAGTTATGTCCGTTTGAGCGAAGGGGCGTCTGTATGCGATCGCATCGGCAGCCCGCGACCACGCTCTTGGAGAGGAATTTGGGCGCCGGACCAGAAATCTCCGAATGCGACCTTGTGCCGACCGGGTTGAAGTGCCGATTCTGAAATGGGGCCTCGCGGGCGATTTCGATCGTCAGACGAACAAAAATCCGCGTCCTACCCAAAGGGTACGACAAATCGGTGTATTAGTACACATGCTCTACGATGAAATTTCGGCCCCAGAACGGAATTCCACGAAATCAGTGCCATGTCGACCGTCTCGGAGTGCCGATTCCGAATTATGGTCACATAAGCGATTCCGATATCCAGGCGGAATGTTATGCCCAATTCTTTCGCTGAAGGGGTGGGAATAAACAGGAAGGGGTGACTATATCGGCGATGTTTGTGCACCCATATCTACGTTCTGGGGTCGAGTTCTCGCGCCAGGTTGAACACAACTTTCGATTGTCGTGACAGGCCGAATCCGTGTGGTTGCCCTGCCAGTGATTCGCGTAATCGAGAGAGATGCTACTGCCAAAAAACCTTGGAAACGGGGAGATCGTCAGCTGGAAACGTAATTTTGGAGTGTGAAATGAAGATTTTTCGACCTCGAAACGACGTCTTATCGCCTGAGGCTATATGGGAGCGACGGGTGCCTTTGAGTGCCGATTCTGAATTGGGATCTTATAAGCGATTCCTATAACTGAGCGGAAAGTTATGCACGTTTAAGCGAAGGGGTGTCCGTATGCGATCGTATCGGCAGCCCGCGACCTCGCTCCCGGAGAGGAATTTGGGCGTCGGACTGGATGTCATGCCCCGCCAATTTAGCAGCGGAATAAATCGGGGAGGCATGAACAACGAGTATGGTAACGTAAATTGCGCATACATTCGCAAATATCAGAGCAACTAATGAACAATAATTGCATTAAAACTCATCATTTTATTGATAATTCATCTAAACTATTACAACCACTAATTCAGAGCCAAAACATAGGGCTCAATGACATTATTACATTGGAAAAGAAACCTAAAGCAAATATCTAACTAGACTCTAAGGTACTAAGGACATTCCATCGCTATGACTTCAGGTCGCTCATCACTCCAGTCCAATCCCGTTGTTGTGTGTAAAGTCATCATCTGACTTACCTGAAACACAATGACAAATAACGAAGGGTGAGCGATAACGCTCAGTAAGACTTAATATCTCGTGTAAACAAGCATGCTTTAAGTGATTAATATCTTGTAAGGTAGGTCAATTAGAGAGAACGATCAAGTATAGTCAAGAGAGTAATAGTACAAGATAACACGTGATCGGTAATACATTTCAAAAGATTATTGCAAAACTAGGATGATAAAGAACTTGCCGTGTAACGAGATAGCGTGTAACGAGATAGCGTGTATGGTTGCACAACAGTGCACTAGTCACGATAGCAAGTAACATGCATTTGGTCGATCATTTTATCAACCACAAGTCAAGTATCATGTACAGGAATGTTTGTGAATTGTCTTAGATTAAATCTTGATAGTCATGCGTTTGGTGTATGCCATCACCTGATCATTAGACCCCCGCGAGTTATAGCCTTTCAGGTGCTCCTCTCAAGGACCAGATCGGGCCCTTATTATGTTGCCTAGCATAGTCATGTTTGTTATCTTAGACAATCACAAAATGGCCAAGAGAGTACCAATAATAGATGAGAATAGTAGATGAACTAGACAAGAGTGTAGAGAGAACGTGAACAGATAAGAGTATCGAGATAGTAGATGAGATAGGGACATTTCCGTAAAAAGACGAGAAACACGCGATAGTAACGGTTGCACAGCACCAGGTCGGGTACCGGCAGTCTGGTAGAAGTCACATCCGCCCATTAGCTGTGACGCGTACACGAGCCAGATGGTCCGGCGTGATCACAAGATAAGAGAGATCTCACTAAGGCCGATTGGATCGTACTGATCCCTAAAAGTGTAACAGGATTTAAAGGTACAACCAGCTCGTCGGCTAAGGACGTGCGCCAAAGCCAAGAAGACTTACGGAGGTCTTGACAAGAATTTTCTAGTCCAGTCGAGAGTATTCCCGATGGAGAGGTGGTCCAAGTCAAGGGAAAGTGTGTAAAAACAGATCCGTCGTGCCTCGAGTGCTCGAAGGCCGAGGGAAAACGGTAACGGTAGATAAAATGCGCGAGTCAAAACGGAAACAATTGTATTTAACAAAATATGGTAATTCAATCATTTATTTCGATAATTTACCGAATACATTATTGCATAATTTATCAAGGTCAAATGGCAATTTACAATGTTATGTGTGTGCAAGTGTAAAGAAATCTTGAGGATATGACAAGTCGTGCTCGCGGCTTTTAAATTAACAAGAATTATTTAAATATTATTAAATAAAAATATTCAGGTCGATTATTAAGCTTAACAGTACATGGTTTAACTTGTATAAGGGTTATATGACAAATAAAACAGGGGCATATGCATAATATAAGATTCTGGCCGAAATTTAGAGAAGGCGACGGGGGTGCCAGTCACGATCATGTCGCGACGGGGCGCATGGGCGCGTTAAGCAGCGTATCGCGACAGGGTATCCTGTCGCGGTTCAGGTCGCGGTGGTGCGGCCTGGCGCGACAGGCGAACCGGCCGGCCTGGCCCGGTTCGGATTTGGAAACGCGGCGGCGAGGCCCGTCGCGTTCATGATGCGACCTGAAGTCCTACCGCGACACTCCTGTTATCGCGACGTATCGCGCCGTCGCGATAACAGGGGCGGTCCAGTTTTTCCCCTTTTTCTCTGGGTAGACCCTTCTTGACACAGGGTCATTCTAAATTTAGTATAAAATCGCACGGTAATACAAAAGGCACGAAACTAGTTTTAAACGAAAGTAGACATGTATATCTATCATCATGCCCGATTAATTTGAAAATAGACAAGGTTTAGATATGCATTGATCAGGTTACTTTTCGGTGACCTAAACATGCGCAGTCAAGGTTCAATGAATTAATTAGAGATGTATACATGATGAAAAATTATGAAACCAGCGGCATTTGAAAGCTAACATGTAGTAGTATTTATGGTAATTGTATCATGGAATGATGTCAAGTTTGCACAAGGTTAAAAAGGAAACAAGGAGGGTCGAGTGCACAGGTCTAATAGATATTCAAAGATTTAATTGTCCCTCATGGGAGATCGAAATCAAGCAAGACTAGGGGTGTTTTAAAGATAATAAGATGTAGTATATTTGAGAATTTTATCAAGGTATGAAAGCAAGTACACGTTGGGGATTATAGAAAACACAAGATCTCAGTTCATGGTAACAGCAGGACTTCATGAATTAAATTCGCCCAAATGGGTGAACGAAATACCACGAAACCATAGGGCTTTTGAAGAGGTACATGAAGGCTACTTAGGGTAATTATTTCACGATTTTTGCTTGAGAGATTGCCTACCTTTTTCGTGAAGGAAGAAAACCCTAGTTTTGGTGACGAAAATCCTCCTTGTTCTAGCCTCCTCCTCCTTGCTCCTTGCTCTCCAGCTCTTCTCCTCGTTCTCCAGGGTTCCAGCCACGAAAATGGGTTGCTAGGGATGAAGTTTGAGGTGTTTAAGCTTGCTATTAGAGTCCATTCAACTCCAAACTCTTCTCTCCTCCTTTAATTACGAATTTCCATAATTATCACATATTTTTCTTGCTATATCTATTTAATTGGGTAAGGGAGAGGCCTAATTTCGTGGGTAATGGTTTAGGATAGGATTAGGACTCTTATTAAGATATATATGAGTCATATTAGTGCTTTAATGACCCCTTTTTAATTAAAAGATATATAGTTACGAATTTCCCTATTTAATTTGGGTCTCTTATATTTAACTCAATTGTCTCTCATCTAAATCCCAATTTTAGATTAGGATAGAGTCCTATTGGGTTAGACTAGGGTTAAGACTCTTTTTAAGATGATTAAGAGTTAAAATACTCATTATCTTAACCCTTTTCTATTTATTAATATTTTAGGTACGAATTCAGCTTAATTATCTTCCATCTCATGATGGATTCTTCATAATTGGGCCCAAAACTTTATGCTAGGACCATTAGTAAAACCCATTACTAATTTAACTTAATGCGTATTGATTTAATTTCAATTATTCACCCTTTATTCCCATTTAAATCTATTTATCACACTTATTCAAGTAACTTCATATTTTTAATTTGATTAAATATTATTCATGCCAATATTTCTAATCTTCATCATTTGGGCTCTTACTCTTGGCCCAATAACTCAAATGAGTTTAGTTGTACAACCCATGTACTTATTTTAATTAATGGATTTTCCGGGGTACTACACTGGAAATCTCCAAATGCGACCTTGTGCCGACTGAGTTGAAGTGTCGATTCCGAATTGGGGCCTCGCGGGTGGTTCCGATCATCGGGCGAACAAAAATCCACGTCCTACCCAAGGGGTACGACAATCGGTGTATTAGGACACACGCTTTCGGCCACAGAACGGAGTTCTGCGAAACCAACGCTTTGTCGACTGTCTCGGAGTGCCGATTCCGAATTGTGGTCACATAAGTGATTCCAATACCTGGGAGGAAAGTTATGCCCAGTTCTTTCGCTGAAGGGGTGGGAATAAACTAGAAGGGGGTGACTATATCGACGATGTTTGTGCACCCATATCTATGTCCTGGGGACGAGTTCTCGCGCCGAGTTGAACACAACTTCCGATTGTCGTGATAGGCCGAATCCGTGTGGTTGCCCCACCAGTAATTCGCGTAATCGAGGGAGACGCTACTGCCAGAAAACCTTGGAAACAAGGAGATCGTCGGCTGGAAACGTAATTTTGGAATGCAAAACGAAGGTTTTCGACCCCGAAACGACGTCTTAATGCCTAAGGCAATAAGGGGGCGACAAGTGCCTCTGAGTGCCGATTCCGGATTGAGGTCTTATAAGTGATTTCGAAATGGGGTCTCGCAGGCGGTTCCGATCATCGGACGAACAAAAATCTGCGTCCTACTCAAAGGGTACGACAATCGGTGTATTAGTACACACACTCCGCGGTGAAATTTCGGCCCTGGAACGGAATTTCGCAAAACCAGCACCATGTCGATCGTCTCAGAGTGCCGATTCCGAATTATGGCCACATAAGCAATTTCGATACCCAGGCGGAAAGATATGCCTAGTTCTTTCGCTGAAGAGGTGAGAATAAACTGAAAGGGGTGACTATATCGACGATTTTTAACCCTGATCCTATAAATGACTTTTAACTCTCTATTTATTTTTTATTAATAAATTTTTATTTCAAAAATATTTATTAGTTTTAACTTAGTTTTTATGTTTTATCCGAATTATGCACAGCGCTATTGGAAGAAACCTTATTTTGCCTCACTTTTTTGGCTCATAGATTGAAATTAACTGGTCTCTTTCTTTGGCAGCAACGATGTTAAAGGACTTTGGAGATACTATAATTTAGCCTAGAAAGTCCATTCTGAAAATTTGTAAAATTATTCTGTTTATCTAATATTCTTTGTTAGAAAAGAGATAAAGCAACCAATGCACACAAGCGTGAGGCAGCATTTGGTTTGGCATATGCAGACCCCATGCATACTATGGTATTGGGTATCATTTGGTTTGGCATATGCAGACCCCATGCATACTATGAATTCATCATGCATGATGGATGAATAGAGTTCATGCCTCCCATTCATTGATGATAAATTTAAACTTAATGCTCCATTACGCTAATTACCCTCTTTATACATTTGAGATGTCTAATGCCACTAACATAGGTTAGGGTTGGGAGTAGATGGTGATGAGTGCAGCTAAATCTTGAACTAGTTGAAATGTAGATGGACTGGAATTTGCATTGCTAGGACCTATGGACGGACCCAGAGAAGAACCAGTGGGGTCATGTGACCCCACTGAATTTTTAAAATCCTATTGATGAGTTTAAAATTTTCCATTATATTAATTTGGTTGAAAATTTTTCTAAAGAGAGTGACCCTACTGAAAATTTTTCTGAGTCCGTCTATGCCAGGACCAATGAGAAAAGCTTGATGTCCGCTGCTGGATGCCACCCTATCCATACAAGTGGAGTGAATTTTGTAGACATCAAATTGTTGTGAGATCCATTGCTTTGTATTTGAGACGGATGATACGTGTGAGCGCACGTGAGAGGACAACAAATTTTACTCGTATATTAGTTATTTGCCAACCTTTATATGGACACATCTCTCTTTAATTCTCTCTTTGAAGAGACACCTTTTGAGATGCTTGAGGGGTGGGGAAGGGATCAAAGGGTGAGGTAACATTTGGATGTTGGATAGGTACTGCCCACATTTTGAGAACATGTGTTGTACATGTTTGAGATAAAAGGTTGTTTTTTCTTTTACTTTTTCTTTTCCCATAGGAAATTGGTTCACTAATTGTGTTGTTTGACATCACAATATATTGACCGCAACTTTTGTAGCAAAGCGCATGGTTAGCATTTCATAAAGGAGAGGGTTATGATATACATGTCTACCTACTGTGTTAAATTTAGTGTCAAGAATTGTGTTAAAAATACAATTTAATACACGGGTCAATGGGTTAAATTTGGTGTCCATGGGTCGGACCTTGAAAACCTTGGGTCCGGGTAAGAGAAGAAATCCCAAGCACGTTAAAACATGACATAGCTGAGGCCATTAATTAGTGTGCCCTAGCTAAGGCTTGCCGTGTCAGTCTGCAGGTTATTTTTTTTTCTTGTGAGGACTATATCGACAAATACACGTCACATTTGAAGGGATTATATGTAACAGTTTTGAAAATAAGATGGGACATTTGTGATAAAGAAATGTTTCTTTACTAGTTGGGGGGTAATAGGTGAAAGCCCATGCCCCACATGCCTCACCCTGTGATCATTACAACAACAATATCAAATATGGAATGAGGGAACCCATTCCAAGAAGAGAAATGTTTATTGCACTTTCACATTGATTAGACAAAAGTTCATGTGACATCTCTCCCATGAAGAGTGATAAAGTGGCCATCCAATTGTTGGATGTCACATGGACATGTTGTCTAGTCACATTGCACTTTAAGTGTAATGTGAAAGTGCAAGAAGTCTTTCTCTTCCAAGAAACAAGATGATTCAACTCTCTTAGCTCCTGCTCCAACATGGAGCTCTTGAGGGTTGCGAAGATATCTACAACATGATTTGGGATGTAGAGGCCTCGGAAGAATCTTTCAAGTGAAAGAAAGACGTTGATGAAACTGTAAAAGCACGAGAACATGTAATAGTAGGTTGCTAGAGGAGAAGGTGCTATTTGAGTCTAAAGATGCTTGAGTGGATGAAACAGTAAATAGGAACTACGTACCAAGGAGAGAACTAAAGTCATCACTAAAGTGAAAGAAACATATGAAACTTTCTAAACATAGGGTTAAAAGCACCAAAGTTAGATACACCTCCAAGGGAGGTGTCCAAGGGAGTTGGAGGTAACGGGTATGTTCTTCTTCAAAGAAGAAGACAAATAAAAAAGAAACCTTGAAACTTATCTTCCACGAATAAGGTCTATCCCTACCAAAAAAAACCCTAAGTGAGAAGCCAAAAATAAGGTCCACCACGTTGAATCAGAGAGGTGGAAATGACACTGGAAGGGGCCTTCTAAGAGACACCCCTTCCTCACCTAGATGGTGCAGAAGAGAGCTCCATCAACCCATCACACCACCGCGAGGAGGCAAGGCGATAGAACTCGAGAAAAGCCAAAAACAAGGTCTATCCCTACCGGGAACCCAAGTGAGAAGCCATAAACAAGATCCCCCATGCTGAACTGGAGATGTGGAAACAACACTGCACGTAGGGGTGTCTATGGTTTGGTGTGGTTTGATTTATAGGAGATTTTTAGGAAACCAAACCAAACCAAATTCGGACTCAACTCGAACCAAACTAAACCGAAGTCCCTTGAAACCAAACCAAACTTGGTTCGGTTTAACTTGAAAATAAATAGGCCTTTACATTCTCTTAGTCTTAATAATATTTTAAAATTTTAATCACTTGTTTATCTATATTTGAAATGAAGTATTAAATGTTGATAACCATATTAACCTCCATAATATGTATTTTTACGTAAATATATTGAAAAAACTTGATAGATATATATATACAAATTAAAATTTATTATTATAATTCGATTTAATCGATTTGGTTTGATTTCTAGAGGTTAGAAACCGAACCAAACCGAATTTTCTTTTTCGATTTGATTTGGAACCAAATCAAAATTTTTCCATGTTCAAACCGAACCAAACCAAACCGAATCGTTCGATTCAATTTTTGATTTGAACCGAATAGTGAACACCCCTAACTGCACGAGAATAGAAGAGGAGGGGGGGGGGGGGGGGGGGTAGACGGTGCAAGGACCTCCGCCGGCCTCTCACACGATAACTTTGACACTTTAAAAAGAGAAGGGCCTCACTCACATGAGGGATTGGTCCATCCTTAGTTGGAGGGAATTGTTGGATACAAATAGCAGGCGATCTCATGTAAGATAAATAATTAAATAAGTGAAATAAATAAAATTTATGAAATAATTATATGAGAATTAAAAGCACCATAAGATGAGACTTGCATGCCGGCTTAGAGAAGCCAATTTAATCTTAGACAGAGAATTGCCAAATAACATTTTGTGGCCATAAATTTGGAGACTTGTATATATATTTACTCTTATGAACTATCGTATATAGTTAGAAGCTTGTAACTACAAGAATTGTGAAATTTACCTCTACAAATGCCATATATATGACTATATCTATATACTTTTGACTTTTATGAATTTTAATTTTTTTAATTTAATATTTGGCCATCGGTCGTACCGATGCATGCGCTTCTGATGCTATGCCATCAAAATACGCTAAAAAATACAAAGAAATCAAGGAATTCCTCATCATTCATTACTAGGACTGTCAACGGGTTAGAGTCGGAATTGAAAATAGGTATTTTCGCTTCCGCTTCCTATAAGAAATTTCGGAGTCGAAAACGGAAACAGAAAAATGTGTTTTCTTCCGCATGCATTTCTGCTTTCTATCGAAAATCAAAAACGAAAACAAAACGGAAACTTCGGATGTAACAACATTTATAAAATTAGAATTAATTTATAAATTTACAAGTATATTAATTATTAATTTATGAATAATTTTAAATATAAATTTAATAATCTTTTCTACTATATCTTCTTCATCATGTACATTATGACCCTTACTAAATGAAGTATAACAAGATCAAATTAGTATGGTAAAATCATATAGTGATATATAATGGTTGAGTAATAGATGATCAATATATATAGATATAAATATCATTAGAGGAAAAAGCTGCCAATAATTAGGACTAGAATAGATGACATTTACATATAGATGGGAGGTGAGAGATAATGAGTTAAAAAATTAAGAGCCAAAGCTTCGAGTTTGAGGAGATTTTATTATAAAAATATTATATAATATATATTAAAAGTTATCGAAAATAGAAAAGTCGATGCGGAATTAGGTGTTTCTGCTTCCGCATCCTATAAGAATTCAGATATCCATTTTCGCTTCTGCTAAGCTATCGGAAAATTCTTTTCGGAGTTCCGCATCCTATAAAAAATGTGGAAACGGGTCGGCTAAATAGAATTCGGAGCTCCATTGGGCATTCATTACCCTTGCGAAGTCTATACTTTTGGGATTCGTGAATGCCTGGTGACAAGCATAGTTAGCATAGAATTGTAATTATTTAGATGTATTAAGTATATATTTGACAACTCATAAAAGTTAAGACGGCACATAATATTCGACCACCTAATTAAGATCTTGTGGTCCCAAATATGGTCAATTTGATACTATAAACTTTTATTTTTATTATTAAATTTAAATACAAATTAAATTGAAACAGGGCGTACTAATGTGATAGACTCCTGTTATATTGTACTTGGAGAAAATGGGTAGGATCGGCAGTAATAATAACCTGATTTGATGCAAGCATGCCAAACTGTTGAAAATTAAGACCTTAATATATGTATTTACAAATTTAAAATGTTCCTCTTTTTAGCATAATTGTCAAGATGGCCGAGTTGGTCTAAGGCGCCAGTTTCAGGTACTGGTCCGAAAGGGCATGGGTTCGAATCCCATTCTTGACAATATTTTTTTTAAAGTTGCTCAAATTTTGAGCGCAATTTTTTATTTGGGGGGAACGGCATATATGATATATCTGTATGTGAAAAAGCTATAAGAAAAGCTTTTTCCTCTAAACTAGCACATTAAATAAAAATGGTTTTGTAATATATTACTCTTAAAATTTAATTATAAGAGTAACATCCATTAAGATTCTTGGGCAATTTTTATGTTGAGAAGGGCATATAGAATCATATATACATGATATACTGTGGTTAGACATACCGCATCAAATTAGCGTAGTACGTCTATGTCGCACTATGTCAATAATAATTTGATTCCAAAGTATAGATGACATACGTCAATGTTTGAAGAGATATTAAATTATAAAGAAATATTTTTCTCTGTACCCAAGTCAAAAGCATTCTAAAACATTTCAGGATTTTCTTCGCCGTCAGTCAGAAATGTCCTTATTTAGGCACCACCTCTCCATTTTCATTTATTTTGTTCATTTTTTTTACATATTTTTTTTAAAAAAAAGAAGTGAAAGTTTAGATTGCCGGGATTTTCATATCTTATTCACATGTCGATTGAGTTATATGTATATACTCATTTTCTTTTATTACGTTGTAAACACTATGAAAGTTTGAAATTATATGTGTTTCTTTATCTTATTTATAGATTGGTTGAGTTATGTGTGCATGCTCAATTTATTTTATTATATTGTGATATTTATGGAAGTTTGAAATTATGTACTATTTTTGTATCTTAGATCACATCTTGATTGAGTGACACGTGCATGTTTATTTTCTTTCATTACATTGTAAACACTATAAAAGTTTAGAATTATATGTGTTTTCGTGTCTTATTCAACGTCGAATTAATTATATGCACATATGTCTATTATTATTATTTAATTACATTATGATGTTTTGTCATTGAAATTATTCCTTTTATTACATGAGAATTAGTTAGAACATTAAAAACAACATCAAATTTTGAACTTTCTAAAAAAATTATTTTCTATTTGCTTAAAAAAAGGTGAGAAAGACTTATAACTACACTGCCTAAAGTGCAATTTTGCCATGTCAAATTGCACTTCTGCTCTCTTATTAGTCCACCTCATCATCTATATTCAAAAGAAATACATAGTCCATGATGAGGTGGACAAATAAGAGAGTAGAAGTGTAGTTTGACAAGGCTAAACTGTACTTTTGGTAGCGCAGTAAGCCTTTCTAAAAAACGGTTGTCTTGAGCCGAATCAGATTGGTATAGTACGTACGTTGAACCGTATCACACCACCAAAATTTAGTAGAACCTTATACACTCGCATGACGAACTATGACATATACTAACAGTTCTAATTATACTTTTTTACAATTTTACTTATAAGAATGAGTAATGATGTGCTCCCGACAAGTCGGGAGAGCAAATTATGACTTGAAAGACCGACGCCCCACCCCCATTGGGCCATGATGTGGATGGGCACACCCCAAGGTGCATTTAATGCGTCTCTATTTTTTATTTTTTATTTACCTAAAAAATACATATAAATGAATTAGGATCATCTAAGTACTATACAAGACTAAGTCCTGTCATTACAAGGGGAGGGATTAGAGTTTTGCATTTAAATCCATCATGTGTAAATTTTTTTGCATTTTATACAGGGACCAAAATACAAAATTTCATCCCAACCCCCTTATACTGACGGGACTCAGTCCTACGGAATACTTAGAGGATCTCCATTTCATATAAATAGGTACATAATACACATAAATAGTGATTTAATACACATAAATAGTACAACAATGCATTATGTATTTTTTAGGTAAAAAAATAAAAAAATAGAGGTGCATTAAATGTACCTTAGGGTGCGCCCCTCCACATAGACCAATGGGAGAGGGGCACGTGCCTTTCAGATCATGCTTTGCTTCCAGTTTGTCAAGAGCATAACATTACTCTATAAGAATAATCTCGACTATAACTTAATATATCCGATAAAACTTATTTTTAATAGAAAATGTGGTCATTGAACATATATGAATAGCTAGCATGTTAATTTTAAAATATTTGATCAAATTATGGTACTTAGCAATGATGTGAGGATAATTTTGATAACACCCTCTTTGATAACAGTAAATTATTCACATTTTAATATTTTATTTTAATATATATTTTATTAAATAACTTTGAGATTTGAAATATTTTTAATATATATTTAGATTGAATGAGAAATTAGTCAATGTGAAAATCTACCAAGTTTGAGTTATAAAAAATAAAAAATGATGTTTTATCATTGAAATGAGTAAGATGTTATGCAGGTACTTTTGTGTAAGTACTCACATAGGGATTCCCGCATTGTGACGTGGTGGCTATCGATAGGGGTTTGTGGGGGTGGGATCTCGGATTTGATCCCGAGATTGAGAGATTGAATTCACAATACTTTCCACTATGGTATTGAATATAAAAAAAAATACTCACATGAGGCGGGTACCATGCCATCATCATGGTTTTGGGGCCGCCCCCTATGTGAGTGCTTACACAGAAATACTTGAACTTATTTTTTCTCCATTGTAATTATTTATTTTATTATATGAGAAATTAACTAGAACATTAAAAAAATAACATCAATTTTTGATTTTTTACAAAATCTAAGTTACTTTTAAAAAATTCTTAAAAAACTCTCTTAGGCCAAACTAAATTAGTACAATATGACCGATATAACAAACTATTATATGTACTAATAATTATTTTCTAATTATATATTTCCATATTTCTAATAATCTCTATTAAAATTTTACATATCTGATAAAATTGATTCGTAGTGGAAAATGTGGTTATTGTCACATATATGAATAGGTAGCATATTTTTTTAATATATGATAAAATTATGATATCTAGGTGTAATATGAGACAAAGTTGGCCGATCTGTTGTATTAAATCAACCTAGATATTACCTAGTACGATATGATATTAGACATAACATATCATATTAGTTCATGTCGTCCTAGATTAGGCACAACGACTCTAAGATTTTTATTATAAAAAATAGAAGATGTATTATTTGTGTCAACCATGTCGGACACTAAAAAGTCCTTGACACGGTATGAATCGACTATGCTGCACCGATATAGTATGACACGACCAATCATGATATGAGTACAATTTTGATAGTACTATCTTAGATAACAATGAATTATTTATATTTCAAAAAATTTTAAGTTTTACTTTTATGGATATTTATTACATAACTTTGAGATTTTAGAGTTTTGAAATAGATATTTAGATTGAAGAAGAAATCATTCACTGTAGAAATCTATAGGGATTGAACTACAAAAAATAAAATTGATGTTTTTAATTGAAATTGTTCCTTTTATTACATGAGAAATTAGCTAAAACTTGAAATATTAAAAAACAAAAACAAAATTTAAAATTTACAAAAAATAAGTTATTTATTAAAAAAACTGAAAAAACTCTTTTGAGCCAAACCTGACTGATACAATATGCTTGACCATACCGTACCATCAAAATCTAATTGAGGTCTATACACTAATATAATAAACTATGATATATGCCATGGTTGGGCATATTAGACTAAGGCACCGTTTGGGACTGATGGTGGAAAAAATTTGGGATGTTAAAAGCTCTGACAGAATCAGATGTGTTCTTCAAACGAGGCAGAAAAGCATTGACTTCCGTGAACATGTGCTTTTGCAAGGAAAGAGAGAGATAGACAGAATGCCTTCTCTCTTTCCATTTTTTCAAAAGCGGTTAGAGGACCGCTTCTAAAAAATTTCTAGAGAAGCGGCCTTCTTGTATCACACAGCAGACACATCGTTTTCTTTTTTATTTTTTAATTTTTTTGACACTTTTCATTTTGACGGAATGCTGAGGCAGAAAAGCTCTGCCCAGTACCCAAGGTCTGCAAAATCCAATTTTTAGGATTTTTACTTCTTTAAAATTGTCTCCAAACGATGCCTAAACCAATTTGGTATGTTGTTTTAGTATTTTTATTTATTTATTTTTATTATAATTTTAATTTATATTAGATTCATCGAAGTGTAAAAATCAGTTCATAGTACTAGACAGATTGTACTATATTGATATGGTTCGATCCAAAACTTAAAAGTTAATAATAAAAGAATAAAGAAAAATAAAGGAACGGTAGGTGTGTCCTTGTGCTTGGAAATTAAACTCTCCTAAACACGATACCCTACAAGAGTGTCACACTTGTATAACACGGTATGTCTAAGTATGATATATAATAACAATTATTTTCTAATTATATCTTCTTATAATTTTAATTATAAAAATAATCTTTATTAAATTTAATATATCCGATAAAACTTATTCATAGTGGAAAATGTGGTCATTGGCACATATATGAATAGCTAGCATGTTTCTTTTAAAATATATAATCAAAATTTGATACTTAGTTGTGATATGAGGATAATTGTGATGAATCCTCTTTAATGATAATAAATTATTTACATTTCAAAAATTTTGAAGATTTTGCTTTCATGAATATTTTATTAAATAAAATTGAGATTTTTAGTATTTTAAAATAAATATTCAGATTGAAAAAGAAGTCAATAAATGTGAAAATCTATTGAGATTGAACTATAAAAATAAAAAGAAATTATTTAGTGTTGAGAGTGGGATTTGAACCAGTTGAAATTTTTTATGATTATAATGTTAATTTAAATCAGACTCACTGAAGTATAAAAACTAGTTGAAGTGTTTTTTTTTTTTCATTACATGATATGATATCAGACATATTGTACTATATCGATATGGTTCAATCCATAATTTAAAATTTAATTCTAAAAGAAAAAAAGAACAGTGGATGTGCTGCCCGTGCTTGAGAATTGGACTCTCCTAAGTATGATATGCCACAGAGGTATCGCACTGATATGATATGATACATACAACTATGATATATACTAACAATTATTTTCTAATTATACCTTCTTGCAATTTTAATTATAAAAATAGTCTTTATTATAATTTAACATCTCTGGTAAAATTTATTCATAGTGGAAAATGTGGTCATTGCCACATATATAATAGTTAGCATGTTTCTTTTAAGTTATATAATCAAATTTTGGTTGTTAGCAGTAATGTAATGTAATATAAGGACAATTCTGATGACATCCTCTTTGATGATAGTAGATTATTTACATTTCAAATTTTTTTGAAGATTTTAATTTTATGGATACTTTTTTAGATAACTTTGAGATTTTGAGTGTTTTTAAATAAATATTTAGATTGAAGAAGAAATCAATAAATATAAAAATTTATCATATCTGTAAAAAAAATTAATTAATGTCAAGAGTGGGATTTGAACCCAAACATTTTTTTAAGGATCCAAAATCTTAGACACTGTTTAGGAGTGCGGTTGGGAAGATTTTGGGCTGAAAAAACTCTAACAAATCCGATCGCAGTTCCAAATATGACTGCCCTTGTACGAGATTTCGTGTAAAGCTACAATCTATCTGCCCTTGTACGAGATTTCGTGTAAAGCTACAATCTACCACCCTCCCCAAAGTACTTTTGGCACTTTAACCGGGGGTATCCCTGGCTGTCAAACATGCGGATTATTCGGGAATAGCAAGGGTGGCAAAGTGGCAAACCCTCTTTATAGTCATACTATCGGCTTCACTCACTTCGATGGCAACAACAATATCTTTCCATCTCGCTGTTTGATGTCTAATCCTTCTGAAGATTCATGAGAAAGAGATCTAGAACCTTCGATTTTGGTGGGTTTCCCTTTGTCTGGATGATGATGGGCTTGCTGGTTATTGTAGCAGTATATATATAAAAGAGAAACGTACGTCCACGTTGGAGTGCTTGTCGGAAGTTGTACGCGCATGAGAGAGGGATGTGTTTGGAAACAGATTTGCATGGGACTGCACGCACATGAGAGAGAGGGCTTGTCGATGGTTGTACGTAGGGGTGTCATTAATGGGCTAGGTTAATTTGAAGTCCAATGGGTAGTCCACTCCAGACTCAATTTGGGTTAAAATATGATGGCCCATGGATCTCTTTTGAAGCCCATTTGTCAAACCCACACTTGATGGGTTGGACTCGGGTTAGTCCATTGGGCTAAGAGACATCAATAACAACCATACCTATCAATAACCACCATACCTACACATGCATTAAAAATATACTTAAATAAAAAAATCAATTTCCACCACACCAACAGTTCCCTTTAAATTAAAATATGGTTAAATTAAAATAGTAAATCTATCTACATATTAGCTTGATGGGCTGAAACGGGTCCCAATGGATTACCATGAGTTTGTTTTACTTTGATCATTAAATTCGGGTTGGACTTGTGTTGGGTTATTTTAGTGTTGGACTAAACTGAGTTTAAATTGGGCCAGTCTAAGCCCACCCATTGACACTCCTAATTGTACGTGCATGACAAAGATGTGCTCCTGCAAAACGATGACCTCCACATCATGCAGGAGGTCAGCCTCTTCGTTTTCTAGAGAACCAATGGCTAAGAACAGGCTTCTGACGGTGGCTTTCTATAGTAACATATATATAGTCGAGATGGTGTCTTTGATGCTCGGACATGGAGCTGTATGGGGAGAGAGAGAGAGAGAGAGAGAGAGAGAGGAGAGAGAGAGAGAGGAGAGAGGAGAGAGAGAGAGGAGAGAGAGAGATGAGAGAGAGAGATGGTGTCTTTGATGCTCGGACATGGAGCTGTATGGAGAGAGAGAGAGAGAGAGAGAGAGAGAGAGAGAGAGAGAGAGAGAGATTTGAATTAGATGATTTAAATATGAGAAGTATTTAGTGTCCTTCACGAGGGTAATAAAAGTGATGCAGATTGTCTTTCAAATAATTATTAATTAAAATTTTGACAAGATGTTCTCTCTCTCTTTTCAACTAATAAAATTACTTGAAAGACAATCCACATTATTTTTATTACTTTTCTTGAAAGGTATTAATTATTTCTCTCTCTCTCTCTCTCTCTCTATATATATATATATATACATATATATACACCACTTAATTCTGTCAATAGGCCCAACAAGTTTATGGGCCATGTGAGCAGTTGTTACTTGTGATTCAATGATAACGAAAGAAAAGTACTTTGGCCAAGGTTTGTGACACTATTACACACCAAAATATGTTAGTAAGTATTACTCTATGAAAAGATCAGTCTTAAAATTGGATGGCAGTTTGCACTAGTACTGCAAACTTTTTTTTTTTGGGTTAATAGTCTAGTGATTAAAAATATTAATGGGGGAAACCCCCACCTTGGAATCCACTTAGCTTGGTCTTTCTTTCCCCACCTATCTCGTATGTCCATTCTATCAAAGTTAGTAGTAAATATTACTCTATGAGGAAAACCTTACAGTTCTATTATACACCGAGATGTGCAAACAATATTACTCTGTCGAGAAGAGCCTTGCATGGAGCATTGCCATCAAAGGCAATGCCTTGCTCCATTGGTTGGCCATGAGGCAAATTTTTAATTTTATTTTAAATTAAACGCATCAAATCTCATCTATGGATATATATACTTTACGGCCTAATCATGCATGCAGCTTTAATAAAAATGGTAAAGACCATACATCATATATAAATGGGTCGAAATCGGTTGACATCCCAGTTAGGAGGTACGTTCACATTCTTTATTATACTATTTTTTTTTGTAGCCATCAATCATCCATTGGACAATATAAACACAAAATTGATGTCGATAATTTTCCTTGAGAAAAATTAAAAAAAAAAAAGAGGTTGCACAGGTGGCCAAGCATGCAGCAAGTAAAGCTCTTGGAAGAGTTAGCTAGGAAAGTTATGGATCTACATCAGGCCCATCACATGTTTTGAGTAGTCAGCCTGCTAAAAAATCCAGCCAATTAACATATCTATCCAGCCCATTAACAGATCTCAGCCCATAAGTTGTGACAGCTGCCTTTAGTTCTTCCATATATTGAGGTGGGAAGATCATGTGTTTCATGTCCTTCTACTGGCAGGTTTCAATATTCTGTGTCAACAAGCAAGAGAGTGTGGACTTGGATCACCAGGTTGAGTCATAGGAGTGCTCACATGACTAATCTTCAAAGTTGGATTATAAAACTATATGGCATCCTGCTCACATATCTTATGAATTCTAGCCCCATGGTTAAGAATTTGCATCTTCAGCTATTTTGGTGAAAAACCATATTCTTGTTTTGCTCATCCAACTCCCATGGCATATAATATACTAAAGAGTAATATTTGTGGAACAATAAGTGATGAGGGGGCAGATACATCATATATATGATTGGTGTATATGGAAGTTATAAGAAATAAGGTAAGGTATGATTGCAGGACCTAGTACCTTTTTAATAAAAAAAATCTTATAATTTCATATTTTATTATCCCTATATAAACCAATCACATAGATATACCTACCACTCCATCAATTACTTTAGATCTAGATGTGTAGTAGGTGTTATTCCATAACAAAATGGTGGAACAGGTTGAGCATCACAGATCCCATTTCATGTCTTTTTTCTTTTTCTCTCTTTACATGTAGATGATGGCATCTTCCCAATCTCCAAGACCTTTTTTTTTATGCCCAATCTCCAAGACTTGATGATGAGAAACAGCCCAAAGAAAAAATGAAAATCCAAAAGAGAGATGTGGGCTATGTACATTCCTTATGCATGTATTTTAATTAAAAGTAGGTAGAAAACAAAGAAATCTATGGAGAAACAAGTAGAGACACAAACAGAGTGACAAAAATACAGCTATAGAGACACTATGATGTCCCCATGGAGGAAGGAGCTTGTCACAATAACAACTCCAGCATGTCTCAACATGCTCTTGTCATAAAACAAACCCACCACACCAGCTTCTTCTTGACCCCATGCACTGTCTCCATGTTTGCTCCCAAAAGAGGCCAAACATGAGAGGGGGGTGGGGGAGTGGAACAATTTGGAATTTGCCCCCATTCAAGACTCTTGGTGGGTGCATTGTCTCTATTATGAGGGATTTCAAATGAATAATATTCTCCAACCCAACATATCATGTCATGATCTAAGTCAAAACATGGATTCCACCCCCATGCACTTTGGAATTTTGTCCATCTCCCTCATGACCCACAGGGTAAAGAATGACACCCAAAAGGCCAAGAATTAAAATAACACATCTATGCAGGACTTTTATTTTTTTTATTATTATTTTTCTAGATTCTTGTAGTCCAAAGGCCAGGAGACCCAAAGTGTGGGCCTGTGGCTTGGCTGCTTGAAAGGGTTAAAAGCTTTTGTCTTCATGTGTTGAGATGAATCTACTTGTGTCCAGCAGTGTTTGTGGGCCTCTGAAAAAGATGGGGAGCAGTTGAGGGATCTCATATATAAGGTTTCCCTTCTCCCCCCTTCCTTTTCTCCAATTTACAAAAGCCAATACCTTGTTTGAAGGTCTTGCACTTAAGCAATACTTCTAACAGAACTAATGATTAATAAACCTATAAGATTGTACCATCATGCATATCTTACACATGGAACATTTGTTTGGCAAAAGTATTTATGGTCTTGGGCTTTAATTCTAGCTAGGATTAAAAAGAATCTTAATTATCCTTCTTTGATTAAAAAATATGATATAATCCTATCATCTATTTTTTACCTAGTTGAATTTTTATTTTTAAGTTATAAGAATATATGGTCAAGGGTATGAACATATACCCAATTAATGAAATGTGAATCTTAATGGTCATACTTCTTTTTCTTTTAATATCTCAGCCCTTGCACAAATTATCTGGCCCTTTTTTTAATTTTTGTAGTTGTAGAGCCATAGTAGGTTTGGATGCCTACTTTTAATCTTCTGGATAAACAATTATCTACTTTTAGACTATGTTTGGTATTTGGATAGATTGGAAATAGAGTGAGGTTATCTTCAAAATCCTCATTCTCTCGATTTTATAATCAGGATAAAGATAGCTTAACCAATTTAGATTAAAGAGTACTAAATCTATTTGTAGAGACATAATTTAGTTTCATATTAGATGTAGTAAAAATAAGTGTATGTTTATCAGTAAGACTTATTTTTCTTCTCCAAAAAAAATCATTTTCTCAAGAAAAAGATAAAACCTCAAGTGAAGACAATACCTCTTGAGGGGCACGTCGAAACATCACACATCAACATTAGTGATTTGTAGAAATCGAATAACAGGCTATATGCCTTGCCTAAGTATTTTGTCGCAATAAAATCCACACACCTTTATCCTAATTAGGAGGGTTATGAAGAGTCATAATTTAGTCTTACATTATATGTAATAAAAATAAGTGTGTTTAAGTAGGACTTATTTTTCTTATCTCAAAAAGACCCCTTTCTCATGAAAAAGAAAAATTCTAAAGTCTAGATAATATCTTTTAGAAGATATACTAAAATTTCACGCATCAACACCACCATTATCCTGAAATAGCATTCTAAGAAAGTAATTTCAAAATTACTTATCTGGTTATCAAATTGACTTCGGGGATCATAGTCATCTCTTGTTGTTATGAACTAAATTTCCATTAAAAGAAAAGAAATGCAATGATTCCATACCTTTTTCCTACATATTTTTTCTCACCATCCAATCCAAAAAGTACGAGACAAGAAAATACAAAAGTTTTATGATCCCCTTGAAATCAAATTGTGAGAAAGGGTGAACTTAAATTAAATGCTTATAAATTTGTGATTGGCAAATTTAGTTTTAGAGTCTACCATTCAATCCGAAAATGAAGTGGCAAAAATTTGGCATCCTATTATTGATATTGAATAATATTTATTATATATTTAGTGTGCAATAAACAATAACATGATGAGTATATTTTTATGTGATTAGCCTACCTAGATTTATAAAAATATTAGGCACGAAAGGGTGGACCCCTATCTAGTATCACTTCTATTATCTACCATAATGTTACTTTTTAACATTGATAAAGCTGGTCCCAAATCCTAAATAATCGTTGAACTAATTCTAGATGCTTGAGACGGAGAGTTTGGATATGTTGATAGAGAAGGAAAATGAAACTATCAATGCTAATGTCGGCATCCATCTGACTTGCAGAAAGTTAGTTAAGTCTGAATTTTTTTTTTTGACTTCTGATATTTAACTCCAAAGTCAATTTGAGGAAGAGAGCAAAGAGAACGAGAGTATTCAACGAAGGAAAAGAAAATAGTAGGCAAGCAAGTCAAGATCGAATACGGGGATTTGGAATTTGGAACTTGGATATCCCTTTTATGTGCACATGTAGACTTATTTTTATAGATTGAGGGTTTGAGTTCAACTCGGACTCGTTAGTTAAATTTTGAGAGATCTTTAATCAGACGATCTTTTGAGTGAGCCTCTTGAAAAGAGTCTACCGACTTTCCAAGGCGAAGATGCAATCGTAATATGCTTCAGAACCTGTTGTCGAAAAACTCGAACCAAACATAGATAGATTCTAGGTACTAGTGTGGATCTGAACTCAGAGACAGAATCAAAATCAACTTGAGCCACCATATTACAGGGTTAACGTCGCCCTTAGTCGAAACAAGATAAGAGCAAACTTACACCGACATTGGATCGATTTCGATCCGAGTCAAGCCGACTATTATAAGGCCAATAATCTTGGTTCGGTGACCGAGACCCATCGAATATCAAAGATAGATTTTGGGTATTAGTGTGGATCTGAACTCGAGACAAAATCAGAATTAACTTGAGCCACCATTTTATTGGGCTGATGTCGCCCTTAGTCGAAACAAAATAAGAGCAAATTTATGTCGATATTGGATCGATTTTGATCCGAGTCAAGCCGACTATTATAGGACCAATAATCTTAGTTCGGTGACCGAGACCCATCGGATATCACATTTAAATTGCATGTCATCATATAGGTTACATATCCGGCAACCAGCATTGGCCACCTAGGGAGGACCGCGCCCACCCCGGTTTGCTCGCCCCCAACTTGAACCGGGCTCCCCCCTTCCGGCCCAATGATTACGTCTAGACCGGTCAACACGTCAAACCAGCATCTGACCCCTCATCATCACCTGGAAAAATTCCAAAGGCGAGGAAGAGACCAACAGAGAAGACCCAACCCAAGTGCTTAAATAAACACCAAAGGCAAGTAGAATATTCCCGCCCTTTCACGCTTCTCCTCTTTGTCCACTTGTGCCTATTCCCACTTGGTGGCCACCTTGTGTTTGCCCTTATGATCTGAGCTAGCTAGCTAGCTAAGAAACTTGTGCCACCTACAGCAAGGGTTTATTTATTTATTTTATCTTTTTTTTTTGGGTAGCCTTATTGAATGGGAGGAGATCAGTACCAACTACAGAGGAAGAAACCCTCCTTTCATTCCCCCATCTTGTCTTGGAGGGGAGGCTCTTGATGGTCCACTGTCCAAGGATTTTATTGGGTGGCAAAAGTGTGTGCTTGACCCATGATTAGATTCCCTACACGCCTTGTTCTTGATGAGCCCTTGGTTTTTGGATTTAAAACTGTGGATATGAAACACACATTCCTTGTAATATATTGATCTCAACATATAGGAATCTTAGATAGTAAAGCATCTAGTGCTGCCATCTAGTAGTGTTGATGATGTACCATTATTACAAAATTGATCATTTAGCAATAAATTTGTCTCTTGATGATTAAATATTGACATCGATCTAATATGGGTGATTGACATTGGTCTAAGTTTGATACCAATCAAGATATGACCATTTTAGATAGTAAAAATATCTCATTATGACGTGACTAGTACCATTGTTTACATATAGGTATTGCACTTTTAGGAGTGTGACAAGGGCGAGGTGAATTATGACCTTGTCTTCTATTGATTCAAGTTGTCGATGATGGATGTGGTTTGGAAATACGGCCAAAGAAAGGGAAGTAGTACTCCATCAACCCCCCCCACTATCACTTATCATCGATTACCCATGTCTCTATGTCCCCTTCTATAATATATATATATAGATATATATATATATATATATATATATATATATATATGTCTAAACTATCTATCATGTATGATTTGAACTAATGAAAAGATAGAAGAGACAACCTATCTCAACTTTGTTGCACTTCTAACAATGTCATAAGTATTATTCATGCGAAATATTCACTCGGTACGGCAAGACATAGGGGGAGGCGCAAGCTAGACCAATTTGGGGTGGGACCCAATGCCCCCATCTTTATACCTTTCGAGACGAGAGCAACTTGTCTCGATCGGGAGATAATTATTTCCCATTACTCATTAAGGAATACTAATGATTTTATTAGAGAAGAGGAGGGAGGTGGGGAAAGAGTAGCACCAAAGGAAATCATCTAAGACTAGAGGCAACTCTTTATTTCTTTCATCTTTTTATAGCCTTCTCCAAGATCTCATCACATTTCATCTTTTTATTTCAATTGGTACATCTATTTTCTCTCCTCTCAGTGAGAGTATGTTAGGCCAAGGTTTGACGGATCGGATCGGAAGGCGAATCGGATTTCTCTTGATCCGATTCGATTCCCCCGAATCGATCTGCATCGGATCGATTCTCATGGGTATAATATATAATATATCATATATATGATATTTATAATGTATAATTATATTATTAATATGATATAATAATATTATATATATGAGACGAATCGGACCGAATCGATGGAATCGAGGATCGGGTTTTCTCTGATCCGATGCGATACGGGGGTATCGGGCCGACTCGATCCGGCACGCCAAACCTTGTGTTAGGCCGTGACGTATTATATTTGAGATTTTATGATTTTTTATATGATTTGATATAATAATTATTTATTTTTTATAATTAAATTTAAAAAAAATTAACCAAACCAAATTGATACGATATAATACTTTCAGTATCATAATATCTCATAAAAAATTTGATTCAATCTAATCAACTAGTTCAACCAACCATGTCAGTATGTACTACAAGATCAGAGGGTTAGGGGTAATCTATTCTCATCACAGTGATCTTACATAAGAATGTCAATAGTACGAATAGTGGATTATCCGTAAGGAAAGACGACATCTATTTATTATTCGTTAAATATTCAAATAATGGTGTATCTAAATTAAAATGTTTTGTAGTATCCAAAAAGTGTGGTTGCGTTATAAGAATACATATAAAACTAAAATTTAATATGTAAATTAACTCAATTAGAATAAAATTTAAATAAAAAATAATCTATATGATAAACAAATACATTTTAATTTACTTTTCATATCATTATCAGTCATCAATCAACATAGAATGAAATAAAAAATACAAAAAATATACACATATATAAGATATTATTAAATATACTGCAAAAGTTGGCATTATTTAGGATAATTTTTTTATGTTCAATCTTAGATCTAAATTGAAGGAGAATAATATTAATAATATATGTATAATATATTATTTAATGGTAACGGATTCAAAATGAGGTGTATCCATTTCTGTATCAGTTAAAAAATCACAATATCTGTATTCATAAATTTATCGAGAAAAAATAAAATAAATTAATTAGAGGTCCTTAACAAGGTATTTGCCATGTTTCATGTGAATAAAATTTAAATAAAATAAAACAAGCTATTTTCATTTATTCCTGTGGTCCGTACAGAAGAAGCCATGCATGCAAATCCAATAAGCCGTCGGGTGACCGACTGCCATGGACGTGAAACTAGTTAGAACTGGCCATCAACCTAGCTTTACAGGGCTACGTACCTAGGCCAAGAAAGAAGATTTGCATTATATATATATATATATATATATATATATATATATATATATATATGACTAGTGTATCTTTTCTTCTAGTCATGAGCTCTATATATCTTATGTGGTTATCACACGAGACGTTATAATTTCCCACATGCATGGTATATGGTGGGTTCACATTTTGTGGTGTGGTTGGCGCATTATAAAATAATTTTCTATATTTGTATGAATTCTTCTATTGAATTGGTGACTCTGTTAACCATCAAGTTCAACTAACTAGATAATGTAATGATCAGAGAGGGGAAGACCACAATAATTATAAATAGCCTCATTTGGTGTCAAGGGCTTTGACAAAGGGAGGCGAACGACATGATAATTCCCAACCATGCTAACCGAGGGCCATTTTGATAGAGGGTATGTACTCAGAGATTATAAATTAATTACGGATATATAGGTTAACCTAAATATTAATGTAGCTAGTTTTGAAAATGAAAACGACTATAAAATAATCTAAATCTTGATAAATCTTATCGCATCAAAAAAATAACTATTACCATCATGGCACCTCATGTAAAACATATCTTTTTAAGTTATCTAGGGGTTACAACTTAGCTCCCCCCCATGAGTTGGATAGTTCAACCTTGGTATTATCCCGTCATACTCCACTTTAACCATTTTATCTCATAGTTAAGATACCAATACAACCAAAGTGAACTAGAAGACTAATCGATGATGTGTTGCATTTCACTCGGGGCATATCCTATGACCATGAAAAAGCAAGCATGATATCATCATCGCCATCATCAATAATCTTAAGTTCTAGCTATCATGAGAATTGCTATGCCCTTATGATCTGTGGTGAGGTGGTGGAGTGATAGCTACTAATTCAGATAAATAGTAAGTATTTATCCAACCCTATTTAGCAAGGTTTTTTTTTTTTCTAATGATGGTGAAGTAGCAACCATGTGTGACACCTTCTTTACCATGTTCTTATTTAACTGAAAGCATATATATTAGTGAGACCAATATATATACATTTTCTCATAATATTGCCTACTGTTACCCTTGCCTGATATATATATATATATATATATATATATATATATATATATATATATATATATATATATGATCGTGCGTGGAGGAAATGAGATCTTCTAGAGCCCCCGCAGAGGGGCTCGATCAGTACCACAGGTGGGGTGAGTTTTTTTTTAACCCCTCATTTTAATTAACTATATTTTTGTATATACACAGAGGTTAAAAAAAAAAAACCTCTTCACCCCATGGTACTGACCGAGCCCCCTTCTGCGGGGGCTCTAGAGGACAAGGTTTGACGGATCGGGATCGGGAGGCGAATCGGATTTCTCTTGATCCGATTCGATTCCCCCGAATCGATCCGCATCGGATCGATTCTCATGGTATAATATATATATATCATATATATGATATTTATAATGTATATATATATTATTAATATGATATAATAATATTATATATATGAGGCGAATCGGACCGAATCGATGAAATCGAGGATCGAGTTTTCCCTGATCCGATGCGATACGGGGGTATCGGGCCGGCTCGATCCAGCACGCCAAACCTTGCTAGAGGATCCATTTCTGCGTGGAGTGTTGTGCGAGGACGCTAAACATTGTGTCCAAGTTGAATATTATATATGCTATGATTAGAATATTGCCAATGATTGAATTATCATACTAGCTTTTTTAGTAACTTTTTTTACGAAAAATAATAGAAGGTTAATCAAGAGATATTACGAGACGAAAAATATGACCTTTCGAATAATATGAAAACAAGAGTATTTTCTTTATCAAAACTTTTGGCTTCTGATGACTAAGCTTTTGGAAATCAAATTAAACACAAGCAATGGCATTTTTTGGGGTCTTCTTTTGGTACTTACAAAGGTTAAACCCTCCATATATGTATTATGATCGTGAGTTCCTAGATGCATTAAATCCCTTTAGCATCAGGCTTACGAGGAATATAGAGGAGTTAAGATATAATAGGTTAGGTTAGTTCCAAAGTAATATGTAGTTTTCAATAGAGAAAAAATTGACTATGCACCTCCAGCTTTAAGAATCACCAGATTTTTTAGTTGACAAATATTTATTGTATAAAAATATTATAATAATATAAATATTGATTGTACAAAAGTAATTTCATTGACTTATAAAGTGGAAGTGAGCATCTTGTAGAGACATAGTTTAATCTCATATTAATATAGTGAACCTAAGTATATGTTTATAAATAAGACTCATTCTTCTTCTCTTAAATTGATTTTTTTAATTAAAAAAATAATGAAATCTCAAACGTGGATAATATGTCTTGACGGACACGTTGAACCAACGCATCAGTACATATTAACTAATTGTTTTTGTAATCCACATTAGTATTATTCTAAAATTTCTCTTGCAACAAATATTTCTGATTTGAGTTTTGTGATGGTGCCTCCACAAGGTTATCATGTAATAAAAAAACATACCGTAACATCTACATATATATAACAAGAAAACCCTGAATCTATGTATGTAAAGGCACCTGAATTTGCCGGGCAATTAACTGTTCATCACGTTAGGATCCACAATTGGTAAGGTTTTGCAACTTTGTTCAAGATTATCTAACCTTAAGGTGATTTCTTTATACAATAATTAAAAAAATTATGTGACTTTTCATGAGTGCATAGTTATTAGGGCTGCCAACGGGTCGGAGTCGGAATCGAAAATGGTACTTTCCGCATCTATTTCTTATAAAAAAATCGGAAACGGGTCGGAAACGGAAACTAATCGGAAACATTTTGTACGATCAAATGATAGATGTATATAGTATTAGAAGCAATGGTAAAAGAGATATCTTTGATAATAATATACATAATACATACTACGAGAGAGATAAGTTAATTATATTCTATTTACAAATTAAAGAGAAGCTAAAAACTTAGTCTAAAGTTTTTAATATTAAGAAATAAGATTTTAAGAGTATATATTTTGTAAATAAAATACAAAATATATCTTATCGGAAACGAAAACGGAAAATCGGAAAATAATCGAAAACGAAAAAACGGATACGAAAAGATCGGAAACGGATCGGAAAGTTGGAAATCGAATATCCATTGACAGCCCTAATAGTTATCAAGAAGGAAGCGGATTTGTGCCGTCAATATGGGCCATATATAATATATGCCATCTCAAAAGTGAACCCTCCATTTTTATCATTTTAATATATATATCAGATCAATAACAAAAGTGATCATATCCTGAAGAATACTTATACTAATTACTTTTAAAACACTTGCATGTTCGAAAAGATTAAAATTAAAGGGAGGTTTACTTTCCAAATGACATTTATGTGATCGGGTAGTAACGCTGTCCTAGACATAATACTTGTTACACATTAATATTGGATATAGTAATTGTTTAGTTACCTTGTACTCTTTCATTGATTAGTTTACACAAAGATTATATATATATATATATATATATATATATATATATATATATAAGGCGTAAGTTAACTTATTTTATTAACATCATAAAATTGAAATTCCCCTGTACAACTTGTTGACATAGGTCAAGCAAGAGACCATAACAAGGAGAGAAAATCTAAAATAAAAGTATCAAAACATAGAGAGTTGAACTTCTGACTTAGGAAGGGAGATTTTTAAAACTCCATGGATGACATATCACAAGATTATGTATATCGAAGAATAGCTCGAGAATGAAGATCTGAGCGTCGCGAGCAACGTTTAATATCATTTTATTTATTTTTTTGTCAGACGTCTCAAATCTCATTTTTAGTCCGGACATTAATATGTCTTCTGCTTTAACAAATTTTACAACCAAACTTTACATCACCTCGCTTCAATAGTATCTTGTGTAACTGGAGGTGGGGAGGATACAATAGCTGGGGAAGGGGTCAAGCATGAAGAACTAGGAGAACGAACACATGAGATTGGTTATAAATAGATTCTGACACTCCTTTTTTGATTTGAACGTATTATAAATTTTCAACTATCAGATGATGAGTACTTTGTCATGTCAGTGGAGGGGGTGATGAGAGGATAAATATTTATAAAATGCAAAGTCCCCAAAAGGAATAAGGTCCACGACTTATTGGAGATTCTTTTGTGATCTAAGTTCATATAAGCTGATCACATAAACATACAAATATACACGTATCAGTTTAATGACTTAATTACTATCATGATTGACCGGACTAGCTGAACGGGACATGATCGAACTCTTCAGATATCAATACATACTGAAGCATATATATGCGGTCCTATGGCCTAGCTGTTTTGTGTTCAACTTTAAATAACAAATTTAAAAAATGAGTCAAAAAGATTTACTGGATCGATCGTGTCTGAGACCACAATAGCTAGCTAGAACAGTTCGATCTGATACATCTAACTATAATTATTATATATAAGGTCATATTGTGCGGCAATAAGTACTGTTTTGGAGCCAAATTATCCCACCAAAAGAGATATATATACATGTAGCCAAATAACTTGTCAATGACCAATTGCCACTTGGGTCCCCAAACAACACGATCGAGGATACTTGATATATGCCCTCACACAGAGGACCCTCCCTGACGGAGGGCTACAAACCCTCGACAGCCCTCCATAGCAAATATAAACCATGCAATTACCAGCCCCCCCCCCCCCCCCCCCGTCTTCTTCTTCCCAAACTCTTCTCCTTGTTAGGAGGAATCCAACTGCTCTCGCCCTCCTTTCCTTGCAAACAGTTGATCTAAACACAGACAGAAAGGCCCTGGCAATGCCCACATGTTGCCATCACGTTGGAGACAGCGCAGATAACCTCCAAGCTCCTGTGGTCAGAGGTCAGAAGAATATATTAGCCCTGCAAACACCACTCATCTCCCACCCACACCAATGGCAAGTGCCCACGTCTTACTTCCTCTCTTTGGTGTGTGTGTGTATATATATATATATGCATTCCGTCCAGTGAAGTGTGGTCATCCCCTCTCTTTCGCTCTCATATGTGATAAGAATCTCTCTCTAACATGCATGACCAAGTTTACACTAATGTGCTTGTGTACATACGCCACAACCTCCCATTTGCCGTGTGTTAATAAGACCAAAGAGCCAATATATGATGCAAAAAGGAAATCATATATGGGCTTAAATTAATCACACTTTTAACGATTGCCTGAGAAAGATATTTAACACAGAGATTCTTTGATTATGGTATATATTCAGTGCTCTCCACACACGATGAGCTTATAGAGAATTTATCACTTGAGATCTTATAGAGAATATATATTATGAATCACTTTGATAATGTGATATGTTTTGATAGCTGTTAGTTATTAGACCTCTAAATTTAAAGAGTGATTTGATAATACAAATAGTTTATCATGATTTTATCACCAACAAATATTGGTAACTCTTAATAATTTTATCCCAATAGAACCAGAGGGTGTGCATGTGTGTGTGTGTGTGTGTGAGAGAGAGAGAGAGAGAGAGAGAGAGAGAACTCGCCGAAGTCTTCAGCCCAGAGAACCAGAGGGTTGTTCTTCTCACCCTCGAAGGGGACCCAATCAGATGGGGGAGGCAGCTGAGAGAGTAGTAATTAGTAGTACACAAAGGTGGCAAGCTGCACGAGCATGGCAGGCCACTGGTTGGAGCTGATGGGATCTAAAGCTGTTCAAGGCTGGCTCCCTTCATCCATCCCAGAAAGAAAGAGACACGGACAAACACACACACACACACAAAGGAAAGCAAGGGTACTCCATGGCATGGAGAAAGGCAGAGAGTAAACAGATATATACATAGAGAGAGAGAGATAGAGAGAAAGAGAGAGAGAGAGAGAGAGAGGAAGGAAGTGGGTGATCCGTCAATCAATTCAGAGGCGACAGAAAGCTCTTCATCCTTCTCCCCATCACCCTCGCGCTGCGCACCCACTGGTGGGCAAGTACGGGGTCCATTTGTATTTGCCGATACTGGCTCTCCATCGCCTAGAACAAGCCTTCGTGTCGACGCTGTATGGTATAAGCAGGAGAGAGAGAGAGAGAGAGAGGATAGGCCAGGGTTGCTCTTGCTTTGCCGGTGAGAATATAATTATGAGATCTCCGGTGATCTTGATAGAAAAAAAAGACAGTTGGGAATGCATGGTTTTCTCACATCAATTGAAACAAAATGGGAAAGCCATTAATATCCTTCCCAAATCCCACGCTGGACCTGCATCCGATGCCACCTTCTCTCCTTTATCAGTCTTCCCCACCTCTTCTTGTTCTTGGGAACTAGTTTACTGACTCCATTAATTTCTTAACACTAATTAAATTTGACTCCAATATGGGGAAAAGTATGCGAGCTGATGATCACTTTTTGACGGTGGACATATAGCTGATGTTTCATAAAGAGATAGAGTAAAAAAACTATTTTTTTCTTGGCTTTTGATCCTTTTTATTGTCAATTTTATAACCACTATATATATGCTTCTCTGATGTATTTTTATATACTGTGTTCATCAAAATTTAGCGTAGGGGTATTTAAATTCTTCAAAACCTTTTGAGAAGTGTTTTCGATCATTGAATCAATTTTATGTTCCCGAGCTCTTTTCACTTTCATGCTAAGAAGTGCTCCTTCACTACAAGAAGGAGTCGATTTGTCAGCGGCCATATGTCAGCGGCTACAGCAATCCGTTGACAAAAAATATTTTTATCAACACGCACTGAAGACCGTTGACATAAGTTATACATTTGTCAACGGCTTTATTAGCCGTTGACAAATAATCATTTCGTCAACGGCTAGATTTACCCGTTGACATATCTCTAACATATGTCAGCGGTTTTTACTTATTCGTTGACAAATATTTATATTTATAATTTATATTTTAATATTTTTGATTATATATTATTTTTAAATAATATTTTTCATGTTTATTATTAATGTTAGCGGCCAGACTAGCCGCTGACATATATTTCTCTCTTTTTTTTTAACCACCCCGCGGCCCCAAACCATTTCCTAGTACTGCGATCTCCACCCCCAAACCCGGCTTCTCCCCCTGCGGCGATCTCCACTGCAGCTCGCGACTCCGGCGCCCGGCGATGATCTCCCCCACCCCCCCCCCCCCCCCGCGCCGCCTCCGCGCCGGCGGCCTCCGCTCGTGCTCGCGTCGAATCTGCTCGCGACGATCACCGCCCCCATGCCGGTTAGCAGCGGTGGGTCTGTGCTGCGCGATCATTCCAAATATATAACATGCGTGTTTGATCTGTGCTGCGCGATCCACAGGTGTACCTGCTCTTCACGGCGGTGGGTGTCGCCGTCGGCATCTACGGCTTCCAGCTCGTCCGCAACCTCTGCATCAATCCTGAAGTCAGGTCCGAGAGGGTTGGGGGAGAGATTTCCTCTTTGTTCTTTTCTTCTTCTGCTTTGTTTTTCTCCGATCTGCTCTTAATGCTTTTTATCCTGTTCAGATCATTGTCGCATGTAACCTTGCAGCTTATATGCCCCCCCTGTTGACACTAAATCTCATGTCGGATATGATATGTTGGAGGAGAATACAAGAACAGAGTTGGAACCTTTGCTGATTTTGGGAGCAAATCTGTTAGCATGTAAAACTCATGTTTTGATCTGAAGATACATATTGTGGTCTCCAACACAAATAAATTTGGGAATTCCATGCTTTGTTGCTTTAATTTTTGTCATCATCGATACAAAATGCAAGATTTAAAAGAGAGACTTGTATTTACAAAAACAAATAACAGACTACGGTTCTCGATGCTAGACAGAACAGTGTTATAGTGGAGCCAAATCTGAGAAGGATAAAATTGCAGTGATCTATGAAAGTGCTTCAAATGTGCCTCAGCATCGACTGCTGTTGATATTTAATCTTATTGTGAGATCTTAAAGTCATTCTAGTAACAAAAGCATTCTCCAAATGATTAGCTGTGCGTGGGAAGTTCCATTTCGCAATCAACTTTTTTTCTGAGAAATGACAAGTACAATTTCTGAACCACACTAATGTTGAAGTTGGTTCTGGTTTTTGATGAGGATGATCCAGTCATGTTTGTCAATTTTTTGACATCAAATTCAGGATCATATGGACTGTTAGTCATTCCCAACATTTGTGGTTCATCTCTTTTTCATGAAAATATTGCTAAAGTGGGGAAATTTTATGCATAAGCCTATGGTTAAAAAGGTGTCATATGTTTCACTTGTTGTTTACATTCATCACCTTTTATTTTATTTGCAGGAGGAGTTCCAACTTGCTTTGTTTAAGAATAGGAAAAAGGAGAATCTTTTTGCAAATTGGGTAATATAATGTTTTTTTAATGTGACCGGGTAATATATTGTTATTCTTTTTGCTTTTTTGTAATGTACAGTAGTGATCCAATCAATATTTGTCTTTGAACTGTTTTCTTTCATGCTGTCAGAGAACACATTTTTTCTCATACAGAGTATGCAGTGAGGGAGATGAATCACTCTTCTAGTATTACTAATCAAAACTTTTTGATGGTAGAAGAGCGTGTTTGAAAAGATAGAACATAAGTAGCCAGTGAATTATGACTGAATATCTGCAGAGAACGTCTTGCATTTTTATTTATTTGAAAGAAGGGAAGTGCATGCAGTTTGGGGGTTGGTGCACTGTGTCTTAGGAAAGGTTCAGATATATGAGAATGCAAGTGCATGCAGTTTGCATATGTATGTATATGTGCTTTTTTGGGGGTGAAAGAATAGTGGTCTGTACTGCCAATTTAATGTGAAAGAGAGAAGGTAGAGAATCTAGAGGTTAATAACATTGTTGCCAGAAAATTTAAACAAACCAAGGCGGAGAGTGATTTCGAATGTGCTCCAAAACATTGTTGCCAGAAAATTTACTGTTATTATGATTCCATTTGATAACGTCCATGTGATCAGATAATGGAATAGACATGATCATTGGCCAGAGATCAATCATGTCTAAGGAGGTAGGCTGTGGCAGATTCCATCTCCCATTGTGAATGAAGTGAGAAACTTTGGCAGCTTTAGAGATTCCCAAGTCTTGCCTTACTCTATCACCATATAATTGCATAATACTTTGGCAGCTTTAGAGATTCCCAAGAGATTTTTGCCTGACCAGTGCCTCCTCCTCCTTCAAAGATTTATTATAAAGATTTTTTGCTTCAATTTCTCTATGAATAAGAGCATTGTCAGATGGAGTATGCTGAAGTAAGCGTTGCACCTCTTCTAAACTTTTTTTAGCATGAGCTATCTTCGAATACACATCCCCAAAGTGGTTCCTGTTCCAAATCCGGAGGGCCTGCTTTACAGACTTCAGTTTATAATACAGAACATACATTGGAGTGCCATGAACCTCTATATTCCAAGCATCTTCAACTATCTGCATAAAATCAGGATGAGTTACCCAAATATTGAAGAATTTAAATGGTTTTCTGCCCATTACTGTGTCCTGCTTTGGCCTGAGCAACATATAAGAATGATCAGAGAAAACTTTAGGTCCATACTCAAAGTAACTATCAGGCAGGATTATGATAGAAAAGGTGAGACTCAAATTCGAGTTGATTTCTGACATGAATTATGTAACCTATTTATTATATGACTTTACTTCCCAATAGGTGAGAGACAGTTAATTGAACCTTACTTTTGCTTGATCTGTTGATTCTGTTCCCTGCATCTCGGTTCTCTGGTGCAGGAAATTTCCCCCTCATTTTACTTGATTTACTTTCATAAATTAAAGAATTTAGCTTAGGAATTTTGAATGAATTCCCATGGAAGATTAGAGATTAAGAAAAATAGAGTAGGCCACATAATGTGATAGTTCTGCTCCTTGCATTTAGAAAATATTATATCTATTCTTATCTTGATATAGGTGATGTTCTTGATTGAAGTTGGTTATTATTGAAAATTCAACGATGATCTCCATTAGGTCCCAACTCTGATGCATTTACAAGTGCAATAGAGAATTTCCTATGCAGGTGAGGATAGGACTGACAAAGTCTATTACATCATCCGGTGGGAGTTGAACCCTTGACATCATCCTTCCAAAATTCCTTGTCAAGTTACTGTTGGTGGGAGTTGAACCCTTGACCTCTTCCTGGTGTATATGGAGGACTACCACTAAACTACTCATTGAGTACAATAGGACTAACGAAGTTTAAGTACTATACTCCTAATGAAAGTATGACTAAATCCTACTCTGTTTAGGACTAAAATTCTAATCCTTCTCAGATTGCAGTAGGAATCTGTGTGCTATCTATGTCTTTTGTATTTTAGAAGGTGACTTTAAGCGTTGTTCTGAATGGCACTAGCATATCTGTATGACTTCTAATTTTTTGCCCCCTACCAGATGATTTTTTGCTTAGCACAAGCTCAGAATATAGCAGGAAGCATTCCCAAGTTGTTGAGTCCCCCAAAGGATTAGTTCATGAAGCGACCTTGTCGAAGGTTGAGGTATGTAACTGTTTCTCTGTTACTTGGTCGTTCCTCTACTTCGAATTTCAAAAAAACAAACCAGATTTATCTGTTGGAAATTTTGTTTACTTACAACCCTGGCATATTTCTGCAAGTTCTTTTTTAGCCTGTGGATGTGTCTTTGATTATAGAAAATGATGATGTCCTCAAGATGTATCTACTACTTTCCTAGGTTCCCCATCTCTCATGCTCTTCTTATTTTTTGTGTTTCTACAGAATTTTTAAAAGAATTTATATAAAAAATTTATACAAACCAGTTTTTATGGAGAAAAAGCAGTTTTACCTTGTTTACATGATCTTCTCTATGGAGAAATACCATATACATCATACATGGTAGGTCTCCTTTTTTCCTTTTTAAAAATACATCCATCAGTACACAGTGAAGTGATGTTCTCCACCTGAGAACTTCTTACTCAACAGCTTCACAGAGCTACCCATTGCTAAGTACTGGTAACATACCATTTCCCCAGAGGTGTTTCTTGTGTTTGATGGTGCTGAGACAAGGATACCATTTTCTGAGATGTGTTTTTATGGTGCTTAATGACTGAGACAAGGATACCATTTTCTGAGATGTGTTTTTATGGTGCTTAATGACGAGTTACAACCATAAAACGAGTAGAAAAAGCCTGAATTTCACAATGCCTCAAACCGGTGATGCTCATGTTCATCAGTTCATGTGATCTTCAAGACCAAAAAGAAATGGATTCAACAAAAGTTCTTTGTGAAGAACATATAGCACATTTTGACATTTTAAACACCTGAAGAATTTCTTTAACTTTCTTTGTAAGTGAACATGCATTATTCTAGACAGTCCCTAGGAGGAATTGTAAAGTATGAAATGTTGGTACCTTGCCACCAGTATTTCATGTTCTTTTTCATATCTGATACTAACCTAAATTTGCATTATTTTTGGCAGGTTATAAATCTGAAATACTGTGATAAGTGTTCCAGTTACAAGCCTCCTAGGTCACACCACTGTCGAATCTGTAGAAGGTGTGTTCTGAAAATGGTGGGTACATAAAGTCTTTATAGTGATTGTGTTTAGGTATGGACATGTTCCTAACGATTATCAGATCATTTAAATCACTCAAATGCTTGTTGGTTTCAGGATCATCACTGTTTGTGGATAAATAATTGTGTTGGCTATGCAAACTATAAACCTTTCACTATCTTTGTTCTGTATGCATCCGTTAGTTCCATCTATTCTATGGTAAGCACCTGGACGTAAGTTCCTTTGTTCTGAATGCTTGCATTTGTCTTTATACTTCAAACCTGTCATAAAACTGCAACAGAAGTAGACTGGTGCTGGCATTGTGAAATTCAGGCTTTTTCTACTCGTTTTATGGTTGTAACTCGTCCAACCTGTTTTTTTATCTGACAAAATGGTAAATATTTGCCCCAACAATTATGTCCAAAGCTCACAGATTTAGTTCATGTTTGTTCTAGGTCATCTGTTGCTTTAATCTTCATGTGATACAGAAAGATTATATATAAAAATTTATAGAAGCATTTGTCAGCGGCTTGTAGCCGCTGACAAAAAATAAAATTATTATTTGTCAGCGGCTAAAGAAACCGCTGACAAAAAAATTTTATGTCAGCGGTTTACTGGTCGCTGACATAAATTTTTTTTTGTCAGTGGTCTTAAGTCGCTGACAAAAAAATTTTTTGTCAGCGGCCCTGCCTACTGTCGACATATGATAAGTCGACGACAAAAATGTCGACGGCTTTGTCTACGGACTGTAGCCGTTGACATATGTTTTTGTCAACGCATTTTTTACTTTTGTCAACGGCCTTTAGCCGCTGACATATGTCTTTTGTCTTGTAGTGCTTGTTCAAGGCACTTCTCTTTGGAGGTACTTCTTTGGGAAGCGCTTCATAAAAGAAGAATTTTCAGGCGCACGACTACATCGCATCATGGGGTCTCATATATAAAATATCAAATAAAGTTATTAATTGTCCAACTTGATATTGATATATATGATATTATTATATATATTATATCATTTTTGTTAAGTGTGAGATTATTCAAATTGAGATTTTTTTAATTTCTAGAGTAGATGAGTGACCATGCAGATCCATCTTATCGAGTTTTAAGCAAACTAGTGCTAAAATCTATTAATAATTTTCTGAGATAATTCTGAGTTTTCTCAAAATAATAGCTGGAAGTTGATACTCGAATATTGATTCATGATTTTAAATTAACATTTTTACCGGAGGATTCATTCTTTCGCAGTCGTCAAACAACTACTCCTTCGAAACCTAATTAGAAAAATAAGTACCTTAGTGAATTATTTGTGATGGACAAAAAAATTAAGAGTAGTACATAACTTAATTAATCGTGTCTATATTACTTGATGGCAACGGAAAAATATGAACATGAGAGCATACTAAGATAGAGATTGCCTTATGCTGTCTGCTGTAAATATACAGAAACATATAGATAGAGAAGCACAAGGATAAGCCATAACTTGATAAAGTTCAACAAAAAAAAAAGGAAAACAGACGAAAGTAGATAATATCATGGAGTACTGGAAACTGAAATAAATCAAGTCAATCTGGGGATGACGTCTCGGACATATTAGAACTAAAAGGCCCAATAAAAAAAGTTAAGACCCAATGAACAGATGAATGAGTAGATCTCATGCACAGGCGAGATGTCAAAAAGTTCATATGCTTACAAGACATCAAATTAGAGAGGGCAAAAAGAGAAAACTGAGAATTTGGAACTCCATATCTATGGAGTCTTCATTGCTTTTACCATCATATCATTCCCTGATGAGCAAGTCCAGGTTTGAATATTCTACATGAAGAAAGAGGGTCAAACATATATATACTAGCTGTAAGGTTTGGGTTGAATAGTACACGGTAATTAAACAAGCTGGGAGAGACCACCAAACACCCATAGAAAAATAATTAACAGTAAAGAGAGAACAATTAGGCCCCGTCTTTAATATAACATGGACAGGATTGGTACAGTTAGCTGGATAGATTGACATAGGCTAACATATTCTGAGTTTTTTTTTTACTTTTTGCATTTTGATATAAACTTCTTATCTTACAATTCTATATAGACAGTTAAACTCAGAAACATGGGATTGATTACTAGAGACTTGCTCCGAATAGGGTGGTTTGTCATGTATGAGTTATTAAATTAGATTTTTTTTTACTTATTCACATGAACAAGTCCTAAATAGACACTCTTATCTGCGTATCAAATGTCTTATACTTAATTAAAATCTGTCATATTGCCCCCCAAAAAATAATTTTTTTGAAACATATCAGAGGATAAATTATCTACTGATGGTCTATCTTTAGTTATATCCATTTTTACTTTGATAAGATATAATTTTACCAAGGGTGAAAGAATAAAGCAAAATGACATTCCTTTGTCTTGATTTATGAGAGATAAATCCCCACTAACCTACATGTCTTCTCAAAGCATGATTTTATTTATTGGGACCTGATAACCACTAATTATATATCTCTGGCTGTCTGATTATCGAACTTGGGATCTAGGGTTTTCATTTTTTTTTTGAAGTAAGGTGGAGCCTTCCGGCTCCAGATACAAATTGCAATAAATTAGGACAAAATTTCTAGTGAAAGCCTAACCGCACACAAGTGGCAACAACAGTACAAAAAAATCACACCAAAACAAAATTAAGAAGACCAATTTGTACCACAATTAAGGTGGTTTCCTCTCACTAAAGAGTACCCTTGAAGCTTCAACCTTGTAGATGTTACTTAATTCTTTAGGTATAGCATAGGACCAGTTGATGTTGAATTTCGCAATCCTTGCTTGTTTTGCCAACCAGTCAGCAGCAGTGTTTGCCATTCTACCATTTAGAATAACTATGTGGAGGGGCCATCTAACAAGCATGTTGTTTATCTCTTCTGCTATTCCTCTGATTTCCAAAGGAGCCTTACTTGGTTCCCATATAGCTTTTATGACCTCAACATTATCTCCTTCGATGATTAAGCCTTCAAAGCTTTGATCTTTAAATTGTTCTGTGCTAGCTATACAGAGTTTGGCAGCTAATATTTTCGCTTTGAGGATTGAAGTTTGTTTGAGATAAATTGCTCCTACTGACAGTGGGAAACTCTCTTCATTTCTCAGGATGAACCCTGCTCCTGAATGCACCATTTCTTTGTCTTCCTTTCTAGCTCCATCAAAATTACCCTTAATTCATCCTTTTTCTGGCTTTTTCCACCAATTCTTATTACAAAATTTTGTAGTTTGCAGATCTGTATTGTTGTTCATCACATTTCTGAACTCTCTGTCATCACTCAATATATCATTATTTATCTTCTTCTTGGTATCCATGTTAGCTTTGACAAAGTTTTTGGCTGCTTCTAAGATAGATCTGAACTTTAGTTCATAAGGTCCATCATCTTTCTCAAATATATGCTTGTTTCTTCTCCTCCATATAGCTTCCAATGCAAAAGCTACCACTGTTTTCATGTAAGACCCTTTAGAGCACCTCTCATTTTTCTTTGTACACCTTTCCCATAGATCATCCAACCCTGTTGGTGTGTAGTCCCACTCTAGATGTTCTGTAGCCTCTTTCCAGACTTGATCAACCCCTTTACATTTGATCAAAGTATGTTCTTGATCCTCCAAATCCTCAGAACAGATTTGACACCATGAGTCTACTTCTATATTACATTTGTTTAAATATACCCCTATTGGAAGCCTCCCCAAGCCATTTTTCAAAATAGGATTTTGATTCTTGGTACAGTGGGCCAATTCCAAATCTCTGTCCAGCATGTGTGAGAGTCCCTCCACATCTCAATCTTACTTTTTCTAATATGTTCATACATATTTTTTGTGGTGAACCTTCCATATTTACTAGGTAATCAAAACCTCCTATCCTCAGAGCTCTCATTTGCTAATGGTATTCTGAGAATCTCCATCACTATTGTCACACTTCTCTAAGCTTATTCAAGTTACATCCTTCATTATCCAAAAACAACTCTAATTTGCTATCATCCTCTACAGAATTTGTGTTAAATTCTAACGGCCATCCATTGAGTCCTCTTCCCTTGAACCAACCATCTTGGTGAATTCTAATTTCATTTCCATTACCTGGAATCCATCCAAAGTCTTCCTGGTGCTTTCTGAATTCCTTGCTAATTCTTTTCCAAATATCTGACATGGGTACAGAGGTGTATAGCTTATCCATTTTCCTTTTCCTCATGTATTTATCTCTAATCATTTCTGTCCAGTAATTTCTTTGTCCTGTGTTAATTTTGTCCACCAATTCTAGCATCAATGATGTATTTATGTCCATCATGTCAGTAATTTCGAAACCTCCACATTCTAGCGGCATCTTTATGCTTCCCACCCCACTAGGTACATGCCTTTTGTTTCTTTGTTGCCTCTCCATATAAAGTTTCTACACATTCTGTCATTTCTTTCCACATGAGATTTTCTGAAATTTATAACTGCTGCCCAGTAGATAGGAATGACAGTAAAGACATGTTTCACCAGAACCACTCTTGCAGCCATGGGTTTCCAGTTTGATCTCAACCATTGGGAAGGTTAATTTCTTCATGCCAAAGCATGCACTAGGTGTAAATTCTTGTCGGTTTTCATCCTGAAAGGGACCCCTCAGAATGAGGGGTCAGTTTCAGAAGGCTACAAATTGTGGGATTTCCTGCACATAAATCAGCTAAGAAGATTCTCTTTCAATTGGCTTCTTTGCCACAGAGGTCGCTTGCTACATCTCCAGTACCCTTTGGAGGAGGGACCCTTTCGACCACACTACTCTTCAGTCTGACAAGTAAAAAAAAAAAATCCATTGAATAATTAATTGATCAAGAATGCCTATATACATAGTTAGCTCTCTTTATTTCTTTTCCCTTCCCTGTCACCTTCGCTGTTTATGTTGATTGGAGGACCCTGTAACACCAGACAATTAGTCTATGAATAACTGATTAATGGTTTGTCTTACAACTCTCTCGTTTAACGATCAACACCCATCAAAATCTCAACTTGCTGGTACATGGGTATTACCTTATTAGTCCAATATTCTTATCACAATAGATCGTATATACATTTTAGAGAATCCACATTCCTTGCTAGCCCTATTCTCTTTCCTTTCGAGTTTCATAATCTTTGGAAAACTGAAGTATTTGCTATGTATCTTGCTTAATAAGGACGACAACTCTTTGCGCGCACACATGCATGTACACTCCCTCTCTCTGTTTGCCTTTGCATATGATCTTTTGATTAGCTATAGTTCTTTCTCTTTTATAACGTGTCCATTGCCAATTGATGCACTACCCTTATCAGTCTGTACCTACTAAGTTTGAATTGGAACGGGAAATGATGTAATAGAGAAGGCCAGCGTGTAGGGAGATCGATATAAGGCCTTTCTTTTAAAAAAGAAGGAAACGAGAGGAAATGATGAAAGAGTCCCTTAATACTAAACGTATGAACTTTGTAAACAAAGAAAGCACAATACTGGGATTGAGAAACAAGAGTGGGTGAAAGGGAAATCCCATGCACCATGTTGAATAGATATGTACGTGGTGAACAAGGGGATATATATATATATATATATATAGTTGATACACATTAACAAAGTAATATTGTAAATTTTCAATGTGTTATCCTTAACAAGGTCGCCAAATTTGTATTAAGGCAGTAGATTCTACATAGTAATTTGTTTCTCGAGATAGACGCTCTTAAGAGGTGCATTATGTTGCAATCTCGAAAAAGAAGCAAAGAGCAAGAATGGTCCCAAGGGGCAGCCGTCTAAAAAGATCCCATGTGTGTGTGTGTATATATATATAAGGAGTCCAGATCATCTCAATATATGAGAGGATTTGACTCCATCAATACGAGAGAAAGTTTTGCAAATTTTTTTTTTCAAAACTTGTTCATGCTTCAGTTTGGAATTTTTTTTTTTACAAAACATAATGAATCTCAGTTAAACATCTCTCTCATATTGATGGAGTCTGATCTTCCCATATACTGAAAAGATCAGAACTCATATATAAGAAGAGAAATGTTAATCTTCTGTCTTGGACGGCTAAGAAAGTTTTTGGTTATATACATACCAACAATCCTATTTTGCTTCCTTACTCTTCCCTTTTTTTTAAAGAAAATTTCTCAACATAAGTTGTAAATATTGTTTCTGAACAATTGCAACCCCTTATTGGGAACATTGATATATAATGCCCTTTCTAATATAACAAAAAAAATGAAAATCTCGGAATATGGCCGGTGCATTTGAAATATAGAGAACAGAATATGACAACCCGTGTAACTGCTTATTGAAGAGATCGATGTGGTCCTCCACTAAATATTTAACTTTATTTCTCTATTGGGCCATGGATGACATAAAAAAAAAATAATAATTTGAACAATAATTTCCCTTCGGATGCAACCAACCCCTTTTGCTGCAGCTTCGAATTGATCGTTGTCTCTAGCTAGCTAGCGATGAAGATAGATGGGGTTAACAGTTCGGCCACCAAGTGCTGCTAAAAAGCAAGTACCCGCCCACCACACCCATTTAGCGACAAACAGCCCGACAGAATTGTCCACTTCGATGAGGGCCATGCACGCACAAAATTTGATGGCAAAGTTTATATTGCCTCGCCAATTATGCATATGGATTAGGGTTCCGGCCGCTGCCGGCCGGAACGGGCCTTCCATCTTCTTCGTCCACGACTGCCGTATGGTTCGAATCCGGCATGCATGCAGCTGGGCAAAACAGTGACAGATGAATGTCCGAACAGGACCACGTACCCCACTGCACCTGCCACCACCTCCCGACGCAAACCCTGGCAGGGTTTTGGTGGTGGTGGTGGTCCTCATCAGTTATTGAACCCCCCGCAACCCCCACGCACACATGCAGCAGCGCCCACCCCCATCCCACCAATTGGATCTGAACAGGGGCCCGTGTATATAGATATATGTGTGTGTGTCTGTTTAGTTAGATGTCTCTCGTGCATGCATCATCTGAATGAATCAGACCGGCGTCTGATCAGTTCTTTTGGGCGAGCTATATTGCGTTTGGTGGCAGGCACCTGTGACGACAGCCATGGTGATTCTGAGCGCGGTTAATGTATCTGCGGTGGGTGGGGAGTTCCGAGAGAGCGAAGAATCCATGAGTTGTGTCATGCGAGAGTTAGCTTCATATATATGTAGCTCTGATCATGTTTACATGGCCTTAGGCAGTGTTTGGAACCACGGTGGCCGAACAAGCCAAAAGCGGTAAAATCGCTTTGGTTGGGTGTCTCATTGCTCGTGCGGCTTTTTCGCTGCGTTGGCCTCGTCATCCATGTCGACGAGGCAAAGTCGGCATTTAAAAAGAAAAGAAATGATTTAATAACATCATTTGATAACACATTAAAATAACACACCAATCAAAATGCATCACAATTTTATCATTTATGAAGTGTTTTTATTTTTTTTATTTTAATTACTAATATGATATAATTTTAATAGTGATATTACCAAATGATGTTACAAAACTATTTCTCAAAAAAAAAAAAAATCACCTCCTCGCTCAGACACAACCCTCTTTACTTCTCGTCATCCATGTCGTTTTTGTGAGAAAGTAACTTTCATGCCTTTTTTCTAAAAATAGAAAGAGAAAATTTTTGTGTCCATATATCTCTTCACCTCAAAATCGCTCACACATGCAAACCCAATCCGCTCAAGACATTTGAAAACAATTGAGATTTTGTCAAACATTTTACATCTCAAAATCTCCCCCAACTCAATTCTCAAATGCTGCCTTAGTGCCTGATTGTTAATGTAGCATGATCTCTCTCTCTCTCTCTCTCTCTCTCTCTCTCTCTCTCTCTCTCTCTCTCTCTCTCTCTCTCTCTCTCTATAACCTGGCATGTATAGGCATGATCTTAATTAAAATAATGAACAATACATAGAAGAATAGATCTAGTGTACGTACATACGTACATTGCTAGCTAGCTAGGGAGGTACAACTTAACAAGAGCCTTAGAAGAACTTGTTTCTTAGACATTTCATGCACAGATACTCATATTGTACGGGCATGTTGACAATACAAAGGAGGAGATTTGAAAGCTTAACGGAATACCCATATATCTTTGACCCGCCAGAGTCCGATTCTTGGGTTTCGAAGCTTGAAGTGTCATCGTACAACAATGCCAAAGACTGTTGGAAATTTTACCCAACTGTGGCTACATCATCTTTACAGGGAGTTTAGGAGCAGGAACACAGGATTGGAATGGAAAAACGGGTACTTGATCTGTTAAGTAATTTCAAACGGGGCTGTAAAGAAAGATTCCTGCAGCTGTGTACCAGAAGCACTATTTTTGTCGACCTCTTTTTCTCAGCATTACATTAGAACTTTTCTAAGAGAGATTTCAATTGGATGTGTATGGTTAATTACGTTATCGAGCAAGTGTGCTTAATTAATTCCCACCAAAGAGGACAAGCAATGAGATGGATCGATGTCAAGGAGTACTATATATACTAATGCCAGGAAATATGCAAGAAGGAGCTAGCCAGATTAGGTCAATGGAGATGAATGCCCGTTCGCCAATTAGTCTCCCCAATGCTTCAATCTGATGAGACCCAAAAAAGTTGGTATTATCGGTCACTGGTGTTACCAATTTTATCAATAATGTGTCCGGGATCACCTCACGCAGATGCATGGTAGTTCATCTCAATGATCGCCTAGCTACCTTGGGTTTCAAGCTTACATGTCCCTTCAACATACGTACTGCAGTGGCGGAGCCAGAAATATTTAAAAGGGGACTAATTAATAAGATAATTGTTCATGAGTACTCAACGCAAGGGAGAGGGGCAATTAATAAAGTTTTAAAAAATCTTCACATATCAATCATAAAAAAAAAAATTATACAAAAAAATTAATAAAGAAAAAACTTATACAAAAAAATAAGGGGGGGGAGGCAATTGCCCCCCTGGCTCCGCCATTGACTGAGGGGATGATCTATATATTGATGTGAGATAATTTTTTGCGAAAAAAATCTTCTCACATCTCTACCCCCACCACACCCTCTATTGATAAGATATCTCTCTAATATTAATAGAATCCCTTCAGTTCATGTATCGAAGAGATACCCACTCTATATATATATATATATATAGACACAATGTAGAGATACGTATAAATAGGCAAATAGATAGGTAAGTGTATAGATATGGAGATGATTGGCCAGATATGGGGGTGGTTATGGAAGAAATTGATGCACATGTGAAAACAATGGAAGAGTTAATCAAAGAGGGCTCTCAATTGAAGATTAGAAGTACCATACGAGAGTTCTTATAATATACATATTAAGATCGCTTGGCCTTTTACGAAGGAGAGACAAAATATGAAGACAGGAATGGCCCTAACTCCTCCGCTCATTAATAGGGTAAGATCTTAAAATTAGATAGTCCATAATCTAAGATCTTTTTTTTTTTTTTGATAACGAGGAAATCCCGCCCCGTGTGGCTTTGCGGACTCAAGGATTGGTGTTCGCGAACTCCAAGGTCAGGACTTGGCAGCTCCTACTTTCCGTATACCCGTATTGCCCTTACCCCACTTGACCAGAAAAACTCCAGATTACACACCTCGAGGATTGCATGTAAATCAGGTAAATCCCCCCCCAGGAATCGAACTCGGGACCTCTTGCTTTAAGCAAGAGTTCTAACCAATAATCTAAGATCGATGGTACTAAAAATTATAGCTACATATTATATATATATATATATATATATATATATATATATATATATTGTCATCAATTGTCTATATGAGTGTTGATGTCCTTTTAATGCAGTGACCTGATAACTGCATAGAAGCCATCTCTAAAAATTTAGTATCGCTTGTTTAATTATGTGTTAATTTCAGATCAATATACAGTACTATACATCGACCCAACAATATGTACAATTTGGAGAATACTTAAAATATTCCAACTAATCGGATAAAAAAAGTTATCCCGCCAATGCCAGAATTGGCTAAGGTTCGAGTCCTACGTCTGTCATGGTTGCTTGACAAGTGTGGGGTCGACACCTCCACTAATTTTACAATGGTCGAGTAATTTTTTTACCCGACTAATTAATTAGATAAAATGGATCTCGTACAATTTTCATCTATTTTATTGGTGTAAATGATTATTATCTTCTATATAAAAAATACTATATTTGAAAATTAGATATTTTTTTATTTTTTATTAGACGGACACAATGTACCCTTAATATATTGGCTAATGAAAAATATAAAATACATGAAAAAAATGTAATTCTCATGTACACTGAACTTTTCTCCTTCCATATATATATGACCAAGATTAATTGAAGTATTGATCGCATTGCACCTTGAAAACTAGACCCTTCTCGAGTAATATCTAAACTTTATCTTGTCGGTATTCTCTGCAAGTCTCCACAACTGGAAAATCGAATTATTTAAGGAAAAAAGTCACCTCTCTATCTAGCCATTGCCAATTAAGAAATTCATATATATACCACATGCACCGATATGGTCTTTTTTAGTACATGATCATGCCTCAGTCAATCGCGAGTTTGAATGCTATTCTGCATAGCAATTTTATCCCAACAGAGAAATCAATTGGGTACAAGCAAACTTCCCTTTTTTTTCTTCCTTCCGAATCCCAATCCATACATGTGGGGGGTTGCTGATGAGTGGTCTCTTTGAGCAGGCGGAGGTGACGTAGACAGACCCTGCAAATGTTATCTTCCCATCAAAAGTAGCTGATATCATTGTACTTGGGGCATATTCTAGTATGAGAAATGCTAGCTTCACGTCCGCCCGAGCAACCGGGTGGACGTGGATCGGCTGCGCGGCCGATCTCATTGGTCGGCCGTGGGTGGGCCCTACGCGAGGTCTTCCCATCAAAAGTAGCTGATATCATTGTACTTGGGGCATATTCTAGTATGAGAAATGCTAGCTTCACGTCCGCCCGGGCAACCGGGTGGACGTGGATCGGCTGCGCGGCCGACTTCATTGGTCGGCCACGCGGGCCCCACGCCGACCTCGCGTGGGTCCACCCACGGCCGACCATGAGATCGGCCGCGCGGCCGACCAATAAAATCGGTCGCGCGGTCGATCCACATCAGCTAGTTATCCGGTTGCCCGAATAACTAGTATTTCTCTTCTAGTATATATGCATATAGCGTGCTCCTCCTCTGTATTATATGAAAATTAAAGCCTGTCTCTTTCATGATTTTGAAAGGGTAAAATTGGAGGAAATAACCAACGGCAGATAATTCTTGGACTTGGGATTAAATAATTCTGTAAGTACTCATTCTGTTCTCTTCTTTATGGAGTGAAGGAACAACTTGCCGGTTCCTATTCCATGAAGGAACTTAGTATTCAATATGAAACATGATGTTAATGGGTAACAACATATACAGATATTAATCTTGTCTATCTATACTTTTTTTTTGACAAGCTAACAATATAATTTCATTACTTAACTAATAAAAAATACGGAGACATGATAACAAGAATTGCAAACATGCAATGTGATGGAGTAAGGAGACCATTTTCCATCTAAATTCCCAGCAAAAGCAAATTTAGCCAAAAGATGACCTGCCTCGGTAAATTTCTTAGGCACATATTTGATTTTGACAAAAAAAGATTGTTTCAATGAACCCCTGCAATCTTGAATGATAATACTGCATTGCCATATGAAAGTTGACGCGTCATTTATAGTATTTATGATATTGAGAGCATCGCTAAAGATGATAATTGAATAGTTGATAGTATTAACCCTTCTGATAATATGAAAAATGACTAATACTTCAACTTCAACCCGACTAAAGACTGAATAAATATGAGTGCTGATCAACCGGACTATCCTTGTGTGTTTTCCTCTTCACCTTATTTGACGAGAATTCCACATCACATTTGACCATAGTAAAATAGTGAGGGCGGGGGAGGTGAGGGTAGGGAGGAGTCCGAGATTGAGTCACCATGTGAAGCTGAAAACACTATTCGTGTGCAGATGCGCATACAACTCCATCTCCACACAAAGAGACATACACACGCATACACACATGGTGAGTGATTTAGAAAGAAAAAAAAATTGAGAGGGGAAAGTGATGAGAGGGAGGAGAAAAGAAATGGGTTTCCTCCTGGATTTTGAATGGCAGGCATGGGCTGGCCAAGAGAATCCCCAGTTAATCCAAGCACTCCGGACAAATCCCCCACCAGAAGAAAATAAAAAAGCATTACCCCTTTGGAGGGTGAGAGAAAAAGCAGACTTTTTGCCCTATAGACCCTGCAAGCTTGGAAAAATGGAGACCCATGGGTTGTCATGTGCCCCTCTCTAGCTACTCACTCTCTCTCATACCCTCTCTCTCTCTCTCTCTCACACACACACACACACAGTCTCTTCTTGTTTCTCTCTCCCTCTCTCATACCCTCTCTCTCTTTCTAACATATCTATCCAAATCACCCTGCTAAGTTTAGAGAAGGGCACCACCTCAGGCCAGGTACACCTAGGCATGGGCTCTCCAAGTTTGTGGAGCGCCGGGGGGGGGGGGGGTGCAGAAGAGATGTTAAAGGGGGCCATGTTTCGGTGGGTGTTGGGTAGCGAGGTCAAGCCATCTGCAACCCCTATTTCCTTTGATTAAACAACGATATTGGGGTTTCTATTTCACAGGGATTTTTGATGTGGGTTTCCTTGGTTTATAGCGAGGTAGGAAGCCCCCCTCTCTCTCATTCAAGGCCCTATAAATCTGCACCTCCGTCTCCACACGACCTCCTCCCATCTCTCCGCCGGTCAGTCTCCATCTCCCATCCTCCCGTTCCTTTCCCTTTCCACCCGTGTACACCCCCCCCCCCTATCCATCCTTCTCCCTAACCCCTTCCTCTCCCCCACCTCCACCCCCCTCCGTTGGGTGCTCTTGCCTGCCTGCCATCTTATGGGGATCCCGTGGTGAAAGGTGCCTCCTTTCTCCATGGGAGGACTGAACTGGAGGGTTTGTTCTGATCGGAGGGGAGCTCGAGGTACTGGGAACAGGGTGGGGGGCCAGCTTCTCTCTCCGAGCGAGGAGGCCGGCAAGGGCCGACGAGGTTCCTGTGAGAAGAAAAGGTGACATGGGTTGTGCCTGGCTCCCTGTATGCCACACGTATAGTCCAATCCATCAGTTAGATTGGCTACTGCGGGTGGCGTGCGAGGAGCCAAGCATATCCTCTCTCCCTCTCCCCTTTCCACTCTCCCCATCACACCCCAATCTCCTCCTCTCACCCACCTCCCTCTCTCTCTCTCTCTCTGTATATTTATCTATCCATCTGTTCTATCATATATACATATGTATGTATATTTATCTACCCATTGTTCTATTTATCTTTTTTTCTCTCTCTAATATCTCATATGCATGTATCCGTTTATGTTACATATTTCATCAAGATATAATCCATATGCCAGAAACTTGCAAGCATATTGTTTCACTGTTTTGGCAATGGATCTCATGCGCAGCCCCCACCTCTGTACACGTTCAATGTTTGAGCACGGAAACCAGTCTGCAGGCGGGCGTGGGTGTGTATGTGTGTTTGCTGTTTTCTCTGGAACTTGCATCTGCTGTTTTCTCTGAACTAACATACCATTATTTCTTGCAGTCCCCCAGCACTGGGGTAAGGGGCTTTGACCGGCACCTTCCCATTGGAGGTATTAGGAGAGAGAGCCTTTGATCTCTGCCATGTTTCTTCTTTTATATCAAATGAGGTTATATAGGATCTTTTTTTTTTCTATTTTTCTAAATTGAAGTGATGGGATGCATGAGAGATGGGTAGTATGCCCATCCTTTTGATCCATGCATCCCCAACATGACATGTCAATGGTATTCTTCTTCATTTGTTATATCATGATGTGATCTTGCTTGATGTCATTACCTTGGCTCGGCGCCTTTATAGATCCAAGAAAGACAAAACCTTCCTTTTGCTATATTTCATGTGTATACTTGCCAAACCTTCCTCAAGACTTTTGAAATGCTCTTTCCCCCATATCTTTGGTAATCCTTTAGTAATCCTTTTGGAGTACAGTCGCCTATCAAACCCCCTCATGTCATGTTTTTTAGTAACTTGTTGGATTTCACGGGGAGAATTTGGCCTAGTTAGCATCACATATCTCCATAGATCTCCCGGCTAACCCAAGGGCTTTTTCTGGATACCAATGGTAAGGGTTTCCAAAATGATCTAGAAGTGAGATCTGTTCCCATCTTGATGGTGCGATTGACCGAAAGATCAGCTTATATATTCATCAATCTTTTGCAAGTACACAATGGTAATTAGTAGTGCTCCACCTCTCTCTAGATCTCACTTCCCTTCCACGTATCCATCTCTCTTTTCTACTCTCACTAACTCAGATTATACCCCCATCAAAATTTCCTCTGATATATATATAAGCTGGTCCTATATATCAAGCGTCTAGTAGCTTTCTCTACCTGTCGACTGGTAAGAAGACCAGTTGAGTAGTTTTAGTTCCACAAAAGAGAGTGATATATATGAGCATATATTTTACATGCAGAGATGTGTTATATATGTCAGGGGAGACCCAGTAAGTGATGACTTGCTCCCACAGCGAGCGTTCCACTTAGGCCATACGGGGGGGGGGGGGGGACACATCGATTTCTCGAAAGATTCTCTCTGCTGATTGCATGGACACATCAATTTTCTCGTGAAACCATGCAAGATTCCCCAACTCAGCTCCCCTTCAATTATGCCGTTTTCTTTTGCTGATGAGAAGCAAAGCATCGGATCCCATGCATGCATGTCCAGATTGATGAAACAATTACATGTATGAGGATGGTGGTGTTTCGCCATCTCGATCACCTGCTGCTCACTCACTGATCAGCACCATCTTCTTTCTCTGCTGAATGATCACCCTTAGGTTTGTAGTAGCGTGTATATATATATATATATGTATCTGCATCTGACCCGCATGGAGAAGCCTCAAATACTTGCGCACAAAGACTTGGATGTGGGATATCAGTTTTATATACCTGGGACTGCATCATGTGTTCCTCTCCTTCTCTGCACACCCAAAACCCAACCCCCTCTTTTCCTCTCTCATCTGATGCATGTATACTTTTCTCACAAGTGGAAGCAAGTTAACCAAATAATTAGAAACAAAAAGCTATACTTAATGCTGATGTTCTTAGCAGCAATATCACAGCTGAAATGACCTCCATGGAAACCTGTGATCCCTCTACCTTGTATAGTCTTAGACAAGAGCCGAGATGCTCTATTCTATATCCTCCATCTACGTAAGAACTCGTTTCTTTTTCCTTTTAGTTTTTTTGTTCTTTTGGGTAGCTAGGTTCCACGTAGGGGGCTCTCCTGCAACAATGACAACAAAATGCATACATACATCATGTTCCTGCCCGTGCTCCCAACAAAGGCGCACAACTCTCTGACCACCTTTAGCTGCACACGGCGATCTCTTCTAACAAGGTGGGCACCTCATATCTATGTAGTTAGAGCCTATCCCGTGGACACAGGGCATCTTCTCTCGATGGGTGGGCATAACCCGGCCGGTCTCCTCCATAGATAGTCCCACAGGCACACGGTCTGCCCTGAGGACAACTAGATGGAGCGGCTGTAGAGGACCCCCCCTCCCTCCAAACAGTGCAGGTCCACCAGCAGGTCCAGCAGAGAGAGAGAGAGAGAGAGAGAGCCATGGAGCCAGCCCAGCATAAAGTTGCACCATGCAGCCCTCCTTCCCTGCTTTCCTCAGTCCCCTTTTGCTCGAGTGAGCCAGCCAGCCCCTCTTCTCAACAAAGTACCAACACCCCCAAGGCCTTTGCTCCCCACTCCCCCCTCTCTTTGCTTTCTCCCTCTAGTTAGTATATGGCATAAGCTAACAGGGAAAAAGTACCCCACGCCACACCATTCTTTCTCTCTCTCCCCCACCCCACCCGTTGTGTTAAACTTTTGTTTTGTTCCCTTGTGATGTAGCCATGAACAAGGGTGTTCCTCCAGGGAGTCAGCTTTCCATTTTTCCGAGGACTGAGCATGGTGTCCTTTAAAGGAATTCTTCAAAGGCGGTGATGGTGGTGGTATAGAGAGAGAAAGAGAGGGTGATAGGGAGACAAGGACATGTACAGTGACAAAGTGTAGAGAGAGAGAGAGAAGATGGTTTCTTTCACGGTGAAAGGCCTCCATCCCGAAATGACACACGTAAGAGTAGCTTGTTGGTGTGACCAACCGGGGGGCGGTAATTTCACCTAAGCCGTAGGTGCATTTAGGTCATTCGAGCCACCTAGTCTTGCCGCCCCGTGGGGAGGGCACGTGCGTCTCCCCGCGCGAGCGATCTGACGTGATGGGGGGGCGGAGCGGGGAGCGCCCAGAGATCCTCCCCCGCCCCGTGATCCTCGCGTGGTCTCGAGGGCGGCTTGACGGAAATGCCCCGCAAGTCCTATTATTTACGGCGCAGCCACTGTGTCGTATGGTTGGAGAGGCATTTTGGTAATTAAGAAAAAGAACAGGGGTAATTAATCTGTTTTGGGGGTTGAGACCGGAGTCACCATGTGAAGGGTGGGTTGTCCGTCGGATTGCCGGCGATTTTTTTTTTTCTCACCTTTTTTCACCCCCTCCTGCTTTTTCTTGACCGGCTTTTCCTTTTTGCACTTTTTTTATAAAAAAAAAGTATGTTATTTACATAAGAATGTTAAAAAAAAATTCTCAAAGTGTTCATATTGGGATGCTAACTTTAAATGGTCTACTCTTTTTGTTGTTTAGCATGGTTATAGACATTTCATGTTTTTATGTTCATCACATCCAACATCCGGAAGTGATGATTCCTTGCATTTCCAGTTCTCCAGTTTCACATGAATTCTATCAATTTTGCATTATACGTATCTATGTCTATATATGTATGATTCGAATAAAGATATGGAAGGTTTTTAAACAGTGGAAAGATGGAGTTTGATCTTTAAACCGCTGCAGTGCATTATAGACTTGTTGGAATTAAACTAAAGTTCTGCAGAATGGCTTCTATATATGAAAGTGAAATCCTAACCTATGAAAACTTTTCAAAAAACAAATGAAATAGTGACAAAACTTATCAGAGAAATGGAAGGTAGCATCGGCAAAGTGGGGGGAAAAAAAAGATGGAAAGGACAAATATGTAAGAGTCGTGGCAGACATAAGACAACATTCTTCAGCCTCGCCTCCTAGCCGAAAGGTTGGTCCAGGTGGTCAGTCTGCCTGCTTCAAGACCCAGAGGTCCTTGGATCACCCCTCAATCCATGGCTTGTAATAAATCTCTAGGGTTTCCGATTTCCAACCCCCCCCCTCCCAACACACACACACACACTTCTTTCTTCTCTCCCCAAAATATCATGCCTGGCGCTGGTCTCTGCAGTTCCTTTCTGCATCTTGGAGCCAGTTAAAAGTCCGGAATCGAGGCTCTGCAACCAGTAGGGTTTTGAGATAGCATGGGGACTTACACTTACGCTTCTCTTTCACCCCACCTCCACCCCGCTCTCTTCCACTGTATGTATCATCATTGTCTTCCTGCTCATTTGTCATCTTCTTCCTTTGATAACCTAGGTAGCCCCACACCCCTCCAGTTGCAGCTTTTCTACAGCTGAATCATTCTTCCGTTTCTCTTCGTATTTTAAGCCTGCATAATCGCATGAGGGTATGCGTATTAGCAACCGTTTAACCTTATGGATGCCTTGGTGGATACCCGAACTCGTGCACAGCAAGCAGGCAGAGAGATCCAGCTGCCTGCAGAGGAAGCTGTCATCCCAGAGGAACAAGGAAATGGGCGAGCTCTCATTGGCGCGCAGCTCCTTTTTAAACTTTGTAGAATCTCCAATGATGGCTCTCCTCCGTGTTGCATATACGTTACTCTGCAGTACTTCAACTGGTACAGAGTAAGAGCTCGTTCTCTCTCTCTCTCTCTCTCTCTCCCGTCGTCTCTGTGATGAACTGGGGACGGAAAGTGAGGGCAGCAGATTTCCCATAACAGTGCATGGTTTTCTCATAGTGTGGGTTTTAACTTTCCAGAGAATTGTGTCAAAGCCAAGACATCATACATGCGAGATGGCACATCTGATCTTTTGGTCATGTAATGGGCATGTTAAGCGTTTCTTGCCTGAACAAACCACTCAGGGGAGAGTTTTGGGTGATCAAAGGCACATTATAACACAACACCGTTGGGCTCGCTGCCTGCATGCATGGTCCCATACATTAGGGTTCGTCGAGCACGACAACAAAAAGGACAACAGTACGGGGTTGGTCACAGAGGGGGCATCCGATCTACAGGAGGGCTCACATTGGATCCCCTCATACGACGGGTGTAGAAGGGGAGGGGCCCCAGCTGCCGTGGAGAGGGTGGGGATGGCACGTGCGAAGGCGGCAGCTGGGGGCCTCCTGCAATGAGACAGCATGCAAGACAAACCCATATTTTTCCCGCCTAGGGTTTGCACCTTCCCACTTTTGAAAGTGATGGGAGAATCGTGGGACATGTACTTGTGCATTCTCGTGGCCACAATATATGGGTACCCAATCTTTTGATCATCCTTTTCCCCATTTTAAGAAGGTAACAAGGAGGTAATTTTATATTCCCATAGGTTTTCGTAGATCTCTATACTTGTAGAGGTTATGGTCAAGAGAGACCATCATTTGACCCCAACTTGCCTAAACATTAATCTTGATAATTCAATTCGCTAAAGAAGCCTTCGTATGTACACATCCTATTGTTCATCTACATGCATGCTAACAAGTGTTAATTAATGACACAAATGAGCTTAATTGAGCATAAGATGTGGGCAAGTGCCACAAGTGTGGCATGTAGGTAGATGCGCACGTGCGACGATCGATGGTTGGCGCAGAAACTACGTACGCACTCTAGGGATTTTAGTAGGAGAGGGTTTCAAGCTTTATACAAGTGAACCCTATTGTTTCCTTTTTCTATTTTAACTCTCACTATATAAAACCTATGTTTGGTGGAAACCCCAAGCACAAGTAAACCCCTCAAAGACAGCGGCAAAGTTGGACTTCAAAAGCTAACCAAAGAAAGAAAGAGAAAGGAATATATATGCATTAAACTAATTAGTCTCAGTGCTTAGAATATGCCGAAAGGTGCTTTGCTCCATGGTTGTGCGTTCTTAAGTATTGGAGAGTTGGGTACTTTTAAGGAGGGTTCCATCTTTAGATGCTGCTTTACAGCACATATGTTCATCCCTTTAGGTGTCAAAGCCTGAGGGCTATCTAGTCAAACAAATATTATAAGAGAACCAGAAAAACTTTAGCTCGTTGCTGACATTACTCAAGGGGAGGAAGAGTAATACATATTTTTCACGCCGAAATTGCTCAAATCTACTATCATGAGGAAGAGTAATTCTTGCTCCATCCTTAGGTGTGCAATAAGTGATTGAGTGATAAACATATATACTTCTATGTGTTTGATAATTCACGTGAAGAGATGATTAAATGTGAGAAAAAAATCATCACATAAATAAACAATCGATTGGAGATAAGGGCATAACTCTATCCACTGCATTGCTATTTTAACCACTACATTGGTTGTGGTGCATAGTTATGATCCAAATGGTAACATTTAATGTACATTATGGAAGGAATACAGCATGCATGATGGTGTGAACGTGGGCTCATGGTGTTTAATTCTACATAAAGGCTCGATGACTATTAGGGAAATTGCTTAATAGTCAAGTAAACACAGAAGCACTAATAAAGTACGTGGTTTGATATAATTAAGCAGATGAGACATGGAGTTAATATTCGAGTGGAAACACCTCTATAACGAGCATGAACAAGAGTTTTACCATGGAGAATACAATTAGAGAACATATTATACATGGTGCAAGATGAACTACTGGACGATTGATTTGTGCACCCATAATTACTTTGATGCTTAGCTCAAGGCATGTTTATTTTTCTACGTACCTATGCTTATTTGATATTTGAGAAATAGGGTAGCCACTAAAGATGTCTACAATCTCAAAGACACCATTTTTTTTGTAAACGCGTTAACCCCTGCCCCGTGTAATTTTGTGGGTTCAGAGATTAATGTTCATAGACTCTAGAGTCCGGACTTGACAGTCCCTATTTTCCGTATACTTATATTACCCTTATCTCACTTGACTGGAAAAATTCTTCGAACTTGCACACTTTGAAGATTACATATAGATCAGATAAACCTCCCCTCTAGGAATCAAATTCAGGACCTTCTACTTCTAGATAAGAGTTATAATCGATTGACCCAACTAGGGTCCTCATCTCGAAGATATCATTAACTGAATGTTTAAAATTAGATATGCATTCATCTAATATCATTACTCATATATCCTAGTTTGGAACGCAAGCTATCATAACAGAGGAGAACTTTTGCCTCTTGCCTGCAAGTCTTGGCTTCTGTATCTAGAAATCTTACAGGCCTACAGTTTTGCTATCTTATTAGATATTATGTGTGAGTGAATGTGCATATGACGTCCTTTCATATCTTTTATTTGATTTATTAACTCGTACATGGTTTACACATGTTACATTTGGACAGCAAGATCTCTTTTGCAAAGTTGAGTTACCAACACACACAAAGGATGCACTAACCAATGCAAGATGGTGACTATATTTTTCTTTCTGAGATTGCTCCTTTTTTATATTTCATTTTCATCGTCTGTACAGAAATGTTATGGTACCACATTTTTGCAACTCCTATAAATTAGGAGTTGGCCTTTGAACAAAAAGTATTGTTTGAATATGCCACTTACATGAGTGTGGTAAAAATATATAAGCTAATAGCATCTCTCTCTCTCTCTCTCTCTCACACACACACACACACACACACACACTCTCACTCACAAGAGTGCTTGGTCGATGGAGAAAATATTAGGAAAGAAGGGAATTGTACGTGTAACTTTTATTACTTGAACATATTGTTGTAGAAGATAATAATCACAACTCAATTATAAACTCAATCATATGAATTAGGTGTAAAAGCGTACTGAATGTGTGGTTTTCCTGCATCAGCACATACTTTCAAATCAAATTCCTTCGAAACACACACATGAGCTTATCTAGCAAATTCTCTCTTTGTTTAACTTTATAATTAGTACCACCATGTTTTAGTATAATTTTTAATTAATTAATAAAACTTTAAGGAGCGAGCTTTCTGCTTTAGTTAAACGTACAGTGACTTTAAGGTAAAACTTTCAAGTGCATTAATTCCTCAATGTGATCATTAATTTTGCACATGAACAACTTGGGTCTTAATTGTGTTCCTTCAAGTTTGCTTCTATGTGTTTTTTTGGCCTATATTAGTTTTCGCCTCCGAAAAGACTTGTTTCCAAAGAAAATATTATTGAATCCAATATCAAACAGCTTAACCTTAAGAAACACATAATAATTTGAGGATCTCTTTTCTTTTCTGTATATAGTGAAGTTTATGATTTAATTCTGACCCTCCTCATTTTTTTCTGTTTCTTTAAATGATGAATGCTTCTTTCTACTAAATATTTCTTGTCTTGAATCCGACTCAGACGATGAGGATAACATCTAACCCTTTAAAGCATGGATAAACGTAGACAAATGTTAAGTGAACCTCTTAGTATAAATGAAGCACCCATATGCAGTTCTTATCTAGTAGCAAATATATATACTTCATTCAGAAAACCTGTTCAACATGATTAACCTCGACATGTTTAAAGACATTGGAAAAAATTTCGGATTGGTGACTCACAGAATCGAAAAACAAAGATAAAAATAAAGCATGAGAACGTCACCCTACACTCAGATGTGGATTGAGATTGTCTATTCCACTTTCACTACGCCATTTATACTCTCTTTTATCTCACTATATATTGTTGGGGATGTTTATCTGAAGCACAAATCATTTTATGCGCGAGGAAAAAATTAACGAGGAAGAAGATTCACGTGCAAAAATATTGGGAAGAGAGACACTCAACCCTCACATTCTTCTCTCTTTTTTTCCCCTTTTTGATGAATATCCCAAGTGGAGAGACAAAAAGAGTGCTCACCCCTCAAAGAGGGGATGAGTTGTTTGCTTCACTGCACCTACACCACATGGGTTATTTTATTCAACAAGCTAAAATGGTAGATACAAAGAGACCGGGGACCATTGACTCCAGGTGAATTGAGGGGCATCGATCTTATCAAGTTGAAGTGGCCCTCTTACATTTATCCGTAGCTGAGCCCACGTTGTCCCTCTATCTCTCCTCCTATTGATTACACATTGTCATCAATTTATTGATAATTCACTTTATCTGATGTGTGTGGTAGGGGATCTTGAATGTCTCATATTCATTAGACAGAGAGTTGAAGATAAAATGAATCAAAAAAATATCTGAAATGGTAACCTCTATGGCATTGAGTTGTGTTGAAATATCTCTCATTAACATAATATGCTCGATCATATGCTACCACCATTAATATATTTCATGGAGGAGAGTTTAGCCATCAAAATACCGACTTTAACTTTATGAGAATTTGAATTGCTTCACAACGGCTTTAATTAAGAAATGCACTAGCTATGGTCTACTCTACGATAGATTCGTTAATATTCTGTCCAACATATCCATAAAAGGACAGAAGGCAAAGATGATTGGATTTTCCCACATCTCAAGTTGAGTCTTATATTCCTCTATGCTTTGCAAAGTATGAAGAGCAGACTTATCCACTCACAAAGTCAAGTCTAAATCCATGCACCCTAAAGAAAGTAGTACATTTCGTTTACATTCAATGAAATTAGCGCTATTAAGGTAGCTAGGGCATTACTAGTGAAAGGTGCAAACAAAGAATTAGTAGCATCCAAAATAAATAACTAAAATGCTCATATATAAGATGATGGAACAATAACAACACGTTATGAGGTGATGAAATAAGTACAGAGCAATTATAACAATTTAAATAAATTACTTTAACAAGTTGTCCTATTGCTCCATTATAATCTCTCTTTTCGGCGGGAATTATAACATGCTAGTGGTCCAACTCTCCAAGAAAATAATTTAAGTGATAAACTAAAACTTATACACATTTTGATGTCAAGAGAAAGAATTTTTTGGTACAAAACTCTCAATAGCCATCATGCACATAAATTTTATTCTATCGAACACTCCATTGGAAGTTAAAGTTCTACATTCAAGCCAAGAGTTTGATATCATTTTAATTCATTAATGAGAATATATTATTTTTATTCATACATAAGACCAGTTTGATGGTCAACTTATACACTTTAATATTCTTCCTTCAATTAAAAGAATAACAAACAAATCGTAATACTCATAAATGACACTATTTGTAACTTAAGAGGGTAAAATATTGTCATTCATCATAGTTAGTGCCATTTTGGTGGTCTATCTAACCATTTAGAAATAAAAATTTCCCACTTATATAGAGAGGAGAGACTTGTCTCAATTGGGCTCAAGTTAAGATCTCACCCAATAGTAGGATCTTAATGGATACTAATTAATGGGATGATCCTCATGAATATATTCCATTAACTAAACTTGATGGTCTATTTATAAAATGTGGCTCATAAATAGGTCACAATATTAAGATAGAACCCAATCTTTCATTTATTTTATTTTTTATTTAGCTTTGAAAATCAAATCCCTACAAAATAGGAGATGATACAGAAGAAAGGTTGAGAAGAGATAGAGCATAAGATACATATGCAGAGAAAAAAAAAAGGAGTAGACGATCTCATTCCTCAGCTTTATCTTTGGCATTGACTAAGAATACGGGTTGTTCTCTTTGGCTTTTCCACCTCCAGTGAGATCCCCCATCTGCATCATCATTTGAGGTCAAGACAAAGTGGCCAAATAATGGCAACTGCACAAATTGGGACCCCTAGCTCAAGACGAGCTGTGGCCAAGAACTGATGGGCCATCAAGGTTCCCAACCCTTTTCTAGTCTTTGAGCACCAACCTGTGCCCTTCCTAGCTAGGGCTTCTTCCATTTCTCTCACACAAAAACTGGACAAGCTTCTGACTGTTGTATAGTAGTTTTGAAATAGATTATGTGAGCACCATCCCTTCATATCTGTTATATATGGCATCACCTGATGTTGCAAACAAATTAATGATGTGAGCTAGTCAGTGACTGTAGGGTTCTCCACACAATACATGTGCAAGTGTATTTTTATGCACAGTCAGGGGAAGATGCTAGCTACAGTGGGTTTCCTTCACTAAAAGCTAAAACACCTACACAGTGTTATCTAGCTAGCTCCACTTTGTGATGGACCCACAAGAATGTGAAGACAAGGGAGCAAAATGCATGCTTCCCAGGTCTCATCTCTTCTTTAACAGTCTCTCAACAGTTCCATACACACCCCCAAATATACCAAGAAGGAAAAAAAAATTGAAAAAGGAAGAAGGTTGTGATCATCTGATCTTCTCCTCCCACAGTAATATTTAACCTAATATTTAACCTTTGTGTGTCTTCTGCCCCCCTGCAGCTACTGTTCTGGAATACAGATGCAAAGGTTTGAGGGGGGGAGCAAAAAGGACCACCAACTCAAAGGATCCACGCACTTTGGCTGAGGACAAAAGCCAGAACACTGTGGATGACACAAACCCGGACATGCATCTCTGCGCGCTGCATTCACTTTGTTTTGCTGTTTCCCCTCTCTGCTTTCGTCCGCTTTGCATCCCCACCCAGACAGCAATCTTGCTGGGTTCCTACCAACACGCAAACAAAACCACTGGCGCGGTGAGAGAGCTCGAGGGGAAGTGGGAGTACTGGTGAAGGAGAACTCCATGGAAAAGCTAGAAAAAGAGAAGAGAAATTAAAACTGAGGCAAAAACACACACACACAGACACCGAGGACATGGCGCCAACGGGGGGTCCCCTCCGGACCCCTCCCTGTTCCTTCCACTTCAAAAACCAGCTCCCCATGAAAGCTTGAGATCTGCAGGCAGCACAGTAACGGTGACGACAGAGGGAGTCAGGGGGGCTCCGGCCTCCGCCTGTGGCTTCTTTTCTGGGCGGGGGACCCGCATATTGCTGAGACTCTTGACTGGGTCAGCTCCAAGCTTGGAAGCAAATAATGGTAAACCAGTAACAGCAGCACTGGGCTGCCCGCCCCCTCCTAATCTGTAGACACAAGCAGAGTGGGGGATCACAGCCAATAATAGAGGCTCACTTTTTGTGTGGAGAAATACTTAGTGCACATTAACGATGTGCACTAACTTAGGCACACCTATTAGGGGTTTGCCATTTGTTCTTGAGATTTGAAAAAATGAGATGCGGGAGATATTATAAATTTATAATCCCCCAAAGACAAATGACACAGCTCTAGTAGGTCTCTGGGTGTGCCACACACCAAAGTGTGTACTAAGTATTTCTCATTGTGTGTGGGAGTGAACCGACCCGACCCACCCTCCCCAATCTGAGTCAGTCAAATCAAAATTTTATATTAATTTTTTATAATATTTATGTGTTTAAATTGATGAAAAAAATTAAAAATATATATATTTGTAGTTAAATTTATGTATATAAAGTTTACAATATAATAATAATTATAATAAAAATAAATAAATTAATAATCTTTGATTGTAACATGTGAGGTCATTGTTGTAACATGACTTAACATATAATGTAACAGAATATAACATTTACTATAATGAGTTACAATTCTATCAAGGATTAGAAAATAAGTCAAATATTTGATAAAAATTTCTAATTAATTTATCTTTATAATAATTCAATTTATTCAAATTATTTGATTCGATCTCACAACCTGTGAAAAGTAATCGGACCAGATCGAACTGAACTGATCGGTCCAGTTTAATTTTTCCATTTGAACTTAATATTGCACATCATTGGACGCGGGCTACAACGTAAGTTCCACTAATAATTTCTTGATTGGCAAATTAATTTAAATATTTTTACATAAATATTCCTCTTAAAAGTTTAATTGCGTGATAATCCATCTTCAAAGTACATTGTTTTATATACCCCTCTTAGGTGATAAAAATGTCCACAAAGATTCTATAGTCACCTCGCATGACAGAATAGAATGAAGACGTCAAGAAACACCTATGGAGCGTCAATTTTTGTATGAAATGTCTAAAATATCTCTCGCTATTTATATAAATTTTCTTTACAAATATATATATATGATAATTAATTAAGAATCTCTATCAAATATTTGATATAATTTTTAATCCTGAACAGTTGTAACCCATTGTAAATATTATTTTTCATTATAATATATATTAAATTTTGTTATAGCTAGTAAGAATCTTCTTCCTGTAACAGTGGTATACTCCTAATTAATTTATATATATATATATATATTTTACACACTCTAGACACACCTCCCTCTCTCTCCAACCCAACGCCCCCTCCTCTCTTTCACAAACACACACTATACTGACACAAGCCGTCACCGACGGCACCATCCCGGCCTGAGGGTCTGGTTTCAGGTGGAACTCCCACCCCGCTAACCGGATCCTGTGCCCATCCTCCACCGTGAAGCTGGGTCCCTTGCTCTCTTTAGGCTGCTCGATGGAGATGGGGTTCATGGTGGCGGTCGTGGGCCTGTCAGCATCGGAGGCCGGAGCAGACAGGGATAGAGACAGTTCGATCGTCTTGATGGCCTTGCGGATGGGGATCATGCATGTCGCGGTCATGCACGGTCGGAGATGGAAACGACGTCGAGGAGTGTGCCCATGTCCAGGCGGATGGTAAGCCGGCCCTCGATGGGGCACATGTAGAAATTCGAGGTGCCCTCGACACTCGACAGAGTAGCACTGCACCTTGATGAGGCCGCGATCGATGCCGGCCGCTTGTCGGCGGCTCCGACCAAGCCCACGGAGATTGATCAGAGGCTGGAGACGTCGGAGATCAGCCAGGCCCCGCAGGCGAGCAAGTTCTATCCTATTGAATGCCAAGTCTTAGAGGGGCGCCCACGTCGATCGTGAAGGTCATGTACCCCTTGGTGTTCCCGGTGGGTACGACGTAGCCCACCGTCGCTTCGGGGTCCAGCTCGATGTGGGAGGGAGGCGATCCTTGCCGGCCAGCTCCAGCTCGACGGTGAGGACGTGATTGCGCGGCTGTAGAACTTGCTGTACCAACATTTCATCTTAACATTAAATGTTAACACATTAATGTGTCACTTATATATAATTCCTATTCCATGTCAAGGACCGCTAATTAACAATTGCTTTACATTATACATAGATTTTGGACTAAAAATTTCCTTCTGAGAGAAACATTGGAGGGCTTCAATATCATGTTCGAAAAAGTTGGTGTAGGCAACTATTTTGTGCATGCAGATTTTAAGACGAACGAGTATATATTATCTATCTCAAATATGTATTTGGGGTTCACTACACTCCATTTCAAAGTGCATATGCCTTAGAGAGGCAATACCTGTTCGTCCCAGTGCATATACAAAATCTCTCTTATATAAGATCTAAGAAAAAGATGTTCTTCTTCGGATATTTTGAATTTAAAGTGACTTAATTAATTGATTTAATCACTCATTGCTTCATTTTAATAGTTTTCTCCATAATTTTTGAGGGGGAATGTGAAGAATCACATGCATCGAATATGTGGAAAGGGCTTCATGTCTTGAGACTCACATCACAGCTTTCTATTATTCACGGAGAAAATTTTTATGTTCGACTGGTCGAGCAATACAATTGTCACAACCAATCTTGCCATTAACAGGGATATAAGATTCGCATCTAAAAAACGATCACAATAAAAATAGGGTGCGCGACCCCAACCAATGACAAAGTTGTTCAGGTAATGACATTGCTCAGCTAGTCGAGCACTAAACTTACTTGTGCTCACGAGCGCAGACACTTGTAAGTGTATCAACTCTCACACAAGGTGGATCAACATGCACTTGGTTATGGGTCCTCACGATGCAAACACCAATTTTTTTTGGAACTCCATATCTTTCAACGACAGATGCTAGGTGCACGGGGCACCGAACAAATCAATTGTCCGGTTGCCGGACAGCAACCGAGTAGGCACATGGCATTTCCCATCTTTCAACATATGGAAAACAAGCCTAGGTGCACTCAGGGCGCTCCACGTGTCCTTCAATTGATGGCTTTGACAGACTTGCCTTGGCTTAATGGGCCGAGATCCTGCCATTTTGGGCCAAGTGCCCAATGACTCGATATTCATGTTGGGCTTTCTAGCTTTAGGATGTTGGGCCTAAGCCACGGCAGAACTCTAATCGAAGGAATGGATTGTTCCAACCAAATTATGTTCTTGTAATATCAAAATAAACAACACCTGGGTGGAGGAACCTCGAGTTACATAACATTGCAAGATCATAAATAACACACGTAACCCTATAGATAACAAAGACGGGATTCTTGCCTATTAACTACTGTTACATAAAAAATTATCAATTCATGAAAACCCAAAATATAATAAAGACTCGAAAACCCAGAAGCCCAAGAGACCCAACCCGAATTGGATGAACCAAATCGGAACGATAATTTCTTGGTTCCTGGTCAACGGTCTGGTCTCTAGTTCGATTCACCAAGCTCAGTTGGTCGGACAAGTTAAGGAAAATTTGAGCTAATCGGATCCAACCTTACGTGGTTCGTCCCGACCCGATCCTTCGGATCTAGAGAGAGCGAAAACCACGTCAATTCTGAGATGACCTCGGGTTCGAACTAGTGGTGAGAAACAAGTATTACGCTCGGCTTGACTTGTGTGTGTGTGTATGTGTTAGCAACGTCTGATAACGACCCTTGGCCAAGATCTTTTTACTTGTGGTTGTTCATTTTTTTTTTTGAAATCTCATTTGGGTAAGGTAAATTTAAACTTCTTATATGAGATTTAAGTTGTGTTGGGCCCTTAATGGGTCTTATTGTGCTGGACCTTAATGGGCAGCCCAAGGCCCAATTAGAATCGACTCGTGAACAACCCTTAACAGAGTGTATGTGTGTGTGTGCGCGCATACATGTTAGACGGGGTATTGACTTGGTAGGGTTATATTGGCCCTATGACAGGTCAATCACTGACCTACTGAAAGGTTTAACTACTCAACGTACCGGCCAATGGCCTCTTGTTCCAAATTGGCAGGGAGCTCCGGCATATAAATCATAAACGAATGTGTAGTACGGTTCATAATTCGATTCAAATCGAAAAATTAAATCAGACTAACTGAATTGGTCGGTTTAATTCGATTTGAGTTGAACTTTGGTCCAGTTTGGTTTCATAAATTGTGAAATCGAATCGAATTGTAAAAACTAAATAAATTAATTTTTAATATAATTATAGAAATATTTGCATAATATATATATTATGAGTATTAAAAAAGTCACTACAAGACTAAATTTACACATAAATATGCATACTTTTTAGTTTTATTTTTATTTATTAATAAATTTAGATATATTTAATTAAATATAAAAACTTAATTTGAGTTTAACCGAAATAACTCATGTTCGATTTAATTCGAGTTGACCAAATCGATTCGATTCGATTTGAATTAGCAAAAATAAGTCAACTCGAATCGACCTATAAACACCACTACTCAAGTTGCATTAACATTTATGCACGCCTCACCCATACATTTACGTTTGGACACATATCACTGAAAAAGACAGAAACATGCAAAAAGATCATTGTGAATGGTCTACCTGTTCCTTATTTTTTGTATTTTTGTTTTTGCATAAACACCATCCAGTGATCTTTTTGTACATCTTTTGTCATTTTCAGATATGTTGTGTTGGTTTTAGTCGTCACCCTAATAATCTTACCAAGTCAATGCTCTCTCTCTCTCTCTCTCTCTCTCTCTCTCAATATGATATGATGTGATATATCTACTTGTAATCACCGTATCTTGAAAGGGCCAGGGACTCCCACATTATTACTAGATAGTCACATTTAAAGTTGGAAGGATGGTGATGTTTCACATGACCGCAGACCTATTCTATACCTAGAATTTTTGGGGTCGTTTTTTTTCTTTTCTTTGGTGCAAAATACCATAAAATATTGTGTTTCTTGTGTTAGACGACGTCATATTTTATGATATCTTATCACTCTCATATGAATCGACCGTGTGGGAATCATCATATGTCACCTAAACATTTTGTTGCACACCCAAGCGATCTTACTTCAAAGCAAATGGGCTCCTAGATGCAAAGACATCATGTCTGTGGAATTATTCAAAGAAACCCATTATATATTTCTCAGTTGTTTATAGCATTGTTCTTTAGTTTGTTGTTTTTTGATTTCCTTCTTTCCAAAACTATGAAATCAAGGTATTCATTTCACTTCCCCCTTTGTTGTTAGGTGTCCTGAAGTTCATTTCTATACCTGCATGAAACCCTTTTCAGGGACTAAGAGAAAAAAAAAGGGGAAACTACTTAGGGTACTTTTCTAAGAACATATAGTATGTATACACATACCCACAAAAACACATTTAAGTATGCACTTGTAAAATGGGAAGAGGCCTCTCTTAAATTTAACATAACAGTAGATTCTGGTAATATATTTCACAAGAGCAAAAAAAGACATCTTCATTGCTGTTAATATCAATATTGAAATTACTGTTACTATAGGTATTTAGTACTGTAAACAAATATGGCATTGATTCATGGCTGAGGAGGAGCTTGAAGCTGCTGATCACCTAAACATGGAAATGCCTCCTTGTGCCCCTTCCAATCCCGCTGTCTACTGTCAACATGCATGATGAAACATAAAATAGAGTGGAGAAGAATAACAGGTATACAAAATCTGACAGATGACTCCCATTGAATTCAAGGAGATGAATTACAACACACCAAAATAGCTTCTGAATGATGCAGATTCGTTTTCGATTCATTCAGTTTGAAGCTTACCTTACTCAAATATTGTTTTATCTACAACCATACAGTAGTACATATCCAGATACAAGTGAATTAAATGAAGCAATAAGAAAAAATGATACACCAATATACACAGGAGCAAACCTTTTTCTGTTTGTTTCAGTTCCTCCAACATGCCCTCAGTCATCTCGATCGCATATGTTGGTGAAGTTCAAGGATGCATGTGTGGTGTTATTTGAAGATAACAGAGAGCTGTCCTGTGTGAGCAAGTCAGATCGCAATGCCTCTGTTGATATAATTTCTTTGGCCTTCCTTTGGCTTCGTATCTTGAAATCCATGAAATCAGAGTTAACACCTGGCTTTGTGATCCTTTCCATATTGACATACATCTCGCCTGTTAACATCTTGACAACATTCGACATGGATGGACGGAGTTTTGGATTATCTTGAGCACAGAGAAGACCAACTTTCAGGAACTTGCATGCTTCTTCAGGATCAAACTCACTGCTCAAGGCAGGGTCCACAATCGAGATCAGTTCATTACGCTGGTACAGCTCCCATGCATACATTGCAAGAACCCCATGAATGTCCGACTGCAAACCAGTTTCACAAAAGTCAAATATTCTGTGTTACAATGCAAAAGACAATTGGGGCTCTCTAAATCTTATTAAAGAAAGGACACTGGTCGTTTTCTATGAAGGAAAAGAAAACTTTGGGAGGGAAGTGATTATCAGTTATAGTATATTTGTTGAATGTTCCAATGACAACAATACCACCACTTAAAGCAGACTCCTACTGAAAGAACAAAAGCATGTGAGAAGAATATAACATTTGCTTCATTTTTCCAATTCTTTTTTAACTTCCATCCTCGGAGAACAAGTAGATATAATGACTCATTTTGCAGAAGGGACGTAAAAATTTGCCATGGATGCACACAGACAGCAGCAGTGTCCAAGATAAAGTTAATGAAACTACAACAGGGGAGAAAACAAAGCATGGCGACAGGAAGCAGAAGCAAAAGAAACTGCGATAAATATGAACAGAAGGAAGGTGCAACATATTTATTAATCACTACCATTGATTCTGAAGCTAAAGACATTTGAAAACCAAATAAAGAATGAAGCATTGAAATGACAATGCAAACAGTCCTGTCAGCAAATGGGAATAACCATGCAAGAAGAAAGAAAGACTACATTGTCATAAACAAATACAAGACAAAGGTAATGTTCAAAAGAACACCAAAAGAAGATGTTTGGAAGTGATGCCCACCACAAAGAAACATTGATGGTGTATGCTAATGTTGACAAGGCAAAAAATAACACTGAAGGCTGGTGATGACTGAACGAAGTCTTTATAGAGTATAAATATTTCGTGGAAAAAGCAGCATCTGTTGGATTGTTGCACTGCATGCATTTGAAAGAAAAGAAGCAGTTCTTGAATACTGATGAAGATGGTGTCATACCATGTAAAAACAGGAACAAGAGGAAGCCAAAATCTTGCATTCTTTGCTGATTTTTTAATATCAGAGACACACCACACCACCAAACTTATGGAAGCCACTACCTCCAAAAACCCCAAGCTCTCCTCTTATTTCCTCTTTGGCTCCTGCCCAGGCATGACAGTAGAGACATTCATCAACATCAATTAACATGCAGTAGGAACATAATCTCCCATGTCTACAGTTGTCATACTTGCCACCACAATCATCACTCTCCTGTTGTTCTTACCTATTCTCTCCCTTGGAACAAACATATACTCCTTCCTATTGCCTCTTGCAAGCATCCAGCACCTAGTCTCCAAACTCCATCATGGCCACTATTATTTCAAGGGTGCCCAAACTTCTATTTGTTCCTTCCAATATTATTTACTTGCTAATTTGTGGCACACAGCCCTGCCATTTATCCTCAATCTTCCTTTTCGTTCCACTGGTGGCCTTACTCTCAGCCCTCTTTACATTTATTTGCTCTTGTACGGTTGCATTCTACAATTTCTGAATCAGTTTGTGTGATGTCCCCAATACCATAGCTAATATGGATACTTGGGATCCCATTGCACAGTCACATAAGCCAACCCGTAGGATGATTCAACAGCTGGATCTTTCTCATGACATTTAGTTTCCACTGGTGTTGATGACCTTCGTCATCTAGGGTGCAGTATTCAACTGCTTCCTAGCGCCACAATGCTTGTTTACTCTCCACACAAGGGCCAAAACCTTGGTTTGACAGTTTGGGGTGGCCTCACTTTGCTCACCACCACCATGGAAATTGTTTTTGCTCCCTTTTCTTTTTGCTACCAACATGTTTCAATTTGCCAGGTTGTCTCTTGTCAGGCCATTGATTCAGCAATGGCTCGAAAGGTTGATTACTGGGGAATCTCCAGAATGCACCAATGATATCTCATCCATTAACCCCTGAATTGTGATAATGAAATCCATATCACAAAGCTGAGGTTTGTTGATTAGGCAATAGGTCACCTACTTTATTTCATCCCCTATTATATTGATCAACATCCTCCATTAACTTGTTCATTCAAAAAGTTTGCTGTATGTTTCGCAATTTACTACTTGTAAGAATCTTTTTTGAAACTCATCCTGATGGCCAGTTACTAAAATCATCGCAATGTAGATTTAGTTTCAGAGAGGTCAACAAAGTGATATCTTAACCAAATTTGTCTGGCAATTTTTCTACTTCCTCACCTGCTACTGAAGTTGCAAAAATTGGTGATCAGATTCCTCACTTTGGTATCAATCATTTGAGAATATATCATACTATATTGAACATAGAAACAGATGCATCATAGAAATGGACATCATCATTCTCGCCCAAGAATCTGTTCCACACTCAACTTTTGGGTCTCTTATCTTTAGATGAAATAGGTTGAAATTCTTTCCATTTTATTGAGTTTATAAGTTTATTGGTCGATTCTAAGATTTCAGTGTTTGATTTGCAACTTCCTATCCTTAAGAACTAAATGCAACTTTGATTGACATTCGAATTGCAAATTTATAACCAGTATTATATTAGATCAGGAATCTGAAATTGATGCTTTTGGAGATTAGAGTTTACACTCTCTGGACAATGGTTGATCCTACGAAGCCTTGACCATAGATATGATATCCATTGTGTTTATGGTAAACCTTTATATATTAATGATGTCCAGATCAAAAGTCACTACAGTAATTCTGCCATTGCCGGTCTCAAGCCCGGGTGAGAAAGGAGGAGGGTTTGCATTAGGTCGACAGCCAACAGTAAAATAATGTCAAATCTTCACATGAATTCTGATCAAAATATTTGTGCTAATGCTAGGGCATTCCCTAGAAGCGGCGTTACATCGGAACCCGGATGGAATGATAAGTGAGCAAGGGTAACTAAGGTGTTCCCCATAAGCGACGCGCCGCAGTGGTGCATGATTGCAATGTCAAATAGGTAAGGGTTCCCGTGTGGGGTTGGGCGAACACCGGTAAAAAGGTTAGTCCAAAAGCATAAGATCCATCTAGCTTCTTGGAATGCAGAACCTTAACACGGAAGGGTTTAGAGTTGGTTTAAGTTAACGAGGGATAGGAGGGTTAGCATAGCATGTGTACAAGAAATTAGGTGGAAAGGATCTAAAGCTAAAGATATTGATGGATATAAAATTTGGTATATAAGAAATAGTAACTCTAGAAATGATGTAACTATAATAATAGATAAAGTTGTAGAAGTTAATAGATTGGAAGATAGACTTATTTTAATTAAACTTATCTTAGGTGAGGATATTTTGAATATAGTTAGTGCATATGCACCACAAGCAGGATTAGAAGAGGGAATTAAACAGTAATTTTCAAGGGCTATTGATAGATTGACCCAAAATATCCCCAATGAATAGAGAATTTTTTGTCGGGTGAAATCTTAATGGCCATGTGAGTAAAAATAATAGAGGATATGAGAGGATTCATAGAGGATTTAGTTGTGGAGATAGAAATGATTTGGGTATTATTATTCTTGATTTTGCTATAGCCTATGATCTAGCAATTACTAATACCTTCTTTAAAAAGAGAGATGAACACTTAATAACATACAAAAGTGGAACACATAAAACTCAAATTGACTATTTTCATTATTACAAAGATCGATAGAATTTTGTGTAAAGATTGTAAAGTTATCTCTAGACTCTAGAGAGAGTTTAGCCCCACAACATAGGTTGCTAGTAATAGATGTTCTTATCCCAAAATTCAAAAGAAAAAACATCATAAATAACTACTCTAAGATAAGTGGTGGAACTTGAAAAGTTAAAACTTAGAAATATTTAAAAATCATCTAGTAAAAGAAAATATTTAAAATTTAGAACAAGAAATTAATGTAATGTGGAATAATGTTACAAATTGTATAAAGCGTGTGGCAAAATGACTCTTAAGTGAATTTAAAGATAAAAAGAATGTAGAAAGAGAGACTTGATGGTGGAGTAAAGAAAATTCAGGATACCATTAGAGCAAAAAGAGAAAGCTTTAAAGCTTGGCAAACTAACAAAAATAATCAAACCTTAGGAACTTATAAAATAGCTAAAAAGAGGGTTAAGAACATAATTAGTGAAACTAAATTTGAGGCATTTAAGAAATTGTATAATAAATTAGGAACCCGAAAGAATGAAAAAAAACATATTTAAACTTGCTAAATTAAGAGAAAATAAGAAGTAGAAACATAGATCATGTTCGTTGCATTAAGAGTGAAGATCAAAAGGTTTTAGTCAAAGATCTTGAGGTTAAAGAGAGATGGCATAACTAATTTCAAAAATTACTTAATGGAGATTGTTTCAAGGATTTCTCTTTAGAAAATGACTAAGAGTCAACAAAATTTAATAAATATTAGTATTTTAGGCGTATTAAGATGTCAGAAGTGGGTGATGCTTTAAGAAAAATGAAAGTGGGCAAGGCCTTAAGACAAGATGACATACCTAGTGACGTATGGAAAGGCCTGGGAGACATTGGTATTACGTGGCTAACTAAACTTTTCAATAAAATTTTGAAAGAATGGAGGATGCTAGGAGAATGGAGAAAAAGTGTTATGATTCTTTTCTATAAAAACAAAAGGGGATATGCAAAGTTGCAATTATTATCGTGGAATTAAATTTATGAGTCATATTATGAAACTTTGGGAAAGAGTAATTGAGAAACGTATCCGATGTATGACTATTGTAGCAGAAAATCAGTTTAGTTTTGTACTGAGTAGATCTACTACATAAGCTATTTTCCCATTACGACAGTTAAAGTATAGAGATATAAGAAAAGATTTACATATGATTTTTCTTGATTTTGAGAAGACGTATAATCAAATATCAAAAGAATTGATTTGGTGGACATAAAAAAAAAAAAAAAGAGTCTCTCTCAAGGATATGTTGATTTGGTTCAGGATATGAACGAATGTGCTACTACTAGTGTGAAAACTATTACTGGAGAGACCTGCAAATTTTCAATCAATGTAGGTTTGCATCAAGGTTCTGCACTATGTCCATATCTCTTTGCTCTGGTTATGAATGAAGTAACAAAACAATTGCATGATAATATCCCTTGGTAATATGTTATTTGCATATGATATTGTCATAATTGATGAAAGTATTGATGGTTTAAATGTTAAGCTAGAAAGTTGGAGGTACGCCTTGGAGTCTAAAAGTTTTAAAATTAGTAGGAGCAAGTCAAAGTTTATGTATTATAATTATAATAATGAGAGGGGGTCACCGGAAGATATGGTTCTAAACTTCTAACTGATGGACAAAACATTCCCAAGAGTAGTAACTTTCAGTACTTGGGTCTATCATTCAAGAGAATGGAGAGATTTATGACAATGTTGCATACATGATTAAGGCAAGCTGGTTAAAATAGAGAAGTGCATCAAGAGTCATCTGTGATCGTCATATACCTGTGAAACTTAAAGAGAAGTTTTATAGAACAGTTGTGAGGCCTACTTTTATTATATGGTATCGAGTGCTGGGTAGGATGAAAAGAACATATTAATAAAATGTGTGTAGCAGAGATAAGGATGCTGAGATGGATGTATGGTAAAACTAAGAAAGATAAGATTAAGAATGAGCGCTTCCATAAAGACTTGGGGATAGCTCCAATTGATAGTAAAATGAGAAAAAATAGACTCAGGTGGTTTAGACACAAGCACTCGCCTTATTCGGCGCCGGTTAAAAGATGTAACCAAATCTTAGTTGATGCTAGCAAAAGAGCTCGGGGTGGGCCTAAAATGAGATGGTTGCGATGTTGGATTTAAATTCGAAGATAACATTTGATAGAAATCTTTGGCAAAACATGATTCACGTAGTCGACCATAAATAATGGGATAAGTCTATGATGATGATGATGATCAAAAGTCACTACAGTAGAAAATGGCTTATATGTCAACCTCATACATAATATTGGCCATTATCCGACATGACTCTTTGAATTGACAAACCTAAGAAATTTGCATACCATTCCAAGGCATCGATCTTCATGAGGCAATCTTGCGTTTGTGTTGCATTGGCCACTGACTATCTCCAAAAGGAGAACTCCAAAACTATAGATATCTGCTTTTCGACTCACCCGACCACTTACTGCATATTCAGGTGCTAAGTAACCTCTGCAAAAAAGAAGTAAAAGGTTGAGTTGAAGAGATAAGAAGGCCTAAAACCTGATTTGGAAAATGGAACAAGTGTGAGCCTCTCTATGTGCAGATTACTACTTCACCAGTACCATTTATACATAAGGAATAATAGAGAAGAATGATTGAGCTCAGGGAAGGCCTAAAATGAGATGGTGTGATGTTATTAAGAACATTCGCTTATTGGGTTTAAACACGAATATAGCACTTAATAGAAATCTTTGGCAGAATAAGATTCATGTAGCTGACCCCAAATAAAGGGAAAAGGCTCTGATGATGATGATGATGAATAATTGAGAAGAATGATGCCTACTTACAACAAAATCACTATTGCTAACATATCTATACAACTCCCAATAAGGAAATATCAGTATGATAAAAGAAAAAAAGGATACTTACATTGTTCCTGCAACTCGCGTACTAACATGTGTAGCATTTGACGGTAACAGTCTTGCTAGACCAAAATCTGATATCTTTGGAGTGAGATCCTCATCTAGAAGAATATTGCTAGCCTTAATATCACGGTGAACAATACGAGGATGTACTTCCTCATGCAGAAAGGCAAGGCCACGGGCAACACCAATACAGATTTTAGTACGTGCTCCCCAGTTAAACTGAATGTTAGAGCGTCTCCCACCTGAAAGTTGGCAAAAATAAATTCATTCATAAACAAGAAAAAGGTCATCAAGAAGAAGTAGAACCACTGAATTGATCAAATATATGTACAGATGCAAGAAGCCACAAAGTACCTAGAAGAGTCCGTGCAAGGCTGTTGTTTGCAACATAATCATAGACTAATATCCTATTATTTCCTTCTACGCAGCAACCACAAAGTTTTACAAGGTTTCTATGAACTATATTGGCAATTGTTTCCAACTCAGACAAAAACTCCCGTACTCCTTGTTGAGACTCAGATGAGAGGACCTTTATGGCAACAACTGTCCCATCCCGAAGCCTTCCCTATGCATAAACAAGCCAAGGATTGAAGGTAAGAGTTAAGAACATATGGCCACAAGTTTTATCTACACCCAAAGCAGATTTACTAAATGTTACGACATGACAAGAAAATTTACCTTGTAAACAGAACCAAAACCTCCTTCACCAATCTTGTTAGCCAGACTAAAATCATCAGTTGCATGTTTCAGTTCCTTGTAAGAGTATCTCTTTACTATTTGGCTTGTATGCCCTAAGATCAAATGCGGTTCAGTCAGTAACTTAAGAAGCCACTTCGATAATCATTAGATCCAGTAAGCAGAACTATGTGAAGGCCATTATCCAAAAAAGAAATGCAAATGGAAAAAGGGCCAAAAGGGCCAAAAGGAATATCCAACCAGTATTCACCTGCATCACTATGGATGGAAGCTTCCTGTGAATTCCTGTTTCTTCTAAATAAGTAATAAAAACAACTCATTACTGTCAACCTTCCAGTGATCAGTCTCTCGATGCCTGGTGATGCTCCACAGGGACAACAATTTGGACGCTTACAAGCTAAACAAGAGTTCGAGAATGAATAAAAGACAAGTTAGCAAACGCTGTAAAAAAGAACAACAACCACATATCATTTTGTTAAACCAGAACTCTGCGAGCAATGCATACATGAAATATGTCTACATCATTAAACCTAGGTACAAAGAAATATGAATTTCATAACTTTCCAAATAAACTTTAAATGAAATTACTACTAAAGGAACAAAGAAAATTGACAATCAATCCCGTGTGGAAGCAAACCGAGTCCTTGGCGTGCCAAATTCATTGAATGCATCAACTCAAATTCCAGGTTAGAAGTAAAAAAAATATAATAAGACTTTAAGTTAATATAATATTTCCGTCTCTGAGAGCTTCCCAGAAAACGAAAGAAGAAATCAAAGCCAAAATTACTGAAGCCTGTAAACTTAGACCCATAAAACCCATCCATATTCCCAGGCTACATGATGCACTTTATTGACCAGAAAAGGCAAAGATGGATGGGTTTCAGCCTATGGATTCCGATCAACAGATCCAATTCACCAAAATAGGAACAAGAAAGGCTAACAACAACCTAAACAAAAAAGTCATGAAACAAAGATTGTTCATCTTCACCTCAAATAGAAATAGCATTAATAAAATCAAACATTACAGAGGCAGCACGACAAAGGGTCAAGCCACAGTATCCCTTAAATCAACATGATTTTTCTCAAACGAACAGAATTTATAGTAAAATAAGATCTTTGACCAGCAGACAACAAGAAAACCAGGACAAACCCCAAAAAAAAGATAAAAACAAAGGGGGGGTGGAGGAGGGTGGTGTTGGGAAGTCATCACCTCAGCGGCAGGAAACAAAGAGGGACGCTCGGCGCACGCCCGCGAAAGCAGCAAGCAGTAGAAGGCCACGCCTTTGAACCCCTGCAGGCTCCAAAGTTCGCAACCCAAATGAATTCAGAGAGTAATTAAACACCATAAGGGGAGCTGTCACGACGGGGAGGAGGAGTACTGGCTTGCCTACGCGCTTTAGGCGCCCAAAGTGACGTGTGGGAAGGTGAGGAGAAGGCCGAAGAACCCATCTCGATTGCTCCATGGATTTATACTATACAATTGGAGAGAGAAGGCAGGAAGGGGAGAGAGAGAGAGAAGAGAGAGAGAGAGAGACCTTGACTTCTTTGAACGAAGTCCAGGGAACCTTCCCTGACATGCCAAAGAACGACGACTCGGTGATTGGGGGGAGGAGAGAGAGAGGAATTTTCTATAATTACCTCTTCAAAGTAAATATTTGTATGTATACTCTTTTCGTATGAATTAATTGCCACAAATTTCTTTTTAATTTTTTACACCGAAACTATTGTTACATGAAAAATGGAAGTTTGCCATCGTTGCTAAATATGCTCCATATGCCGATGATAAATATAAAAAAAATATTATAGAAATATCATTGTGATCAACTTCTATTTGAAAGAAGTGAATATTCCTTTAGAAACAGGATCGGGTGTATCAAGAAATGGGGTCGACTCAAATTTCTTTTTGGTAAAGTATAGTAAGAAAATATATCATATTATATTAGATCGGCACACCCAGCTTTGACCCAACAATGCTATAAAAAAAATAAAATAAAATAAAATGTCATCATATCATGCTTGCCAAACAGTGTCGGGTGAAAAGTCTATGGCACGGTACAACTCGGTCGGTGTAACACTGCCAATCTTGTTTGATTATTCGGATTAGTTTAATTGTTTTTGTAAAAAATTACTCTGTTGTATTATTTTTAAGACATTAGGTGATGTTTGATAATAATTAACACTTAAATCTTAAATATTATTTATCAATTATTCTCTAAATCTAAAATTTAAAAAGAACTTAATATTTCTGAGACATAATTTAAAAGGTGTTTGATAACTAACTTAAACAACATCTGAATTATAGTGTAGTTGGTTAAAATATCACATTTTTAATAGATAAGTCTTGCATTTAAAACCCAGAATGGTCAAAAAAAAATTGAAATTGATTGTCGGATTCCGACGACCAACCGACGACGGTCGTCGGATTCCGGCTCCGCGATCGCCGGATTCTAGCACAGGCCGTTGGAATTCGTCGTCGGAGGCTGGATTCCGGTGACCGACCGACGACGGTCGCCGAAATTTGATCTCCGACGATTGTCGGACGTCGATGATCCGACAAAAGTCTGAAAAAAAAGTAATTATTCTTAACTTAAAAACTAAGTAATTTTTTAGATTTAAGTGATTAATTAAGACATCATTTCAGATATTTTATCAAACAATCTGAAATCTTAAAAATTAAATATTTCAGATAATAACTTATATTAAGAGTTATATCCTTAGCTGCTAGAGTGATTTAACTCAAAGGTAAATAGATATTTATTTTTATAAATGAGTTAAATTCATAGTTAAATGGACGGAGAATAATACCGCATCAACGTTTTCTATTTATGAGTAGCATATTTGAGAATATTTTAAAAATAATGACATTATCTGCTACTTTGTGTAAAGATAGTAAAACATTTTTTATTATTTTCTATTAACAAATCATCAGAATCTCTTAGCAGTGTTACAGAAAGAAGACAATATATTTTTTTGATGGAAAAGGAGCCCTAGTGACAATTAATTAATATAATAAAAGTATATGTATGTATAACAATAAAAATTAGGAAATTGCTCTAACAATTTATACTGAGATGAGTGTTAACAGAAAAAAAAAACTTAGAGAAAAGAAATATAAGAGGGAGTACACCAGAGTAGGGATGTCAACGGTAACCAATAATCCGATAAACGTCCGTTTCGTAACTTACCGAATATCAAACAGATATTATTTTTCACTGATACATTGTGGATACGAATACGGATATATCCTGTACCTTAACGAATACGGAAATGGATACACCCCATTCCAAATTCGTATCCGTCCATTACCGTCAAGTAATATAATATATATATATAATATGATCTCTTAGATTTAATCTAATGGTAGATTAGATGTAATTGTGTATTTATATTTTATCAAGTCATTTATACTTTTATCATGGTAAAATATTTCTACATTACAAGATTTTTTATATATTTTTAATTCTTGGCCTAACATATTCTTTATTTTCATGCAAGATATGCAAAGAGAATGAGAAGATGTTGGAGATTAAAGTCCAAGAGAGCTAGTTTATCTTCTTATTTTTATAATTTATATGTTTTATCTTGTCTTGAGGATATTGTAGTATTTCTATGTTTGCACTTTTAATTTTGTTCTATGTTGACTCATGAATGATGATGATATGAAACTATGTTGAAATTTGTTTGTTTATTATATGGATCTTTTGTTTCAATTTAAATTGTATTCTAATTATGTTAATTTGTACCATAAATTTCAGTTTTATATATACTCTTATGACCAGTAACTATCCGCTAACCGTTCGTTAACCGCATTTTTTTGGATACTTAACGGGTTCGGATACACCATTATCCGAATTCTTAGCGATCATCAAATGGATACAGTACTTCCTTAACGGATAATCTATTATTCACACCATATCCGACCGTTGACATCCCTACACAGAGGCCTGCACTGCCTCGTGGGGCCCACAGGGTCCTGAGCGCAACCCAGTAAAATTGGGTCCGTGTGGGAACCGGACGACCGACGACCGCGAGTCCTCGGGGCGCGGCGTGCGACTTTAATAAGACCTGCTACCCGACTCGAGCGGGTCCAACCAGGTTTAGTTGGCCGGCGAATCGAGACCGAGTGGACCGGGTCAGGTGACGAAATAGCAGCAGCGTCAGGCTTTTCCGGGGATGGAGACACCGGCTTCTCACGTGCCACCCGCGCCGCGGTCAGGTGTGGGCCAGGTCTTTTTTTTACCATAAAAACTTAGATTTTATTCATTCATTCAAAGAGTAACAGAATACATGGGATGGCAAAGAGAGAGGGGAGAGGGAAGAAGAAGAAGAAGAAAAAGAAGAAGTGTTCATGAAAAATTAAATGGGTGTTTGGAAATAATTTTTAAAAAAAATTATTTCTACCTAAAAAATAATGATGTGTCTTTTTTGACTAAAATTTTAAAATAAAAAATAGCATTATTTGTTTGACATAAGTGTCGATTTTTAAATTATATAAAATTTGTTTAACAGTCGAGAGGGGGGGGCCTTCCAGGCCGAGGGTGGGGAGGGGGGTGGGAGGAGGGGGCGATCCAGGGGGCGACGTAGGGGGGGCGATCCGAGGGGCAGTGCAGGGGGAGGGGGCGATCTGGGGGGGGGATTCTAGGGGGGCCATTCTAGCGGGGGGGGGGGGGGAGGGGAGGTCCGGGGGGTGTAGTCGGGAGAGGAGGAGGGAGCCATGAGTTTATTTTAAAAAAAATACTCTATATTTATTTTTATTTTGGGAGAAATTTACATGGGAAAGAATTTCTTTCCTAAAATAAAAAATTACTTACCAAACTTGTCTACGCATCTGTCTTTTTTTTTATTTAAGAAAAAAAATTGATAAAAAAAATACAACCAAACACCCTATAAAAATATTTTGGACATTTTTCAAGTTTATTCTCTCTCTCCCCCCCCCCCATGATATTGGGAAGGGCATAATTTTCTAGTAGGACAATGTAGTATTGAAAATAATATGAAAATAAGAAGAATAAGACAATAAATAGACATGTAAGGAATATATTTTTCTAACAAAATCTTTTCCTTATTTATATCTATATGAATATGTATATAAATATAGTTCTCTCTATAATTGGTGTGTAGGTCACAGCTGAGTGGTGTCCTCTTTTTAACTCTTTTTTTATGAGTCCATTAATTCTGTCCTCTCTCTCCAGAGTTGGCAATATTGCATGTGTGGATGATATAATGGTGAAGTCTTAATTGGCTTTCCATTAATTGTTGTGTGCCATGGAATTTGAGTTCCACATGAAATTTGGGTTCAATTGTTGTGTGCCAAGTCAAGTTTGTTGTGTAGAGATTAATGTACTAATCTAACAAGCAACATTGTTTGTTTCTTCATGTTCATGTATTGGACCAAAGAAGGGCTCCTGGAAAGTCCCAAGTGGAGAAAGGAGCTACATTTCAGGACCCACTCCAGCCTTTTCTTATAAAGGGATAATTATTACACTATCATTTATTATTGTCGTCACTTTATGTTAATGAAATGTCAAAATCTACATCAATGAAGAAAATCAAATATCCTGATAGATACTTTGATGGAAGCTTATTATAAATGACTGTATCTTATTATGACAGTTCTCAGTTAAGAAGGGTATATGTGCAAATATGAATCTAAGATTTATTTTTATGTAGACAGTTTTCACTTTTAAAAGATATATATCCCCCAAAAAAACACCTCCACAAAAGTAAGTACACTGAGATATATACGAACTGATGTATTTTCATCAAGTATAGGGTATATCTTATAAAGCCAAAATGGCAAGAATACACACCGCTTTCAAAGATATGTATTTACTTTAACTCTAATAAAATGGCAAAAAAAATGCAAGTGCCCTAGTTGCCTACATTAGAATATATATATAGTTTGGTCGCATATGTGGGAGAGTAGAACATTTTAAGAGCAGGACGAGAACGTAGTACCCAATTGACGCAATCAATTGAGTAATCACAAGGAGCCAACAACAACGTATTACAAAAGTCAGACAAAAAAAATTTTAATTAAGAAAAGGACAACTTAGTGTTTAGTATAATAAAACCCCCTTCTATAGTAAAAGGAAGGGCAACAACTGGGGAATAGTTTGAAGGGTGTAGAGTGGCATCTCTTAACGCGGTTTGGACTGGACGGCAAAGACTGATATGAGGGGTTTGAGTTCCAACCGGTGATTTGGTTTGATAACAAATAGTGATGGACCCAAATGCACACATGCAGGGGAATCCAACACTGCTTGTGAGTAAGAACATGGTTGTCCATGGAAGATGTGGCCTAGAAGGCGGCGGATTGGCTCGAGCGATGTGATCGTTCAAAGTTTGGACATGGAAAAGCAAGTTTAGTGAAGGTTTGATGACGATTGCGCACCTGTAGTAAAAAGATCGTAACTTTTTTTTTTGTAGGAATATCAAAATAACTATTATGATCAGTAATTGAAAAGCTTGTCAAATAGGATATGTCGTGATCACCGCTTTGCCGATGATGTCGAAGTTCTAAGAGGAAAGTGTTCTTCTTCTACGAAGGATGTTCTAATTGAACTTCTAAAAAAAGTAGCATATGTAATGATAACATTGGAATTTGAAAAAGCAATGATAGAGATATGTGAATTATGTGTACAAGTTGAAATGTGGACACAAAAAGAAAATTCTAATTATTGGGCCAATGCTTTTTTCCAAGGTGACCGTTATGGTAAAATGTATTCAAATCCTGCTGAGTCATTTAATAGTTCGGTACTTGAAGCCAAAAATCTACCAATTTTTCTTATGATAGATCGCATCCAAACACAAATCATGACTTTGACTTATGAAAGAATGAATGTGTGTCTTAAGTGGAAAACAACTATGTGTCCTAAAGTTGATGCATACTTGAAGAACTTAATGAATTCACTCGTGGTGACAATTATTTGAAGTTTTGACTACTCATGTTGTGGATTTATAGGTAGGCCAATGCACATGTAGGGAATACCAAGTAAGGTGATTTGTCTTGCAAACATGTTTGTGCGGTAGCCCATAAAATTGGATGCAATATGGAGGAATATTACTCTTTATATTTTAGTACTCAATATTACCAAAATTATTGTGTTGAAACCATCAAGCCATTATCAAATCAACATAAACCACTTGTGGATTTTGAGAATGTTGAAATCAAGCCCCCCATCATTAAGAGAAAAGTCAGACGATCAAATAAAAAAAAAATTCCTTCACAACAAGGATTGGAATTTGAAAAAAATGACATACACACGTTTCTAGGTGTAAGCAGAAAAGACATAATCGAAAATCATACTCAAATCTTATATTTGAATAAGTATGTGTTTTTTTGTATGTTGCTCATTATATTGAAATTTTACATTTTCTAATTCTTTGTTTTCATGATTGATTTTATTTCTTCACTTGTATAGCTATGCCCAGCTCGAGCTGCTCTCCCATCCCACCCCAACCTATGAGATGTATTGGAGGACATGGTTATTACATTGTGAGAATTAGCCAAACGGAAAGAAATTCAAGAAGAAAAGTCTACAAATGCAAGGTAAATTAACTTAAGTTGTATGCTTTCAATTTCTCATATTTCTAGTCTACTACTTATTTTTCTTCGTCTTCTTTATAGGATGTCAATTGCACTTTTTTCATGCGGTGCGATGAAGTGCAAAACTTTGTAGATTCGACATCAACTTGTACTTACGGGAAAGATGAGAATGTCAAAAATTTAGAGAACCGAGTTGCAAGACTGGAGGATGAGCTAAGAGATTTAAAATACTTTATAAACAAAATAAAGATAGTTGCACAGTCCTTACCAAAGGTATTTTCATTTTTAAACATTGTGGTTGAGGATGGGAGTGGTGGGAGTGATGGTGACTCACAAGAGGGCATGAGTGTGCACTTAACCTGAACTTGGATGTTATTTTATTAAGAGTTGTGAAACAATTACCAACTTATTTTAGTTTCTAATAGCAACTCTGGTAGCATGAAAATTAAGTTTTGTATTTTAAATTTGCGTAGCATGAGTGTGCAATCTTTACCTAATTCTATTTTTCTACAATTAGCTATTCGTAAAAATTTACAAAAATAGGGGGGGGGGAAGTAATGCAAAAGGAGCTCAAACAGAACAGCATGCCATTTTTGGCCTAAAAATTAAGTTTTATATTTCAGATTTTCGTAGCATGAGTGTGCAGTCCTTACCAACTTCCATTTTTCCTACAATTAGCTATTCCAACAAAAAAGGGGGGAGTAGTACAAAAAGAGCTCAAACCCAACAGCATGCCATTTTTGGACTAAAAATTAAATATGGGACAGAATTTGGATTGGAAATTAATTTTAGAGTAAAGGTATTCGTATTTTAAACAATTTAAGAAAAAAAAGGTATTTTGGTCTTTCTACCCCCAATCCGTTTGAAACTAACGGTTCATCCCTTTTTTGGACCGAAAGTTGAGCTTTTTCACATTTATAGACTTCAAATTAAGTTTGACTAGTCAATGAATTGAAAATTAAATGGCAAGTTTGGATCGGGTGTTGATCTTGCCTACATATTACAGGTGGGGTCTACCCAACCCATATCACTTGAAACCCTGGATAGGGATAGGAAATGTTAAGATGGGCATGACACAAGAACTAAGAAAAAATTAGAAACTTGTAACTATACATGAAGCAAGTTTGAGTACAAATCTAATTGACATCTAGTAAACAAGCAAAAGCTCATTTAGATAACTTGGCCATAGTCACAATCATCAAAGTTCAAAGAGAGTTAACAAGATGTAATCAAAGTCCAAGTGGAGAATGACTTGGACTGATTTGGTTACGAGGATAAGACTTGAAAACTCTTGAATCCTGACCAATCATCATAACAGAAGGTAGACTAAAGTGCTGAAATAAAGTTCCCATATACAACCCTATTTAAAATGTCATTTTTATGTAGTCTGCCTTATGTTTGGAACCTAGATGTGTTTCTATTTTATTTTTTAAACCCTGTAATCTTCCACATTTAACTTTTGGTTGTATAACTTGACCACACAGCGCTAGACCCCAAAAAACATACTTTCAAAATAACTGCAAAAGTTATAAAAAGATCACTAAAAAATGCACCTCTAGGCAAAGCATAGTGTATTAGGTTCAATGCCGAATAGTAGACTCACAAAGATATAACCATGCTGCTGCTGAGAGCCTTACATGACAGGGGATTGTACTTGCATCAAGTCAACATTCTTCACAAGACTTCCATGATGAAAAGAAAAAAGGCAGCTCATGCATCAAGATGGCATGCACATACTAAGAATTCAACAGACAACAATGCAGTAATCGATCATACAATCCACACTCGATAGATATCATACACAAGGGTTACTATCAAATATCCATCCAGTATCTACCCTCACATAGGGTGAGGCCCACACGTGACAGCGGATCTCACCACCATGTGAGGGCGGGTACCAGTCCTATGGGATTTTTAAATATTTCATTCAAAAGTATGAACACAAACTTACTGCATCTGGTTCTATTTTATACTGTTAAAGAGGGGGGGGGGAAGGTTTCATTTGTAACACCTGTAAAAACCAGTTTCTGATGAAAAGTGGACATGCAAGGCCATATTACACTGGGTTGGCTTCAAAAAACCATAAGGTGAACAAAAATTCAAGATTAAAGGAAAAAGAAGACATGGAGTTACTTCTCTCTTTTACAGAGACTTCCTATATAGGGTTCGGCGGCATATCAGCAACATAAACTTCGAATTGTACAGGGTGATGAGAGCAAATGAAGATATCTGAGGAAATAGCATGACTCTATACTAGCATTTATACATTCAAGACGGATAAGCGGCCACCCATCCAACAGAGTATCGAAGGGCAGTGCAGGAGGAACACCACCACCAGTCGCTCGATGCAATGCTGATTATATAACCCAGAAGGTTCAGATCTTCTGAGAGAATCCTATCGTTTGCTTGATGAAGAACTAAAAAGTAAGACGCCCTGTGAAAAAAAAATTGCCCACTCAGATCAAGGACTGCCATCTTATGTCCCTCCAGATTAGTATCTTATGTCCCTCCAGATTAGTCGGAGGTAAGATCTGTCTGATTAGCAAAGTAAAAGGACATGTAAACATTGGTTCAGATGACATATCAGCAAATAGAAGATATATTTGATCTCTCCTGACAGAAAATAGAATGAGATGGCGAACTATGAAAGAATTGCGTATTGTTTGAGTGACACTAACCTTCAACAACCCATTGGCACGTCCTCAAAATGACCTACTTCCTGCCACAGCATCATCATTTGCCACTATAGTCACCAGAGCCACCAGAAAGTCCAGAAACAAAACCTCTTGACCGGCTCGAGCCAAAATTGCCAAAACTGCCGGAACGTCCTGAGCCAGAATCACCAGACCTACCAAACTGTCTCGATCCTGAGTTTCCAAACCCACCAGATCTAGAGTCCCCAAAACCAGAACCTGAACTGCCCAAACCACGAGAGCGGCTGCTACCAGAGTCGCCACCAAATCCACCAGAATGACCAAAACCTGAACCACCAAATGACCCGAAACGGTCTTGTCCAGACTCACCATACCCACCCATACGATCAGAAGAGAAACTACCAGGACGACGTCCTGAACTGCCAAAACCACTAGAACGGCCATAACCCGAACCGCCGCCAAAGCCACCAGATCGACCAAAACCTTGTTCACTCATGCGACCACCTCCAAATGAACTTGATGAGCCACCACGCAGGTCACCAAAAATACCTTCCATCCCGCCTTCCATTTGTATCTTAGGAAGCTGAAATGAACAGGAATAGCAATCATCAATTATGAAGCACACAATTGGTGAATGAAGACTTTCAATGAGTGATAACACAGAACCACATAACTTGAATTTAAACACCAAGGAACATAGACTACTGTTGTTATTCACTATCATTTAGGGTAACAATGTTAGCTACTCAATGATGCGGCAATTCACTGAACCACTATCATAATGGCTCATCATGAACAGGGATAAATGCAGTGGTTATTCATTGTCAAAGAGGCGTGTCAATTCACCTAAATCATCAATGAATATATCAAGGTCCACAAGAATATGCCTATTCAGCATAGAGAGAGAGGAAAATCTTATGAACACATTTTTTATTGTTCATTCATGATTTTTATGTTTATTCATGCCTGCCAGAAGGGAAAAACACAATAGTACATGAAAGAGAAATGCTGCTACAGTGCCACACTTTTTGTCACCCACTTACCACACCCCTCTCATTGCCGTCTGGTCTAAAAATCAGATGATGAGAAAAGGTGAGCTTATGTTAGGTACTCCTGAGCTGGGGAACCTCAACCATCCAATCACATGATCAGATGGTGGCGGCAAAATGTGCAGCACGGTTGCACTCATGCATAAATGATTAAAGGTGGATAAATATGTTCAATTAGTAATCATGACATCCACACAGGAAATCTACTGGTTAATGTTCACAAAAAGCATATTTACCTCATTAAACCTGCATCCAACATCATTTTCAATCTGCCTAACTGAACGACTTTGGTGTGCAGAATAAATGAGAATGGCACTCCCTTTCTTACCAGCACGTCCTGTTCGGCCGGACCTATGGACGAAGATCTCAGAATTGTTTGGCAATTCATAATGAATCACCTGGGGACAAAAAAAAAGAATAAATAATGGAACAGAAGGTAAATGATTACAAAAGGGTAGCAATAAACAACAAAACAAGATGCCAACTAGATAACTTGAACAGTACTTCACATCTGTCCAACAAACAAATTATCTGGCATGTCTATCTAACATACAAATTCACATCCATCTAGCATTAGCCTGAACTAAGCATGCAAGCCAATGCATAAGCTTCAACATTTAACAGTCACATGCCTTCTCTCCCACCCAGAGAATGCTATTTAAACCTTTTGAATAGGAAGTCTTCAGAGGATCAGAAAAGAAAACAACCAGTTGATAAAGTGTTATATGTTGTGTGTTCAAGCACTACTATCATAACCTATAGAAGAAGGAACATATCTTTGCATGGACACATTGTCTCCATGTTACAAAATTAACTCATAAATCACAGGCATATCCATCTTAAGGATGAGTCTTATCCAATCCGAGGGTTTAAAACTGATAGATCGGAAGCCCAGAATATTAGAGCTAGTTTTGTTGCTAAGGTACACAGCGTCTCTTTTCAGATGATGGGGTTTAAGAATCATCTTCATGAATCCCCTACTATTACAAAATTAGTAGGAGTCTAAGAGACTCATTCAACATGACTAGAGCAAAATTGTCAAGGTGGGCACCTAGGTGCCACCTTGGCAACCAGGCTCCTTTTGAAACCGAAGTGCCGGCCTGCCTTTTTGAGATCAAAATGACAGGCTAGGCATCCACCTAGGCACCTTGGGTCTGCCTGCCCAGAGACGTATATGATCTATTTTAGCAAATCTGGTGCTCTCATTTGCCACCTCTCCTCTCTCTCGCTCAGAGGCAAACATAGAGACATACATAGCCTCCCCCTCTCATGAATCTGCAGCCTAGGTGGCACCTACACCTCATGAACCGTGAGCAGCCTTGTGGCACCTTGGTCACCTTGACATATGCTAGAGAGTCAAATGAGTTTGTGAACCCTGACATTGACTTTGGGGATCTTACAAATTGAACAATGAGGGGAAAGGATCACTTTCTATACAGGTCAATGGGCTTCAACGAGATTGGAATTCCTTTTTGCAGTATAAATTAATCTTCACGTCTCGCAATACTTCCTTCTCATTTGCCTCTTCTATTTCTTTCCCCTCCATTGTGCTTATGATTCTGAATTGAACAAATACAGAATACGATAGGAACTGGAAAAACTGGAACATGCAAATGAGACTATCCATATGCATGCAAAAGTAACAAATTAGTCAGATCCAGTAAGGTTGACTATGCAGTACGCACCCAAAGAATTGAAAGTGAGACCAGGAAGTCTTTTCAGATAGCCAACATGAAGTAACAATTTCTCTTAAAGTAAAGGACATTTTCTGGTACATAAAGGTTGCTTAACAAAGCCAAGTAATTGAGCACAGAATTTAGCAAGAGAAAATTGCATGAGCTTCTCTCTATTAGACCTCAATTTAATAGAACTGGTATGTGCAATGAACTGACCTACTAGATAGCACTCTCAACATGTTCTGACAAATGCCTTTTTTCAGAAGCCTTCACATGCAACTCAAGCCCAAAGATTAATTTATTTACAATAGTGCCATGTCCATTCCAATAAAAATTCAAAAAGTAATATTCATCCATATATCCATAGACATGAAATACTCATTCTTAAATGCTCCCACCTTTACATTAATTCCTCAAGTGAGAAAATTACATGATAGCCCTTATAACCAGAGAGAAAGACAAAGGCAACCAGAACAAGAGAAAAAAAAAAGACTAAACTGGACTAGTACACAAGAAATTATAGTTCTGCCCTTGTTTCTTCTACAAAACTTAAATGGCACGTACCAGATCAACATTAGGTATATCCAGGCCCCGAGCAGCAACATCAGTAGCTACTAAGATATTAAAGCGTCCATCACGAAAGCCTCCAAGTGTTCTTTCCCTCTGACTCTGAGAGATGTCACCATGCAGAGCTTCACATCTATGAGTTCTTCCCATAAAGTAAGCCAATCGATCAGCATCACGCTTTGTTTGAGTAAAGACTATACATTTTCCTCCCTTTGCATGCTCCTAAAAAGACAGAAATAATACCATACACAAAACTTGAGCTCCAATTTTAAGTTAATGAGGAACAAGAAAATTAAGGTAATTGACAGCCATCATCATATGCATACCGTTATCAAAGGTCCAATAATCGATGCCCTTCCATGATTATCCGATGCAATAGAATAGAGGGTAATACCTTCTGCCAACTTCTGATCAGAATCCCCAACCTGTGGCACAAATCATTCTGAGATTTTATGATTCACAAATAAGTGCTAATACTAAATTTACGTTCAAACAACATGAACATATTGTGACAAAAATAAGTGAAATGGACATTAAGATGAAGAAACCAATTTTGATATGTACACTTAATGGACAAAAACCAGCCATTTGTAGTCCATTACAGGGTATATCTTACCACATAGAATAGGATAAATTGTACCCTAATAATAGCATTAGAAAAAGGATATATTACAGGAAACAACAAATCCAGAGGAAAAACAAGGGAAAAAATGAAGACATGTTTTTCTGCAAATGTAAGAAGAGAAGCAACATTTGCAACCAGACAAAGAAAGGTATTAAGGACAAGACCAATGGTGGATTTATAAACTTACAAGATCAATCGTCAGTGGATCCTTTAGATACATACGAGTAATGTTTCTTATCCATGTTGGCATTGTTGCTGAAAACAACATCGTCTGACGTTTCTCAGGCAAGCTTTCCATAATTTTTTCAACATCTTCTTTAAACCCCACATTAAGCATCTGGTCAGCCTCATCCAAAACAACAAATTGCACTTCTTTCAAATTCAAGGCACCTCTTTCCAGTAAATCAATAACTCGACCAGGTGTGCCAACAACCACATCAACACCATAGTTTAGTGTTCGCATCTGTTGTCCTATGGGTGTCCCTCCATATACACACAATGTGTGTAAATTTCCAGCAGATTCTTTGAATTCTTTTTCCACTTGCTTGGCAAGTTCTCGGGTCGGTGCCAGTACCAGTGCCAAAGGGTTTCTTCCACACCTGAAAATTCAGAAACCGATGTAACTTTATCATTAGCTTTTCCAAATTTTCAGTAATCAACAAACAGAAGAATCAAACATTAAATAACACCGACCCATTCTTTGCATTGAATTGAATAATTTTGTCCATGATAGGGATCCCAAAAGCAAGAGTTTTCCCAGTCCCTGTTCTAGCACGGCCAATCATGTCACGCCCCTGCATTGCTGGTTCTAGAACAGCTCTCTATCAATAAGAAAAAGAATAAGTCAGTAAATAGAAACTCGCAGCTACAAACAAGAGTATGAACAATAAAAATTGAAAGTGTATCAGACAAAGAAGCCTGATTGTGTTGTTAAAACATAAAATAAACTATTGTGCCATGGAAACATCTAATTTGAAAAGCAGTTTTTTGTCCAACTCTTGAATTTGCCAAATGCAGATTGATCATCACTGTAAAATGCTCCAGAAGATGTTTAATATTCATAATCAACCAGTGCCCGGCCTATGCTATATTGCTTCCAGTAGGGCAATTTTCATTCCAGAAACTCCCGAATCTGCTACTAAGAAAAGAAGTATGTTTATCCATAAGTCTAACTTCCATAGCTCTTAAGTTATCAAAGGCACTTGAGACGGTCGCCTAGGCGCTGAGGCGAGGCGACCTCAGAGCATCTCACCCTGGCCAATTTCGCCTAGGCGACCCTAGGCCTTATGATGCGGGGCAACAACCAGAGAGCGACCAACTAAACCAGCAAAGTGATCAGCCACTAAATTACGCTATTCATTCAGCATGCACATAGCCCACAGACATTCCAAGAGAGTGACAAACGTGAAAACAACAGAAGCTACAAGTCGGGGGAAGGGGGGGTCGCCCCAAGCAGCCGAAAAGCGTCGGATCGGTGGCAGGTAAAGCTATCACAAGTCTAAGGCATCAGTCACACAATTAATAATGTCAAACGGGTGCTTGCAGGTAAACAGGAACACTCACTTCACAGAAAATGGCAGTGAAAATTTCACAAGCTGGCTAGGACTCCTATCACTCGGGCATGGCGGCAGATATAACCGTAGTTGGCCGGACATCCGTCGTCGCTGGCCGGAGTTAGCGTCAACACCGCAAGTCCAGCGACCAAGGGTTCTGGTAGACGCTCGCGCGGAGGCGAGATGGCGGGCCGACTCGGTCGCTGTCATGGGGGCGTCCTCGGGAGTAGCGGCTAAGTGTATTCGTGCAGGAATGCAGGCAGGGACAGATACACCCGAAAGAAGTCGCCGACGATCTTGATGCCGTGCCGGTTCATCCCTGTCGCCAGCCCAGGGCACAGGCTCGAGCAAGCAGGGAAGGAGCAGAAGGTAGCGCGACCCCACTGAGGGCCGAGGCATTCTGCCGTGTGTACACAGCGAGGAGGAGCCTTGCGGCGGGATGGAGAGCTCTGCACAGGTGACCAACACAGACTCTGTGTCGCGGACGAGCTGGTGCGGGCCACTGCTGGCCTGCGGGCAGGGCGGCAGCATGTGTGGACTCACCCGGACAGGGGCGCAAACAAGAGAAGAAAGGGTCGCAGGGAGGGGAGGACTCGCATGGTGGACTGCAAGAGAGGGAGCAGAAAGAGAGGGTGGGGTGGGGACGAAAGAGGGAGAGAGAACTGAGATCGCACCGAAGAGTGAGAGGTGGTCTGAGAGAGATGAAAAGAACAAGGGAGAGAAGTAGGGCGAAGACAGGGGAGGGGAGAAGAGAGACAAAGAGAGGGAGAGGGGAGGAACGAATGGGAAAGGGTGAGAACAGCAGCTGTGGACGACGAGGAGAAGGAGAGGGGGTGTGAGCGAGAAGGCACTATGCACACACACACTCCAAGGCGGCCCCTTCCGCAAGAAACTTCTCTTCTCCTGTTTTCTCTGTCTGTTCTATTCCTTCAAAAGAGCATAACACATGTATTTATAGGGACGAAACCTGGAACCAATAAAATGACCAATATATCCCAGAATCGCAAATAAGCTCAAAATCGCTCAAAATACATCCGAAAATAGAAAAAGCCTCAAATGGGCCTCACATGTGCTCAATAAACACCAAAAATACTCCAAACTCATCAACCCCTCATCACCAAACCATAAAGATGTAGTTGCTGCTGCCGAAGACCGCAGACGCTAGTAAACTCGAGTTGGGTCGAAGCGGACTCGCGCTCTGGTGCCCTTATCCTCTCCACCTGAGATGAACTTGACCCTATCGAGTAAAGGTCCTAGCCACTCTGGTACCGCTCCAAAAGATCTGGGTCGATCTACTATAACTCCTCTCGCATGACCCATGTGTCCTCAGTAGGGGGTTTGTCCCTCCAACGAACCAGGTAGCACTAAAAGACCTCACACCGAGTGGTAACAACCTACTCATCTAGTATCTGGTCGACCTGTTCATGCTGTGTGAGAATGGGGGCTATTGGTGGGTGCTCACGGGTGGGGTCACTCACAAGGGGGGAGAAGACTCAAACGGATCACTAAGAATCACTGTCAGGTCCCAATAAACTACCAAATCTGAGAAATTAAATGTGGAATTGATGCCATAATCTGGTGGTAGATCTACAACATACGCATTGAGTCCGACGCATTACAATACCTTGAAAGGACCTGCTCTCCGAACTTGTAATTTCTTCACAGTTCCCGAGGATAACCGGGGGGAAGCAAGGGCACGACGTTGGTGGGCTGGATGATGGCAAAGGCATGGGCGATGCGCAGTGGTGGAGGGCGTCCACATCGTGGAGTGGCCCACATAGGGGCAGTGACATCGCGAGAAGGGGGGGTGAGGCAGCAGTGGAGACGGAGTAACAGCGGGCGCAAAGGCGGCGAGGTGGGATCTCCGGCAAAGCGATGGCAAGCAGCGGGGATTGGCGACGCGAGGGTGGCGGACAGCTTGCAGGTGGGTGCAAGGGCTTGATCGGCGAGGGGTTGGAGTGGCAAGGGCGCGGCGGCTTCGTCGGGGTGCCTACGTAGGAGCGCAGCAGCGCTGGCATGGCAGGCGAGGGAACAACGCGAGAGGGGGGCTTCAGATCTTCTTGACGCATATATATATATATATATAGAGAGAGAGAGAGAGAGCACGAGAGAGAAAGAGGGCCGAGATAGGGTGAAGAGAGTTCCGAGGGGGGAGAGAGAGAGAGTTGAGAGAGGGCGAAGAGAGTTCTGAGGGAGAGAGAGAGAGTTGAGAGAGGGAGGACGGAGATTTGAGAGAGGAGAAGAGAAAGTAGACGAAGGAAGAGGGGAAGAGGACGAACTAGAGGGGAGGGGGAGGATGAACCAGGGGAAGCAAGGGGAGTTGGAGAAGAAGACACATAGGGGATCTCCCCTCGAGACCACAGCAACGCTGCTCCCAAAACCCCTTTTTTCTATTCCATAGCATTCCTCTCTCAAAAGTTGGGAATACACGAGTATTTAAAGAGGGTAGAAACCCTAGTGACCCTCTTCCAACCCAAAGACCAAAATACCCTCAGCCATAAAAAGTAAGAAGACTCGATATTAGGCTCCACATGAGTCCAGTAAACTATAAAAACTAAGAACTTAATTTTAAGAAGACTCGATATTAGACTCCACATGAGTGTAGCAAATTATAAAAACTAAGAATTTAATTTTACCTAGTTAAATGAGACTTGACTAAAATAAAATTAGATTATAAAAATAAAAGACTCGATACGCTTGCGAGTCCGTATGAACACCGCCAACATACGATGTGCCAACATGGCTCACAGTCCACGGTCACGAGTCTTGCTCGACGTCCATCACAAATCCCATCTCCCATCAATCTCAACCACTTCAAAAAAATTCACCCTCGAATTTTAAAGTGTCAAAATAAGACAAAGACGAACATAAGAGAGCAAATGTAGATCTACGTGCAAACAATCGTAACAAAGATCTCGGACCGTCAGTCAACATGCGCCTCACAAAAACCTGACCAAATCATATCAAAATCCTCAAGAGCAAACTCAAAGTCAGCCACGATAGCAAAGAGTGAACTAGCATGGCGATCTGCCTCAAACACACCATCTGATATCAATTGAAGGCCCGACAGGGAGAACACCTCAGGATCCCAAGTAACACCCTCTAACAACAAATTTTGTGGTATGACCTGGCCATCTGGACGCGAGCCAACAGTAACATTCGTTGTGAATAAGTCATCTGATATCAACTGGAGTCCGGATACACTAAATAGCTCTGTATCCCACAAGTCCTGCAACTCAGACCATACTCGCATCTCTGTTTCATACTCCTCGACCAATGTTGGATTGGCCTCATAGATCACTTCTTGCTCCTACTCTTCATACTCCATAGCCAATGCTGGGTCAACCTCATAAATCACATGCTCCAAGGGGATGTTCTGTGCTATCTGCTACGGAGGCTACTGTGGGGTGCAAGAGAAGCTGCGATGAGGAACTACGTAGGCCTCAGGCGGCAACAGTAGAACACACGAAGTTGTCATAAGTCTCAAATCAACATGTCATTCAACTAACCATTCTGCCCCAACAATGATGAACAGCTCGTTAGTTGGGAAGATCTCAACTCAAGCACCATCTGAGTAAACACACCGCTGACAAGTATCGCAACACGACAATCAAAAGAGAACTCCACAAGAGCGATACCCGAATAGACGACAATCTCCCCTGAACGAGACAGCAAATCCACAACACCTTGAGAGACATAATTACTCGGTCGATCCGATTGGAGCAACATACAAACAAGTTGACCATTCGGCAAAGCATGACATCATATCCATGGACGCATAGAAGTAAGATTGCCATGTTGATCAGAACCCCGACTTGTAAGAACAAGTCAGTTCCCCACTCTGATACCAAACTGATGGGGGACAGACCCGCTGGAAGGGATGACCACCCAATCACAAGGCGGCGAGGAGGCCGGCTCGGTCCAACTATTAAGGGAGTGGCGACGGGCTTCCATGTACAGCGTAGGGAGCAACTGCAGGGCAAACAGGGGAGTGCAGCAAAGGGGAAGGCGCTCCTAGGGCTCTGCGCGGTTGGCACGAGGGGGGGTGCGGAGCTTCCCGCAATCTGCAACTCGTGTGACGAAACAGGGGGGAGGGGAAGGAAACACAACAGGGGGGAAGCAGGGGGGCGATGCTAGCGGGCTGGATGGCGATGGCTTGCAGGGGGGCACAAGGGCTTAACCAGCGAGGGGTTGGAGTGGCGACAGCACGGCGGCTTCATTGGGGTGCCCGCGTGGAAGCACAACAACGATGGCGTGGCAGGCGAGGCCCGCGAGGGGACAACACGAGTGGGGGCTTCGAATCTTCTTGGCAAACAGAGGGAGAGAGAACGAGAGAGAGGGAGAAGGAAGCACGAGAGAGAAAGAGGGCCGAGAGAGGGTGAAGAGAGTTCCGAGGGGAGAGAGAGAGCTAAGAGAGGAAGGACAGAGATCTGAAAGAGAGGAGAAGAGAAAGTAGATGAAAGAGAGAGGGGAAGAAGACGAACTGAAGGGGAGGGGGAGGACGAACCAAGGGAAGTAGAAGGGGTTGGCGAAGAAGACACACATGGGCTCTCCCCTCAAGACCACAGCGGCGCTGCTCCCAAAACCCTTTTTTTCTATTCCATAGCATTCCTCCCTGAAAAGTTGGGAATACAGGAGTATTTATAGAGGGTAGAAACCCTAGTGGCCCTCTTCCAACCCAAAGACCAAAATACCCTCGGCCATAGAAAATAAGAAGACTCGATATTGGGCTCCACATGAGTCCAGCAAACTATGAAAACTAAGAACTTAATTTTACCTAGCTAAATGAAACTCGACTAAAATAAAAAGACATTATAAAAATAAGAGACTTGATAAGCCTACAAACGTCCGTATAAACACCGCCAACGTTCGACATGCCAACATGGCTCACAGTCCACGATCACAAGTCTTGCTCCACGTCCATCACAAATCTCGTCTCCCATCACCTTAATTCTGCCCCATTTTGCCCTTGTCCAGCTTATATTTGCCCATAAAGAGGCCCATTTGGTCTATTTATGTACTTGTAATTTAAATACCATATTTACCTAAACATCATTTAAGTAAATATTTATATTTATAATTTTATTTAATTAAGATATTACATGTAAATAAAAAAAAATACTCCCCATTTGAATCTAATAAAAATATAAAAAAATCATTTTCTTATCAACAAAAAGTCAAATCTCATATCTATGAAGAAAATTGTGATTTTGATGATTCCATCAAAATGTCAACTTTTTAATCTCTCAGAACTGACCTAACTAAAAATTCATAATTCGAATAAATCACATGAAATACAAAAAATCTAAAGTTCAGTATAATAAGTTAAACGTAAACTTGACTTCCCAAGTCAAGTCAAACGTAAGCGTACATTTGACTGATTGTGTATAAATTTGAGAATTTCTATGTATACGTAATGTGCAAGTGTATAGAATTTTCAGATTTGCTGCTTGCTTTTGTTTAAATTTCTCATGAATTGAATGGATTTTATATTGTTGTGTCATACTCAATGAATAAATATAGCCATTTGTAGGTTTCTTCACACATATTCTAGTCTATCTTCATATATCAGAATTATATATTTATATATTCTATTTTTTAAATTAAAATTTTGCCTCAAACGCCACAATCGCCTAGGCATTTGAGGCTAAGGCGACCCTATGGTCGCCTCAGTCGCCTCTCACCTCAAATAACATAGCCATAGCTGCATCCAGCTTGTTGAAAAGAATCTGAGAAAATTATTCATGCCATGTTGGAATCATATTTCCATTTTCGGCACCCTGTTGCTTCCTCTTTTTGAAAACTATGTTTTTGTTACTAAAGGAGTTCAACAGAAAGTCAATCTAGGAATGATATAATCAATGACATGGATAAGAAAAACCCTTTGTTGCTCAAACATGATCTTATCTGTATTGAAAATTCATCTGCATCGACCCAGAAGATATCTAATGAAGTATCAAGGTTGGCGATCCTTCCAGCTATGGAACATTTTAACAGTACAGGATCACATCCTATTCAATACAGATTGATGGTGTATCCTTTGAGGGTGCCCCGTTGAAGGGCCCAAGTAACATAGGTTTCACAGTGTATGTTATCAAAAGCCTCAGGAAGCCTGGGCCTTTGTCGCCCCATCTTTGCCTCTGTCCGGCCCAATTATTGGCCCACAAAGAGGCCCATTTAAGCTAGTAATGCTTACTTTCTGATATCATTTAGTTTATTTATATCATTATATGTATGAGTGTGAATTTGTTTAATTGAAATTTAGTTTCTTAAACTTTACATATAGGAATGAACAGATTTAGTGAGTTATACAATAATTTGGCACATAGGAAGGAATAGTTTTATGAAATATTTTTTTATGCACCCATTCAGGCGATATATGTATATATATCATAATAAATATATATATTATTTAATAATATATTGCTTCAATTGCCTGAGCTTTCGAGGCTGAGGCGACTCCTTGATCACCTCGGCCACCTCACACCTCTCACTGCATAGTTCACAGCCATTGCAGCATGGACCATGGACCTAGGGATCATTTGTTTTCACTTCTGGCACTATCCATCAGCAGTGCATAGCATGATAACATGATGGTTCTACCAATAACTAACTTTTTAACATTGAGGTGTTCCGTGTCTTTTACCAGTTCCTACACTAGCAAGGCCACATCATCGTCTTGAAGCACCCACACAAGTGCAACATGCCGACTCAGTTCAAAAAAAGAGGATCTATCAGACAAACACATCCCTCAAACTTCCCAGTTTACCCTGGGTTTACCCCCGAAATATCTTGGCAAAAGATACAATCAAACACAGCATCAACTATTATCAATTTAACACCAAGGGAGTTGATCCGTTATGAAGTGATTTGATTGGGCAAACAACTACAAGCATCAGTTCAGCCGCAAACAGTCTCTAATTAGTTCATAGAATATTCAGAAGCTAAAAGGTAACTAGAGGGTGAAATTGAGAAGCATCAGTTCAGCCGCTAACAGTCTCTAATTAGTTCATAGAATATTCAGAAGCTAAAAGGTAACTAGAGGGTGAAATTGAGGAGCATCAATTCAGCCGCTAACAGTCTCTAATTAGTTCATAGAATATTCAGAAGCTAAAAGGTAACTAGAGAGAGAAATTGGTGGTGATCATGCAACCAGCCCCTTGGCAGATATAAGACTAGTTAAATAAATGCACTACCAGTCGTGTGCTTACTAAACAAAAAAATTGGAATAACTGGTGAGCAGTGTACCTTCTTAGCAAAATAATTAGAATGTCTAGCGAGCAATTAACTAAATGGCAGATTGTTCTTTCCAATTATGAGATAAATCTCTTCAAAGAAACAGAAAACTCATGTAGACGCACCTGTATCGGGAAGAGCTTCGTGATCCCCTTGCGCTCCAAGGCCACAACGATCTCCTGCGCGATCCCCAGCTTCGCGATCTCGAGCCCCTCCACCGCCGCCCTCGCCGCCGCGCCACCCTTAGGCCTCTCCTCCTCCCAGAATGGCGCTTCGTCCACGGCATACTCGGCACACGACGGCCCGGAGGCCCTGAACCCCAGCGGCCCCGCGGAGGCACGGAAGCCCCTCCGCCACCACCCCACGCCGGGCTTCTCCTCGGGCAGGCATAGTCCAAACCACCGAGCACCGCCACCCTCGGCCGACGCAGCTGCAGGAGAGGACTGGGAGCCGAGCGCCTCGGACGCAGCAGTGAGCAGCGCCGCCAGCGCCTGCCGCGACGCCGGGGCGGCGGCGCTGGCGGATCGCCGGAGCAGGACGTTCATATCCGGTTGCGGCGGAGAGGGGGGAGGGAGGGGACCTGCGAGGGAGGAGTAGGAGGAGGAGGTGTTTAGGGTTTTAAGAGCGGGGAGCAGGACGAAGAAGACGACGTGGTAAACCCCTGCGGGGCGGAGGAAGAGATATTTTTATGAGGCCGCGAAATGGGGTGTTGTCTACTTGCGGCGTCATAAACTCTGGAATTTTATATGCGCCGTAAAGGTTATGAAGGATTATGTGCGCAGAGACAATCCCTCTTTCACACACCTGTCTCATAAACTTTGTGGTAATTTTAAAAAAAAAAATCCAAGATAGAATTTGCAACATTATATGGGCTAAAAAATTTAGGAAGATTATGAGGACAGATATTAGTGTTGTCCTTCATTTCAATGCCTATTTATAAATAGAATCTCTCTCTCTCTCTCTCTCTCTCTCTCTCTCTCTCTCTCTCTCTCTAAAACTTGAGATAATTGTAAAAACGGCTATTATCATTTATATAACTGTAAAAATAATATTTATATATTTGCAAAATGTCCCTGTTATTCGACATTATAACTATGGTCATTTAAGTTAGAGTTACAAAATTCTAGGTATATTTTGAAAAAAAATGTGCTTACTATTTTTTTCTTAATTGTGTAAAAGTAACACCCTATTAGTAACCATTAGTTCAAAATTATTTTATTGTACTAAACTATATCTGCAGTAATATTCTTTGATATTTTTATAAAACAAAGATATATATTTATAGATGGACGAATATTAGGTTAAGTTGAAGTTTTTAGAAACTCCAAAACCTATGTGTTAGAGGTTCCAAACCTAAGTTATATGAATAGAATGACTCCATTTGGTTTTTTCGATATGGATATATCACCATATTGATTCTCCACTAATATTCCTCCTCAAAGTCAAGAAGGACTGTGGAATTGAATAGGGAGGAGGTGAAACATCAAAATGAGCATTGGCCATATTTTAATACCATGTTGAAACTCTAAATTAAACCTAGGTGTTGAGGTTCTAAGGCCGCCCATGCTATATAAACATAAGGATTCTATTTGATTTTTCTGATATAAGATATATCACCGTATTAGAGAATCGTGTGACATGGTCTCATATTACAAACACCAGATGAGTTCTTTGAGTTTATAATCTTGGGCCCCTTCAACGTTAACACCTAAGTTTTGAGATTTGTAAGATGGTATCAGAACTAGGTTAGGAACTATTATAGTGATTTACATCACCTCTCATCTAATCTAATTTTCATGACCCATCTTAACCGTGAGGGAGAGTGTTAGAGAATCATATGACATAGTTCCATATCAGAAACATCATATGAATTCTTGGGTTTATAGTCTTGGACCCCTTCAACCTCAATACTTAAGTTTTGGGGGTTTTAAGAAAGTTAAATAAATGCTCACCTCCTTTTTCAAGTAATACAATTCACTAAATATTTATAGATCATTTATAAGGAGAGCACAATTTTAAACTTTTTATAATCTTGTACCATGCACAATTGGAAGTTTGACTAGTTGATAGCTTGTACCATGCACATTCTTAGCATCACTGAAAAGGTTGATATATATATATATATATATATATATATACCCAGGGATAGTTTTGTTGCCCAACTGGCATCTTCCATTAAGGCAAGGGCTTCTGCTTCACAGGGCCAGAGAGCTTGCTTGATAAGTAGAGGATACGCACTTCAACAAGGTCCTACTGTAATCGAACAGAACCAATCCAAAAGTAGCTCTGTTGTGAAGGTAAGTCGCATGTATAAGCACATAGACCTCTATTGGAAAGATTTCGTTTGGTACATAACAAATAGAATAGGGTGAAAGAAACTATTAAAATTTTCAACATAGTATATAAATATTTATAAATAAATTTTAAATAGAATATGGAGCGGTAAGGATCAGATCCTAAACGTTACGAAACAACTATTTTCACGACCGCTCCGTTTATGATCTATATATTATCCATATTTAATATTCATTCTATCGAATATTTGTTAAATGTATAATATTCAACTAATAAAATACGAATCTAGATTTTACAGCCTACTGCCACTAGAGAGCTAGCGAAATTATGGCTGGGTCTAACCTTGTTTTGACACACTAATAGATCAAATTGATTAATTGATTAACTAAAAAAATTTCTTACACATGTTGCAATATTTTTTGCCATCTACAAATTACTAGTTTTGAACCAAGAGAAAATATTTTCATAAATAATACAACAAGTCAAGAGCAACATAGATCTAAGAGAAATACTTTACGATTGGCCGAAGAAATATCAAGTCGTCCATCCACACACACAATCAAGCGGGCCCCACTACCAACATGGCAGTAGGCCCCACACATACATGTGTGTGTAGATATTTGCGGCCGAATATTTTCCTCGAGTGCAAAGTATTTCTCACTATAAAATAATTATCTCCTCTCAACATTAAAAAGAAGTAAAATTAGTCCAAATACTTTTAGGAGGAGAACATGACTTTATTAATAGAATAAACACATTAGTAGATAAGTACCCATACCTTTAAATTAGATCATTCACATTGTCCCTCAATTACACCCTAAATTTAAAGGGACAATTATACATATACCCTTGAAATCTTCCATATTTAATTATATACCCTCCAATTCCAACTATTAGATTGTACACCCCTCTTGAAAAAAGTCATTGATTATACCCATAGGTTAATTGACTGTGAGAATCTAAGGAATATTCTGCTATCAAGTAATATAACTGTTAAAAATATATATAATATGACTAAAATAACTCCAGGAAGAGAGAACGAGTGAGAGAGAGTACAGGTGAAAAAATGATTAAAAAATAATCTTTTTATAGGGCAAGTTAGTCTTTTCTCTTTGTTAACGGATGGAATGAAACGGTAGGGGTATATATGATATTTTCTTTCGATTTGAGAAGTATATAATCTAAGAGTTGGAATTGGAAGATATATAGTTAAATATAAAACATTTTAGAGGTATATGTGTAATTTTTCCATTTTTAAAATAGTGTGTAAAGTATATTCATTATGCAAACTTTTATATGATAATACTATATAGGACAATAAAATATTTGCACATTTAACATTTTATTAAAAAGATATTTATATCTTTCAAATATTGAGAATCGAGTGGCTCACTCATATATAAACTTACAAAATGACTAAGACATTATTGTTTCGTCATATTCCTTATGGTACGAGAGTTTCATGGAGTGCATAAGAAAATTGTCTTCTCATAAGGTGGAGAGACTAAATTTGATAGAGAAAATAATAAATACTTTAAATAGATAGAAATATTGGTACAATTCATAAAAGATTGTAAGATAACTTTTCATAACAAACATTACATATTCCATGCATACTATGATGTAATTATTCATCTTGTAAAAGAAATATATATTAATTTATTAGTTATCATTATGTTTAACAAGTTTTTGATTGACATGCACAAATATATGTCATCTATCCACATAAGAAAAATAAAACTTTAAGACTAAAAAAAATATCTAATATATGAAATATCGAGAACTAAGCTCATCTCTGTTTGATCTCGCAATAGAGCCATTCCATTAGAGTTCAATGCCGAGGTGGTAGGTGTAATCACAGAGATGTAACCCTCTTACACCGAAGATATGTATATTGATATCACAAAGAGATATGGAAATATGAAGGATATAATCGCCACCAAGATATACTGCAAAAAAATAAGAGACAAAAGATACTAATTGCGTTGAAAAAAATGAAGAGTAGATAACCCATGGATGAAGACGTGACAACATGACCACGTATGTGTCCCAGATCATGATCGTGTGAAGGATCGATTGTATGGGAGATGTGAGAAGCTTCTTCCTCCTTCTTCGGCCAAACAAGGATGAAGGGCCCCACATTCCTTGATGTTTGTGCCTGCAAAACAAATGGAGATATACAAAGATAGAGAGAAATCCAATTAGAACTAAAGAAGTGTAGAAATCCATCCCTATTGAAGAATAAACGTGAATATGATGATAGTACTCACCAGGTAAGATTGTTAAATCCTTGTTGGGGTAAGAGTAGATGGGTGTGTGATGTATGGATGTAATTAGAAGCAAGAGATGATGGAGGAAATGTACCTACGTTCCATACATGTAGAAAATTAAGAAAAATAAAGAAAAATGACAACTTAAGATATAGAGATCGGATCAGGGTGATTCCTATTCGTGTAGTTATAGGAGCATGAGAGGAAGAACTTTGATGAAGAGCCCAAGATCTGAATATCCCTCGTTCAGGCTGTAGAGAGCATGATATTTTAGAATGTTCAGAACCTGATATGAGAGAGAAAGTATGATAGAGAGTTGATGCAACTCGATGTAGTCTTACTACTCAAGATGGGGGTGATGGAAGATGATGGAGCAAGGCTTCAGGAACCTCCCACAATAAACAAGAGCATTCCCTCAAGTTAGTTTAGGACATTTGGACGTGGGCGGGTGGCTCTCTTGTGAGCCGATATGAGAGAAAAATAAGAGGGGGGGGAGAGAATAAACAATCTCTCTTTGCTATCTGAGATGACATGAGATGATGAAGATCCTTTCATAGAGGTTTCCCCCACACCTCCAAGAACTTTCCTCCCTTTTCTTTCAGAACTTTTTGGAGTTCTTTTTATCACGGTGGAATTAAAAATCGAAGGGGAAGAAGTCTCTAAATTTTTGGGTGGAGTTTGAATTTATCTTGAACTTCTAAATCACATGGGGAAAAGGATGAGGAAATGAGGAGTCCATTTATTATTTTTGTGAATTTTTTGGAGGTCTGAAAACACCTCAAATGGAGTCAAAATCGAAATGTTAGCAGAAACACGTAACCCCCTCGCGTCGGCCATGCAATTCTAGGGTTATGTGGGCTGGTTGGCTAAGTTTTGGTTTGCATGAGACGGTTGGCTACGTGGATAGAGGTTGGTTTGCTACATGTTTAAGTAGATAAGGTTGTGTTTGAGTGGATAAAGATTGTGTATTTGAGTTATGTTGAGATATTTACTTGTTTTAAGTGAATGATGATTGGTTGTGTGGAGTGGATAAGGTGAGATGGTTGAGTGGGTTTTAAGTTTGAATTTTATAGTGTGATAGATTTAAATGGATAGGATTTGTAAGAGACAGTTGGATTTTACAAGAGATTTTAGATGGGTTTTGCATGTCATTTTAAATAAATGTTTAAAGGTGCCTTGGATTTGCATGTGGGAGTTTGGTTTTCCATGTTTTTTTTTAATGGATTTTAGACTTAGTGGGACATGTTTGCATGGGGTGGGTTTTACTTCTTTTTTTTCTCCTCATTTTAAATGGTTTACATGAACTCTTTCATGGGATTTAAACATAGACTTCCTTACATCTCATCATTTTAACCACACACCCGTGAGCTGCTTAGACTAAAAATTAATTATTTTGAGCTCAAATATTGCCAAATAAATGCTTCCAAAATGTCATGTCCCGTCAATTTAGCAGCGGAATAAATCGGAGAGGCATGAACAACGTGTATGGTAACGAAAATTGCGCATACATTCGTAAATATCAGAGCAACTAATGAACAATAATTACAATTAAAACTCATCATTTTATTGATAATTCATCTAAACTATTACAACCACTAATTCAGAGCCAAAACATAGGGCTCATTGACATTATTACATCTGGAAAAGATAATTAAGCAAACATCTAACTATACTCTAAGGTACTAAGGACACTCCATCACTATGACTCCGGGTCGCTCATCACTCCAGTCCACTCCCATTGGTGTGAGTAGGGTCATCACTTGACTTACCTGAAACACATACAACAAAAGCGCAGGATGAGCGATAACGCTCAGTAGGACTTAATATCTCGTGTAAACAAGCATGTTTAAAGCGATTAATGTCTTGTAACGCAGGTTAACTAGAGAGAACGATCATGTATAGTCAAGAGAGTAATAGAGCATGATGGCAAAAGAATGATAAAACTTTCAACATGGATATTGTAAAACTAGTATGATAAATGATTGGCCATGTAACGAAATAGTGTATATGGTTGCATTACGGTGCACTAGTAGAGATAGCACCTCTGGTCGAGCATCTTGTCAACCCAGAGAACGATAGCATAGTGATTGATATATTGATTGTCATAAATTAATCTAGATAGTAAACTGGCGTTGGATGCATGCCGTACACATCCTGATCATGTAACCCTTGCAAGGAACTAGCACTCTTCGGGAGCTCCTCCCAGGACCAGACCGGGCCCTATTGCTTTGGCATATAGTACTTGCTTGTTTAATTTAGACAATAAATTGTATGGCCAAGAGAGTACCAAGAAATAGATGAGAGTAGCAGAGAGAACGTGAACAGATGAGAGTAAAGAGACTGTAGATGAGAGGGGTAAAATCGTAAAATGACGATAAACACGATAGTAACGGTTGCACAGCACCAGGTCGGGTACTGGCAGCCTGGTAGAAATCACAACCGCCCCTTCGCCGTGCTGTGTACACGGGTCAGGTGGTCCGGCGTGAACCCAAGATAAGAAGGAATACACTAAGGCTTGGATCGTACTGATCTCTAAGAGTGTAACGGTTTTGAGGTACAACCAGCTCGTTGACTAAGGACGTGCCCCAAAGCCAAAGAGACTTACGGAGGTCTTGACAAGGAGTCTCTGGTCCATTCGAGAGTATTCCTGATGGAGAGGTGGTCCAAGTCAAGGAAAAGTGTGTAGAAAACAGGTCCGTCGTACCTCGAGTGCTCGAAGCCGAGGGAAAATGATAACGGTATTTAAAATGCTTATATAAAATGAAAACAATTGTAATTAATAAAAATAAGATAATTTAGTCATTTATTTCGCTAATTTACCGAATACATTATTGCATAATTTATCGAGGTCAAATGGCATTTAATAATGTTGTGTGTGTAAGTGTAAAGAAATCTTGAGGATATGACAAGTCGTGCAATGTCATTTTAAATAATTAAATTTAATCATTAATGTCATTTATTAATTTACCAAGTCAAATTAACTATAACATGGGTTAATCATGGATAATTAAGGGGTATATAGCCTAAACAACAGGACATATGCACAATTTTCTATTCTGGTCGGATTCATGAAAACGCGGCAGACTTACCCGTCGCGGTTCAAGTCCCGACGGGCGGTCGGGCGCGACACGGGGCCTGGCCGGTATGGCCCGGTCCGGAGTGAATCGCGGCGACTTATGCCGTCGCGTTCTTGACGCGACGCCATCGGCTGACGCGACCTCACTGTTATCGCGGCGGGTCGCGCCGTCGCGATAACAGGTGGGTTTCCTCTTTTTCCCTTTTTCCCAGGGCGAGCCCTCTGTGATACATAGACGTTATAAAGTATAGATAAAATAGTACGGTGATCCAAAAAGTATGAAACCAGTTTTAAACGAAAGTAGACATGTATATCTATCAACATGCACGATTAATTTGAAAATAGACAATGTTTAGATATGCATTGATCAGGTTACTTTTCGGTGACCCAAACAAGCGCAGTCAAGGTTCAACAAATTTATTAGAGATGTATACATGATGAAAAATTACGAAACCAAGGTCATTCAAAAGCTAACAAGATGCAGTATTTTATAGAATTTTATCATAGCAGGACATCAAGTATGCACGAAGTTTAAAGGTAAACTTGAAGAGTCGGGTATAGGCAACAGACAGGGATTCAAATATTTAATTCTCCCTCATGGGAGATCGGAATCGAGCAACATCAGGGGCGTTTGAAAGCTAATATGATATAGTATAACTGAGAATTTTATCATGGCATGGGAACAAGTACATGCAAGGAATTAGAGAAAACATGAGATTTCGGGTTCATGGTATAGCAGGACTTCACGAATTAAATTCGTCCAAATGGATGAACGGAATACAACGAAGCCATAGGGCTTTTGAAGAGGTATATGAAGGCTACCTAGGATAATTATTTCACGATTTTAACTTGAGATATTGCCTACCTTTTTCTTGGAGTAAGAAAACCCTAGTTTGGATGACGAAATTATGAAAACTCTTCTTGCTACAAGCCTTCTCCTTCCTTGCTCCTTGGTCCAGATCCTCTCCTCTTCGTCTCCAAAAGTCTTAGCACGAAATTGTGGGGTGCTAGGGTCAAATGGGGGGTGTTTTGATGGCATGTAGAGTTCTAAATCACCTAAAACTCTTTCCTCCTCCTTTAATTACGAATTTCCATAATTATCACATATTTTTCTTGCTATTATCCATCTAATAAGATAGGGAGGGGCCTAATTTCGTGGGTAATGGTTTAGGATAGGTCTAGGACTCTTATAGAGACATTTATAAGCTAGTTTAGTCATTATCTTACCCCTTTTTAATTTATTTAAATATTAACTCCGAATTTACACATTTCCTCCTCCTTTTCTAGCATTTATCACTTAGTTGGCTTGGGGATAGATCTAATTTCGTGGCTAATATGTTAGGATGGGATTATGACTCTTTTAGGGATATATATATGTCGTTTATTATTTACCTAATCTATTTTTCTAATTATTACTATATTTAATCAGAATTTCACTTAATTAACTCCCATCTCATGGTGGGCTCTTCTTATTTGGGCCCAACAATCCATGTTAATTAGGTCCATTAATAAAACTCATTACTAATTTGACTTAATGGGTATTGATTTAATTCCAATTATTCACCATTTATCCTTATGCAAATCTATTTATCACACTTATTTAATTACTTTTGTATATTTTTATTCACTTCAACATTATTTATGCCAATATTTCTAATCTTCATCATTTGGGTTCTTACTCTTGGCCCAATAACTCATGTGAGCTTATTTGTACAACTCATGTACTTACTTTACTTATTGAATTTTTAATTATCCTTTTATTAGATTATTTATTCATGGGCCAAGGTTGTCTATTGGTCCAAATATCATAATGGGCTATCATCCCATATTATTTAAAGTCTACCCACATGTTTATTTTTTATTTATAATCCACTTTGGGTCATAAAATAATGAGTTCTTCGACTTATTCCTTAATTATGCTAATAAGTCACCTAATTTCTTAAATTTGGTCTAAATGATTTTTCTATGCCCAAATTAAATGATGGGTCATTAGATAATATTATTTAAAGTATAACTATTATTGTTATGGAATTTTTATATGGATTTCTATGCATGTGATAATAATACGTACCTTTTTAAGTAGTTGAATTTATTAATTGATAAGTTTTAATTTATCCCTAATTATTAATTAATAAATTTTCCGGGGTACTACACAAAATCATGGTCAATTTGGGGCATTAATATTAAGAACAAGAAATGTGACTCGACTTATGGGCCGAAAATAGGTGTTTACGGTAACTTGATCTTCTCTTTAAGACTTTAGCTCTCATTTGAGAGATTGTCTTTGCTTAATTGGTAGTTTAACTTAATGAAAATCTCACACTACATATCTCATACGATGCAATAACATCTATCAAGTCTTCAACTTAGATTAGTTCTTATTGAAAATTCCATAAGGTAGGCACCCTGACCTCCTATTATAAGCCATTAGCAGCCTCAACAAAAAAGAAATTATTATTATTAATATCCCAACAAATTTGATTAAATATTAAGTCATCTTGGTCAGACTTAGATATTAGAGTGACTTGCTTACCATCTCGATCAAAGAGAGGGAAGGGGCCTAATATACTACTTATTTTTATATGTTGAAACTGATCATATCATTTACCATAAAATAGCTCAATTCTAACTCCACAGATCGAGCTCTCTAAAAAAAAAGTTCATCAACAAGCTGATAATTCTCTTCGATCTTGACTAGAAATATAGTTTTTTTTTTTTCTTTGCTAGTGGTTCGATCTTGTGGTCGGATCACTTACATAATAGTAATGTTTATTACGCATAACAAATGGTTAGAAAGTGTGCAATATTTTTATGATTAGTTCAGATGGAGAGCGATAGGATATGAAGATAAGACAATTTTTATTAGAAGTATGAGCTCCATATATTTATATTTTTAAATGAATACTTACATTTTAATATATCTTGTCAGTCTCATATACACTAAGTACATAAAAGTGTGCATGTCACCTAAGCTCCAACCACTAAATCAAGTCAAAATTATATTCAGAGACTATGTTAGAGGACTTATCAAATGAGATTTATGTTTTCTATGAGTAATGTTATTGTCATCAAATAAGAATACTAGTTAAGTCTCTTTCTTATACATGACATCTTTCTTCTTATTTCCACTTATATAGAAATAAGATAGGACTAAATAAATTCAATAAAAAAAACTATAGTAAGGTTGACTGTAAACTCAAACTAACTTGATTTTTACGAATAAGTAAATTAATTGTAAATATTATATTCTATAAGTTGTGAAAAGTCAGTGAACATCGGGACAAAGTTGATTTAGATTTAACTAAATAAATATTAGAAAAAGTTTGTTAAAAGGTTGTGCAATATTAGTCACATGTAAAACACCACATTGACTTATGTATTATAAAATAACTCATAATGGTAAAGTGAAGACATATTGTTTACCAAATTTATGCATCAAGAATAAATCTAAACATTATTTTACTAATTCGTTTTGTGCCTAAATTTTTATTATAAAAATGCATCATCTCAATTTCTGAGGTATATATTTTTTACAATTTGATCATTTATTATATGGCATATAAAGATTTTATAAACAGATTGATTACAAGATATATGATATTTTTATTATCTTATATCATTTAATCAATTATCATGCCTATTAGATATAAACTACATATGCTAAGTAACTCTATTTCAAAAAATATATTTTTAAAGACATCTCATGAATCTTTCACTATAATACATTTTATATCTAGCTCATTGGCATATATAATAGTAATGATGTATATAAATAATACTCGCTACACATCAATTAAGTGCACTAAAATTTTATTGATTTATATGAGACAAATAAAACTTAAGCAAAAGAACTTCATATCATTTTCAAACTTTTTAAGAGTTTTTCTTACTAGAAAATTTTATTCATCCTATTTATTCGTCCTATGTAAATAAATGAGATCTTAAAATATTACATATATATATATAGAGAGAGAGAGAGAAAGAGAGAGAGGATCCATTTCTAACAAGAATACCAAAAAGAAATGTTTATTACGTTGGACTGTTTATAAACAATTTTATTGAACTACATCATATTCATATGAATATAACATGTAAAAATGATAGTGATAGGAAGCAACAGTGACAATAGTTGACAATAACAACTAAGAGAAATGTGTTTCTGCACTTCTGAAAAGTGCAGAAACGTCAAGTCATCTTGCACTTTCTCCCTCCCACTGGTCCACCTCAAATGGGAAAGAGGTGAGAGATCCATGTGACAACTTGAGGTGGATCAATGGGAGGGAGAAAGTGCAAGATGACTTGACGTTTCTACACTTTCAGAAGTGCAGAAAGTCTTTCTCAACAACTAATAAGTCCAAATTTTGTGCTAAAAAAATATTAATTTTAGACTTAAAAATATTAACCTTGACCTAAGAAAAAATTAATTTTAAGATTTAAAATTATTGACTTTGACTATACTAATGTTTGGTTGATAAATATCGACTTTTGGTCAATTTTTTTTAAAATTTTGGTCACTCTCCACTTATCGTGGTTTGTTGTCGTTTACCATCTTAACACTTAGATAGACATTTCGTATAATATTTGTTATATGATTAGTCAAAAAAATGTCTCATCGCACACCAAGGTGTGCGGTGAGACGTGGCACACCCAGTTGGGATGTGCCATGTGGAGGAGAGAGAGGAGACATTTAATGCCTCCTCCCCTCCCAGCCCCCTTATACACACCCCGATTGAGTTGTGTTTGTGCACACCCTAATCGAGGTGTGTACTAAGACCAACTCTTAGTCAAATAATCAGAGTTGGACGTATCATATTATATCAGTGTGGTGCGTCCATGCTGTACTGTGTTAGGGACTTAACGATCATCGACATAATTTATTATATTTATTATTTATTAATAAAGTTTATCTATTTTAGGTCGAATCAGACTAGTACATTACAATACGTCTGGACCATACTATGCTACGAAAAAAATAGCTCGATCCAATTTATTGATCCGATCAATTTTACATGTAATAAGTGTTACTCAATAGTGAACGTATATTGCCACTTGATCTAAAACCACACAAGTTTGATATAAAATTTAGATTCACTCTATTAATTTTGCTTTACTATTATTAAACTAGTTATGGATATAACATTTTATCTTTGATATATAAAGGAAATATAATGACTTAAATAGTGCACTATGATACATGAATTTTTACATAAGATGTGATGATTTTTTATTACATGTTGAATTTATCGGTAATAACCTTATAGTGATCCAAATTTAGGTAAAATTATGTGACTTTCAAGTAGTGACATCACACATTTGATTATATTATTGGTAATGTGCGATATCATAGTGGACACCCAATAGATGAGGAGGGACACGCTTAGGGATCGATCCCTAAACATGTTAGATTTATACGTTATTTATCTATAGTTCTTGACCACTAGACCTAATAACAACAACAACAACAACAAATTCAAATTCAATGGCACATTTTAAATCTATTTAAATTTTCTCTACAATTAGTAAGCTAGTCATATATGAAACATTATTTAATTTTATATTAGAATCATAGACATCAAACACATAAAAATTTCATGGCTCAAATAATTTACATGCGAACTTATTTGATATATGAATTTTTTATTATACTTAATTTTTTATTGTATGTCTACGTATTGATAGTAGAGAAAGTTTAATAATGTAGATATAACTTTGGACATCAAATTATGTAATTAGGTAGTAGATGCAACTTACAATCACATAATTCAACCTCTTTTCTTCAATTTACATTGTTAAATATTTTGTTTATTATCATTAACTACTTAGAGATCTAAAATATTAAACTATTTAGAGATCTAAAATAATACTTTAGACAAATGATTCTTATGCACAAAATATGTATACAACATGAGCAACTTAAATAGTTTGTTTTATGTTTTTATGTGATTTTAGTTTTGCTTGTCAACCATTAATGATCTTTCATTTATAATTATAATAGTTCATTTATTTTTAAGAACATACAATAGTTGATTCGGAAATTAAAATTTAAATTATGGAATTTTTAAATAAGTGACTATTTTTATTTTATTATGGACAACAACTAGTTGAACCTCTCTCTCTCTCTCTCTCTCTCTCTAATGGTAAGATACAATGCACTATTTGTATGCCATTATTTCATACTACATGATTGAGATTAGATGCTTAACTAAAAAGTTGTGAGTGATGTAAGTGAATGAATAGAAAATTAACAAATTTTACTCTAAATTTATATTAATAACATTCAAAATCACACATAGTTCTAAAGTTTACAATGTAAAAAAAAAAACTATCAACGTACATATTTGTAACTCTATATCAATTCAATGATCATGTAATTATCTGAATTAAAGTCAAATGAAAGAATAATCTACGTCAACATCTTACCAACATTTATAAACCCCAAACTCCCCACTCTCATGGATATAGTTTGGTGTAAATCTGTGGGCAATATTCTAATTATGTTAATAAATGAAAACAAATGTACTGCAATAGTGGGATGTGGAACTCCATAAAAAATTGTCTAACTACATTAACAATTGTTGTGCATGAGGAGGAAGAAGAGGGTGGTAGATCTCTAAACATAAACAAAGGGCTGACTCTTGGTAGTATAAATGTCATCCTATAAATCTTTATAGAACTAAAGTTGTATTTATATGAGAAATTGAAAGATAATATGCATGACCTCTATATGCTTCAAGAATCAGTAGATTTCAATGACATAATGTCCACAATATATATAATAAATATCTCGATCTCATCCCTTCATTTTTTTTTTCACTCTCTTCATATCCTCTCTCTCCTATGAAATGTGGAAAATCCTATGCTATTGTAGGAATACTTATTGCAAGACTAATTATTAATCATTATAAGACTCTCTTTAACATGATAATTATTATACGACTCGCTTTGCAATAAATATTTCTCATCTTATGAAATGTCTTTTTCTCTTTTGCTATAAATATTTCTCATCTTATAATATGTCTACTTTCTCTTTTGCTGTTTCCAAGAGCAAAATGTGATAAACTTCTGTCACCTTTGTCATAAAATCAAATTTACAAAAACAACACCATGTGAAGTTTCTCTTCCTATTCTTGCTCATATTGCAAGATCAGCAAGTGCATGTCCTTGCATAGCTCTTCTCCCCTTTTTATTCATGATACACTCGTTATGTTGTCATATTCAACAACAAAATTGTATTATTTATTTAATATTTATATCTTTGATAATATCTTCTCTCGTTTGCAGATCTTGTATGATAGTACATTTGTGACCTACAAGCAAACAGAGGAGGCTTGTCATGAATATTATGCACTAGGATCTAAAATAGTTCATTATTAGCAAATAAACAAGCACTTAGAATCCATCCTAAAGGCAAACTTAAAGGAGTTGGTCAACAACAAGGCATTTAGATTTCAAGTGCATTAAAAGGTAAGAAGGAATCCCATCACAATTTTAACATACTACGTGCCATAAGAATTGTCTGAAATATTATTCTATCTCAAAATTAGGAATTGCCAAAAGAAAGTCCAATTAAAGCGGAGGCAGCCCTCAAAGAAATGGTTCAAACTCGTGGCAGGCTAACAAGTGAAATGACAATTTTAGTAATCTTCGTATTCATATTTAGTTATGCATTAAATCATAAGTTAATAGGTTTTTTTATAAAGAAAGACACCACATTAGAATTTAAAAAATTACATGCATTCAGATGGCATCTAGCAGTGCTAACCACACAATTTAAACTCAAACATCTAAGAAAAGCGTCAGCCAAACGAGAAATTTAAAGCACCATTCACAGGCAGACAAAATCTAGGCGCAAAAGATGCAAAATGTGATGTAATGAAACAAAACCTGATGAAAAGTGTGGATCTAAGTACTCAGATAAAACCATTAACAACTTGAAAGAATCCATAGCCGATGCTCATTAAACTCCTGGAAGTTGGAAATAAAAGATTTAAGTCTGTGAATCAAGAAGCCACCTCCATGGTCAAGATGATGCTCAACATCCCCCAAGAGAGGACATGTGCAACATTGATCTCCTCCCGCACCTAATAACAGCAAAAAAGAGTAGAAAAAATGGCTACCTGTTGAACTCACACCAAAATTGTGACACTGATGTCTCAAACACCTAGAAAATCAAATCTGGCGGCCATCCTCCGATAACATTAAAACAGCAAAACAAGATGTTTATTCGGAATAGAGCTGAGTTCATACCCCTTGCTAACATGTAAAAGAGTCCCCAAGAATCAACACTACAAGTTCTAAAATTTACGAGTTTTTTTCCTGGTTACACACTTCAAAACATAAGTATACCCTGTGGATATCAGAGCCCAGAGGGGAAAAAATTCTGCCAATAACTATCTCGGTGTCATGACATGAATCCACTGCTGCATTTGCTTCAATTGCCATATTGATAGGCTGGTTCAGACTGTGGTGCCTCTGGGTTGCTGTAGCCGCCATATTGAGGGGGGGATTCAGATGGAGGGTTCGCAGATTCTGGGTTGGGGTAATTGGCATGTTGATAGCCAGCTACAGATTGAGAGTGGTGCATGGGATTGATGGAAGTGTTGTACTGATACGCAGGTTGAGATTGCGCATGCTGAGGTGCTGCATTATTGTAGTTATTATATTGATAGGACGGTGTCGATTGAGGATTCCCTGGCGGAGCTGCACCATTGTAATCATTGTACGCGTAAGGTGAGGATTGAGGATTCACTGGTGGTACTGCACTGCCATGATCACCGTGCTGATGGGAAGGTGGAGATTGAAGATGCCCTGGTGCCACATTGCTGAAACTGCTATACTGAGAGGAAGGCGGGGACTCGGTGTTTCCAACTCCTGTATTATTGAAGCCATTATATTCATAGGAAGGTGGAGGAGAGTTCTCAGTTGCAGCACCATTGTAACTACTGTAAGGTAGAGACTGCGGAATCCCAGATGTCATGTTGTTGTAACTGTTATATGCAGGTTGTGGCTGGGTATTGCCAGGCACTGAACTGCTGTAAGTGTTGTAAGTTTGAGATTGATAGGATGGTGAAGGCTGAGGGTTTTCCTGTGCTGCTGGAGGTGGCCTAGGTCTTGCATATTCAGCAAAAATTACCCATCCATCCAGAAACTGCAATAAAAATGGTGTCAAATGACAGAATAAAATATTGCATACAAAAGCATAATACAGCTTAAGTGGATTTTTTTAAGAGGGTCAAGAAAACACTATTCGCCCAAGTAAGAGTTACGTCACCTAAAACCACACAAAAAAGGATCATTCATACAAGAAGGAAAATTTATCCCAATTAAACAGATTATTACAAAAACAATGACCTTTTTCAAGATATCCAAATCACTAGAAGTAGATTACATGACTACCTCTAAAATAATGAGTCTCATATTTCCAAGCATAGGAGGACACTGATGAAATATTGTGACCAAGGATGCAGGAAGTCCCATCCAATCAGATCCAAGCCCCCCCCCCCAAAAAAGAAGCTCAACCACTGGTCACATGCTGATAATTTCTCTCCCTAGCCTTTCTTAGAGAGAGGGCTGAACTGCAACCCCCTGGGGGGTGGGTTCCTTCGCCGGAACTTGTCCTGTGGTGTTCCGGACTCTAAGGTGGGAAGCCTTGGAGGCGGTGGTATTGGGGATGGGGGTGAGGTGAGATCTTGGACGTGTTTTGGTTGTGGTCGGTGGGGCCATATCAAGTGGCTTTACCCTGGTCGTTGGAGCGGCTGCCACGGAATCAAGGAGTATGCTAGTTCGCTATGGTTACAGGAGGCAGGGACATATTGTCCCGGCACAGTGCCAAAATCTGTGTCAGCAAGAGACAGCTGGGCCAGGTCCTTCACAGATGTTGCCCAGGGAAGGAGGAAACTTCTCCATGTTGGGGATTTCCCGGAGGACAGTCTCCGGCAGCATTTGGAGTGGCTAAGATGATGCTTGGCAGTCTCTCGTTTGGAAGGGCAGTGGAGTCCATAGACATCAAACAACACTTGGAGGAGGCGGCCGGATGGGAATGGGAGGTGTCAAGGGTCTTGACCGCAGTTGATTTGGCTGTGAACAGTGACAAGGAGGCGGTGGGGAGGTTGGCAGACGCCGGACTGCTTGCTGCAGGTAGCTCCATACTTCACCTTCATCGGTGGCCGCAGGTGATGGGAACCTTCCTTACCCTGCCGGTGAGGAGGTTCAGGGTCATCATTGAGGGTGTCCCTATCTTTCTCTGTGATGAGGGGGGTATAAGTTTGCTGGTCCATCGTTTTGGCCGACTGGAGCAGGGGTCACTGTCTTTCCTTCCAGCAAGCTCAAGATTGAAGGTTTATGTGATTGTCCTGGCGGGTGGTCCGGCTGACATTACGGCAGTCGTTACAGTGGATGTTGGCGGAGTTTCTGTCATCCTCTGGTGTCCAGTGGAGGAGGAAATTCTGGGACTGACGTCACCTCCCCTAGGACAACCACTCGCATCGGGAGGTAGAAGAAGACCCCAAGGCAGACATTTCGAATTTGAACTGCCTCACCATTCGGATCCTCCCTATCGGGATCGATCACGGCTTGGAAAGGCTGGGTTGTACCGCAGATGGTCCAAGTCAGGAAGCTGCAGTTCGCAGTCCAGGTCCGCTGAGTAAAGGGTCAGGGTGGGGAATGAGATGCCTACCTGATAGACTGTTGGAATGTCGTATTGGGAGGGCTGGACCCGCTAAGGGTCTTCTTCCCTGCCTGATAGTCATTCCCTCGCTGGGGTCCTGCTTGCTGCATTCTCCGGCGACACTTGGCCCTCTCTCTGTTCCCACTCAGCCCCAGTTGGGAGACGGGCCACCATCCTCCGGCAATGCCCTTTCTTGGTGTCCTTGGAGGTTGGCGGTGCTTCCTACAGAAATGAAAAGGATTTGGAGCCAGGGAGAGATGCAGTTTGTTGAGGCGCAGACCAGAGGAGAGGACATCTGGGCCAGACTTCAAGGGGCTTTGTCCCCCCAGCGTGATTCTGCAGTGGCGATCCCCCAGGTCCTCATCCCATCTTCCGTCCACAAGGCTCGGCCTCCTCCGGATGAGGTTCACGTGGAAGGGGGAGATCTTCAGCTTGTGCTGCAGCAGGAGCAGGACCGGCTGGCTTTGATGTTGGTGCCATGTCCTGAGCAAGGAGAGGACCCTGTTGGGAAAGCTTCTGTCAGGTCACCTGCTCTGGCGGGCCCATGAGGTCAGTGAAACAGGCCTCTGGTGGGGAGGTTGAGGCACAACAGGAGGACACGCTTCGAGACGGTACCAGGTTGGAGCTGCGGCTGTGAAGGTTCTCCTGAAGGAAGTCGAGACTCTCTGTATGGGTTAGGGTTGGCAAACATGGTCAATATTTCCTTTTTGGCGGCTGAGAAGGACTTGAGGGGGGGTTCTCTCAAATCAACCAGCGGTGGGCAGGGAGAGGTCTCTAATGAGGGAAGGTAGCATTGGTGAGGAGGGAGGGGAGGAGGAGATACCTTATTTTCAATGAGGATTGTCTAGTGGAATGTGAGAAGGTTAGATGGTGTAGAGAAGAGGAGGGCAGTGAAGGAATTGATCAGGAGGTGCAAGGTGGACATTCTATGTATTTAGAAGACGAAGTAGGAAGGTGATGAGAGAGAGATTCAAAGGGAGATTGTGGGGTCCCAGCTTTCCTTGGGAGTAGCCTCTCCTGCAGCTGGGAGATAGGGACCCTTTTGAGGTAGAGTGGTGCCCCATACGGTAGTGAGCAGGTGGGCTATTACCGTGCATTTTCGAAGTGTCAAGGATGATTTTTCCTGGGATTTCAGAAGGGTGTATGGTCCTCGGTCGAGAGAGGAGAAGCATTAGCTGTGGGATGACTTGCTCCATCACCACTTTCTCCTCCGGGCGGCCTTGGTGTGTGGGTGGTGACTTCAATGCAGTGATTGGTCCGTGAGAGAGGTCAAGGACCACAGGTTATTCTGAAGACATGGGCGACTTCTCAGACTTCATTCAAGAGACTGGTCTGGTGGACATTGGTATGGCAGGTGGCTGCTTTACTTAGTCCAATCTGAGAGTAAAAGCTGCTTGCTCTAAGTTGGATAGATTTCTAGTTATGGTTGATTGGGAGGGACCCCTATCCCCATGTGCAGGTGGCCCTACTGGCTAGAGTGGTTTCTAGTCATAAACCAATTCTCTTGAAGAATTCCCATGTGCAGGATAGGGATCACAGGTTTATGCTTGAACAGTTTGGATTAAGAGAGGATGATTTTTTGGATACTGTATCAGATGCTTGGGGTGCTCAGCCTCTGCTATGGCTTTTTTGGTGAACTGAGACATACAACATAGGTTCTTAAGGTGTGGGAGCAAGAAAAACTTTGCTAGGGAGAGCAATATTCTCCCGCACATAGCAGGTGTGGACAATTTGAAAGAGACAGGGCTGATGGATGATGAGGATAGGTGTCTTGAAGGAGCAGTTTGAGGAAATTCGTCTTAGAGAGGAGATCTACTAGATGCAAAGGTCCAAAGAGAGAGAGATTAAAGAGGGGGACATGAATACTGCCTAGTTTCAATGTATTGCTGCGGGGAGGAGGGGGGTTAACTCCATCTCAATATTAAGGTGGGAGAACTCTCCTTCTCCGCAGATGAGGAGTTTAGGGGACAGGCAAAAGAGTTCTACTCCAGATTGCTTCCGAGTAGAATGTTGGTAAACCAAGGATAGAAGACGACCCTCTTCCTCAGCTCTCACCTATGGAGAGGGATGCCATCTCCTAGCCTTTCCCTGAGGATGAGGTTCACTAGGCTATTGTTTTTTGCTCGCAGGTGATAAGCCCCCTGCGCTCGATAGAAGTGTTGGAGCATCATTAAAGATGATTCAGTGTTAGCGGTGAGGGAGTTTCATGAGGGCAAGACACACTTGGGGAGTATCAATAAGGCTCTCCTAGTGCTTATTCTGAAGAAGAATGATGCTCGATAGTTTAAGGACTTCAGGTCTATCAGTTTGTTGAATGGCGCTTATAAGATCATCTCCAAGGTTCAGGCAAATAGGTCGAACAGGTTGGTTGACTAGTTTCAGAGAGCATTTATTAGAGGGAGACATTCTTGGTGGCTCATGAGTGTCTGCTTGCTATGAAACTCCGCAAGAGAAAAATGATGGTTTTGAAGTTAGATTTTAAAAAGACCTAAGACATGGTGAATTGGTGGTGTCTCTTTAATGTCTTGGATAGGATGGGCTTTGAGAACAGGTGGATTGGGTGGGTCAGGCTGTATATCTCTTCAACTTCCTTTGCGGTCCTTATTAATGGGAAGTCGTCCTCTTGGTTCCAGAGCAATAAGAGCCTTCGCCAGGGGGATCCTATGTCCCCTCTCCTCTTTTATTCTAGTTGCCCGTGTGCTAAGTAGGGTGTGGCAGAGGGTAGAAGCTGCAGGTTTGATCAGAGACTTTCAAGGGGTTATGTTGATTTCACACTTGCAATATGCAGATGATACCATCATGGCATCATGTTCCTTGTTGAGGGCGAGCTTTTTCCCCTCGTGACTAGGTCCAGCTGGAATGGCTAGGGGTGGTGACAGGCCTTAAAGTTAATTTCAACAAGAGCCTTCCTGTAGGGGCGAACTTGGAGCATATACCTATGTTGAAGGCGACTTGCCTGTTGGGTTGCAAGATTGGCAATTTCCTATATCTTACTTGGGACTTCCTCTTACTCCTTGTGCTCTCACGTATACAGATTGGCGTCCTATCATCAAGAGGTTTAAGTCCAGATTGGTGGGTTGGAAGGCTAGAGCATTGTCCTTTGGAGGTAGGCCAGTGTTATGTAGTTCTGTGTTTTTTTTTCCTGAAAGGTGGGTGGTACCACCGATATTAAGAAGGAAAAAAAAGTTATGTAGTTCTGTGTTGGATAGCCTGCCAACATATTTTCTCTCCATGTTCAGGATTCCAAAGACGGCGGCAAAGAAGATTGACACTATCCAATGCAATTTTTTTTGCCATGGCAGTGGGGAGAGGTGTAGAGGATGGCATGATATGGTATGGGGGAGGCTGATTAATAGCAAGAAAGAGGGAGGGTTGGAGATCAAGAACTTAAGAGATTTCAATTTGGCTCTCTTCTGCAAGTGGCTATGGATGTTAGGGAGTGGAGAAGAGGGATTGTAGGCCCAATTGATCAAGCATAGGTACTTCGACAGAAGGAAACTCTGGGATCTATCTCCTATCGCTAACGGCAGCTCTTCTCAGCTCTAGCTTGACATTCTTTCATGCAGGGAAGTTTCTTGTCGGGAGTTCGAGTCCGCCTTGGTAAGGGGGGCAAGTCTCTTTTTCCGAAAGGGTAGGTGGTATGGGGATTTCCGGCTGGAGGCTCTGTTCCTTAGCCTCTTCTTCATCTCAGCAAACCCCTTGGACTTAGTCACCCAGGCTTTTGACCCCTTTTGTCAGGAGGGGCTTGGGCTCTGACCTTAAGAAGAACCTCAAGCAAGATGAGGTGATGCAGCTCCGGGATCTTCTTTCCTTCCTCTTGACCCTCCACCCTATAGATTGAAAGGATGGCTAGGTCTGGAGGTGGGAGAAGGGAGGATCCTTTTCGGTCAAGTCGACATATCGCATCATTTATGATGGAGGTGTTCAACAGTTTTTTATGATTAGGTTTAGAGACCTAAGAGCCTATTGAAGGTGAAGGTTCTGGTTTGGAGGATATCCCATAGGAGACTTCCTACTCAAGACTAAACGAGTCACTGATGGGAGCTTCAGCCCAAACTGATACATATATGCCAAACATATCAGTTTCCGCCCTAGCCGATATCGAAACCAATACATCCGATACCGGCCTAAACAGGATCCCTTTATGCCACATCACTTGAACTCGCCAAAACCGCTCGATACCACCGAAACTGATACTGAAACGTATTGGTTTTAAACCCAGCCAAAATTGAGTCCGAAACTGATACTCCTATCCTTGGGTTTAGTCGCATTCTTCCTAATATTCAACCGACCTACGTGTTTTGTGGGGGTGGACGACGAGACTTTAGGCCATTTGTTTGTAAGATGCTCCTACTCACAGGGGGTATGGGAGTGGTAGCTAAAGGGGCTAACAAACACATTGGGCAGCATACAGATGTCCAGCAACTTTGGGTGCGGACCGTGTGGTGGCATAGGCATTGGGCCCATAGGGATGATAGGACGGTGTGGTGGCTAATCTTTCATGCCACCCTCTGGATGTTGTGGGGGATGAGGAACAATCGGATCTCTAGAAGAGTTTTGCACAATAAGAAAGCTGATTTTCTTCTCTGTATTAAAATAAAGGAATGGATAGCAATTATATGTAACATGGACTCCTCTTCCTCTTCCCTTTTTGCCTTTCTAGGTTTTGGGGGGTTGGGGGGTGGAGGTTGTCCCACAAGGCCTCAGTGTGGCACTATTGTATAGGTGCTGGGGTTAGTTTCTTTTTTGTTTCAGTCAGACTATACTTGTACATTCCATTTTCACTTACATACTGGTGGTACTGCCCACTTTACACAAAAACAAACAAACAAACATTGGTCACACTCTGAGGAAGGCAATGTGTTCCGCAAAAAAGTAAGCCACAAGTTTGGACCACAAAGATGCAAGGTCACTAGACCATCAACCCTGATCTTATGCATCTTCATTGTTGCCCGCCTGCCATCAGATCTCCTGACTGGCAGTCATGTTGCCTGAACTGCACAGCCAGCGGAAGCTGCACCACTTCGCATCTATGGCAACATTATATCAGGTTGCCCAGCAGACAATAAGAGCTGCTAGTGAGCAGCTCAAAGGCAGCAGTCTCTGAAGCTGCCCACTTGCTCAGTGCAATTGACTTCCACTGGGTTGCCACATTCCACTAGTTTGAAGGAACTAGTGAGAGAAGAGAAAGAGGCTGTCCCCATTGGGAGGGTTGTCATGAACCTGAGATACCAGCAAAGGAGAACCATAAAATGGAGCTCCACTAGCACACCATGGACCTTGAGTCACTGCCGGTATGTCTACTCTCTATTGCTCTGTGCATGTGGCACCTTTCCCCATCAACCTTGAGATCAAAAGAGAATGATGTGGTTGGGGTATGAAGTGCCAGACATGCATGTGTGAACCCCTCTCTCTCCCTCCCTCCCTCCCTCTCTCTCACCTTTTCGCCCTCTTGTGTGTGTATGTGGCACTCCCCACATATCGCAAAGTCAGCAGTATGAAGTGGTTAGCATGTGAAGTGCCAGCCATGCAGGTGTGTCCTCTCTCTCTCTCCATGTATATCGCACTCCCTCCCCCCAATCCAAAATCAAAAGAGCATGCAGTGCCAGCCAAGCCAGTGGTTGTTCGCATCCCCTCCTCTTCATCCATAAACTGAGGTCAAAGAGTGAAGCGATTAGATACCATGATTTGGTTAAGATGGATTTGATACAAAGGTGCAGTCCAAGACAAAATGGCGTGTGTTCATTTTCTGAACTTGGAAAGAAACATGGGCAATTAAAAATGTATCAGTGGATTTGAAAATTTATTTCTAAATACAATAGAAATGAAAGCTGATTTCTAAAGATCCAATTTCTATCACAACAACAGATAGAGCATTCAGGTACTATATGATAAAAAACCCTTAAGAACATCAGTGGGCTGTATCATATGGCTGGATTGAAGTCAAATATCCAACTTCCCCATGTAAAAAAGAATGAACGCCCAAGCATCCTTTCATGCCCAACATTGTGAACCATTTTCTCATCTCTGGCTCTGTCATATGGCTGGATTGAAGTCTAATATCCAACTTCCCCATATAAAAGTTAAATCAGCTGTTCCATCTGACAAATGCTCTGATGACTGTTATGAATTTTACCAGAAACATACTGTTTGGCTAGAAGAACCACAAAAATAAATTGACTAATGATCAAAACAACTTATAATGACATAGTGGGAAACCAGAAACAAAGATGTGTAAAGCATCAGTGCAATGCAGGGAATTAATTTACCTTGCCATCCATCCCCTTGATGCCTGACTCTGCCTCTTCTAAGGTGCCGTACCGTACAAAGCCAAATCCCTTGGAATACCCTGAACCCCGATCAGTGACAACTCGAGCTGCAAACCAGTGATGGAAGAGAAATGAGTTTCACAAAACCAATTTCTCAAGAATTTAGAAGAAAGAGAACAGATACCTTGGACAACTTGACCAAACTTGGCGAATGCCTCTCTCAGACCCTCTGAAGTTGTGCGTTTGCTAAGTCCTAAAAGAATGTGTAAGTTAACAAACCAAAAATCATGGGATTTTCACAATTAAACCCAAGGGGGGAAAAGAAAAGAAGAACTGAACAAGAAAGTGGAGTAAGTAATCGAATACAGAGCACCACATAGGATGTATATATCATACATCAAATATACAAAAATACTCACACGACTGTTTATTACTATACTCCTTTCTATGGGTTGTCAACAACATGGAAGGCAAAATCGCCAGGATCGACCCAGAATCGGTCGATCCTGGATCGGATCGAGGGCTATGGATCCGATCCTGGGGGGGAAGTCCCTGAATCGGCAAACTTCCAGCTGGATCGGCCAGAATGGAGTTGGATCGACTGGATCAAGCAAGGATCGACCGATTCCAGGCCGATCCAGATCGATCCTGACTGATCCAGGTCGATTCCCTCAGGCTACCTTCAGGATCCTCTTCAGGCAGGGTTGTCAGGATCCCCTTATTTACCTAAATATTATTTAAGTAAATGTTAGTATTTGTAGTTTCATTTACTTAAAATATTACATGTAAATAAGGAAGTACCCCCATTTGAATCTAATAAAAATATCAAAAAAATCATATCTCTTACCAATAAAAAGTCAACTCTCCCATCGAAGAAGAAAATCGCGATTTTGATGATTTTAACGAAATGCTAACTTTCTAATCTCTTGTAATTTAGCTTATCTAAAAAATTGATAATTCAAATAAACCACATGGAAAATTCAAAGTCCGGTAAAAAAAGTCAAACATGCATGTGACTTCTCCAATGGAGCCACTCTCCTACTGACAACACTTAGTCTGCTTGAAACCTCTCAAGATTTGGTCAAACTTAAGTTATCATCATCCAAACCTCTCAAAATTTGGTCAAATTGAGCTACCATCACCCAACTCATGACACTCATGAGTTTGGATGATGATAGCTTAGTTTGACCAAATCTTAAGAAGTCTCAAGTAGACTTAGTGCTGTCAGTAGGAGAGCGGCTTCTTGGAGAAGTCATACGCACGTTTGATTTTTTTTTGTTGAATTTTAGATTTTTAGTATTTTATTAGACTTATTTGAATTATAAAATTTTAAATATATCAAATTATGAGAGATTAGAAAGTTGCTACTTTGATAAAATCACAAAATTTGCGATTTTCTTCTTGGATGGGAGAGTTGACTTTTTATTAGTAAGAGATGTGATTTTTTTGATATTTTTATTAGATTCAAATCGGGGATATTTCCTTATTTACATGTAATATCTTAAATAAATGAAACTACAAATTTTAACATTCACTTAAATGGTATTCAGGTCAATAATACACTAAGTCTTTAACATTTTATACTTTTCTTGTATTATTATAGTAGTAATAATACACAAAATCTTATGTTTCATATATTATGAATGCATGTATGATTGGTTTTTTATGCAAATATTAGTTCTTTCAATTTATCAGATTTCCCTCATTTTTGCTGTTTTTTTCTGTTCTTTCCTGAATTTTTTCCCAAAAAAAAAACCATTTTATAAACTGGCCGATCCAGGATCGGCCAGACTTCCCTTGGATCCATGGGATCTTGCGATCCGATCCGATCCAGGATCAGATCGAGCCTGGTCGATCCCGATCCCGATTCTGATCCTGCCTTCCATGGTCAACAACACAAGACACAGTGACAACAAGAAGCTATTGAGTGAACAACAAAGCTCGTGTGGTGTTTGTTCCTTGTGAGCACAATGCGATGAGAAGATGATGAAAGAATGCTGAATCTCTAAAGTAACTTTATTAGTCACCACGTTCCAATTGGGGAAGAGGTAGGGGTGTAAACGATCCAAGTCGAGTCGAATAGTATCATGTTCGAACTCGACTCGCTCAGCTTTTACCCAGCTCGAACTCGGCTCGAAACTCGCCGAGCACCTACAATCGATGTTCGAACTCGGCTCGTGAAATATTTTTAACGTTCGAGCTCGACTCGTCAAGCGCTCGTTTTACCGCTCGTTTAGATAAATAAACGAGCTTGAAATCGAGCTCATATTCAAACTCGTTGAAACCCATGTGGACCCGGGGAAACACACGGTGGGAGAAGAGGTGGGGGGTCTATTTTCTACAACTGTTAAGACATTGTACAAATATTGTATCCGATATGGGACTATGGCCATGGGATACCTGGTTGCAGGGTAGAAGGTGCAGGGGCTGGGGGCGGGTTGGGCGGCGCCGTGCAGGGGTGGGGCAGCCAGAGAATCCCACCGCGAGCAGTGCCGTCGGCGTCCGGTGCTGCCGGAACCGCCGTGCGGGCCTCCGACCACCAGGGGCGGGGAGGCGGAGCTGCAAGCCGCCGGAAGTCACGAAGGGGGTGATGGCACAGCCAGAAGATGCCACCAGAGGACCTACAGATGGTGTCTGGCAAAGCCAGAACCACCGCAATGGCGTCCGCACAGCCGTAGGCGCCGACCTGCCGCTGCAACTCCGGACCGGGGCGTCCGCACCACCAATCGTCTGTACCGCCCGGGGGGTGAGGGGGGACTACGGCAGCTCAAAGATCTTTTCGGCACCGGACGGGGCTCCGAGGCGATCGCCGGACACTCCAGTGACCGATTGCGGCCCCCCTTGGCTGCACCGGGTGGGGGAATGGCCATCGGGCGCGGCACACCTGCAGAAGTGGCCATTGGGCGCGACGCACCTGCAGAAGTCGGGAGGAAGAAGATGACTGTGGGTGCCTGGAGACCTTCAAATTTTGATATTTGTGTTCATACTCAAATTTGCATAATTTATTTAAAACCAAATTTTGTGTATATACTCTCACTTACATCTTTGTAATATACACCTTAGGATTTAACCTTTTACATCTAAGTTCTTATGTTCAATTTATATAATAATAATAACTCTACAAAAATAGATAAATATATTTGTACCCTCATATTAATTATAAGAAATTTAAATATATTAATAAATATCATTTCGAATATATTAACGAGTAATTTATCGAGTATCTTAGCGAGTACGTTATCGAGTATCTTAACGAGTTGTTCGCGAACATATTTGAGTCGAGCAGACCTCTGTTCAAGCTCGGCTCGTTTATGAACCGAGCTTATTTTTTTGTTCAAACTCGGCCCGTTAACTTAATAAACGAGCCTAACCGAATTTTTATCGAGCCGAGCGCCGAGCTGTTTGTCGAACGTATCGACTCGTTTACACCCTTAGGAAGGGGGTGACTACTGGTTCTACTTTACTTAGTTGTTCAAAGATGCAGACTTTCTTTTTGCTGGTAGTCACTATTTTATTCATAACTATTGTTCCCATGGTGGCGGCCTTATCTGGGTTCTCTGGCAACATGCATCTCTCAACTGTACTGTAGTTAAGGAGGATGCTCAGTTTATTCATCTTCTTTGCCTTGATACAAATACTGGATGTCAGTTTCTCCTTACAGCTATCTATGCCTCCAATCTCGCGTCAGAGCGAGTTAATCTCTGGAGCAGTATTGAGGGTCTTTCTCTGGCTACCACTCATCCATGGCTTCTCGTGGGTGACTTCAACCGTGTTCGTTCCATAAACGAAAAATTGGGGCGCCGTCCTCTTTCTTCTAATGTGCTTCATAGTTTCAATGACTGTATTGATGCAACTGGTATTGGTGACCTCAAGAGTGTTGGCAATGTTTTATCCTGGTGTAATCAATCCGATGGGAATCAGTGTATTGTGACTAGATTGAATCGAGCGCTCATTAATGATTCCTGGGAAGATCAGTACCCTAATAGCTTTGTTCTTTATGGGCATCAAGGGGTCTCCGACCATGCTTTTCTTACGGTTCATCAGGATATTCCTATCCCTTCCCAACCTAAGCCTTTTAGGTTTCACACATGTGGGCTGCTCACCCATCTTTCAATGAGCTTGTGCGACAGGTCTGGCAAACCAACACTTATGGCCAACCTATGTATGTTCTAATGTTACTTCTGCTTCCTCTGCTCTTCGATGAGCTCAAGAGTGCCTAGATGTCGATCCATTCAACTCCATTTTAATTAAGCAGGAGCGCTGAGCACGCCAAAACCTTGCCACTTGTGTTGCTATGGAGAAATTCCTTTGCTAGACAGCGTGGAAAACAACATTGGCTAACGGAGGCAGATGACAACACCAAATTCTTTTATGCCTCCATCAAAAGCAGAAGGATGATCTGTACTATTTGAACTTGCACCATACCTGTTGGCAGCATCACTGACAACTATGACACTGTTAAAAAGTATGCAGTAGAGTTTTACTCTGATCTGCTAAATCAGCGCAGATCTAGTGACAACCAGTGTCCTCAGTCTGAGCGCCTCCTATCTCCTAACCACTGCACCCAGCTTGCAATGCCTTTTACTGCTAATGAAGTTAAAAAAAGTGGTCTTCGATGCTCCAAGGAATAAATCACCAGGTTCAGATGGATTTCCTGCAGATATTTACCAAGTGTGCTGGCAGATTGTGGGGGAAGATGTCACTGCGACTGCTCTTAGTTTATTCAACGGGAACAGCTGGCAACTGCAAGCTAACTGTGCTTTCATCTCCTTAATCCCAAAATCTGATGCTGCGACTCATTCGATGCCTTCAGACCAATCTCTTTGTGTAACTTTTTCTACAAATTATTAGCTAAGCTCTTAGCTAACAGAATGCAGCCTGTCATGAGCAGTCTAATTCATGAAGCACAATCCACTTTCATCAAAGGGTGCAAGATTCAGGATAGCATCATGTTGGCAAATGACATCATTAGAGATCTCCACACAAAGTCAAAAGGAAACTTGTTATGCATAAAGGTAAACCTCCGTAAAGCTTTTGATTCTGTGGGCAGATCGTTCATCTTTAAAATGATGTGTATGGTAGGTTTCTCAGCTCAATGGACCAACTGGATCGCTAAGTGCATCAACACTCCCTCTTTCTCTGTGCTGGTTAATGGCTCTCCTAATGGATATTTTACCTTATCTAACCGCATCCGTCAAGGATGTCCATTATCACCATACCTTTTCTGTATTGCTATGGAGGGCCTCTCACTGTTACTGCAGAAGGAAGTTGACAATGGAAATATTCAAGTTCCCTGATACAGGGGTATTGCTATTTCTTACCTCTTATTTGCTGACGATTTGCTGGTTTTCCTTAAGCCTACCATGGATGGCAAAATCGGCCGACTCGGAGCGGAATCGGCCCATGCCGACCCGACTTGGGGGGGGGGGGAGAGACCCACCCACCCACGGGACTAGGTTTGCAAAGGACCACTGCCCGACTCCGGGTCGGGATTGGCTGGGGCCGACCCAGCCACCCGACCCGACTCTGCCATCCTTGAAGCCTACTGACCAGTCAGTTGAGGGTTTCAAGCAGATCATGTCAGATTTCTATGCAATGTCAAGGCTTGTGGAAAGCAGAAGAGAGACCTCCTCAGGAGAGAGAGAGGAGGAGAATTTTTTTCTTTTTCGACGAAGTAATGCGGACGCATGTACATCTTATACGTGGGCGTGCCAGACTGTTTACAATAAACAGACAAATATTTTTTTATTTATGAGGTGCATTGGGTATAAACCCTGACCCCTCGAGTATTTTATATTTGTTTCCGCACACGTTCGTTTATCAGGCAATTAGGGTAGTCGTGTATTGAACCATTCTCCACCGATCGAAGTCGATGTTTTATTTACATCGGGTAAAAACCCGAATACCTACGATACGATACATTTGTTAAAAGACCTTTACCGAATTTAGGGAATTTAGATGACAATTAAAATTCCACAAATATCCTTAAATATTTTTACATTTATGACAATTGCATATATGTCCTCAATTGGGTGTATGTGCCTCCATTAGGCGTTTACATAAACAGGCCTTCACATACGTGTTATTTTAAAACACGGAAGGACTTAAATACAAAATTCCAAGTCTTTTTATATAGACCTGCGGCGTCTTCTTCCACCCACGTCACGAGGCACGGACAGAGCACAGGCGAACAAACACGTGCGAACGACGGGAGCTTGGAGAGAGGTATTTTCCTTCTCCCTTGAGCACAAACATTGTAGGGTCAAGTGCCTTTCAAGTCAAGGGTCCTTTCCCTTTCAAGCCTTCAAGTCCGTATCTCCAGTAGGTTGCCCCCCTATTTATAGGGGTTTGGAGGGTGTTTGTTTCATTATTTCTTTCGAACCCGTTTATCTCAGTGTTCGAAGTTAGTAAACCCCGAGGCTATTCACGGGGCTTTACGGTCATTTCTCGACCTCCCGGGGATTTTCGATCGTATCTTGACCTCACGGAGATTTTCGGCCATATCTCGACATGTACAAGGGTTCCTGCCGTTATTTGGCAATCCCAAGACTTGGAGCGGTTTGCCGTAAGCCGGGCCCAGAAGAGCGCACGTCGTTTCATAGAAAAGGCGTGGGTCCTACTCCACTGGGTCGTGCAAACGGCATGAGCCAGGTTTCTCAGTCGTTCTCCACCGGGTCGTGCAAACGGCATGAGCCAGATCTCTCGGTCGTTTCTTGACTTTTCCGAGTGGTTTCGGGTATTTCCGTCATTGACTGGCTTTTCCGGATACTCTTGCCATTTATCAGCTTGCTTGGACTTCCCCGCCATTTGTTAACGTTTTCCAAGAACCCCCTTGTGCTCGACTTTAAGTCACATCCAGGAGAGCGCACGCCACTTCATAGAAGTGATGTGGGTCCCGCTCCACCGGGTTGGACAAAAGGCACGAACTGTCGGACTATCTTTGCCATTCCGCCGTAGGGACGTATCTGCAATTTTTCTGGACAGTAGGACATCTCTGCAATTTTCTGGGACGGCAGAGTATTTCTGCAATTTCCCGAGGCAATAGGGGTATTCCTGCAATTTTCCAGACAGCAGAACATATGTGTATTTTTATACACACATACCAAGGTTTACCATATCGGATCTCGGCTTCGTCTCGGGAGGGTCAAAGAGAAGAGATCTCGGAGAGATCTCGGGAGATCAGGATAACATAAAAGTGTGGATCACATAGGTTCACATGGATAATTCCTCAAGAAACATAGATAATTACATACATTCTCAAGCCTCAACCATGGATGACATAGGTTCACATATATCATATAACAACAGTGTGAGAATTGGGCTTCGAGATGTGCATTTTGATTTTTCTCTCCTTAGGATTCTAGTTTATTTTCAATTAGAAAGTGAAAAATCTCATGAGTTTAGGTGATGATAGCTTAGGTTTGACTAAATCCTGAGAGGTCTCAAGCAATCTAAGTGCTGTCAGTAGGAGAGTGGCTCCCTTAGAAAAGTCATATGCACGTTTGACTTTTTTTACCGGACTTTAGATTTTTAGTATTCTATTAAGTTTATTTGAATTATGAAATTTTTAGATATGCCAAATTATAACAAATTATGAAAGATTAAAAAGTCGTTATTTTGATTGGAACCATCGAAATCACGATTTTCTTCTTGGATGGGAGAGTTGACTTTTTATTTGTAAGAGATATGATTTTTTTGATATTTTTATTGGATTTAAATGGGGGGTACTTCCTTATTTACATGTAATATCTTAAGTAAATGAACATTTACTTAAATGATATTCAGGTAAATAAGGGGTCCTGACAACCCTGCCTGAAGAGGATCCTGAGTCCTGGCAACCCTGCCTGAACCCTAAAGAGATATCTCGGCCATCTCGTTTCTCGGAGAGGCGCCGATACTGAGAATCTCGCGAGAATCTCGCGAGATTGCATACCATGACACATACACAAACTTTATCTCCTCATGGGGTTTTGTGTAATTTTTACACAAACCTGGGCCCACAGGGGGTCTTCACATGTGGAACAAACATGTTCCCCCCCCCAAGGGAGGGGGACTTCATCTCCCAGCTAATGCAAGAAAAGTCCTCAGCCCAAAGTCCTCAGAAAAAGCCCCCCTTTTTCATGGCCTTGGCCCTCTATTTATAGGGGTGCCAAGGGGCCAAAAACCCCCGCTGGGGGGTGTGCAGAGGAGGACAGGTGCTGCGGATGGGCCAAGGCCCGCGGGCCACCTGCTGGGGGTGTCCACGTGCGGAGCGCACCACCGCAAGGGGTGTCCGGAAACACCCCCGCGGGGGGTGTCCACGCAGCACACCCCCCCGCAGGGGGTGTCCCGGCCGGGTTTTTTTGGGGGGTGTTTTTCTTTTGTTGCTAATTTTTGGTGTCAACAGGGCTTAAAAGGAATGATACTAAAAGGCAGAGTTTTGTGGGTGGCGGAGTTAGCAGGAAAAAATGCATCTTAGAGGCTATTCACATCCAGGCCGGGGTCCTCCCAGTTCGGTATCTGGGACTTCCTCTCACTTCCACTGGTCTCAAGGTAGCTCATTTTGAACCTCTTATTTCAAATTCAAATATCAGAAATCGCATTAGCTCTTGGCAAACCAGATTGCTGTCCGGGGCTGGAAGACTGGAGCTCATTCGATCGGTCCTGTTCTCATACACTATCTATTAGGCGATACCTTTAACATCCCGAAAAAAAATATTAATGAGGTGGATAAGATGCTCCAAAATTTCTATTGGCACTCATCGGGTAACGAACTTCTTTGTAGACCTAAGCAGGAGGGTGGCCTTAGGCTTCTCAAGGTTGGTATCTGGAATGAAGCTGCTCTGGCCATGCATCTATAGAATATCATCTCGGATAAGGAAACTCTTCTTACTAGGTGGATAAAGGCTAGATATCTGAATAATGTATCAATCTGGCAAGTAAAATACCAATCTTATTTATCTTCAGTCTGGAAGGCTATTTTGGCCCAACGCAGCTGGATGCAGAAGCACATACACTTCCACATTGATGATGGAACATCTTTTTCTGGTATGACCCATGGCTAGGTGAAAGCATCTTATCCACTGATCTTGGGGAGCAAACAAGATTTCTTCTTGGCAGCCCAAAGGATGCAAGAATAAATGCTTTCAACTCTACTGGGCAATGGAACCTACCTATCGATACTAGATATTCGAGGAGAGACTTTTGGCAAAAAAATCAAAGACATCCCTATCTATAGTGGTCAGGGAGATTCTATAATATGGCAACACAACAACGGTAATGTTTCCATTTCCAATTTTTACAACAAAAAGAGAATGATCTATAATAAGGTCCCTTGGGAGGAACTAGTGTGGCAAAGACCAACTTGTCAGAGATACTCAATCTTCATGTGGCAAGTGCTTCTTGGTGGTATTCCAACCTTTGATAAGCTGCAGCAAATGGGCATTCAGGGGCCTAATCTTTGTGTTCTTTGTATGAGTGAGGAGGAAAACATCGACCATCTCTTCTTTCTCTGCCCCTATAGCACTTGGATCCGGATGCAAATACTCAATAGGATGAGAATCAACAGGTCACCAAGACGAAATATCCAGCTGGAAGTACAATCTATTATGCAAAGCTTCAAGGAAAAAGGCATGGGAACAATGGTCGCTTTCAACTCCATGAGAGCTGCAGTGTGGTGGATCTGGAAAGAGCGATGCACAAGAAACTTTGAGGGATCCAGGAAAACAAAAATGCAAATCTTATTGCTTATTCTTCATAGTGTTCGGCTTTGTATGCAGGGAACTTCTACAGGATGCAGGCGGTCGAGAAGAGAGAGTGTTATTTTACACAACTTCAATATTAAAATTTGACATCTGCTATTCGCCTTGCATTGCAGGGCAATTGATGGGAGAGGCGTGGACGTGGTTTGTTCACTCTTTTCTGGGCGGTTTTTCATATTCTTTGATCTTCTAGCTACCGGGTTGTGGTAGCGAAGGCCTTTTCTTGAGTGCTACAAGGATGACTGGTGGAGTGAGAACATTCCACCCCTCTAGGGTTGGGGTGCACTCTCCTAGTCTACCTACAGGCAACTCACTTAGTACATATCTTCTTCCTTTATTCAACACCACTATACTAAATGATACATGAAGACCGGTCGTCCTTCCTACAATTTTTCCGGAACAACCATATGAATCCCTCTTACTTATACATATCAAAGTCACCTCCTTAAATGGATCCTCTAATCTCATTGAACACTTACACTATATGGAATCCAACCATGTGAAACACCTCTATTTATCCAATTCCAAACCACCAGAAGAAATTCTTTTCTAATCATGCCGACTTACCTTCACCTTAGCACATGGGTACTGGAGAAAATGTTTAAGTTTGTAAAATGCATACATAAATGTTGAGTATCAACCAAGAGGTCAGGTACAGCTAGAATATGTAGGGTGACTGTAGCATGCAGTGATTCCTGGATCTCCTTTACGGGGCTAGTGCAGGCGCGTGTGAGTTCTACATTGTCGATTTATAGCTTTCCGGGTTTCTGTCTTGAGTCACTCAGGGTTTGGCCAGTGCGGTTTAAGACACACCTGGAGAGGCAGCCGTGTTCTGAACACGCCTCTCCAAGGCGGTGTGTCTTGATTTGAGCCACTTCTGGTTTCCATGGCGCATTTTGATTGGCAGTTCGGCGGGGGTATGCGTCCCAGACTTTCAACGGAGATGTGGCATCGTAACAAGGGCATTTAAAACGCGGCTGGTCAGGGCGGCGCGTTTTCATTTTTGGTGCTGTTTAAGTTGGGGCACCTGTAGAGTAAGGGTTTTCACCCTCAACTCCACAGGGCAATTCCTCAGAGCGGGTTTTTGCAGGATTTGAGCCTCTTGATCGGGTTTGAGTGTTTAGGAGTTGGACTTGCATGGGGAGGAGGCGGGCAGATCACGAGAAAGCCCCAACGAGTGTTTTCTCCTTCGTTTGGTAGGGTGATTCTCCTCTCAGGCTTCTTGTGAGTTCCATAGCTTTCTCAGCTTGAATAGATCAAGTTTGATACATTTAAGCTGCTGTTTACTTCATTTTATGATCACTGTAATCAGTTCTTCTTCTTAAAGTTGGTAGAATCCATGTGTAGGCTAGATAGAGCTTGATATCATGTACAAGAGCTATCTTATGATGTTTAAAGTTTACTATAGGTTTATTTCACCGTTCTGAGTATGTACAGTAGTTGGAGATAGCATGAATCACGGATTAAACAAGGTTTTTAGTTGGAACTGTGTGTTCTGGCATTCTGTGTGAGAACACGTCGGGAGTGAGCGGTGTGTTTAAAATGCGGTCCCTTAGGCAGGCGCGTCTGGACTTCAAGTCGCACCCTGTCAGGCAAGCGCATTTTAAAGGCAGTCACTATGTGTCGCGCATTTTCACTTTAGGTTGAGGCTTGAATTTATGTGTTCGGATGTAATAGGCGATGTAAATGGCCTCACGATGTGTTTCTTGCAAGTCTGGTAGTGCTGATCCTTGATTAGTTACCCGATATCTCACTAGTTGGGAGCCCCAACTACTAGTGTATGTCTTGCACTGCATGTGAAGACAGGGATTTAGTCCTGATGCAACATGCCCTGTCGGGGTTTTTTGTCATCTTCCCAGACTCCCCTTAGACTTGCTCATCCCAGGCAGGGGAAAGATGATTGTTGGGCAACCTATTGTGTGCGACTTGAGAGCACTAGTGATTGGGGAACGGACATCGACAGACGTGTCGGGTCCCAACTAGTCCTGAGTTTGTGTGTGTGTGTGGTCCCCACAGTCTCTCCGATCAACAGATAGTCAGGAGTGGGTGCGACAGTTAGAATGTGTTTCTGACAATGAGACTGTAAAGTTGCTTGTGTTCCTTTGCTAGAGCCAGGTGCTAGCTACACGAACCAATTTTTTGTGTCCCGAATGCAACGTCGTACGAGCCTACCCGCAGTTCTTGCGTGCAGTTATCAGACATAGGTTGTGGTATATTAATTTCCTACACATGTTATATTTAATTCCAACATGAGAATCTATTAATGTGGATAATATGGTTTGATGTGAGTTTTAGGAGGGCTTCCCTATGGAGCCGAAGATTTGCGAGACTCACACCCCTACTCCCCTTTCAGGTAAAAGTTAGCAAGTGAATTCCCAACCCTCAACCACACCTCTGCACCAATAAGCGGGACCTTCCTACCAGTAGTTTGTGAGTTTGTACACCGTGGGGTACGCCCTTGGTTACTATTCTTTTTTTTTAGCTTCAATTATGTAATAAGACGATGTAATTTAATATACATATTTTAATATCAATGCAAGTATTTCCCTTTCTTTTATGCATTTCCCACTGGACATGTGAGTGATACCCTTTCGAAACTGTGTAGCTCGTGGGTTGGCATAGTCGGATTCGGAACCTTTGTGGGTTAGGACGAGGACCGCCATAGTGACCTTCAACAAGAGGGGGGCTTAGCATAAACCAATGTATCAAAAAATTCAAAACAAAAAAGCACCATGCTTAAGCCCTCAAACTTCAAGGTCCAAACAGAATTTTTCTAATGCACATGACCAAGCATGTTTCCTTTAGAAACGCCATATTCACATTAACAATATTTTCAGACCCCATAAGAAAAATGAATACAGGTGGAGTATAGCTCTATGATGGCAAAGACTTTCTTGGAAACAATATACCCAGCTTTAAAAGAAATGTCTGTTGACATTATCACCCCTTTAATGTATCAAGCCTCTATAGGCATAATCACTACCCACAGTCGTTACAAGAATGGCTGGCCGCTGAATCAGACCAAATCAACAGTATCACCATATCACGGAGTCTTCGGATATGATACTAAATTGGACTACACTGGATGGTATCAGACCACATCAGTTTCATGCAGAAAACACTACCATTGGCTCAATCAACTACACTGTAATAGGCTGCAACTGATATGGTGCATACCAGTGAGATGTCCAACATTTGTTACAAAGAACATGACACTGGCAATGCAGAATAAATCATTGAAACCATTAACCAAGTCCATAAACTAAAGAATAACTTCTTCCTACATGAGTACGGCTCTCTCCCTAGCTTTTCTAGAGAGAGATGCTCTGGGAATCTGCACGACCACCTGGGCCAAGCAGCATCCCCTTCGCGAGGTTTAGGCAGTGGCCTGCCAAATTTGGATGGGCCCCTAGAGGTCCGGTCCAGCCAGGTGCTCTGTGGGGTAGGTGTGGAAGGAAGAATCCTCTCGTCCGAACTTGCTTCGGGTGTCAGAGAAGAGGACGCTTACGGAGCTGGTGTCCCCCTCTTACGTGAAGAACCTCGACAGGGGGTGGCTTTCAGGAGGTGACAGGGAGCAGTGCATGGCAAGGTCAACGGAGCTTCGCTGATGTTCTTAGGGGGGTTGATAGGGTTGCGGTGGTGAGGTTGAGAAGCAGCAAAGTGGTGGAGGCAGGAAACCTTTCGAAGGAGTACATATCTCGTTGCAAGAGCTGGGGGAAGCAGTCGATCGCCCCATCTCTTTTAGCTGGGGAGGCAGACAAAGCACAATCAAGAGGAGGCTGGAGGAGCTCACAAGTGCATGGTGGGCGATAGTTAGGGTGGCCCCAAAGTTGCTCCTTGGTGTGAGAGCTTGCGTGGAGGGGGTAGAGAAGGCATTGGAAGCAGCTTTCATTGTGGCAGAGGGGGCTTTTCTTGGTATCCGTCGATGGGTGCCGGAGGGACTGCCCATTGGTTTGTGCGATGAGAAAGAGGTATGTTTCCTCGTTCGTCAGTTTGGACAGTTGGTTCTAGGGTCCTTAGAGTTTGCGATGTATGGATCTAGAATGAAGGTGCTAGCTTCAATCCTAGTGAGTTTCCGGAGGAGCTGCCAGTGGCCACCATCATGGGCTTTTGATGAGGAACAACTTGTCATTCGCTGTCTAGTGCTTCAGAAGGAAGTGAACCCTGCGCACCTAGGCAGAACGTACCGGCTGAGCGGCGTGGACCGGTTGGGCGCAGGGCCCCGATCAAGCCCAATGACTTAACCGACGACCACTTGCCCACGCTTATCGGACCATCGGGGCCTGATAAGGGTTGTCTTCCCTGCCCAACATTGTTGTCCGTCTTGCAAAACTCCGGCACCTGTAGGAAGGTAGAGAGGCTGGCCTCCTTCAGGCGATGCCTGCTTGCGACGGCGAACATTGCTCCAGCCGGTTCAACCAATGGTGCTCAGACACCGAAACCCCCGCCACCAAATTAGGTGTTGCCTCACTGTGTTTCGAAGGTCAGAAATAACCTGGCAAGGTCGATGGGGGAAACAGAGGAAGCTACTGGTGTTGTGAGCTCCTTCCGCCCTCAACTGCAGTTGTTTCACTCTCAGGCAAAACGTTCTTGTGGAAGATGCCTGGCTCGTCTATGCAGAGCCCGTACGAGGAAGAACCAGAAACGTTGTTCAGCCTCGGCGCCAGTTTGTGTGGAGGAGAACCTGGTGGCCCCAACGGTCCACCAGGAGGACCTCACTATGGAGGTGGGGCGTGAGGTCAGTGAAGAGGGTTCCAGCAATTGCAAAGGGGTTGGTCCAGGTAGTGGCTGCCGCAGTGAGGTAGAGGAGCATGCCCTCCCTCCCTCCTTCCTCTCAGACGACCTCTTCACGGACCCTGTACTTTGCCCCCTGAGACCAAGGATGGGAGTATTGGTTTCAGACTCTATTTAGGCCGGGTCTGAAACTAATATGTTTCGGTAGCGATTTCGGCGATATCGGGCGGTTTCGGTGAGTTCAAATGATTTGGACTTAAGGGATCCTGTTTAGGCTGGCATTGGACAATTCGATTTCGGTATCAGCTAGGGCCGAAACAGATACATTTCAGCCGAAACAGATCGGTTTCAGCTGAAACTCCTCCCATCTATGCCTAGACAGAGTAGGAAGCTGGTCTTGAGGAGGAGATAGCCACCTCCCTACCCCTTGCCTTAGCCCTTTCTGACCCGCCTCAGATGTCCGAAGATCTTAATGCAGTATTACAACTGGTCGAGGAAGCTTTTCAAGAGGAGGAGACTGCTACTGTGGACAATGGGAAGTTCTCCGAGGGCCAGGTCATGAATATCTTGACCAAGTTTGAGAACTTTATGGAAACACAGGCAAGGGAAACTGCCAGGTTGATTGGAGTCTCAGACGAAGGCGTGAACAAAAGACTGAAGTCCACACTTCTTTTGATCAAGTGTAAGTGGATGGCGGACATTGTTAGGAAACTGTTGAAGACAAAATAGCATAATGAAAAGCAATTGGGATAACATAAACCTACCACTATCAGAAAATAAAGAAGTTCCAACCCCTAACCCAACAAAGATGAGAAGTGGAGACCCAACAAGGCTGCATCTCATCATAAGTTCATACAACAGCCTACAATCTGCTACTTTTTGGAAAAATGAGTTCTAAGGAGTTAAATTATCTCTCCCTGAAAACCAATATTCCACATCTTCATTTAAGACATGCTTCTTTCCTTGTAATCAACTAAATTGGCTAAATACATGTTTGAAAGAATGCAGAACTGTTATTCAAAGAAGTTGTAAAACAATCAATAATTGAAAGAATATAAAGGCAGCGAAGAAAGATGATGTATCAGATCTTGACGCAAGCAAGATCCATGAAAACGGATAGGAATCAGCCTGATCTATGATCGACATGGTTTCTCTTGCTGGTCTCAGGAGCAGTCAATCATTACCGGATGCACCAGAATGTGCAGAACCTGCATCATGATGCTGTCTGGCCAGCATCCAAATTACTGCAATAAACACATCTATGTATGTGTGTGTGTGTGTGTGTGTGTGTATATATATATGAATGAGCACCTTGTTAAAAAGTGAAAACTAAAAAATTTCAAGGCATATAAACACTTTTCTCCATCGTGGGCATACAGCTCCTACTATCAATCCATACGTAAATCAATGGTTAATCATAAACTTCATCAAACCAATCAATTATATGCTAAAGGACTATGCAAAAAGAAATCTTCTTCAAATCCTCACTAGTAAGAGCCTAATATACATCTTCTTGTGCACCAGTACTTTAAAAATCAAAGCAGAATGGACAGTCAGGCCAACAAAAAGCAAGTCACCTTTCTGGTTCAACAAGGTAGTCCAATTTTACACACTGTTTTTTTCTGGTTTTTTATTGAAAACATAATGAGGAACCAGAATCCTTGCTGTTGTTTCAAGCTTCAGTTTGCTTTCTAACATCAATCTAAACCAAAGAAGATGGTCGGAAGCTGGTTTAGCCTTAAGAACTTGTCAAATCAGAATCCTCGCTGTAATGTCAAGCTGCAGTTTACTTTCTAACATCAATCTAGACCAAATAAGATGGTCGGAAGCTTGTTTAGCCATAAGAACTTGTCAAATCAGAGAGGAACAAGAAATGACAGGGGTAGGGCTACATCTGAAACCAGCCAATCTTTCCTAAACAAGAGAACTAAACAAAAAGTGAAGATGATACACTCTGAAAACATGGCTGCTAGAAGTGTACAAATAGCTCACACAATGATACAGCCATGTGAAGAAAATGTAACAATCTAAACCACCATAAGCTACAGGGCACAGATGTACGGAAGTACAAGACATTTAACTCCACAGATCAGATAAGAAACAGTATTAATTCCATAAAAGAAAGTTAGATTTTTCTTTTTTGGGGGGACAATAGAAAATGTTGCCATTCACGATGAACTTAAGTACAAGGAGTGGTACAGGGAATAGGAAGGCAGTATATGCCGCCCGTACTGGACGCAGCACGGGTGAGGAAGCGTGCACCAACCAACACAAGCCTCTTAACACAAGAGGAAATGTTCCATTGACCCAAGGTCCTTACAAGGTGGACAAACACTATTGAACCCACAGAATGAGAGGAAATTTCACTGTGTATGCCGAAAGTCACATGAGAACATAGGAGATAATTTCCGGATTTTGCCGGCAATGGGACGACAGGATGGCACATGCCCTCAGACACCTTCTACGCTGGGGAGGAGCTCGACAAGATCGGCAGTGTTTGGTGCTGTCCCAAGATGTGCCAAAGAGCGCCAAAGAAGCTCTGTCGCAGCCAGAAATGAAGCCACTGAAGGTGAAGCGTGCAAAACCGGAGCAAGCAGCAGCAAGGCCCCAATCGAGGGGTCACTGAACATGGGAAATCTGATGAACTCTACCACCACCCACAACATCTGCCTCCCCATCCACACCAAGAGACGATATGGAAGAAGAAACACAGATTCCCCTGGCAGCAGCAGGCAACGTATGCCCCAAGATGCTTTCCAAAGAAGTCGGAGAAGAGACATCCTCCATACAAGTTGGAGACCAAAACCTCCCTCAAGAAGGGAGAGCAAACTGAAACCGACCCTCCAATGATGACCGGAGACCATTCCCTTCCTAACGGGAAGAACCATTCCCTTCCCAAAGGGAAAGGACAATAGCCAAGAAGGAAAACCTTCTTAGAACAGAAAACCTCTAAACGAGATGACCGAGGAGAGGGAAGGGGTAGGAGGACCTGTAAGAGGCTCCCCCTCCCCTCCCAGCCAGAGTCGAAGGAGAATGGCACCCCCCCCAGCCGGGCCGGAGGAGAACGGCAGTCGAGAGAGGCGATCCTCGCTTCCGGAGACTTCCTCGCTGCTCGCCAAGCCGAGTAGAAGGGCTACTGGTTGATTGTGCCGTTCCCCCCTCTCTCACACACAAGAAAGTCAGATTTTCAAAACTTTCTAATACCCAACTCCCCATGATCTTCTTAAAATCCACAGTCTCTTAATGGTGGAACTTGTCCTTTATCTAGCCCTAATTTCTTCTTTCTTTCTTCCTCCCCTTTTTTTCCTCCAGAAGATAAACCCACACAACCAGTTCCACACTCGATAAAGACCTGGAAATGAAAAGACAATAGTAGGCATAAGAGTACAAAACGATTGTTCCCCCTTCTAGCTCCTCTTCGTCAAAGCCTCTTTGTAGCAACATCCTCGCCAAACAAAGGAGAAGAAAAGGAACTGCTCTTTTCCAATACCACACACATTCCCTTCCCACGATCATCTGAGACTATGAACGGCTGCACCATGAGACAAACCCAAGAAACCAGAGAATTATCAAAAAGGAATGATAAAACCTAAGAAGAACCCGACCCAGGTGACAATACAAGGACATAAACGCATTCAAAACCATCATAAGCTCACAACTTTCAGATCAGAAGCACGCATCCTAATCATATGGAAACGAGAGAACAACAATACGATGAAGAAGAATCACATAAACGGAAGGCAGAGCACGAGACGGGAGGCAGAGAGAGAGAGAGAGGAGAGGGACACATCATTTTTTTTCTCTCTTTTGCTCTCTTGTTTACCCGAGACGAAGAGGTTGGTGGAGGGATCGGCCTTGGGTGGGGGGTTCGCGGGGGGCGGGGGGTTGAAGCCGGAGAAGATGGAGGACATGCGGCGGAGGCCAGTGGCCGCCGTCGACCTCGCAGCCGCCACCGCCCTCAGCGCCGCCGCCATGTTCTCTGGATTGCCGCTGCCTCCGTCGAGCGCGCAGAACCAGGACAAAGAGAGGTTCTCCCCACCAGCAGGCAGCAACCCCCGCAAGGCCGCAACCAAGTGTCGAGCTTCTGGTCGGAGTCGCAGGAGTTCGCTGTTTCTACGGCAGTCTAAAACCCTAGAACAAAGGGGTGAAGGGTGGAACTGGAAAGTTCCAGACCACCCAACAGAAAATGGAAACATGGACGCCAATGTTCAAAGCGAACCAATTTATTATATTATTTATATTTGTATTATATTTTATATAAATATATTTAAATAAATTAATTAAAATTTTCTATCAAATATTTGATATATTTTTTAATCTTATAAATTTATAATTCATTACAGTAAGCGTTATTCTCTATTACAATATATGTTAAACTATTTTACAATAAGAACCTCTCATGATACACTCATGAACTATTAATTAATTTCTATATATATTTATTATATTAAAAATAACATCACAATCTATGTCACGTCTTATTAGATGTCAAGTGAGTTAACCAATAATAGCCGGTGACAATGAACAACGAAGGATGGTGGCGGGGGAGGCAAACAAGCGGCGAATAGGGGCTAAACACTGTTAACTAAAGTCACTATTTTAGAGTTCAAAATCACTAACCATGAACTCAAATTATTATTAGAAATCTAATAAATATTTTTAAACTATATAAATAATATTTAAAATCTAAAATTATATTGTTATAATCCTAATGATAGTATTTATGAGCTCAAATTATGATTAAAAATCTAATCAATATTTTTAAACCTAAGAGCAATATTTTAAAGGTTGAGGTTTACATTTTTTACCTCAAATTGGCTTCTATGATAATTAGATAAGGGAATTCATGATAGGCTAAACATGTATAGGCTATCCATGTTTAGAGATTTTTTTAGTTTGAGATGGTTTATCGAGGGAAAGTTATAAAAATAAATCACTTTTAATGTGATGTGATAGGATGTATAGAGTTATCACTATTTTATTCTTAATTTTACATTATTTATCCATGTATAAAAGGGATACACGATTTTTTAAGAAAAAGTATAATATTGATGAGTTATCGTTAGGGATATTTTTTTCCCCTTCTGTGGGTGGGATATCTATCCTCGGTTTAACACCATTTTATCATATTTAACTTTTATCACCTAAGATTAAACTAAATAAGTTATCAAATTAGTCTGTTAACGAGACATAAGTAGAGGATAACCTATCCTGTCATGTTATCAAGCATATCCTTAATTTTTAAATCCATAACAACTTGTTCGTAAATTTATTTGATGTCCAGAGAGACACGTGAACGCACAACCCTGTGCTCTTTTGAGACAAACTCTTTGAGCATTCCTATCTTGTGTTGTTTGTCATACTTGAGAGAAGCACCTGTTAGATCTTTCTTATAATGGAACATCTTACATATTCATATATCTATATATATATATATATATAGAGAGAGAGAGAGAGAGGTCACGTAGAGTTGTGTCTCTCTCTTTACTCATCAACTTGTGTTTGGGGCGCTCTCAATCCTGACAGTGCGTGGAGCTAGGGTATGTCTAGTGGGGTCACGTGATCTCACTGAATTTTTATAATTTTATTAAAGAGTTTATTTTTCCGATTAAATTTACTTTTATTGGACTTTTTTTCAAATGGAGTGACTCTACTGAATTGCAAAATAAAATCTATATGTGCACCTTAATTTTTAAAGTGACCCCATTGAATTAAATTTTTAGATCCGCCATTGAATTCTCATATCCCTGTGCCCACACTTATGAGTACTCTTCTTCAACGAGTATTGCGCCCTTGCGAACGAACACTCTTTCTTAGTGAGTCCTCTTCTATTGATGAGCACTCTTCCTTGGCAAACTCTCCTCTTCATAGATGAGTACTCTTTCTCAATAAACCCTTCTGGTCGACGAATGAACACTCTTTCTTGACGAGCACTGCCCCTTCATGAGCAAGCACACTTTCTCAACAAATCCTCCCAAATTTCTAAGCGTCTATGCAATGGAGAGTTCATTAGAAATGACTCGGTTGATTGGACATTCTGTCTTATATCTAGAGATAAGGAGTTCAATACTTAAATTTAACAGGATTTAAATAAAATTTCTAAAGATTTATATGTATTCAAATTTAGGTCGTGATCCTAAATTTTGTTAGAATAAACACTGACAAATGAGATAGTAAGGGTGACAACTAAGTGAATGAGGGTGACGATATCTTGTTATGTTAGATAAGAGAAAGACTTGGTGCATATTTTGGGATGTGCAAGATGTAACCTTTTAGGGTTACTCCATCCCAACCGTGGAGGATGTACACATCATGCACCAAGTCTTTCTCATTAAATAAATGTGCTATAAATATATGACATGTTTCATAATGTTTGTTAGAGATAATATTATCAAATAGGTTGTTAAGAATGACAAATAATTTGTTTAGACTGAAATTAGTTGTTGAAAATATCGACAAATATGTAAATAAATAATTGGCATAACAATGTTTTTCATTTCTTAATGTTAGTGAGACATGTATTAGTCTTAGTTGCAGTAAAAATTTCATAGTTTTTACTTGCAAACCCATTGATCGGTAATTTGTTAGACTTGGGCAATCTTTGGGAAACGTCGGTGGCAAATTTTTATAGGCTAAAATCTCTAACAACATTGTGTGCATTTTCAAATAAACCTAGACAATCTCGACTTTCGTATCAGATCGATTTTGTAGAGATGAGAGAGAGATAGAAGTGTCATCTTCTCTATCTGCAGCGGAAAAATGGGTCTCTGCTCACTTTTGGGGAAAATTTGGGTATGGTGATGAATATTTTGTGTGTGTGTGTGTGTGTTTTCGTCACTCTCGTCATGAAAGACGCAAACGATGAGGTCACAAAGCATCGTAGACGATATTTTTATGCGAAATCGACTTTAGGCTACCCCATTCACATCTTTTGTCGACAATTCTAAAACAACCGCTTTCAACATAATACTATTGGAGTTTATTAGCACCCATGATGGAGGGAGTAACCTCCTTTTACGTACAAATTAAGGTGGCCTCATTCACAGTGGAGAAGGTGGCTAGCTATAATATTAAGATTGCCAGCTTTCGCTAAGAGGATTCATCACTGTGGAAGCTTAAAGAGAACTCCAAATTGCACCACTTGTTTGGCCTCACAACGACCTTTAGCCTGAAGAAAGTTTACTCTCTCATTTGACAACTTAACCAGTCATATGATGAAGTTAGTGTGGCCGGAACGGTGAGGCTATAGATTATCTTCATCCCATGTACCTTTTTTCTTTGTTTGAGATCAACATATTACTGTCCACAAAAAATGCTCTCTTATCTCGGCCAAATTAAGAGCATTGGTGCATATAATTGGGCAACTGCAGTCGAAAAGGTGACAATACACAAATTTGAGCACTTGGTGATTGCGGTCCATGATCAGAGGTGCAGTGCAATTGTCCCCTCTCTCTTTCATTGAGGTTTTTGATCACCTAAAATTGTCAAGAGATAACAAACACACCAACATTTGCTGAATACATGCGGCCGATAAATAATCATAAGTATATATGGCACCAAAATGGAGGACCTCGACTGAGTCAATTAATTAGAACTCTTGCTTAGAAATAGGAGGTTTCCGGTTCGATTCTCAAGAGAGATTTATATAGTCTACATGTAATCTTCGAAGTGTGTAGTGTATAGGTCCAAAGTTTTTTTTATCAAATAAAATAAGGACAATATGGGTACACAAAAAGTAAGAGTTGTTATATCCTAATCGTGGGATTCACGAACGTCAATCCTTATGTCACGTCCTAATAAAAATCTATTTATTAGAAAATGACAGAAAACAGACACAAGGATATGATTAACATATAATCTTTATGTTACCGTAAGCGGAAGTCTTTATTACACAAGCTCCTCATTGTAAACTATGTGAGGAGTGGGCAAGAGTAAACCATTATTCATTACATTCTCTAATTACATATCTAAAATAGAAAAAGGTTGGTTAGCTCGTCATTAGGGTCCACTCAGCGCACATGCCCTTTTTAAACTTCATCCCCATCTTGGTTGCCTGAAAGGAAGGAAGATGTGAGCTAGCTAGCCCAATAGAATTCAAATCCTTAGATTACAGGAACAGGAACATATGATAACCAAGGTAAGGAACATGACTGATGTCAGAGGGAGACAATTTAACATCTTATCATGGCAGTGAATATAAACAGTAGTATTAAAACACAAGCATGCTCAGGAATTTACAGTGAAGATCAAAATTCTGGTTCATATAAATATTCACGCAGGACATGTAATATGATGACTATAATCAACAGTATTTGATGCAATGCCAAACATCCAGTTGCCCTTTATCATTCCATACGGCCAGTAAATGAATTCGGGTGCTCTCCCCATGACTGGACCAGCCCTAATTGCGTAGGCATATTAATCAAGTGGGGTCCATGGACCCAATAATTGTCATCATCATTATTTATAACCCACTGGATATTCAGTATTCAGCTTTTGGAAAAAACATTCTTGACAGAAAAATACAAGTCTGGAAGTTGACTATAGGAGTTGAAGTCTACATGAGTTGGTCCAAGTCTAAATAACATAAAGCTATATAAGAAATTTAGGAAAGAAACAAGTTGGAACAACATGTATAACTCATGAGGAAATCGGTCGACCAGAAGGGTCGGGCAGGTTTGACTTTTGGTTTAGTAGGAGAGGGCTCCCTTGGAGAAGTCATATGTGTGCTTATCATTTTTCACTGGACTTTGGATTTTTATCATTCTACTAGGTTTACTTGAATTATGAGATTTTTAGGTAGGCCAAATTGTGAGAGATTAGAAAGACGCTATTTTGATGGAATCGCAAAATCGTGTTTTTCTTCTTCGGTGGGAGAGTTGACTTTTTATTGGTAAGAGATATGATTTTTCTGACATTTTTATTGGATTCAAATAGGGGGTACTTCTTTATTTACATGTAATATCTTAAGTAAATGAAACATCAAAAGGTATGAGTTTGCAGTCTTGCAGAGGTTCTGCTGACACTTCTGGAAGGAAACAGTCCTGACAGAACATACAGAAATATCAGAAATCTGGCTAACTTCACACTATGATAGTCGAATGTATGGTAATCGAATGTAGTATTCGACTGTAGCAGTCGAATCATGTATATGACTGTAGCAGTCGAATCATATGTAATACTGTAGCAGTCGAATCATATGTAATACTATAGCAGTCGAATCATATGTAATACTGTAGCAGTCGAATCATATGTAATACTGTAGCAGTCGAATCATATATAATACTGTAGCAGTCAAATCATATGTAATACTGTAGCAGTCGAATCATATGTAATACTGTAGCAGTCGAATCATATGTAATACTGTAGCAGTCGAATGTGGCAGTCACTGTAGCAGTCGAATGTGCAGTCGAATGTTGTGTAAACTGTAAGTCGAATTACATGTAATCTGAAGTCGAATTACATTTAAACTCACAGTCTGATACTTAAACTTTTTAACAGGGGGTTTGGATAATCTCACAGTAAGTAGTATGATCATATGTGTGTACAGGGATGTGCACTCTATGATTGTAAGGATGGTTCTAACCATGTTAAGTTAGAAACCTAATAATATGACTCTAGAAATGCTTTTATTTCTACGGCAGGGATTTCCAATGTGGTGTAAAACACATAGAATGCTATGAACAGTCCAACAACAACTCGACAGTCAAAACAAGGATCAGATAAGAGAAGGAAAAGAAGTTGAATCCTACACAGAAGATTTCATATAGCAAGTCAAGTGAGTAAGATTGAGAGGGAAAGGAAAAGAATTCTACCTGATTTGAGAAGGTAAAGACATTCACTTCCCCTTAATAAAAAAACCCACAACTTGCAGGAGGAAGTAGATGGCAAGGTTGCAACTGTGGCAGCAACAAGAGTGGAAGTAATAGCAGCAGCAGAAGAAGAACACAAGGAGGGTGCTAGATAGAAGAAAATCTGATAGAAGCTCCCTTGGAAAAGTTAGTATGCTGCGTACAGAGAGGTTTTTATAACCCAAAGCATTTCTTATGCTCCAGACACGCAGGCTTACAGGTGTTGGGGTAAGAACCCCCAATTAATCACCCACAGCCACCTGGTCTAAGCATCACCCTACGATTAGCACATGGGTAAAAACGTGTAAGAGATTTAACCTACCATGACACAAACTTACGTTGCCCATGGTACGTAAGCATGCAAAAATCCAAAAATCCTTGCCGTAATTAACCCATAATTCGGCTGGCCTAATGTTTCTCTTGTAAACATATCCAAATGAAGTCCATTTGTGTTGAAATTTCAGTCATAAGCTAATGTAATGGTTTTACAAATTATGATGATTTTTATTTAATTTTTTAAAATTTATTTTACACAGGGTGAAAATTCACCCGCAAAATAGTCGCGGCGGCTTATCCTCGAAGTCCGCATGTCAATAAATCTAGATATTTACGTTTATATTATCTCCAAATTTTTCTAAGAATTATGGTGTTCTCAGATTTATTTTTCGTTACAGTTTTCCGGTGTCGCCCTGTCGGAGCGCGCACCTCTGCATACGACACTGGGAAACGTACGTCATCCTTAATTAAACCCAGATCCTAATTATTTCAATTCAATGACAAAAATAATGTATAATAACCACATTATTCGTATTTTCCTAACACTTTAAATTTTTGGGGTGTTACACCTTAAGCCTACAAAATCACATATGGATGAGAGTTTCTTGTTATAAAAAAAAAAGACACCAAAACTAAAGACCCACTGATGTAGGGTGACAAAGAACTATTTACCAAATGAGAAAATACTATTACCTCTTGGCCTTGTCGGTATGATACTTGTTCGATCTTGATCGAGGTGATTACCTCGTGCGTTGCGGAATCTCGTAGGATCGGGAAGAAGTCTACAAGAGTCTTCTTCGTAGTTTCCTCGCTCCAAACATCCTCGGGATTCGGTGGTGATGTCCCGTGAGAGAAGTCTTACATTGTGTGTGTGTGAGAGAGAGAGAGAGGGGAGACTTGCGCACTGTCCTGTCCAAGAGAGAGAATACTTTTCTCTCGGTTTCTGCATGCGCATGGGAGGGGAGAAGCCGAGTCCTCACAGCGATGATTTCTGCCTGGGAAAACACCCAAGAATAACCCCGATGGTTTCCCCTTTCACGCAGGAGAAAATCGCACATCGGTTTTGCTTTTTCCAAAGGTTGCTTTGGTGCCCGCGATGGGCAACAACCGCCAACTATTAACATCTCCCACTTGCCCATAGAGGGCACAGTAAAATGTCAGTTGCTCACAAAGAGCAATTCATCTCTCTACACTTGCTTCTCAATCTTACATACGACGAATGGAGTGAGCGACCTTATGAGAGTCAGCACAACAAATGAGTAGTGATCTATTAAGTTATCATCAAAACTAACATATCACAATACTCTAAAAGAATCCTATAGTACCCTAGATATCTTCAATATTCATCAGTTTTGACATCCTGGATCTCTTGAAAACTAGCGACGTCAAAACTCGAACGTTTTGTGCTCACGACTTTATCGCCACTAAGTCGACATAGTCCCTCGAGGTATGAGCCACAAAACATGGTGCAATATTTAGATGTCTTTCTTGAGTTCTCATGTCAATTCAATTAGTCTTGACCGCTTTCCTTGTCATGTCCAGCTGGACTGTATCAGCCATAGCCCTAAGGAGCATGTTAAAGTAGTGACATCAAGCTTCCTTTTCGTGACATAGATCTCAAGTTCTAAGGGTATAGATGGGTCAACAAATTATGATCCAAGAGCTCACACAATGATGAAATAGAGATCTCATTCATCATTCTCTTCAACAATTGTTTTACGCACATGTGGTATGTACACATGTTACGGTGTTCTTCCATCATTATGGGCGTGTCACATACAACAAAATAAAAAACACCGTACGGTTCTTAGTCTAGCCACTCCCACTGCGACTAACCCAAGTCTCACGACGTCTTATCATAAAACTCACAACCGGCTTGATGGAGGCTTCACGGATTTGATTCTCATATCTTGTGATCGATCCAAAGGTATCTCATCTTAATTCAGTTTAAGGCGACAATAAAATGAAAATATCTTGCTCGCTCTCATAGCGCCATAGATATAAATATATCTTGCTCGCTCTCATAGCGCCATAGATAAAAATTGTCTCATCTTGCTCGCTTTCTTAGCGCCAAGGCCAATGGCCCATGTGAAGGGGTCCATTCAGAGCCTAATGACACTTTTCTTGATGTGTAAAGTATTCCAACCATAGACACACATAACGAAGGAAAACATAATTACTTAATTGTCAATAAATATTGTGCACATTACAATTTACACAATCCCATATTTCTAATATGCGTTACAAATGTCTCCCTCGAGATTTGTTTAGTTAGTGGATCGGCCAATATATGACCTGTTGAAATGTGTCGAAGAACCACAAACTCCTTTGCAACTAAATCCCGAATGTAGTGATAACGAATGTCAATGTGTTTGGTTCGCCCATGGTATTTAGGGTCCTTAGCATAGGCCAAGGCCGATGTGCTATACAATTGTGTCATGGCCAATCGCTGTAGGAAACTCTGCAACCAAACAGCCTCTTGACATGGAGCAGAACAAGCCACATATTCTGATTCCATGGTGGATAAAGCGATGCACGTTTGTTTCTTAATACACTAAGAAATGGCCCCTCCACCTAACATAAACACATAGCGTGAGGTGGATTTGCACTCATCTTTATCACCGGCCCAATCAGCATTGCTATAACCTCTCAATCTTAAGTCACCTCCTTTGTAACATAAGACAAGGTCTGAAGTACCACGGAGATATCGAAAAATCCTCTTAACTGCTTTTCCAGTGAACGAGACCGGGATTACTTTGATAACGACTAATTAACAAGGCCAACCGCAAAGTTAATGTCTGGTCGTGTACATAACATGGCATACATTAGGCTTCTAATTGCAGCAGCATATAACACTTTAGACATTTCATTCTTTTCCTTATCAGTTTGTGGACATTGACTGATACTTAAAACACAACTCTTATCAATTGGAGTATCGATGGGTTTGGAATAATGCATCCGGAATCGCTCAAGAATCTTATTTATATAAGTCTCCTGCGACAAACACAAAAGTTTATTCGAGCGATCTCTCGTGATTTTTATTCCTAGCACATAATTTGCTTCACCCATGTCTTTTATCTCAAAGACAGAAGACAACAATTTTCGAGTGGCTTCGATAGATTCCATGTCATTTCTAGCCAATAAAATGTCATCAACATATAATGACAAAATAAGAATCTTTTCCGCCAAATGTTTAACATACACACAGTGGTCTTCTTCAATCATCTCAAAACCAAATAAGATAATAGATTTATGAAATCTAAAATACCACTGTCTAGACGATTGTTTGAGGCCATAAATGGAACATTTGAGACGACAAACTTTGCGCTCTTGTCCCTTTGCCTCAAAACCTTTTGGTCGAACCATATAAATTTCTTCGTCTAGTTCTTCATTGAGAAATGCTGTTTTAAAATTTATCTGAAAAAGTTCTAAGTCTAAATGTGCAACAATGGCTAGAATAAGGCAAACCGATGTGAATCTCACCACTGGAGAGAATGTCTCATCGAAATTTATACCCTCCTTTTGAGTATATCCTTTCGCTACAAAACATGCTTTATATTTGTCGATTGATCCATCCACCTTGCGTTTGACTTTGAAAGTTCATTTATTTCCAATAGCCTTACGCCTTGGAGGGAGGTCAACAAGTTCCCAAACTTGATTCTTACTCATAGAGTCCATCTCATCTTACATTGCTTCCTTCCACTCTTTACTAGCAGATGAAGTTAATACTTCTTTAATAGAAGTAGGCTCATCATCATCAGCAAGCTGGCACACAAGGGCTTCCTCTTCAATCTCAAATCGATGATGAGGCATGCGTCCACGTTTGCTATGGCATATCTGATCGTCTTGTTCTTCTATAGGTGTGCTCCCACTGGGCAGAAAGCTCCCACTATCATGATCATCTCTACTATCTCCAGCGGCTTCCTGGTTAGGAATTAATTCCCTCCCTTCGTTGGAAGATTGTAGAACGTCATTAGGGTCATCCAACTCATGGAGATTAAGACTCTTTCCAGTGTCGCCGATACTAGGAAATTCTGTTTCTAAGAAAACAACATCTCGGACGTCTTTTTCTATCATTTCTCCATTCAGATGTTGTCCGTACATGACATAACCCTTAGAGCCTTCATGATATCTTATAAAGATAAACTTTCTAGCTTTAGGGCCAAGTTTTCCAAACTTGTGAGAAGTGTCATGGACATATCCCGCTGATCCCCATGGGCGTAGATTATCTAAATTTGGCTTTTCACCACGCCATAACTCATAAGGGGTACTGGAAGGAACTGATTGTGAAGGTACGTGGTTAAGGATGTAGGCCGCAGTCATTATAGCATCCCCCCAAAAAGATATTGGAAGGTTGGCATGCGTCATCATCGACCTAACCATATCTAACAATGTTCTATTATGTCTCTTAGCAACACCATTTTGTTGCGGTATATATGGAATAGTTAATTGTTTGCGTATTCTTTTTTCTTCACATAAAGTTCGAAACTCATCTGAAAGATATTCACGTCTTCTGTAGTACCCCGTAAAATCTATTAATTAAAAATTATGGATAAATTGAAAATTTATCAATTAATCAATTCAACTAGTTAAAGAGGTACACATTATTATCACATGCGTATAAATCTATATAAAATTTTCGTAAAAATAATAATTTTACTTTAAATGATATTCTTTAATGACCCATCATGAAATTTGGGTATAAAAAAATCATTTAGACTAAGTTTAAGAAATTATGCGACTTATTAGCATAATTAAGGAATAAGTCGGAGAACCCATTATTTTATGAGCCAAAGTGGATTATAAATGAAAATTAACAAGTGGGTAGACTTTAAATAATATGGGATGATAACCCATTATGATATTTGGATCAAATGGACAATCTTGGCCCATGAATAAATTCTCTAATAAAAGTATAATTAAAAACCCATTAAGTAAAGTACGAATATGGGTTGTATAATTAGGCTCGCATGAGTTATTGGACCATGAGTAAGATCCCAAATGATAAAGATTAGAAATATTGAGATAAATAATATTACATCGAATTAAAATAAGAAACTGAATGAATAAATAGACTTAAATAAGAATAAAGGGTGAATCAATAGAATTTGTAGTACCCCGGAAAAATTCGTTAAATTGAAAATATAGATAAATTGAAATTTTGCCAATTAATAAATTCAAACTAGTTAAAAAAGTACGCATCAATATCGCATGCGTGAAAACCCATATAAAAATGTCGTAAAAATAGTAGTTATGCTTTAAATAATATTCTCTAATGATCCATCAAGAAGTTTAGACATAAAGAAGTCATTTGGACTTAGTTTAGGAAATTATGCAACTTATCATCGTAATTAAAGGACAAGTCGGAAAACCCATTATCGTATGGGCCAAAGTGGATTAAAAATTACAATAAACATATGGGTAGACTTTAAATAATATGGGTTGATATAGCCCATTATGATAGTTGGATCAATGGACAGTTTTGGTCCATGAATAAATGCACTAACAAAAACATAATTAGCCCATTAAGTAAATTAAATATATTGGTTGTACAATTAAGCTATACATAAGTTATTGAGTCAAAAATAAGAGCCCAAGAGATGAATAAAGGTTAGAAATATTTGGCTAAATAATATTGAATCGAATTAATAAAATAATCAATTGAATAAATATGATAAATATATTTAAATTAGAATAAATGGTGAATAATTTGAAGTAATTAAAAACCCATTAAGCCAAATTAAGTATGTGTTGTACAAGTGGTCCAAGCATGGATTGATGGGCCCAAATGTGAAGAGCCCATTTGGATGGGAGTTAATTAAACTTAAATTCGTACCTAAAAATAATAATAAATAAAAAAATTAAGATAATGACTATTTTAACTCTCAATCATCCCAAAAAGAGTCCTAACCCGAATCTAACTCAATAGGACTCTATCCTAATCTAAAAAAAGAATTTAGATAAGAGGAAATATGGATAAAATATAGGAGACTCATATTAAATAGGTAAATTCGTAATTATATTATCTCTTAATTAAAATGGGTCACTAAAGTACTAATATGACCCATATATATATTAAAAGGAGTCATCATCCTATCCTAACCCATTAGCCACAAAATTTGATCTCTCTCAAAGCCAATTAGGAGATAATTACTAGAATAAGGGGAAATAAATGTAGAAATTCGGAGTTAATTATTAAATAAATTAAAAAGGGGTAATATAATGACTAAACTAGCTTATAAATGTCCTAAAAAGAGTCCTAATCCTATCTTAAACTATTACCCACGAATTTAGACTTCTCCCCAAGCTTATTAGGTAGATAAAGGCAAGAAATTGAATGATAAATGTAGAAAATTAAGAGTTTGAAGGGAAAGATGAGTTTTAAGAAAGGAGGACTCTTACACTAGCTAAAATACCTCTAATTCATGTCTACCATACTCCATTTTCGTTCATGGAGCTTTGGAGCACGAGGGAAGGTGGCTAAGGACGAGGAGCAAGGAGAAGAAGGAGGTTAGGAGCAAGAAGAACTTGGAAATTCGTCACCCGTCAACCCTAGGATCTTTACAGTGCAAAAAGGTAGGCAACCTCTCAAGCTAAAATCGTGAAATAATTACTCTAGGTAGACTTCATGATCCTCTTCAAAAGCCCTCTGGTCTAGTTGCATTTCGCTCATTTAGTTGGGCGAATTTAATTCGTGAAATCCTGCTGTTACCATGAACCTGAATCTCATGTTTTCCCTAATTCCCCGCATGTACTTGTTCTCATGCCATGAGAAAATTCTTGTGTATACTGAATCTTATTATCTTTCAAACGCCCCTAGTCTTGCTTGATTTCGATCTCCCATGAGGGAGAATTAAATCTTTGAATCCCTATCTATTGCTTGTACCAGACCCTTCCAGTTTACCCTTAAACTCTGTGCATACTTGATCTCATATTATGAGAAAATTCCCTAAAATACTACTTTGTGTTAGCTTTCGAACGCCCTTAGTTTTGTAATTTTTCATCATGTATTCATCTTTAATTAATTCATTGAACCCTGACTATGCTTGTTTAGGTTGTTGGGATTTAACCAGTTCAAAGCATGCCTAAATGTTGTCTAAATTCAAATTAATCGTGCATGCTGATAGATGTATGTGTCTGCTTTCATTTGAAACTAGATTTGTGATTTTTGGGTCATTATACGATTTTATATTGAATTTATAAGAGCCCTATGTCATCCAGTATCAACCCTGAAAAAGGGGAAAAACCCGGACCATCCCTGATATCGCGGCGGCGCGATACGCCGCGATAACAGGAGGGTCGCGGTCGGCCGCCAGGTCGTGTCTTGAATGCGGAGGGCCTCGCTGCCGCGTTCCCTTCCGGTCCGAGCCAGGCCGGCCGGTCTGAGGATCACGCCCGAGCCACCTGTCGCAACTTGAATCGCGACGAGTAGGTCCGTCGCGATTTGGGACTTCGGCCAGAACATGAAATTGCTCTCATGCCCTTGTCAATTAAGCTATATGACTCAAGTTTAACCCTAATCATGCACTGTTTGAACAGTAACAAATTGGTCTTTTATATTGGTTAATAAACGCATGAAATATATTATTTAAAAGTCAATTGCACGATCTATCATGTCCTCACGATTTCTTTACACTTGCACACACATAACATTATTAATTGCCATTTGACCATATTAAATTACGCAATAATGTATTCGGTAAATTAGCGAAATAAATAACTAAATTACCCTTTTTTATTAAATACACTTGGCTTTGTTTTATATGCGCATTTTAAATACCGATATCGTTTCCCTCGGCCTTCGAGCACTCGAGGCACGACGGACCTATTTTCTACACACTTTCCTTGACTTGGACCACCTCTCCACCGGAAATATTCCCGACTGGGCCAGTGACTCCTTGTCAAGACCTCCATAAGTCTTCTTGACTTTGGCGCACATCCTTAGTCAACGAGCTGGCTGTACCCTAAAACCCGATACACATGCATTAGGGATCAGTACGATCCATGGCTTTAGTGTTTTCTTCTTATCTTGCGATCACGCCGGACCATCTAGCCTGTGTTCATAGCACGGCTAGTGGGTGGTTTTGACTTCTACCAGACTGCCGGTACCCAACCTAGTGCTGTGCAACTGTTACTATCGTGTGTTTCTCGTCATTTTACGGAAAGGTCCCTATCTCATCTACTATCTCGATACTCTTATCTGTTCACGTTCTCTCCACACTCTTGTCTGGTTCATCTACTACTCTCAGCTATTCTTGGTACTCTCTTGGCCATCAATTGATTATCTAAGATAACAAACATGACTATGCTAGGCAACATTATAAGGGCCCGATCTGGTCCTTGGGAGGAGCACCTGAAGGGCTATAACTCGCGAGGGTCTAATGATCAGGTGATGGCATACACCAAACGCATGACTATCAAGATTTAATCTATGACAATCAATCACAATACTGGATTGTCTCGGTTGATAAAGTGATCGACCAAACACACATTACTTGCTATCGTGACTAGTGCACTGTTGTGCAAACATACACGCTATCTCGTTACATGCTATTTCGTTACATGGTCAATCATTTATCATACTAGTTTGCAATGTTCTTGGTGTAAGTCTTATAATTTTCTTGCTACCTGGTACTATTACTCTCTTGTCTATACTTGATCATTCTCTCTAATTGTCAGGATATTTAAGACACTAATTATTTAAAGCATGCTTGTGTTCATGAGATATTAAGTCCTACTGAGCATTATTCGCTCACCCTGCGCTTTTGTTGTATGTGTTTCAGGTAAGTCTGGTGATGACCCTACACACACCAATGGGAATGGTCCAGAGTGATGAGCGACCTAGAGTCAGTTAATGAAGTTGTTCTGGTACAATGGAATCATAGCGATGGAAGGACCTTAGTTTCTAAGAGCTTAGTTAGATATTTGCTTTAGATTTCCTTTCCAATGTAATGACGTTATTCAGCCCTATGTTTTGGCTCAGAATTAGTTGATGTAATAGTTTAGACGAATTATCAATAAAATGATGAGTTTTATTGCTATTATTGTTCATTAGATGCTCTGATATTTGTGACTGTATGCGCATTTTTCGTTACCATACACGTTGTTCATGCCTCCCCGATTTATTCCGCTGCTAAATTGGCGGGGCATGACACCGCGACAACCCGACAAGTCGTACTGGCACACCTTCCACCCTAACAGGAGTCAGATGACCGAACAGCCGAACACGACAAAACACTATGGCAACCCATTGACCGGTTGCGATAAGAATGCGATGGGCAAGCCGGGCGCGACAAGAACGTGACGTATACCCTTGTCGCGACAAGGATTACTGTCGTGTCGAACACCCATGACACGACACTAACCCGTCTCCCAGCCTGGACTTGTTAGTGGAAAGTCATCCCAAGCACCGGACGGAAAGCTGGGAAGTCGGGTCTTACATTTTGTCTATACGTAGGTTTTCCACAAGGCGACGGTTTAGGACCATTGCCTATCTGAAATGCCAACAACGCCAAATGTGTAGACTATTGACATGGATGTCGGTTGAAGTTGTTGGCTAAGATTAAGTAGCAAGGGTTGGTGACTATTGGTAATGACATGGACGACGGTTGTTAATAGTCGCCTACAAAGGAGCCATCAACTACTAGCTAGCATCATTACAAAGTCTTCCCTACCATGTTCGAGCGCTTCTGCATACTACTTCTGAGCTTGGGGGTCGACATCACAGATCACCCTGATGTAACTGCTGATCTGGTGGTTTCGAGTGCGACCAAGAAGATCCCCCAACTATGTTAATTTGAACTCTTCCATCGGCTGTGGGATCATCTGGCCAAAGGTGCAGAGGGCCGATGGAGATGAGCTTGGGAACGTACGCCTCTTTCTCGTCCTAATGCCCGACGGCACCTTCCAGGTGTACGGTCGGTCCTCGCTCCCTTGTACCTCAATACGTCATCCATCTTCGAAGAGATCTGATATGCTAGTTGACCGGCCGTACTCTGCGCCATCACAAGACAAGGGCGGGGAGAAGGGCCATCCATCATCATCAAGTAATACTAATTGCATGTATGCTCAGGTATAAATTTCACGTTAGAATTATTGAGGCTCGTTCGATTCGACCGCGTGGAAAGTGCCCACGTCAACAGTCCAACACATGTTGCCACCTGCATCGTGTCTTCTCGAGGCCCGCCATCATGAAACCACTGAAAACTGCCTCCATCAAGAAACCTCTATAGTGTTGAAAGAAGTCACTGGAAGAAAAAAGTTATTTTTCAACTAAGGAGATCTAATTTTCACTGAAAAAGATATATTTATCACTGAAAAATACATATTTATCACTGAAAAGAACATATTTGTAATCAAACAGAAGAAACTTATTTATCACTGGAACAAAATTCCTATTTGTCACCCTAAGAGACTTAGTTCTCGCTAGAAAGAACCTATTTATCGTCGGATAAATCTATTTGTCACATAACAAAAGAAACTTATTTGTCATTGGAACAATTCTTATTTGTAATCTTAGGAGACCCGTTTCTCACAGGAAAGAACCTATTTGTCACGGGATAAACGTCTATGTTTCCGAATAGAAGAAACTTATTTGTCATTAGATTGATGACTATTTGTCATCTGAAAAGACTTATTTGTCACCCGAATATTTTTCGTAGGAGAGGAAGACGAGTTAGAATAGTTTTCTTTTCAGATTATTCCAACAGAAATGGTGGGAAGAGTAAATTTGGGATTAAAAAAATCTATTTGTAATCGTTGTTTGCAATGGAGACGGTTTCATAGTGACGGACCTTAGAAAGATGCGGCGCAGACGGCAACATGTGCTGGGTTGCTGATGTGGGCACTATCTATGAAGCTCAATCGAGCGTGCTTCGACGGTTTCAGCGTCAAATTTATACTCTTTTTTTTTTTGACAAGTGTCAAATTTATACTCGAGAGTACAGAGTACGTGTAAATATTTCTCATCATCATAACATGCTACTTGCCAAGAGGACATCAACGAGGAAGACTGCCTGCTGTACATAACATGACCTAGATATGCGCGGCGAGGTCTGCAAGCAGCGACCCTCTGGGACGTCCTCGCGAGCTCGTTGCCCCCCAGCACCGGTCGAGTCCGGCGCACCAGGGTCTTCACCACGTCGGCGGCTCCATCGAACGTTCATTCCCACATCCACGACGGCATGGTCGACGAGTCATGCACGGCGGCTCTATGAGACGCTTCTACATTCATGATGTCGGTGGATCCGCCGTCGCTCTCAACACCCGCATCCAGGCACTGTGTGATCTGTGTGTGCCACACTGCAGTGGAGTCACATGGTGTCACACATTGATATGGGATCGCTCTGTCTTCCACACACTCGCGCGACGCCGCCCATGTGTTGGGTGTAGGTGTTGGGCAACGACAGCATGTGCATGGGGAGGCCCAGAGGGGAACCGTGTGTTAGTTTTGGCCCTATGAAGCTTCTCTAGTGGGCAGAAAACCATATGCCGGCCAACCAGGCTAGGAAGAAGAACTCGTCACCCACTTCCACCAAACACATGTACAGTTATCCGGAGAGATCTGTTTTTCCACAAGATAAACTTCTTGACTTCTAGGTTGCCACAGGTCTTCTTTTTCTTTTTTTTAGCTAGTAAGTCTTTTTTTTTGTTTAAGGGGAGGGGAGAGTTGCGGACCGAACCCCCGACGTCCCCCTTTTGGAGGGGGAGGTAGTAACGCTGCTTTGGTAGGTTGCCACAGTTGATGATTAAGAACTTGCTACGTGGAAGTAAACATGTGGCTGGAATATTCTGAGAGCCTGACAAGTCCCACTGGACCACTGTGACACCTGCAGCTGTATGTGATAATGCTCGAGCAAGCTAATATGATGAGAAATGTTTTTCTCACGTCCGTCCGGTTGTCCGGGCGGATGTGGAAGCGCCGCGGGTCGATTTGATTGGTCGACGTGAAAACGTCGCGAGCCGACTTGATTGATCGACCAATCAAATCGATCCGCGACGCTTCCACGTCCACCCGGACAACGGGGCGGACGTGCACCTAGTATTTCTCTAATATGATAACTGTTTTGTAAAGGACGACACCACTGCAAACAAGTCATCCAGCTTAGATGACTATACCATGCATATATGTCTGGTCCGGTTGACCTGAACATTAATAATGTTATCCTGTTTGCACACGGCCCCCTCACAATTGGGACACCCGACCATGCTCATGGAAGTTACGCAGTTTCTTTGGGCAATGGAAGTTGTAAAGTTGGCCTTACAAGTTGCGAAGCAGTGCCGGGGATATTTGCATGAACAGTTGCGGCTTCTGGGGGGCTTCCAAGTTTACTCCCTTGCCATCCACTAGAAGACAAGAAGGATACTTCGAAAAGGATAAGGCAAAGGTGGGAATCTAGATGCACCAACTCCAATCAGTTTCTAAAGTGGACTGAGATTCCGGTCCACATTTTACTATATATAGAATGGGAAATGCTTTGGGGCGTCGCGCGTGGAGGGCGCGGGCCCCCAACATTTAATGTTATTATTTTTTAATTTCTGTACATTATTTGTGTGTATAAATAATATATTTGTGTGCACAAATATATTATTTATGCGTACAAATTGTAAAAAAATAGTATTTAATATTGAAGGCCCGCCCCCTCCACGCGGCGCGCACAGGAGGGCGCACGGCCCCTCCAACTCACGCTGGGCTCCCGACATGCCGGGAGCCTAGCATTACTCTATATAGAACTCTGTAGATCCGGAAAGCTTACTATGCACCAACTCGATGGACCACTGATTACAATTATGGGATCTAGTGGACTTGGCTAGCTGGGTAATGGGGTTAAATGACAGCAGCAAGCAAACCGCGTTGTTTTATTGTGTAGATTTTTGAAAAGTTCCCTTAGAAGTCATCTTTAACAATGATTTATCTTAAATAATCTTATGTTTATCCATAATTATTCACAGTCGAATAATTCAAGAAAAAATTAGGTAAAACGAATACGTATTTGTCTATAAAAATTGTTCCTCCGATAAATATAGAAGTATATATAGATTGAATAATTCAAATATTACAATTCGAAAACGAAATCCCCAAGCATATATGACAAAAACTTAAGGTTGCAATCTGAAGAGTTCAGTTCGTACGTAGTCATGGAGTCTAAACAAAACTAAAGACAAAGAGCGGCTCATCAAGTATATATATATATATATATGGAGCTCAGGATTCCTGTGAAGAGAAACATTTCTTTATGAGTAATGGCCGCGCCCCTCCGCGCGCGCGCCGCGTGGAGGGGGCGGGTCCCTCCAACATTAAATATATATATTTTTTATAATTTGTGCACACAAACGATGTATTTGTGCACACAAATACATCATTTGTGCACACAAATAATGCACAAAAAATAAAAAATAAAAAACAGAAACAAAACATGGGGGCCTGCCCCTCCACGCGGAGCGCGCGGCACGGCCCTTCGAATGCAGTGCCGGGAGCATAACATTTCTCTTTCTTTATAGCTGGAACATGGTTTCTGCATGTGCTGGCTGCGAAGCCCCGCTACGGCAACTCTCTCACTATGAGAACCATATGAAATGGCGAAGCCAAGCTGGGCAGTATATATCCTAATGTGCTCCCGGCCTCCAGACAAACCGCTTATAAGTGTCCCCACTGATGGAGGGCATATAGACAAGATTGTACGTATTCTGTGTACGCCGCTGCAGTTGCCTCTGGCCATGGCGGATCCGCTGCATCATGGATGTGGACGCGTCTCACAGAGCCGCCGCCGACGCTGCCGCACGCGGGCCATGTCCTCGTGAACATGGACGTGCTAGGCAGAGCCCCAGAGGATGAGAAGGTCCTGCTGTCGGCGTCATCCGATTCCAAGGTCGAAGCTGCCAATTCTGGGGACGTCCCAGAGGACAAGAAAGCCGGCCGCGGCGAGCCTCTTTCCTGGGAGGACGAAGATCATGATGGTAATGATGCACCGCCGGTCTCCAAGGACGACGATGTTCCCGTGGATGATTTCGAGAAGGGCATAAAGGATGCAGTGAGCAAGGATAGGCCGTGGATCTGGAAGGTGCACCTCAGCGTCAGGGAAAATCATGGCGATGCCTACGAACCCAAGCTCGTCTCCATCGGTCCCATCCACCATGACATTAATAAGGAGGCGCTAAAGCCCATGGAGGCAATCAAACGGAGGTACGTGCAACATCTTCTCGACAGGAGCCCGAAGAACACGTTGAAGAGTTACGTCAAGGTCATCCGCAACTGCGAAGATCGCGTCCGGAAGCAGTATGCAGAGAAGATCGGTATGCGGTCCAAGGCGTTCCAAGAGATGCTCGTCGTGGACGGCTGCTTCATGATCGAGTTCTTCCTTAGGCGGTTCTTCGACGAGAAGCAGATCGCCGCGGACGATCTGGTCACCGTGGGGTGGGATTTCTCCCACCTACGGAGGGATTTGTTGCTGCTGGAGAATCAGATCCCCTTCTTCGTGCTGCAAGAGCTCTTTCGTGAGTCCGTCATCCCTAACAACAGAGGTACGGTCGAAGAACCTCTCGATCTTATGACGATTGCCCTCCACTATCTACACTTCCACCTTCCAAGGGAGAAGCGTCCAAAGGCAGATAAAGTGCACCATCTACTTCACCTACAGTACGTCTGCCTGAAACCTGATGATCTCATGCCACGAGCTGGGCCTCTCTCAAGTAGCCAGTCGTTGCTGTTGCTCCCAGTCAAGAAGGCGTCTAGCATGATCTCGTCAGTCTTCTACAGCCTGCTCTATGTACTGCTGATTAACGAGTGGCCATGGCGCCCCAGGGTGATGGAACCCAAGTCGACCATTCCGTGTGCTACAGAGCTCCACAAGTTTGGAGTCCAGCTTAAGAGTAAGCGTTTTGCACAGAATAATTACTACTTGAATGTGACATTTTCTGATGGGATATTGGAAGTGCCTTACTATCCGGTGGGACAGACAACTAGTTCTCAGCTCCGAAACTTCATTGCCTTTGAAAGGTGTCACACTATTGGAAACTACTTCACAGAATATGCCATCTTCATGGATAACATTATCGACACCCAAAGTGATGTCGCTATACTTCGAAATTACGGAATAATCGAGACAACCTTGGGCAGCGATGAGCAGGTTGCTACGACCTTCAACTCATTGTTGGAAGGCACGCACATCAGCTACAAACAGCACTTCAAGATTCATACTCTCTTCCAAGATGTGAAGAACTACTGCAACATCCCTCGCCATATGTGGCGAGCAAGTCTAAGGACCACGCATCTCCGGAGCCCATGGGCAACCCTTTCCCTTTTGGCTGGGACTATCGCCATCGCTACCTCCATCATCCAAACTTATTTTTCAATCACCCGACCGCATCCAAGGTAATTATATCCCCTGAGAAGTTGCATGCATGCACTACTACTGCGGCACGACGACCTATCCGTATCAAATCGTCACCGGCCGGATGTAATTAATTTGAGCTGATCATCCTATGTTTATAGCTTGATCTCTGGTCACGTAAGTATGCATGTTTTTCTCTTTTATCCTGCTACAATTAATGTAAACAAGCACTTGATATTTCATTATATGTAGCTAGCTAGGTTTCTAAATTCTGTCTTCTGTAATACGTAGGGTAAGGTCTGATGCCCTCCCTCTTGTAATTTTTCCAGTAAGAATAAATGATTATTAAACCTTGTGGTCACTGTGGTCTAAAGAAGTCACTGTGTGTAAATTCGGGGTTTTTCCGGTCAAGTGGGGTAAGGGCAATACGGATACACGGAAAGTAGGAGCTGCCAAATCCTGACCTTGGAGTTCACGAACACCAAACCCTGAGCCCACAAAACCACACGGGGCGAAATTTCCTCGTTATAAAAAAAAAGTACTGCCGCGCGCGATCAAGTTCATACAGGTATCTTCAAGATGCGATGTGATCACCCATGAAGAATGCAGTGTGATTCTATAGACTTTGTTGAGTGACGGATCCAGAAATTTTTTGAACGACGGATTCAGAACTATAGACTTTGTTTATAGTCCAATGGGGTCACTTCTTTTAAAAAAATTCTCAACCTAAGTTAACTTAATAGAAAATTTTAAAATTTTTAATAAAATTTTGAAAATCCAGTGGGGTCACATGACCCCCACTGAACCTAAACTAAGTCCGTCCATGTGCGCATGTCATTTCATGCGTGCACCATAAGCTTATTACGTACTGATGGTTACTGTATATATAATATTCTTTACAAATATATAATACAAGTGGAAGCGAATTAATCGTGTTTCGTGGATTTAAAACTTTTTTGTAAATTGGCGAACACAAGCTTGTCTTAATTTGTCATCTATAATATTGTTGCCAAATTTGAAGTCATTGGTTTGATTATCTTCAAAATTCGAGGAGGACGGGGACATCTCTAATTGATCACTGAACATAAGCTAGCCTTCTATAACATTTAGCCTGCGTGATGCTCACTGACTAAACCGGCCCATTACATGTGGCAGGTAGTGTACTGCAAATGTAAGTTTTGTGGGTATATAGTGTACCCGTAGATTTGACTTCACAAAATTCACATAATGAGTCTATATAATTACATCCTTATAGATGTGGACCAAATGCCTGTTCTTTTATGCTACATCGATTGATATATTTATTTATTTGTACATTGATTGGTATATACTTGGATATACATCGACGTATATACCAAATATATACACACTTGTTCTTTTATGCTATAACGACTCATATATCATGCTACGATATATTGGATAAGCACAAATGAATGGCGAGTATATATCTACGTGGTGAAGATGTTTATTAAAAAAAGGAGAAAGATTTAGTGCACTTTTATATTGCACTTAAGTGTAATATGACTAGGCAAGAAGTCCATGTTACATCTAACAATTGGTTGTCATTTTATCACTCTTCATATGATGGGTGTCATATAGATTTTTACCTAGTCATATTACATTTAAAGTGCAATATAAAAATACACCAAATCTTTCTCTTAAAAAAAACCTGCGTAGGATGGCCACTCACATGGCATGTTCCCTAGCTAATGCCCTGGCAACTCGTAACACATCTCCTAACCACCTATCTTAATTGTTCGGATACAGCAAACCCACCCAACCGCATTGACTTAATTAATTAAGTGGACCATTTTAATGATGCTGTAATTAGAAGACTCATTAGCCAATGTGGTGGAATTAAAGCCTTAATTATCGAGCTAGTGCTTAGGGGAATCAGAATGGTATCCTTCCATGTGGAGGGTGAGTCCGATAATCTAGTGGTGGACCCTTTTTATAGTCAGTGGGGTCACGTGACTCCACTGACTTGGAAGAGGTGTTTTAAAGTAAGTAGAAAATTTTCATATTATTTAGGTGTGTAAATGAAAAGTGACCCTACTAAATTTAAGGGTGACCCCCCTAAATTTAAGTGATCTCACTGAACTAATTTTCAGAAACCACCACTGCAATAATCTGTAGCATTTCTCGACTTGAGACATGAGATATACTGGTATCTGCCTTATGTGATTAATTTTTAAGCATTTTTTTTGACTTACATGTACAACAGATCAAATGCAAAGAAACAGATACTGAGATTACTTCCTTAGTAACCCAGAACTTCCCCTTTAATTCCGTCTAATTTCGAACGATCTCTGAGTGACCCGTACACATGGCAGAACATTCATTACTTCAGATTGATCTCCCCTTAGACTAGAGATCATCATTAATTACGTGAAGGGGATCGGAGGAAAACCCAGGAACAGTGGTAGTAATATGAAGAGTTTATGGCGCTCAATTTTTGCACGTGTGAAAGTAATTTTTATTGTACTTTTTCATTTATGTGTTCAGCATCATCTTATTTTGAGTCCTTTCATCGGACGTAGAACTGTACATTCATCATAAAGCAGTGACTTTTAATAAAAGTTAGTAATCTTTTAAACGGGTAAAAACAAAAAAAAAGGTACGTGAAGATTAGACTTCCAAACTCTAAAATCGATGACACACTATTTATAAAAATAAAAGATAACATGTTCGAAGATAATTTATCAAAATCTAAAGGTAACTAAAGAAATACCATTACATGATTGCAACACTTCACTGAACCCCCAAAGTACTCCCAAGTATAATTTGGCCGTATAAATTTTGTGAGGCCGTAGGCCTTTATTGGATCCTAATGGGGTTTTGTCGCGTTGTGGGTTCACTGTATCATCGATTGCCATTAACCTAAGTTAACGGTAGGATAAGCTGCTGTTTAGTTGGTCTTGACAACGGGATAGTATGTCATCTATTTGTGTTGACGGTCATCAAGGTCGCCGTCGAGTTTAGAAGATTCTAGAGTTTTCCTATGTGTACAATTTGCAGTAGTCTAAGTCGCTGCCAAGTTCAGGTAGTTCTTGATGACAGCAACTTTTTTTGACGTCAACTTACGTGAGCCTGTTTTTATATAGGACATCTGAGAGCTTCTCTCTCTCTCTCTCTCTCTCTCTCTCTCTCTCTCTCTCTCTCTCTCTCTCTCTCTCTCTCTCTCTCTCTCCATCTCCACCTTCTCTACCTCCCCTCTCATCTCTTGCTTCATCTACTTCTTCTACTAGCTTTGGTGGTCGATGGAGGCTCCTAGGCGAAGCTCTAGTGTTGGTGTCGGATTGTGAAGAACAGAATCGAGTGAGAAGTTGTATCCCATAGAGCTGTGATCATGGGATGGATGTTTTACCACATTTTTCTGTCGTTTCAAGTAGGTATGCTAACCTCTTAACCCCCCTTGTTAATTTTGTAATGTTCCATGTGCAATTCATATCTTAGATTCGAGCTTTCAGTGGCTTATCCATGTCAAGGAAAGGGTGTTGACGAATAGAGCATTGAATCATTGTTTCTGACCGCCTTTTGGTGCTTTTCAACACGAGGAAGATCTAGTTCCCAAGTATTAGATCTTCGTTGTAGCTAGGGAGTGGATTGCCCATGGTAGAGGGCTACGCCCATCTGATGTTCTGGGAGCCAATGCACTTGATGGCAAAATCTATCACCCTCTAGATAATCTTGGCGGTAAGATAGGTTGCCGTCAAGTTGTTGTTGATGACATGCAATGTCGTCGTCAACTTGTGTTGATGGCAGTTGATGTCGCCATCTACCTTGTGCGACACAGTAGTGCTTCCTATGTGTTACCTGTGTTAGGCATAGACATTGTGGTGTCTGCCTTCTTGCACTAGAATTCCGAATGTTGGATAACTTGAAGATTGCTTTTGGAGGAACCTCTACCACGAGGTTAAGGGCTCTTGTTTTAAAATTTGAGACCCTCCGAAAAGATCCCCGTCAGAACATGACTGAGCATCTAAGGATGATGTCAAGGAACCTCTACCACGAGGTTAAGGGCTCTTGTTTTGAAATTTGAGACCCTCCGAAAAGATCCCCATCAGAACATGACTGAGTATCTAAGGATGATGTCAAGCATGATCCGCGACTTGCAGTCTGCAGGTCACGATCTCACCGATGAGCAGCAGGTGCATGTTGTAATATATTAGATCTTTTCCAGACTCTTGGACTCACATGAAACAAATCCTCACTCACAATGAGAGCATTAAGAATTTTTTTGACATCTCTAGCCATGTGGAGTTAGAGGTTGAGCGCGAGGAAGCTATGCGCACTACTGCCATTGTCGTCCAGATAGGCAGACAACAAGACAAGAAGGGTCCAAAGAAGAACTTCAAGAGGAAGAGGCAAAATGTTGCATCCACTTCTAAGGCGGGGCAGACACCGAAGCACCAAAGAGGCAAGCGCGGTGGAAAGAGAGACAAGTCGAAGGCCAAATGCTATAATTGTGGACAATTGGGACATTTCGCTCGTGAATGCACTGAGCCGAAAAAGGTATTCCAATTTCTTTGCTCTCCAACAGTGTATGTTTGTTCGCATATCTTAGTTGCTCAAACAAATCCTGAATGGATAATGGATTCAGGAGAGACCAAGCACATAATAAGGGATCGAGCAGGGTCGTGGATTATCGCTGAATCTCAGCGGGATGCAAAGAGTATACATGGGAAATGGTTCGAGCGAGGAAGTCCTTGGAGTTGGTGTGTATCAACTCAAGTTAAAGACTGGACGAGTCTTAACTCTCCATGAAGTACTCTATGCGCCTAGAGTTCAGCGTAATCTACTATCAGTCTCATCATTATTAGCATTAGACTTCTCTTTTTCTTTTGCTAGCAACCAAGTTGATATTTGTTTGAACAAAGTTATATATGGTCATGCTTTATTCATGGATGATTTGTTTAAATTAGATTTGGATTCTCATAATTTTTCTGTGTCTTATGTGGTGAATACTGATAATAACCTTGATTCGAAAATTTGGCATACTCGGCTAGAACACATAGGACAAGATAGAATGACAAGGTTAGCTCGAGAAGGCTTACTAGGCTCACTTGCTAAAGTCAATCTTCCTGTGTGTGAATCGTGTTTAGCCGGTAAGGCATGTCGCAAGTCTTTCGGAAAGGCTAAGAGAGCCATTGAACTCTTACAATTGATCCACTCCGACATTTGCGGACCCATGAGTGTGAAGACCCGTCAACGGGCTTCCTATTTTCTCACATTTATAGATGATTATTCACGATATGGATATGTCTATTTCCTCGCTCACCGCTATGAAGCGTTAGATTGCTTCAAACACTTCTTGGCAGAGGTTGAGAATCAACTAGGCAAAACCATAAAAGTTCTTCGGACAGATTGAGGACGTGAATATCTTTCGGATGAGTTCCGAACTTTATGTGAAGAAAAAGGAATACGAGACAATTAACTATTCCATATACACCGCAACAAAATGGTGTTGCTGAGAGATGGAATAGAACACTGTTAGATATGGTTAGGTCGATGATGGCGCATGCCAACCTTCCAATATCTTTTTGGGGGGATGCTATAATGATTGCGGCCTACATCCTTAATCGCGTACCTTCACAGTTAGTTCCTTCCACCCCTTATGAGTTATGACGTGGTGAAAAACTAAATTTAGATAATCTACGCCCATGGGGTTCAGCAGGATATGTCCATGACACTTCTCACAAGTTTGGAAAAGTTGGCCCTAAAGATAGAAAGTTTATCTTTATAAGATATCCTGAAGGATCTAAGGGTTATGTCATGTACGGACAACATCCGAATAGAGGAATGACAGAAAAAGACATCCGAGATGTTGTTTTCTTAGAAACAGAATTTCCTAGTGTCGGCGACACTGGAAAGAGTCTTGATCTCCATGAGTTGGATGACCCTAATGACGTTCTACCATCTTCCAGCGAAGGGAGGAAATTAATTCCTAACCAGGAAGCCGCTAGAGATAGTAGAGATGATCATGATAGTGGGAGCTTTGAGCCCAGTGGGAGCACACCTATAGAAGAACAAGACGATCAGATACGTCGTAGCAAACGTGGACGCATGCCTCGTCGTCGATTTGAGATTGAAGAGGAAGCCCTTGTGTGCCAACTTGCTGATGATGATGAGCCTACTTCTGTTAAAGAAGTATTAACTTCATCTGCTAGTAAAGAGTGGAAGGAAGCAATGCAAAATGAGATGGACTCTATGAGTAAGAATCAGGTTTGGGAACTTGTCGACCTCCCTCCAGGGCATAAGGCTATTGGAAATAAATGGACTTTCAAAGTCAAACGCAAGGTGGATGGATCAATCGACAAATATAAAGCACGACTTGTAGCAAAGGATATACTCAAAAAGAGGGTATAGATTTCGATGAGACATTCTCCCCAGTGGTGAGATTCACATCAGTTCACCCTATTCTAGCCATTGTTGCACATTTAGACTTAGAACTTTTCCAGATGGATGTTAAAATAACATTTTTTAATGGGGAACTAGACGAAGAAATTTATATGGTTCAACCAAAAGGTTTCGAGGCAAAGGGACAAGAGCGCAAAGTTTGTCGTCTCAAACGTTCCATTTATGGCCTCAAACAATCGTCTAGACAGTGGTATTTTAGATTTCATAAATCTATTATCTCATTTGGTTTTGAGATGATTGAAAAAAACCACTGTGTGTATGTTAAACGTATGGGGGAAAAGATTCTTATTTTGTCATTATATGTTGATGATATTTTATTGGCTGGAAATGACATGGAATCTATCGAAGCCACTCGAAAATGGTTGTCTTCTATCTTTGAGATAAAAGTTATGGGCGAAGCAAATTATGTGCTAGGAATAAAAATCACGAGAGATCGCTCGAATAAACTTCTATGTTTGTCGCAGGAGACTTATATAAATAAGATTCTCGAGCGATTCCGGATGTATTATTCCAAACCCATCGATACTCCAATTGATAAGAGTTGTGTTTTAAGTATCAATCAATGTCCACAAATTGATAAGGAAAAGAATGAAATGTCTAAAGTGTCATATGCTGCTGCAATTGGAAGCCTAATGTATGCCATGTTATGTACACAGCCAGACATTAGCTTTGCGGTGGGCCTTGTTAGTCGTTATCAAAGTAATCCTGGTCTCGTTCACTGGAAAACAGTTAAGAGGATTTTTCGATATCTCCGTGGTACTTCGGACCTTGTCTTATGTTACAAAGGAGGTGACTTAAGATTGAGAGGTTACAACAATGTTGATTGGGCCGGTGATAAAGATGAGTGCAAATCCACCTGAGGCTATGTGTTTATGTTAGGTGGAGGGGCCATTTCTTGGTGTAGCAAGAAACAAACGTGCATCGCTTTATCCACCATGGAATCTGAATATGTGGCTTATTTTGCTGCATGTCAAGAGGCTGTTTGGTTGCAGAGTTTCCTACAGCGATTGACCATGACACAATTGTCAAGGGAGGTGGTGGTGTTGTATGTTGATAGCACATCGGCCTTGGTCTATGCTAAGGACCCTAAATACCATGGGCGAACCAAACACATTGATATTCGTTATCACTACATTCGGGATTTAGTTGCAAAGGAGTTGTGGTTCTTTCACACATTTCAACAGGTCATATGTTGGCCGATCCACTAACTAAACAAATCCTGAGGGAGGCATTTGTAACCCATATTAGAAATATGGGATTCTGTAAATTGTAATGTGCACAATATTTATTGACAGTTAAGTAATTATGTTTTCCTTCCTTATGTGTGTCTATGGTTGGAATACTTTACACATCAAGAAAAGTGTCACTAGGCTCTAAATGGATCCCCTCACATGGGTCATTCGCCTTGGCACTAAGAAAGCGAGCAAGATGAGACAATTTTTATCTATGGCGCTATGAGAGCGAGCAAGATATTTTCTTTTTATTGTCGCCTTAAACTGAATTAAGATGAGATACCTCTGGATCGATCACAGGATATGAGAATCAAATCCGTGAAGCCTCCATTAAGCCGATTGCGAGTTTTATGATAAGATGTCGTGAGACTTGGGTTAGTCGCAGTGGGAGTGGCTAGACTAAGAACCGTACGGTGTTTTTTATTATGTTGTATGTGACACGCCCATAATGATGGAAGAACACCGCAGCATGTGTACATACCACATGTGCGTAAAACGATCGTTGAAGAGAATGATGAATGAGATCTCTATTTCATCATTGTGTGAGCTCTTGGATCATAATTTGTTGATCCATCTGTACCCTTAAGACTTGAGATCTATGTCATGAAAAGGAAGCTTGATGTCGCTACTTTAGCATGATCCTTAGGGCTATGGCTGATACAGTCCAGCGGGACATGATTAGGAAAGCGATCAAGACTAATTGAATTGACATGAGAACTCAAGAAAGACATCTAAATATTGCACCATGTTTTGTGGCTCATACCTCGAGGGACTATGTCGACTTAGTGGCGATAAAGTCGTGAGCACAAAACGTTCGAGTTTTGACGTCGCTAGTTTTCAAGAGATCCAGGATGTCAAAACTGGTGAATATTGAAGATATCTAGGGTACTACGGGATTCTTTTAGAGTATTGTGATCTGTTAGTTTTGGTGATAACTTAATAGATCACTACTCATTTGTTATGCTGACTCTCGTAAGGTCGCTCACTCCATTCGTCGTATGTAAGATTGAGAAGCAAGTGTAGAGAGATGAATTGCTCTTTGTGAGCAACTGACATTTTACTGTGCCCTCTGTGGGCAAGTGGGAGATGTTAATAGTTGGCGGTTGTTGCCCACCGCGGGCACCAAAGCAACCTTTGGAAAAAGCAAAACCGTTGTGCAATTTTCTCCTGCACGAAGGGGGAAACCATCAGGGCATTCTTGGGCGTTTTCCCAGGGAGAAACCATCGCAGTGAGGACTCGGCTTCTCCCCTCCCATGCGCATGCAGAAACTGAGAGAAAAGTATTCTCTCTCTTGGATAGGACAGTGCGTAAGTCTCCCCTCTCTCTTTCACACACACAGTGTAAGATTTCTCTCACGGGACATCACCACCGGATCCTGAGGATGTTGGAGCGAGAAAACTACGAAGAAAACTTTTGTAGACTTCTTCTCGATCCTATGAGATTCCACAACGCACGAGGTAATCACCTCGATCAAGATCGAACATGTATCATGCCGACCAGGTCAAGAGGTAATAGTATTTTCTCATTTGGTAAATAGTTCTTTGTCACCCTACATCAGTGGGTTTTCAGGTTTGGTGTATTTTTTTTTTTGATAACAAGAAACTCTCATCCCAGTGTGATTTTGTAGGCTTAAGGATTGATGTTCGTGAATCCCACGATTAGGATATAACAACTCTTACTTTTTGTGTACCCATATTGTCCTTATTTTATTTGATAAAAAAAACTCTGGACCTATACACTACACACTTCGAAGATTACATGTAGACTATATAAATCTCTCTTGAGAATTGAACCCGAAACCTCCTATTTCTAAGCAAGAGTTCTAATTAATTGACTCAGTCGAGGTCCTCAGTTTTGGTGCCATATATACTTATGATTATTTATCGGCCGCATGTATTCATCAAACGTTGATGTGTTTGTTATCTCTTGATAATTTTAGGTGATCAAAGACCTCAATGAAAGAGAGAGGGGACAATTGCACTGCACCTCTGATCATGGACCGCAATCACCAAGTGCTCAAATTTGTGTATTGTCACCTTTTCGACTATAGTTGCCCAATTATATGCACCAATGCTCTTAATTTGGCCAAGATAAGAGAGCATTTGTTGTGGACAGTAATATGCTGATCTCAAACAACGAAAAAAGGTACATGGGATGAAGATAATCTATAGCCTAACCGTTCTGGCCACACTAACCTCATCATATGACTGGTTAAGTTGTCAAATGAGAGAGTAAACTTTCTTCCGGCTAAACGTCGTTGTGAGGCCAAACATGTGGTGCAATTTGGAGTTCTCTTTTAAGCTTCCACAGTGATGAATCCTCTTAGCGAAAGCTGGCAATCTTAATATTATAGCTCGCCACATTCTCTACTGTGAATGAGGCCACCTTAATTTGTACGTAAAAGAAGGTTACTCCCTCCATCATGGGTGCTAATAAACTCCAATAGTATTATGTTGAAAGCGGCTATTTCAGAATTATCGACAAAAGATGTGAATGGGATATCCAAAAGCCGATTTCGCATAAAAACATCGTCTGTAGTGTTTTGCGGTCTGATCGTCAGCACCTTTCATGACAAGCGAAAAGACGTAATTTAAGTGTGCCTCCCAAGAGGTATTGTCCCCATGCTTGGGGTTTTGTCCTTTAAAAGGGCCCTCTTGAGAGAAGAGGTGAGACTCTTGCTGATAAGCACACACTTGTTCTCACTATCTTTCAATGTGGGACTAAAGAATACCTCTACACAGCCCCCCCAGTGAGGATAAGAGTGTGCGGGTCTCATGAAGATGAGACGCTCGGGTAGGGCGCATGGCCTCTCGTTCGTTCCCGCAGACGACACCGATGAAGAGACATGATTTAAGTGTACCTCCCAAGAGGTATTGTCCCCATGCTTGGGGTTTTGTCATTTAAAAGGGTCTTATTGGGAGAAGAGGTGAGACTCTTACTGATAAGCACACACTTTTTCTCACTATCTTTCAATGTGGGACTAAAGAATACCTCTACAGGCGGCTTCAAAATTTTTATAGTTTTTAAAAGTTGGGTAAATAAATGCTGATGATAACACATGACGACGAAAAGAAAGAAGGAAGGCTACATATCTCAGTTTGGGCGGGAAACAAAACATTCTGATACTGCCATGTGTACTTCTAAAATTGAGTTTTATTATAATAATATAGAAGATATATTGTGTAACAAAGTTAATTTTAATGTTGACAAAGTTGATAAATTAAGAATGCTCTTTTAACTGCATATAGTCTTTAACCTAAGTTTAATCGGAAATGCTAAACTCTCATAACCCGTCTCAAATACAAGAGTCGATAGCCTACAACCTTAGGGAGATGTGGGCTCCTGATCTTGTGTTTGGGACAACAATGGCTAACTCAACTTCGCCTCCCGATTGGTCGAAAAATTCACATTTCTCGATATTAATTTGTCCCGTAAGGGCTGGATGGAAGAGTGATTTTTCCATATATGTCTATGTATCCGTTAATAGATATCCACTTTCAGACTTGTTTTTGACTTTTTTTTTATTATTTTTTTTATCTATTTTTGATTATTTTCTATTTTTTATTTTTGTTTCCGATAATATATAAATTTTAATTTATTTGTAATATATATATATATTTAAAATCTTATTTTTTAATATTAAAAATTTTAGACTAAATTTTTAATTTTTTTAATTTATAAATAGAATTTAATTAAGTTGTCTCTCTTGTAATATTTATTATGTCTATTATTATCAAAGATTTTTTTTACGACTACTTTTAATATCATATATTTATCATTTGATCGTATCAAATATTTTCTATTATTTTTCGTTTTCAATTTTTTTTATAAAAAATAAATGTGGAAAATGTCATTTCTCAGTAAGACCTGTCGGCAGCCGTGACATATATATACATATTCGTATATTAATAATATCTATGAGTACTTATTTTAAAATTATACATCTAGGTTATTTTGTTAAATTAGATAATCGAATCCGAGCCAAGGCGTCCGATAGCGGGGCCCCACGGGCAACTCGGACGCTGGCGTGGGCATGGCGGCAGGTTGGCATGGCGGGATCGCCACCACTCGTGCTCGCCCTCTGCTCCCCACCGCCCCTCGCACACCGGTGGCAGCAGCGGCAGCAGCAGAGGGCACCAGAGGCAAGGGAGTAGCCATGAGTTCTTCTGCTGCCAAGGTCGCCGTCGTCGGCTGCGGGAGTGAGTGTGGAGTTTTCCTCTCTAGCATCTTTTGATTCTGTCTGCACATTGCCTTACAGCCTTTTGACGATTTGATTCATCGCGTGGTCTTCGGTTGTTGTGGCAGTCTCCGGGGCGTCGTGCGCCTCCATGCTCGCCGGCAGGGGGCTCTCCGTGACGGTGTTCGAGTCGGGCAGGGGACCCGGTGGCAGGATGTCCCAGCGCAGGTTTCCTCCTTTCCCGTCCTCTCTCCCTCTCTTTGTACCCTTTTTTACCTGCTGCTCTCGCCTCTGTGGCATTTTCCTGGGAAAATCCTGGAATGCAAGGTTGCGGGATAAATTCGGGAGATTGCTTATCGTTGTGTCGGTTTAATCGCGTTCCACTGCTTTTTAAAGGTAACTTTTTTTATATTGCAGTTTTCAGTATTGTTTCCTTACTCGTTTTGGAGTGTGATTTTGCGTTTCAGTCTTAAGAGGTATTACCAACTGGCAAGTCTGTTCTTCTTCTTGCTCAATTCTACAACTGACTTGTCTGCTATTGGTTATCACGACTCGATTACTCTCATTTTCTTTTGATGCTAATGAGATTGGACCGTTGTGATCGATTAGTGTTGCTGTTTGGGATTATATGCTTTTATTCTGGCATTTTAATTTCTTCCTTCGGTTCATAGTGGTTGTACTCCCATGGTTTTGCTTCAGGATAGTGCTTAGAGAAAGATCTGTTGAATTTGAACGGATATAATTCTTGTTGGTACATTATCCATGCTATTATGGTGCCATAGGTTTCCTTCTTCTGGATACTTAACCTCCGGAAGTCTTTTTTATATCTTGACAAATTCTGCTATATAGAGGAGAATCTAACCACCTTGGCACTCCTAAATTGTGCTAAATTTTGCTTCTTTTCACTTGAGATTAAACCTGTTATTGGGAATGGTGGTACATAAATGGTGCTTGGCATTGCATGAACATGTCAGAGAACTGGCTGAGGGTGAGGAGCTCTTGTTCGATCATGGCGCTCCTTTCTTCAGCACCAGCAATGAAGAAGTGATGAATATAGTGAAGTCATGGGAGGAGATGGGCCTTGTATCTGAGTGGAAGGAGAACTTTGGATGTTTTGACATGAAGTCCTCTAATTTTGTGGATTTTGAAAAGGTTAATGACTTTTCCTTGTCATCGTGCTGACATTATCACTTTTACTTTAGTTGTTGTACATGTCAATTGTGTTCACAATCAGGATAAGAACACATGCAGAAGTACATGCTTACACTCAGTTATTAATGTGCTCTCCCAAGGGTGAGGTGATTAATTGAGTAAATACAGAATTATATTCTACGATTAAACCATCAGTAAGATAGTTCTGGTTTCTGTGCTGATAGCTCCAACAGTGCTAAACACTCTTCTATATTCCTGGAGCTTCCCAATGAAATGCAGGTGCTACTTTCTTTGAAATCTTTACCAGTAGAAGATGAATAGGGCACTTCTCATGTCACTCAGAAAAATTGCATTCCTTCTGCATTAATTTCTATTGGGCATGCGTTTGATGTTTATCCCTGTGCCAGCCGTTTATGTGTGTGTGTGTGTAGGGGGGGGCGGTTGCTGCCATCTACAAGAAGGAGAAAAAGTTAACAATAAGAAGAAGGAAAGGAAGGATTGGATATTTGACAGTGCAGTTGGTCCTCCCCATTGATTGGTCTCAAAAGTGTGAAAGAAGACGGTAGGAAGAAAGATGAAGAGAAAAGAAGCAAGAGGGAAGGAGAAGACAGAAGTTTTTTAAAAAAAAAATCATAAAAAAACCTAGAAAGGCAAACACTCTTGAAGCATTAAAAAAATCCTAAAAATCACAAAAATGTAGTGTGTTTGTGTTAAGTGTTAACAATCGTTAAAATAATAGAAAAAACTTTAAAAGTCTGAAGATATTTGAAGCACATGAAAGACATAAGCTAAGCCCCTAAAACCCTAAAACTTTCTGGAAACAACAGCAACATTCCTAGCACATTAGAAATCATTAAAAATCAGAGATAAACTCAATGTAAAATCCCTCGAAACATGCAAGATGCACTCAAAACTTAGCACTTTCCAGAAATGGCAGGTATTATCCAAAACACATTGAATCATTAAAAACATAGGGAATACCTCAATGTATAGAATCCTTTGAAATATTCAAATTATGCCCAAAACCCAAAGACTTTCTGCAAAGGGGCAGATATGATCTAAACATTAAAACCACAAAACTCATAGATTAAAATTTTAGAAGCCTCTCAACAATTGGAAACACAGTTGAAACTTTAACACTTTCTAGAAACAGTGAGAACACCTTAAGCACCCAAAGAAAGAAGTTCTAAGGTTTCAAACCTCCACAAGAATGCGTCTCTAATGCCAAAATGGCCTTGATACCTTTGAACCCTGAAACTTTTCAAATTTAGAAAGATTGTCCATTATATGAAAGATTCCCAAACATCCTAAATGTGATTAACGCCAGCCAAGGTCAATATGGATTGTTCAATTTTGAAACCCTGTTTGCTAATCCAGTTGGCAAAACCTAACATTAAAAATTCAAAATCAGTCCAAAAATATCATCTCACAATCAAAGCAGAACTCAAATTTTTTACATCCAACGGTCCACACCAAAACCCCACAGATGTTGGGGTGTAAGCCTGCAAAATTTATCTCTTATCATGTGAGAATAAATAAAGTAATCTTTTGCTAATAAGTGAACCCAATAAAATGGCTTTTAGGTTTGGTTGTAGAACTAGTCGTGGGTAAGAGAAGTGGGGAAAATATTGCCCTAGGTGATGTTATTATTTTTTTAGGCTAGTTTTGAAGCTTGGGTGAGAGTTTTTAAACGTTCTTTCAATTTTATAGTACATCAATAACTGTTTCCTTGGACATTTCTGACGCAATTATAGACCACTAGTGCAATTTCATACAACTTTAGTGCACGTATTTGATGCCTAGATGCCTGCTCTGCATCCTTCTTCTACAATCCTCAAAACCACTGAAATGTATTGGCATCTTGTATTTATGTTTTCCTCTGTCCATCTCTTTTATGCATGCATTTTTCAATGCAGAAGTAGTTCACTTTTACTATTTTATGGAAGGTTGATATTACCTTTTTTTGGCCAAAACATATATATGGAGTTAATTACTATGAAGTGATATATCTCTATGTGTTGCATCTTCATCTCTCCCCAGATGATTGAGATGATATATTTATCTTGGTGCTTTCTCTCTTATCTTTCAAGAACCATTTTTTTTTCTTTTTTCAGGATGGATCAAGTAAAAAGTATGTTGGTGTTCCAGGCATGAATTCTATTTGCAAAGCACTCTGTCGTGAACCTGGTTAGTACTGGATCTTTCTTTCTGTTCTTTATGCACTTGACTGATTTCTGGAATGATCTCTTTCCCAGGTGTAGAAACAAAGTTTGAGACGTCTGTTGGAAAGTTGAATTGGCGAGATGGAAGGAATTTGTGGCTTTTAAGTGGAATGGGTAGTGAAAACTTGGGCCATTTTGACAGTGTGGTGGTCTCTGACAAAAATGTCTTCTCTCCGCGATCTTCAGGCTTAACTGGTCGGCCACCACCATTAGGTCTGTTTCCTCTCTCCACAGCTCTGGGTCATATAAACTGTCATGTCAATGGCATTTTTTAAAGGGAGGATCCTGTAAAAATAGAGCTCCACATTCAAAGAGGGACAAAGTAAATGAGTTTAAAAGAGTGGAGCCCTCTCCACTCAATGTCTTATAGGGTGTTTGGTTGCACTTTTTATATCAATTTTTTCTCTTAAATTTAAAAAAGAAAAAGGAAAGACACGTAGACACGTTTGGTAAGTAGTTTTTTTTTTAGGGAAGAAATTTTATCCCATATAAACCTCTCAAAAAAAAAAGTATGGAGCAAATTTTTTTTTTTTTTTTTAAACACACCACTCTCTCCCGCCTGCGTTCCCCTTGGATCGCCCCCTCCCCACCGGAAGGTGTCCCCCCTGCGCCACGGCACACACACACACCCGCCCGCCCCCGGCATCCCCCTCCTCCTCCCCCCTATCGCCGCCCCTGCACCAAACACCTTATACTGTTTTTTTATTTTTATTTTAGTTAAAAACGGACACAACATTATTTTTTAGGTAGAAATAATTTTCTTAAAAAACTTGCTCCCAAACACCCTATTATTGTTTTGCATGGAGAGAGCTCCCCTGTTGTATTGAGTGGGGAGGCTGCAATCTTAAACATTTTCACTTTGTTCCCCTTTCAGTGTGGAGTGCTATTCTAACACATTCTGTTTGTACATGTCAATATAGTCTTCGCCACATGGACCATCACAAACACATTGTGCACATGGTTTTGCGGAACCGATTCAACTTGGAGTCACCCATAGGCGAGAGTCTAGGCAGGTAGATCCCCAAAATCCAAATTTTTAGCCAGATCAGCGAGAATCAGTGTGAAATCGGCTGTGTTCACCTGGAAGGGGTGAATCAGCTGATCCAGCCATTTAAAAGTTATAGAAAGAAAAGGCCAGATCATCCCATAATTGAGCCCAATATACAGATATGACTTGAAATGGAGGGTTTTAACCACTCTTCTCTTTCAGGGCCAGGCTGCTGTTTCTCTCATTGTTTGCCTTCTTTCCTGAGAAGAGAGAGCTCCCCTGCCCAAGTGCCTTTCGCCCCTGCCAGACGTCAAACATAGGATTGAAAACCTTGCCAAGGGCAGTGTGTAGGCATGGTTGTTAAGTCGCCAAGGCAACCCAAAGGTGCTTTTGGGCACCTAAGTGCTTTTGTGACAAGGCGCCTGCTTAGGTGTCACCTAGGTGGCTACAAGATGCCTCTGCGCCTCTTTAAAAATCCATGATACATATATATGGAAAAAGATATATGAAAAATGCAGATTTAACATTAAAAGTGGAAAAATAAGAAATAAAATGTATTAATTACAGAAAATTATGTGTAAAATTGAACACTGATATTATAGCAATTATATAATTGTGGGGCTGAAGATTCCTTGTGGGCTTTGTTGGAGTGTGAAGCCTGAACTTTCTCATGCTCTACACATGGATTAACCTGCATGGTCAGGTCATGGGGGTTGAGGGGGCAGTGAATATTGATTATTGAGAGGGGTTCCACCCCCTAAAGGAAAATCTAGTTTGCGGTGAAACAGATGGGTGCTAGAAAAAAAATAAAATAATATATATATATATATATATATATATATATATATATATATATATAGAGAGAGAGAGAGAGAGAGAGAGAGAGAGGAGAGAGAGAGAGAGAGAGAGAGAGAGAGAGAGAGCACCTCTTCAAAATTGTGTTGTGCACCTTGTGGCAGCAGCGATAGTGGCCGGAGGAGGTGGCATTGGTGGCCATGGGCAGGGTGGCAGCCCTCATTGGGTCAAGTGGATGTAAGGCAACCAGGAGGGCCAAGACACCCACCTAGCCTGCCAAAGGGCCACCTTTTTTTTGGGTCCTCATAAGGTGGGCATGGGGCCTTCCCCAAGGCAGGCTGCCTTTCTATTTTGGTGCTGCCTCCAAGGCAAGCACCTTGACGACACTGATTATATGGTGAGGACATGAGAGCACAGACCTGATTTGACCCATCACATGTTTACAGGCATCAGAGGACTGCACCAGTGATACAGGCTTCGATTTGGTTCAGCAAGGATCCCATTGGATATCTAGTTGTTATGTGTCGGGCTGCTAATCTTGAGAGTTATTGTTTTGCCCATTTAGAGTCCATTAGAGTCTTTTATATGTCCATGTATTTTTGTGAGATATTCCACTTTTCAGAGTCCTATCAAAATTAGGTTATTGTATTTGTGTTTATCTTATTAGGGAGTCGTACTAAGGTTGACACTCTATAAGTATTTTTTGTCCTTTTTTTAAGTTCATGAAAGAAAAGGCTCAATACCATACTGGCATGATGCACATGACATATGACAGATCCCATATGAAGCGAGAATTCAGCAAAGGAAGAGAAGAAGGAAAAGAATCCAGCAATTTTAGCACTTGTCTACTATTGGAATTTGCACATGCCTGACAGCCTAGTCTTTCAATGGGCATTTTGATATTTGGGAAGGCTGTGCGCTACCATGCGGCCAACTGAAGCTACACAAAACTGTAGAATCATCCTTGGGTAGACCAACATCTGCCTGCCAGTATGTTCCTAAACTGTATCTTTGCAGCTGAGTCGGGCCTACTAGTTATCATCTTTTTGTCTCTCCAACTGGTCAAACTGTATTATTCAACACGGACCCAATGTACACCCTGGTTTGCTGTTGACAAGAATGGATTGAGATTCTTCTTCTGATTTCTTTATAATTTCATCTAATGAGCTATTATCAAGAACTTTAACTGAGTTTGGACACTCTTTGACTGAACAGTTTCTATGGCTGATCTATGCTTTACAGCAGTGGCCAGACCTAGTAACTGGTTGGTATATCAGCATTGTGCTGAGCTATTCCTGGCCTAACCTCAATACCATAAAACAGTCATCCTTTATAGAATGAAAATGTAATGTTTCAATTCTTTTCACCTTTGCCTTACTGCCGTTTAGTTGTTCCTGCATGCTCGCTGCTATCATCTGAAGCTACTTTTAGTTTTGTCTTGTAATCTGTGATCCAGCTGCACTAATAATCCTGACTTTTGCCTCAGCAGAAATATCATTGATCCCAGAGTTGGCAGGGAGGTTGCAAGATATCCCTGTACAGTCATCCTTTGCCCTTATGCTAGCTTTTTCAGAGCCTTTATCACTGGTAAGTGTCCTTGTATGTGTTCGTTATGCGAATGATAAACTGCTTTCAGACGTACTTGTATCCCTAAAATGTATTGAAATTTTCTGATAATGTTAGGCTAAGGTATTGTATTATACATGATTGCTCTTTCTAAGGTATTGTATTATACATGACTCTTTCGTTTTATTGTCACATTTTGTTTCATCTACATAGCTTACTGATGTATATCTTCTTGTGCCACTGCATACAGCTGAATTGTGTGCGTCTTGTTGACCGTGCTAGACTGAATCTCAATCTCAGTATTGGAGTTCACTATGTTAATTGGATGCCAAAAAGACAAAATTTGTAGAATGCTGCAGAATGAATGTAATGGGTGGCACATCAGACTTAAAAGGGAGCTTACCAAGACAGAAAATAGAAATTAATGATGATTGTCTGTCTGGTCCGATTTACCGGTTCAGCCAACCTTTATAATGTTCGGCATAAAAATGCTATTTTGATGAGCCAGTGATCTTTCTATTGACAGAGGGTTTTGTTGTGCATTCATAAATAGAAAATATTTCTAAATTCTTTAGCCAAAGGGGGTTGTTTTTGGGTGAGGATGGTGCTGTGATTTCCTTGGCAAGATAGAAGGTGATGTATGATGTATGGGCTTGTTAGTTTCTTGAGATATCTGGGTTGTGGAAGGGCAGTTACTGTGGTTTTTCTGTAAAGGAACCACTATTCAATTGGGATAGGAATGATGTAGAGGATCACAGGGATAACAAATCTTGGCATGTGTGGTTATCATAATGAATTATGGCAGCTCAATATCACCTTGGAACATAGACCTCAATCCTCCATGAGAATGGAGAGAGGAGTCAAATAAAGTTTCTGGGACTTGGAATGAGTCCATATGTTGATTTAAATCTTGCATGTTGAGCCAAGCATTGGACCTAAACTGATGTTAATTACATTGGTTAAATAAATAAATACCATTGATTAACCTTCTTGATAGTGTCCTGGGAATAAAATAATTCAAAAATGAATGTTCAACTCTAAACGGTGATGTGCAAATGGAATTTCAGCCAAAAAAGTTATATTATGTGCTTGATTACTCCTTGGGATTTAAAAGGAGGCTTTGCTGGAGAATTTTCTGAATTAACACATTGAGCCATGCTTAAAATGGTGCTTTATGCCTATGGACATGAAGGACAATTTAGATGACCCTTGTATTGTTAGGGTGGGACATGACACATGGATGTGCTTTTTGGAGTTCATATTGACTGGAGATTACTTGTTTAGCTTGTCTTTGAAGGACTCCACGCCTTTTTGTAAGAATAGTCCCATATTGGAAAGGGGCAAAATCATAATGGGCTTATAATTGTGCAGCCCTCTCCACTCACCATCTTAAGATTTTGAGTTGAAATGTCCAATGTAATGGAACTTTAACATGGTATCAAAAGCCCATCGTATGATCCTGGCCACATAAGTTTATGGCCCATGTGATAGAGCCTAAAAATCAGATTGCATGTTAAGGGGCGTGTAAGAATAGTCCCACATTGGAAAGAAAAAAATAATGAGCTTATAATAGTGGAGCTCTCTCCATTCATCACCTTAAGGTTTTAAGTTGGAGGCTCGATCCAATAAATCTTTAACAACTTTAGTTGTCTTAAAAGGAAGATTTAAAATGTTTTATCTTTTTCTTTCTCAGTGATTCTTGACTCATCTTCAAGTTGTCATTAAAAGAATTCAATCTGCTTTAACATGTGTGCTTTTCACCCACACCTATTCCTCCTTTCTTTTTATAGTTTTATGATGATTATCATGCTTCATTTTAACCATAACATGCCTTAGGGAATGGAAATTGGTTGATGTGACATGCATTTCTTGGATCCTGATTATTGGGTTAGCATTTCAGTTCAGATTCTCCAGGCCTCGGGTGGAGGCGAGACTCATGTTTGAACCTGGGAGTGGTCATGTCTTAGGTGTGTGCAGTGATCACCTAGATGCATCCGCCCGACCCGACCTGTCTTGAACGCATCAGCGTAGGATGACAAGTTTAGGTAATTGTTCAGTAGTGGAGACAAGGTGCTTTGACCAAAGTGTCAAACCTCTCTCAAGTAGTTGTGTCTGGGTGACATGACACGTTTCTGTAATGTGCTAGTCAACTGTCAAATGTCTAACCTCCACATCATGTGGTAGCCTGCATGGCGAAGAACGCATCTAGTCAGACAGACGCATCTGTTAGTGCGTTGGGCACTTGCAAGGTGTCAGTCCTGTACATTAGGCGTCAGACAAACCAACAGGTAAAGGAGTCATTAATCATTATAGAGTGACACGTTTTTTAAATGTGCTAGGCTGTGCGGACATGTTTCTAGCTGAGTCGTGTCATGATCTGTTGACACGTTTATGTTGTCAGGCCTTTATAGAAGGACCCACCCCCCTTTAAGCTTCACTCTTCCTTCTCACTCTCCCTTACTGATCCCATCTTCTCCTCTCTTTCTCTTCCTCTCCCTCTGGTGGATGACAATGATAAGTGGACGAGGACGATGATGGCATGGTGCTCGGCATCAAGTCGTGGTATTGGGCGAGGAGGTGGTGGCCAACCTAAAAGAAGGCCAACATGTTAGACTCTTTATTTTAAGGTAGGGTGACTTTCCCCTGCTCTTTGAACTTGGATTCTAGAAGGTACCCACGCTAGAAGTGTGAGTTAGGGGCTAGATCTTGGGTTATTTTATGTTTCGGAGGGTTGTCCATGTTAAGGGTGTAGAGTGAGCTTCATTTCCTTCCAATTTCTTATGATTTCTCATCAAATGCATGCTTGTGATGTTGTGCAATGAACTCCCTCTACCCCTCTTCTTTTTTGTGTTTTCCCCCTTCTAAATGAGGTGATTTGGGGGTGGAGATTTGGGGTTCCAGAAGAAGGCTTTATTTGGACCCCTATGTATAGACATGTCAGCGTCAACACATTTATGGATCACTTTTGTGAGAAGTCTATGGGGGAGTCTAGATACATTATAGGTCAGTGACACATTTAGAATGCGTCACCCTGAGCGGATGTGTTTTCGGTCGCGTTTTTGAGGGCTTCTTGCAATGGGTCTGGGTCGTTAACTGGCTGTGATGCGCTCCTATAGTGGCATTAATGATCCTTGAAGCATTTTGTGTCAGAAACCCAGTAGGTTGGCTTAGTCCCCTCCAGGGTCCTATGGTGCATCCACTTATGGGAAAGTTTTCCAAAGTTTCCTATAGATGTATCACCTTTGATTGACACATTCTGAAGGCATTAGTTAGACTTGACGTGTTCTATGTTAAGACGTCGGTATCTCCTGACGCATTCTTAATCGAATTCTGACAGGTCGTTCTAGTTGCTTTTCCACGCACTCAAAGTCTCACTGCTATCAGTGCTACGTTTCTAGAATGATGTCCTACTAGTCAGGTACTCTGATGCTTCGAGCATGCTACAATCAAGGAAGAGGCCGGGGTTTGTCCTTGTTCTTTGGGCATGACTGATTTGGAATCATTTCGCAGACTTCCTTTTGCTTTGAGTCTATATCCAGTCTAGAAGAAAAATGGTCGGGAGCAATGACTTGTGTAGATCACTTATGTGCACACGTGTTTGATGGAGATGACATTGTTGGGGAGTTGTGGAGCCATGGTCCCCAAATTAGTCCCACCTTTCTCACTTGCCTCACTCTATGAGGTTCCGAAGCTTGGTAGAGGTGGTTAATGCGGCTTGGCTAGGCTGCTTCACATGCCTCACTCCATATGTATGGTGGTGGTTAGATGTGAGGCAGTATTTAGGAGGTGAGATGCCCATTGGCATGTCTGACTAGGAGACTAGTGGCCATGTTTTTTGTCATTGGGGCCAGTGTGTGTTGACCAAACCAGGAGTAGACTAGTGTTGGTTGACTTGTCCCAGTCCAAGTGTAGTACCTTGTTATTGACTCTGTGCGTGTGCTTCGTTTTCACTGTATGCAACTGGTCATTTACTTTACCTTGTTATCCCTAGGGTAGTTGTTACTTTCATACTTAGCTTACTGTAACTACCAATGTTTTAATACTTCACCACATATTGTACATTGTTTTGGCTGAATGGTGGGATTAAAAGATCCCTATTAAGCCTATGACTCATAAGGCTCACACTCTACTTTTGTGGGTGAGGGCTTACGTGCACAACATTCACCTCAATCCGCAGGGTAGAGCGATGAGCTACTTGTATCAATAGTGCTTGTGGTGTTATCCCTAGGGTATGCCCTACATGGGACGTGTAGTTTTATTTATTTTGCTTGTATTATCATTTGGGATATCTTTTACAAGGAATTATTGGATTGGGGTTCGGGATCGGAAAACACCCCTTCGATCCAAATCCAGAATCGGATTGGATCGGTCGATCCCGATCGGGATCGGGGAAATGGATTGGGGGGGATTGGCTGGGATTTTGTTTAATTACATGAGTTTACTGGATATGGCATGAGGAGATCCGGATCGGCCCGTTTGGAGTGGAATCGGATCGGTTATGGCCAATTTCGATCCGGATTGGCCGATTCCACAATCCATGATCTTACCTTGCAAATAGTGTAATTTAATTATGTTAAAGTTAATTTTGATTTCTTGTTCACCTCATTAGACTGGTTACTTGCCCTTCCGGGTCTTTGGACTCATGGGTAGCTGCACGTGGTTCACACTGCATCAGGTTCTCAGTGGGCTTTAGATCCTGGGTCGCTATAGCTGACATAAAGGGACTCCATGTACAATTATCACTTCAATCCTAGCTGGTAAGCTGTTCGGGTTGCCAGGAATTGCTCAGAAGAGTCAAGACAGAGGCACAACTAGCTGCATTTTCCTTGAGCATGTTTTTCCCTGGTCCTTTCTTGTTCTTTTTCTCCTGCCTTAAACTGGTGGGGGGTTAGAGAGAGAGAGAGAGAGAGAGAGAGAGGAGAGAGAGACACTTCCTTTTCTCCTTTGTACACTGATCTCAGAAGGGCTGAGAGAGAGAGAGAGAGAGAGAGAGAGAGAGTTTCTGACACCACTTCCTTTTCTCCTTTGTACACTGATCTCCGAAGGGCTCCTGCTGATGCTCTTGCCTTGAGAGAAGGAAATTTCTTGGAAAGAGAGTGCTGAACTAGAGAATCCATGATAGACCATCTCCTTCCTCTGACTACTCCTTTTTCTCCTTTGTGTGCTGGTCCTGAGAGGGCTCCCGCTGATGATGTTCTGCAGCTATTGCTCTCTTTCTTTCCTTTTTGCTTTCTTACCTGCACAGGTGTCTTCTTGTTGTTGTTGTTGTTCTTCTACTTCACCTTCTTATTTTGGTTCAAACTTCAAACCAAGGTGATTCTTGTTGTCTAAAGAAATGACAGTTTAGAGTAAAGAGAATCTAAGAACCTGACAAAGGAGGATTTGCTGTCTGATGAATCTCTTTGGAGGTCCTTGATGTGGAAGAGAACTGAGAGGTAAAATGTGGCACCTTTGCTTTTAGAATTTTCTTTCCAGTTGGGTAGTGCAAAAGGTTGTCCAACAGTCCAAGTCGGACCATCAGGGAACTTACATATCCCAGAAGTTTGAAATGAACTCTGTTTTAGGTTTCTGTCTGGCACTCAGATGCTTGTTGTGAAGTTGGTGATGCTCAACTGCACCTTTCTTTCATGCTCTCCCAGAGGAGTTAAATGCCTGAAACGTGCGACTGATGCTACCTCATTGCTTTCTGTATGACTTTGCTTGTCATGCTTTTGACATTCATCTTCCTGACTTTCATATAGATTATAAGATGGTGAAATTGCCTTCATCTTTATCCTTTGTCACCTGGGCATTCTTTTCTCTGCAATGCTTGGCATGTCATTGTCTCTTATTTTTGGTAATTTCCGTCGATCTTTGAGATGTTGGAGTTTTGATGATTTTCTGGTTGGATACATCTTTACTTGCATGCACTTTCCTTCCCTTTCTCAGTTGTAGCAAGTTGTTCAGAATATGCTTTATTTATTTATTTATTTTTGTGATGGAGCCATTGTAAGTTTCTTCTAACTTCTTCGAAGAGTTTTTACATTTTTTCCCTATTACTTTGAAATATTACATGTGAATCAATTGGATGTATCACAGCTGTAGATTTGATAATTGACATGATTCACATTTTCCTCAAAAATGTCTCTTGATCTTACAGAAGGGATGATTGATTAATTTTGTGGTTAATGAATTGGTTTATCATCCTCTTCTAGAGAATATTGATCTGTGGGAAAGGCTCGTCTCATGAGTATAGTATTTCCATTATGATATGAAGCTTTCAGTAATTATCAGCCTTTACTTGCATTCTTAATGTCTTGCCACTTTTCTTTGGTATCTGCATGTTTCCTGTTATTTTGCGTATGATTTAATCATTTAAATCTGGAGTTTGTTTTGTTCTGGGAAACGATTACAATTTTGACTAACTGTTTGCTTGTTTCTGTCCAGATACCAGTAAAAGGCTTTGCATTCAAGAATTCTAATGTTTTAAACTGGGCATTTTGTGATAGTAGCAAGCCTGGCCGCCTCCTGTCATCCTCCATTAGGTAAACCAATGCTTCTCCACTTAGTACATATCTTCATATTCGTGACTAATGCAATTATGCAATACCCTCATTTTCTTTTCCAAATTTTGATAGGATTATTCTTTGTTCATCTCATGTTCTCTTTTCTTTGTTCCAGTGAACGTTGGGTGCTGCATTCAACTGCTGAATATGCTGCCAGTGTTATAAGTAAAACTGGCCTTAAGAAACCCTCAACAAGCACTTTGGTAGAGGTAGCAGGAGAACTACTACAGGAATTTGAAAGAACAGGGCTTGTCACTTCTCGTCCATTCTTTATGAAAGCTCATAGATGGTCAGTTTCTTGATTCTTATCTTCTGGAGTTAACTAGTAACTCTTCTTTGCCGTTTCGCTAGCTGTAATAGTTTTTCTCTCGAAGGGAAAGATACATATGCATCTTTACATGGACTTATTTGGTATTTCGTAAGGCATTCACAAATTAAATTGTAGACAAAATCAAGGGGTTAGAGTGGAGGTATATATTTGTAATTGTACTAGAGGAGATTCTGACCTCTCTTATCGGCTCTTATGCTTCATATTTGTTTCATCCATTTTATTTCCCAGTATGTGAGCTCTGGTTCTCAATCCACATCTTGTGAATTCAAACTTATTAAGAATTAAAATTCAGTGACGCAGAAAAATTTAAACATTGGTAATGTAGCAGTCAGGTTGGATCTTGGGTAATGCTTGTCAGGCAGATTTTACTGAGATGACTGCAGCTTAAGAGCCCTTTTGAACATCCTTCTTTCCATGTAATTTTTGGAAACTTTAGGCATATTTGCTCTTGGAAAAAGAGAATCAGGCCTTTTTTCCAAGCAAAAGAAGAGACTCGGAGATCTTTTGGTTGGGGGAAGGGGGTGCACCTACATCGAAGTGAACACTCATAATGATAGAAGATGCAACAGGGGGAAAAATTCTCATTTCCTCCAGTTGATGTTTCATTGGGATTGGGGAAAAATTACATATATATCCTGAAAGCTATCATATTTGAATTATATTTCCTGAAATCTTTATATTATGTTCTATACCCTTGAATTTTGGAAAATTGATGAGTTGTATCCCTCGGGTTAACTGGCCGTCAGAATTCAGAGAATATTCCACTCTCATGCAAATGGAACAATGAAATAAGGGCAAGGATGGCAAACTTGGTTTTGGCTGGGTCCGAAACCGAAACCGTTTTGGTTTCGTTTCGGTCGGTCTTGAGCAGCCTTAGTGGTGGGGACACACGTGCGCGGGACCGGTTCGACCCGGCGTTGGTCTACCGTCGTCGCCGGACTGCTCGACCGCTGTCGTTGTGGCTTGACGAGACAGTGGAGCTTTGAGGATGCTGAGTACTTGGTTGTTAGTGGGCTGGCCCATGTAGGCCCATTTTGTAGTCTTTTATTTTCCTGATATTTATAGTTATGTGAGAGGTTATTTTAGTCTTTTATTTTGTTGTCTTTTGGCCTTTCGAGAGCATGGCCTATATATGTATTGGCATTGTGACTGTTTTGGGATGATGAACAATGAATGAAAAAATTGCTTGGGAGAACTGAAAGTTGTAGCTCTGCATGCTTGTGTTTGGAGGCTCCCGGGAAGGGAGGGTGTGAAGCCCCACCGCCTCCCCTCTTCTCCTTCCTCCCCTCCGGTCTTCTTCCTCCCCCTCCACTGCTCTGACTCTCCTCCCTATCCCTCTGTCAGCGCCCTCTTCCTCTTCAGGAGTTTTCTCTCTCTCCTTTCCTCTCTCAGTTCTCTCTCCCGTTTTCTCTCTCTCTCCCACCTGTTCGCGAGCCGCCCGTGCCCTGTCGCCGGCCATCCCGCGACCGGACGGACCCTCGGCGAGGTCCGCACGCCCGGCCCTCGCGGCGCCCTGCTCTGGCGAATCCCCACGTCACCACCGCGCTCCCCACGTCTGCAACCCACCTGCCGCGGAGCCAACAGGCAGGCCACTCCGTCCACCCACGCGAACGCGGGTCCAAGCCACCTGACGCCCCGTCGCCCTCGCGAACACCACGCAGCGCTACATCTCTTCCCTGCTCCGGGACGCTACTCCGTTCCAGTCGCGCCCCTGCGCACGCGTCAGCGCACCCGGGGCCAAGCCGCCCAGCACCGGCCGTCCTCCGCTCCTCCTCCTAAGCACGGCCAGCCCTTCCGCCCCCCCCCCCCCCCCTCCCCCCCCCCCCCCTTGCTCCCGGTCGCCATCTTTCTCACCCCTGTCAAGCTCCCTGCGCGCGGTCACACGCGACCGAGCCCAGCCACGTCGCCAGCAACCAGTCCGGAGCAGTGGAGCCTTTGTTCGCGGTCACTGACCAGGGAACGCGAACCGCTGCCCTCACCTCCTCCTGCGTCGCATCCAGCGGTGGCAGTTCGCGACGCCCCACTGTGGTCTCCGAGAAACTCCAGTCACCAGCAACCCGTCTGAACGCTATTTGTGGAACAGTTGGATGAATAATCCAGGGGTCGAGAACGTCAACGACAGCACTTCCGTACGTGTATCCGCCTCATTTTCCGCACGAGTTCGCACTACCCCGACGTCCGAGAACGCCTCCCCGACAACATCCCCGAAGGCCGGACGTCTCACCACCACGTTCGCGACTCGTGGATCCGATAGTCACAAAGTTTGCCAAGTTATCGTTGGGAGATCCGGAAGCCAGCAGCAGCCGCCATTCCGTGCCGCCTACCACCGTCCACGTTACGAACCCCCGTTCTTCAACGGGTCGGTAAGTCGCTGCTAACTCGTCCCAAAACCTGCTGGTTGGTATATGCAATCTGTCCCGTGCATGAGAGTTTAGATTAACTAGCTACTATAAAACTTTTGAGATCATTGCTGGTTGAGAGACGTAAGGACCTCCTGTGCTAGTGAATTTGCGTATTTGAACGTGTTGCTATCGTCCTGGACTTTCGGTAGTTCTCACTACCATCGATCTATTGCGCTTCTTTGCTGTGAGGGACAACTCGTATTGTTAGTTTCTTGTTATTTTACGTACGTCAACTTCTTGTTAATCCTGTGGAAAGCATGTGGAGACATTACTTAAAATTGTTCATTGCTGAAATCACATTGAATTAGTTTGAGTCCACGTGCGTCCGTTGTCCCGCATCACTTAGGGGAGCCGGTTTTGGACGGGTTCAGTCAGTTTCGGACGGTTTCGGTCGAAACCAATTAAATTTTTTTTTTTCAGTTTCAGAATTATGACAGTATTGACCCAGTTTTGGCCGAAACTGCCAACTATGAATAAGGGTAAAAAGGCCAAAGTACCTGTACTCTAAGTAATAGACGTAGAGAAAGAGAAAAGAGTTGCAGAGAGAGAGAATGTGTGGGGGGGGGTTGCTGGTGTGGCAGGGCAGGGCTGCAGGGACACCGAAGGGAGTCTCCCCTCTAGCTCTGGCACAGAGAGAGAGAGAGAGAAGAGAGAGAGAGAGAGAGAGAGAGAGAGAGAGAGAGAGAGAGAGCTGGGTGGGTTGGGGAGAGAGATAGAGAGGGAGGGACAAGCTAGTCTTTTTGCATATTTCACTCAAGTATAGTTGAGTTAAATAGATGAAATCAAATGGTAAAGACATACATGATGAAATACATGCAATCAAGGGTATAAAATATAATATATAGATTTTAGGCATATACATTCGAATACAGAAGATTTCAAGTGTATATGTAATTTTCCCTTTTATTTAAAACTGTACATTTATTACCTAACAAAACACATTGAAGATTTATTCATGCATCACATTTTTAGTTGTGCAAATGTCCCATCAGTTTGAAGACGCTACCCCAAGGCCTCCAAGTGGCAAATGAATTTTAGTATAATGATCTTTTTAAGAGGAGTTTTCATGCAACTTATTTTACAATATAAATGATATTGGTGGCTGACTTCTTTTCCTCTTATAGATAAGCTAAGCTTACTAGAACTAGAACTGCTTCTTTTTTTAACCCTTCTTTTCACTTCTTTTCATTTACTAATTTGGGGGGTGCGGTGCTCCTTCAATTTCTCCAGGTCACTATCCATGCGTTGGCAGCTCTCACATGTTCAGTGTGATCTGCCACAGAGCCATGCTCCACTTAGGATCCTTGTCCACTGACTTGTGAAGACCTGTATATCTAAGCCTATGCTTTCTTGGAATAATTTGTTTTGCTGTATGCTATTCTACTGAAAACCACCCTAGATAGATTCCATTTTTGCTTGAAATTAATTGCTGGTGGATGAAAGCATGTGAGAACCTCAATCTCCAAACTTGCACATTAGGTTTGACAGAGGTAGGGCTGAGCTGCATCCAATTCCATATGTGGTTCCTTAACTCCTGTTGATCCACATCTTCTTATTTTGAGCGATGCCATTGAACTGTCTGTCTTGCATTAACTTGCTTCTTGCATATGATTTTAGACCAAATGATGATGCCAGAGATAACTTTCTATGGCAGTGATATTTTTCAGATTATCCAAGTTGATTCCCGAAATATTTGTATTGGTTGGGGCATTCTACAGCATTATCTTTAGACTAGACGGTGCCCGAATTCTTTGTTTGAAAAGAGTACTGATCGGATCTCACACTAAATTTGGATGCCCCATTTGTGCCTTTAATTGCTTGCACAGCTTTGAAATAATGGCTAGTGTAATGCTCCATATTCATTGCCATGCACCATTACCAGTGGTCTGATTCCTTCTTAGACAAGATTCTGCATGTGGAGAAGTGGTTGAGAAAGTGATGACAATTTGTATCAAATGTAGAGCTGGGAACGAGGAGGCAGACTTTTCTAGCAGCAGCATATATTGTCAATACTTGGAAGAGTTTACATTGTAGGAGATGCACCAATGTCCTTCCTATTTTTATGGTAAAATTTCTGCCATTTTATTAAAGAACATAAAGAGGTTGTACAATTGAAAAGGTAGAGGAGAGATTCATCACCAATTACAAATTACAATAGACCACAGGATTACCTAATACACTGGCCATCTTAGAGCCCAGTAAGATTAAAAAGCTAACTACCAAGAAGACTACTAGATCAGTGATTGTTAAGTTTCAGCCCTCCGTCATGTCTACCAAAACTTTGCAGTTTTCACTGTAATTTTCGTGTTATTTTTCATGATCAGATATTGTCATGTATTTATTTAGGGCTTACTCACTTTTGTTGGGATATTGCAGAAGATATGGGTGGTTAAACTCATCCATGAATACAAGTAGAAAAAAAAGGTCAATATTGGTGTGATTAGATTGCAAGAAAGAGCTCTCTTATTTTGCAGAAGAACCGCCCAGCTTCACTACGTTAGTTTATTGCATTCTTTTTAGATGTATCTTTCCTTGATGGTTTCGTCAGAGAAAGACTGGAATTCTAGTGGAGTTACTGGCTTGTGGAATGAAATAGTTGAGACAGTGCACCATACTTGCCATATCCTGGCTTGAATAAAAAGGGACAGCTATCTTCTGGGCTAACGGTTGTCAATACTCCTTTCCCTTTTAGAGACTCAGATAGATGGAGAACGGTGGCAAAATCAGGGGTACTATAGAACTCCTTCAATCTTTGTACTGTAGAATATGGTAACCTGGTTTGTTCTTTAGTTTCGCTAAATCGATGTTTACTTTATCCAGAATGAGGGCAAACTCAGCTCCTCTGAAAGATCTCAAATGAGGGATGGAAAAAAGAGAGAAAAAAGGAAGCTTCATAAAAAAAACATGTGAAAAGCTGTTAATATTATAATATGCATATACTTTTTAAGCCTAAAACACAGTACACAAATTTTTTATATATGATATAAAGTAGTTTCCTAGATGGTATGTGGTCGGGGCCGCGGGGAGAGCGCGGTTTGAACCCGCTATCCCCGCTCACCTCCCCGGCCCCGACCACATACCCATAAAAAAATGCTGTTGATTCTGTTGTAAGAAAGAAGCAGCAAGTATTGTTTTTTTCATTACAGGATTCTAATTTCTCGGTTTGGATGCCCAAAACTTGTTTCTGTAAATTATCTTGTCAATATATCATTTACTGAATCTTCATTTGTTCTGGAATTGAAAAACAGGGGTAGTGCATTTCCAACGATCAGTGTTGGTGGGGAAGCCATGTGTTTGTGGGACAAGGACAAGAGGCTGGCGATATGCGGAGACTTCTGTGTGAGTCCCAGTGTCGAAGGGGCTATTCTCAGCGGCATCCGGGCGGCTTCAAAGATTGCTGATGTCTTAAGCTCTTTGTGATTGCCATTGCATTGGCTTCTCAATCCCATGGGTCCATCCTTTCAAGTGCCTGCTGGTGCCTTCTGCAATGGCGATCACATTCTCATTGGTTAAAACTTTGAAGAACAGTACCTCAAAGAAGGATCAGAAGATCAAGTGCCACATCTTGAAGAAAGAGGGGAATAGGTCAAAGAAGGTATCGCACAAAACTGTGCATCCATGTGACATGATCCGGTGCACACTCCAATATTTTTCCCTGTATGTTTCTTGAGATGCACCCAGTTTCTGAGGATTTAGTGTTGGTGTATCTGTAACCCCAACCCATCATCCTTGACTGTGTAAATAAAACTGCCCCACAGTGAGAGGCTGGAAACTTGTCATGATGTGAATTGTACCTAATATTCTATCCTTGATTTGTTTGTGTAACTTGAAAGCCTCATGCATACATGTAGCAACATCTTGTTTATTATGATCAACCCATTATATTTTCATGGATTACTCTAACTATGGTTTGGTGGATATGTGGTAAAGTTGCATAATGTCAATGGCATATTTGCAAATTTTTTTAGATTTAACGGTGATAATTTTAACACACAATTTTAGCAAAGATGGCCGATTTGTAATATTGATTAGAAGAATAGTTATATGCAAAAATACCTAAATAAAAAGAGAGAGATTTACAGAAGTACCCTCTTACATGCATCATTGCAGATTTGGTGCCTAGATATGTACACAGTACATCAGTACATGTTTATCAAAATAACCCTCTTCGATAAGCATGTGTAGGGATATCCTTGTGTTAACAGCCACCCACAAACATGTGATGTTGTGTTCATGGGAGGGTATGTTTGCACATGTCTTTCAATAGGGTTATCTTTTCTTTATACTTTGCAACGTGGTTATTGTTTTAGTAACAAGACATTAGGAACATCTTTTAACTATACTCAGGTTTCAACTTTCAACTCAAGTTAGTTCTATTTATCTAATGGCAAGTGCCCGCTATGTAGTAATAACAATTATACGTTTGTGAAGGTTATTTCTTACAATTCGCTTCTTGCCTTTGGACTGAAAATTAAGATTGGTGTCGCATAGGTCAATTGATTCTAAAATTTAGTAATCTGTAAAACTCTTAACTATAAAAAATAACAACCTAAGATAATTTGCTGCATCTCAAATGTAGGATTTATAGTTTTCTTAGGAGATATTTAAAATGATGTCTAAATTAATTTTATGACAGAATTTAATATAAAAATACTCAGATGCATGTGAAGCGCATTGGATCTGATTTAGTATTTTAGAGAAATACTTATTACCAGTTAAGATAATTGCTAGGAAGTCTTATATAGATTATTTGTCAAATAATCTTATCGATTAATGATCTTGTTGGATCATAGGCAAGACATTAAGCAACATAAATACATAAAAACATAATTTCTCATAAATAAGTCTAGTCATTCAGAATCGTCACTCTACATTGATATTTTCGAGAAATACTTAGGTGTGCTCTCATTTAGGCACACCCAATATAGATGTGCCATTTGTCCTTGGATTTGAAAAGGTGGGATGGGAAGATTATAATCCCCTAAGGGCAAATGGCACACCCTTAGTGGGTGTGCCATGCTTAGTGCACACCAAGGTGTGCACTAAGTTTTTCTCGATATTTTCACCTACCAAGTATGTCTCACATATAAGATTGAAACCAGTTGACCAACACATTTGCAGACATGCATGTTCATCTGACTAGATGAGTTCTCGGCTGTGCGGGCTACCACTTGACAATGAGAGCTGTAACGCTAGCTCCTATGGCCGCGGCGATTTCAACAACTAGGGAGAAAAGCTTAGGGGGGTCCGCAATCTTAAGGGGTGCGAGTCTCTTCTCTTCTTTCTAGACACGGCGAATCCAACGGCGCTGAATTTGCTGTGCCCACGGGTGCAACATTATTACCCTTTGACAATTGGAGTTGAGTGTCTAAAAACTGACCAGTGCACTATATAAATGTGTCATGAAAGTTCAATGCCACCACCCAACAGGGGTCTAACACCTTGCCCAGGACACCTTGATATCCTAATCTAAGTCCGCTACAGACAAACCATCCAAAGGCATCATCCTAACTTAATGCCTTCAAGACCCATCAAATTGGGCAGACACATTTACCCAATATTCGACTATTTTTGGGTTTGAAAACCAGGTCTTGACCTGACAAAACCCGAACTGATGTCATTAACTATATGCTTAACACCATTGTTAGCAAACTAATAGTCATATTTATGACTTTTTTCAATGTATTTGTCAGCGGGACCTATTTTGTCAACACCTAAAGGACAACACAAGTGGAGATATTGCATCTAGTTTTAAAAATGAAAATGCCAATTTTCACATCTTAGCTAGATAAAGAACAACTGGAGGATCTCGGTTGGGTCGATCGGTTAGAACTCTTGCTTAAAAGTAAGAGGTCCCGAATTCAATTCCTGGAGGGGAATTTACCTGATTTACATGCAATCCTCGAGGTGTGTAAATCCGGAGTTTTTCTGGTCAAGTGGGGTAAGGGCAATACGGGTATACGGAAAGTAGGAGCTGCCAAGTCCTGACCTTGGAGTTCACGAACACCAATCCTTGAGCCCACAAAACCACACGGGACGGGATTTCCTCGTTATCAAAAAAAAAAAAAAAAAAGAACAACCGGCAGCGAGTATCATTAATTGCATACTCACCCGTACTGTACGTCTTCCCTTAATTTCATAGCCTTCTTTTCGACACCAACTGCCTTACTTTGATTTCCACACACCCTTGTGCAACCACTGGAAAGGGGACTCTCATCATATAGACACTTCACTCCTTGACCATGTTGATCATTAAATTGAGATATTAGCTCATCTAATTAAGATATTTATTTATAAGTCCTCAAACATATATACGTTAATTTGTTTCCTAAAACCCCATAGTATACACTAGGAGTGATCCTTTCAACATTAGATCAAGCCCATGCATGAAACATGTTGTATATGGAAAAAAAAATTATACCTATGCTGGAACGGGTACTTATCTATCTCATGCATATACAAGTGGAGGTCGTTGGAGCTCAATTTTGTCCATATCTAATTAATTAGGTTGGCCATACCACATTAATATATCAGCGTGATACAACTGTGTCGCACTATGTCTGAAATTTTACAGTATTAGATAGGGTTGGCATAACACCTTTATTTGTTCCCACACCACTAGTCTACAATGCAATCGTGTTCCTCAATGTTTTGATTGCTGTTCTACGTGACAGGGAGGTCTCGCATGTGTGATGTCTTACATAGCTACGATGCTCAAATTGCTTAGGGCTGGCACCAACACCATTGCCATCTCCTCTGCCTCCTCCTCATCGCCCACCTCCCTTTTCTATCTGATAGAGAGTTGTAGGTAAGATGCTTTTCTGACAGTAACTGATAATTAATTTTTTCAAAAAAAAATTGGGGCCTTCAATTTTAATGCCATTAATAATGCAGCATCTGTCATCACTATTCTACCATCATGGTTACTGTGTCATTGTTTAGCACCATGCACCACCTTCAATCTATAGTAACGATGATAATAGTGATGAACGATCATTGAATGTGATAAAGTATAATTTATGCCGTGAGTATAGGTGGATGGATCATTATAATATTAACTTGGAAGAGAGTTCAAAATCTTACTCGATAAGAAAGATAAAGAGGAAGAAAATCATGCACGCTGCTGGAGAGATAAGTCATGACTTAATTCCAATATTATGACATTTCTCCGCCCAGAGAGGAGTTCATCCTCTGATGTGATCACCTCTATATATAGAGTTTTTTTAATTCTATCCTACTTTGTCCAAGTCTTGTCTACACTGGTTAGATGATATATTTGTAAAGGATGCGTCTGAATTTTATAATCGTCGTTAAAGAAATTAATATTGTTCAAATTTTCCAATAGTAAATGACAAGCTCGCATGCAAACATACAACCGTACGTCTTTTCGTTTCTATTACAATGCTTCATTCGTCACATGAGGTAAGGAGTAGGGATTTCATCTTAATTTATATATATCCTCTTTAATTATAGATATTGGGTGTCAGAGCTCACGACATCCATGCAAGTTGCTAAGCCGCCCATTGTGATGATCTGTACGTATAACAGAGATCGCAAATGAAAAGTTTATTAATGTAGTTCAAAACAGTACACCGTTTTTTAGTGAACTATAGAATATGTATTTTGTGGGCATTAATTATTTTTTCTCCTATTCTATACACTCAGATTATCGAAAACTTTATCTACCTGATCAAAACCTAATTAGCTATGTGAGGATAATAAGTTTTCTCTATTCACAATTTATAACTTAATTTTTAAAATGTCGATTTTAGAAGAGAAAGATTTTATACATTTTGAGAAAGTACAAAAGTACACTCCACATGGATAAAAATTTATGTGGCATTAAATTTTTGGTGTCACATGGACTGGCAGCCTATGTGGAATTGTGCCACATGAATTTTTTTATCCATGTGGAGTGCACTTTTGTACTTTCTCAAAGTGCACAAATTTTTCTCATTTTAGAATAATAGATCTCAAGAGAGTGAGATCTCAAATCAAATTGCAAATCGTCGTAAAATTAAATTAGAGATTGAAGAAATTGTAATTAAGTAATTTTCTCTGTATATACGTGTATATATATAGGCGTGCAGAAGAAAATAAAAGATCAAGATTCCGGGATGGGCCAGCTGAATTGTCTTGGCAAGAGAGGAGAGTATGTGGAATATTGTTTTTTACTTTACTTTATAGTCAAATATAATGACGAACCAAAAATAAGAACAAGTCTCCACACGGAGATCTAGCTAGTGTCGTCCGTAACTGAAAGGATCTAGACTATGACTAGCCCTAGAGGGGGGTGAATAGGGCTTTAAAACTTTGTCTTGAATGAACAATGGAAACTAATGCAGAAATGATAACGAATGCAAAAAACAAGGAGAGTTGAGAGGGAAGAAGGAAGCAATCACACAAGGACACGCTGATTTATCCTGGTTCGGTAAGACCCTCGTTGGTCTACCTACATCCAGTCCTCACCAACACGGTGAGATTTCCCTCACTAAGAGATGAACACAACGCTGGTTGAAACGGTGCCCAGCTCACCAACAAACCGCTAGTTAACCCGGTGTCTAGCTCACCAAAGCACAGCTAGTTGATGCGGTGCCTAGCTCACCCAACAATAAACAATAGAAAGAGATGATAATAAACAAGCAAACTCAATGCCAAGCTCTGGAGGATGATCTTCAGATGTTGATGAAGCCTTGATGATGAGAAGATCTCCCAAAAAGATGCCTTCAGCAAGGATGTAGCAGATGGAAGCTTTGGAAGGCAGAAAATCCTTGGAGAAGAAGCTTTGGATGGAACTCTAGAAGGAGGCACACTTCTCCACGAAAATTCTTACCTAGGGTTTCCCCCAGGTGTCCTTTATATACCCTTTTTTCAAAGATAGCCGTTTGAGAGAAGACAAGAAGAGGTCTTGGTCAAAAAGGTGTTCAAAAAGCACTTTTCAGAAGTTCTGCAACTCGGGGTCGACTCCCACTTTAGCTGGGGTCGACTCCAGAAGAGTCAGGGTCGACTCCAGAACAAACTGGGGGTCGACTCCCTTTGGAGAAAACTGCTTCTGTTGAACTGAGGTCGACTCCCTTGAAGAGCTGGGGTCGACTCTGAAAAACTGGGTATTTCCGGGGTCGACTCCTGCATAACTGGGGTCGACTCTGCACTGTAGCACTTGCAGAACATTTGTATGGAGGTTGACTCCTTTAGAAATCCGGGGTCGACTCTGAAAAACTGCAACCTCTTGGGGTCGACTCCTTCACATTTGTGAGGTCGACTCCAACAAACATGACTCAAGGTGAGCCTCTTTTAAGGCCTTTTTACCTTTACAAAATGCCCTGTTTTCTGCATACAACTTGCAAACTTGTTAGCAATATAACAAGTGTTTTGTGATCATCAAAAGACAAAGGGTTCCAACAATCTCCCCCTTTTGATGATGACAAAACACCACACAGAAATAATCATTATGTCTAACCTATCAATGATACCAAAACACAATAAGGCACATAAGTCAAAAGCACAACTTCACACAAAATTCTCAACACATTTAGGCATGTAAACTGAAACAATAATTCATTTAAATTTCTCAAGGATGGTCATGGTTTTCCATTCATAATTCAGAAAATTACACTTTTCAATTCCCAATCATCAAAAAGAAATAGCTCCCCCTTACTACGAGCACCCTTAAAAGCATTCACATCAAAAGAGAGTAAAGTTAAAGTTCTATCACATAGTTCCATCTCATCACATAACAATCATCAATACACACAAGTTCTCCCCCTTTTTGTCATCGTCAAAAAGAGAGGAAGGAATGATGAAACAAATTAATATGTGTTGTTTATGAAGATGAACACATTCCTAATTCACGGCGCAAAGATGTAAACGGTCTTCACACAATGGTTTAGTAAAAATATCAGCCAATTGGTGTATGGTATCAATGAAATTTAATTCAATATCTCCCCTAGAGACATGATCTCTAATAAAATGATGACGTACTTCAATGTGCTTAGTGCGAGAATGTTGAACAGGATTTTTCGATAAATTTATGGCACTTGTATTATCGCAAAGCAACGGAATTTTAGACAAACATATCCCATAGTCTTCTACTTGGTGTTTAATCCACAATGCTTGTGTGCAACAACTCCCGACTGCTATATACTCGGCTTCGGCCGTCGAGAGAGCAACGGAATTTTGTTTCTTGGAGGACCACGAAATGAGGCAACCTCCTAAGAAATGACATGTTCCGCTTGTGCTCTTCCGATCAACCTTACACCCAGCATAGTCCGCATCGGTGTAACCAACCAAGTCGAAGGAACATCCTTTGGGATACCATAAACCAAAATCAACCGATGAAGCAAGATACCGAAAGATACGTTTAACGGCAATTAAGTGCAATTTTTAGGCGAACTTTGAAACCTCGCACACATACAAACACTAAATAATATATCGGGTCTACTTGCAGTTAAATAAAGTAAAGATCCGATCATACCTCTATAAAGCTTAGAATCAACAGGCTTACCAAGCTCATCATTATCCAATTTTGTAGTTGTAGACATAGGCGTTGGAAGAGGCTTGGTGTTGTTGAATCCATATTTCTTTAGCAATTCCTTCGTGTACTTTGATTGACTTACAAAGATGCCATCATGACTTTGTTTGATCTGAAGTCCGAGAAAGAAGTTGAGCTCACCCATCATGCTCATCTCGAACTCCCCCTGCATCAACTTAGAAAAATCTTTGCACAGCTTTTCTTTAGTGGAACCGAATACAATGTCATCCACATAAATCTGAACAAGCAAAATATCTGAACCAACACACTTTATAAATAGAGTTGAGTCAACAAAACCATGCTTAAAATCATGTTCAATAAGAAATTGACTCAATCTCTCATACCATGCACGCGGTGCTTGCTTAAGACCATATAGAGCTTTATGAAGACAAAAAACATGGTTTGGGAATTTTGGATCCTCAAACCCAGGAGGTTGCTCTACATAGACTTTCTCTTTAATGAAACCATTAAGAAACACACTTTTAACATCTATTTGAAATAATTTAAAATTTCTGGAACAAGCGAATGCTAATAGAATCCTAATGGCTTCAAGTCTAGCAACCGGTGCAAAGGTCTCATCATAATCTATCCCTTCTTCTTGAGAGTATCCTTGGGCAACTAAACATGCTTTGTTCCGAGTTACCACACCGGATTCATCAAGTTTGTTTCGAAAAACCCATTTGGTTCCAATCACGGGATGGTCATTCGGACGAGGAGACAAAGTCCACACTTTGTTCCTCTCAAACTGGTTTAGTTCCTCAAGCATAGCAATAGACCAATGTTCATCAAGAAGGGCTTCATCAACATTCTTAGGTTCAAATTGAGATATGAAAGCAATATAATCACATTGATATTGAGTTTTTCGAGTTCGCATACCGGATGACGGATCACCTATCACATTACCGATTGGATGACTTGACATGATCTTCCACGCTCGAGGTAATTCATCACTTGGAGAGGAAATTCACAGATCTTCAAGTGGAGGATCTTCTTCCTTTTCATTTTCATCACCAACAAGTTGGGTATGATCATCCATTGCTTCTTCACTAGGCTCCGTGAGATCTATGCCATTAATGATTAAATCTGGTTCTTTCATGATTTCTGCATCATCATCATCATCTCTTTTTCTAACATTTTGGTTAGTCTCATCAAAGATTACATGAATGGATTCTTCAACAACCAATGTTTTCTTATTAAAAACACGAAAAGCTTTAGAGTGAGATGAATAACCAACAAATATACCTTCATCGCTTCGAGGATCGAACTTACCTATATCTTCTTTGCCATTTACCAAGATGAAGCACTTGCACCCAAATGGCTTGAAATAAGAGATGTTCGGTTTTCTGCCTTTGTAGAGTTCATATGGAGTCTTATGCAACAAAGGTCTAATCAAACAACGGTTAGTGATATAGCAAGCGGTATTAATAGCTTCAGCCCAAAAGTATCTAGGTAAAACAGATTCACAAAGCATAGTTCGGGCCATATCAATCAAAGTCCGATTTTTCCTTTCAGCCACACCATTTTGCTGAGGAGTTCTCGGAGCAGAGAAATTATGACTGAACCCATTATCATCACAAAATGAATTGAATAGCAGATTTTCAAATTCCTTACCATGATCACTACGGATAGCATTAATCACATAACCCTTATCATTTTGAACCTTTTTACAGAACTTTATGAATTCAGTTAATGCATCACTTTTATGAGCTAAGTACAAAACCCATGTAAACCGAGAGAAATCATCGACTATTACAAAACCATAGCGCTTGCCTCCTAAACTAGCAGTTCTTGTCGGGCCAAACAAATCCAAATGCAATAGTTGCAGAGGCCGAGAGGTAGAAACTATGTTCTTGGGTTTAAATGAAGTTCTAGTTTGCTTACCCTTGGCACAAGCATCACAAACTCCATTTGAATCAAAATTCATTTTAGGCAAACCAACCACAAGCTCACGTCTAGATAATTTGGAAATGATTTCAAAGCTAGCATGGCCCAATCTTCGGTGCCACATCCATGGGTTGGAGTTATTTGCTACAAAGCAAATCTCCTTCTCATTCAAATCATCTAAATTAACGGTATAAACATTTCCATTTCGATTACCGACAAACTTGATTTCATTAGAAACATTATCGGTTAACATGCAATGAGATGCATCAAAGATTACTTTATAACCTTTATCACACAATTGACTAATACTAAGCAAGTTATGTTTTAATCCATCTACAAATAACACATGCTCAATGCTAGTAGAGGAAGTTTTACCAATGTTACCAATACCTATTACCTTTCCTTTGCTATTATCTCCAAACGTCACATTTCCACCGCTTTTCTTTTCAAGACTGGAAAATTGAGATTTATCTCCCGTCATGTGCCGAGAGCAACCACTATCCAAGTACCACTCTTTATTCAACGAACCACTGTGGCCCTGCAAAAACAAAGAGATTTACACTTGATTTTTTGGTACCCAAACTTGCTTGGGTCCATCCAAGTTAGTCCAACTTTTGGTTGTTTCCTTTGGCACCCACATTGTTTTGATCTTGTGGATGTTCTTTCGGAACCAACAACTCTGAATTTTATGCCCCTTCTTACCACAATAGTTGCATGTAGCAAATGGAGTACTAGATAACTTAGCCCCAACAAAAGAAGTTGTAGTCTTATGCTTTGATTTTTGAGGGATAAAACCAATTCCTTCTTTTCTAAACACGCCTTTTGCGCTACCAAGAATCGCATCTAAGTTATCACGACCACGCACAAAAGTAGACAAGGCATTCTTTAATCTATCTACTTCTTTTTGAATGTTTGAACAATTATCTTTTAGGCTAGGAATTTGTTCTTCTAATGTTTCAACCTTTTTCTTAAGCAATGTATTCTCATTTACTATATCAACATTTTCACATTCATGTGAATGAGATGCACTTAATTCATGAGTCATTAAATCAATACTTTTCTTTAAGCATCTATTCTCAAGTTTGCATTCAATAAATTTTCCATATAACTCATTAAACGCTTCATGAAGTTCTTCTAATGTAAAAGTTTCAGAATTTACCTCCTCATGGTCGGATCTGGCCATGAGACAAAGGTTAGCGATTTCCTCTTCGCTTTCTTCTCCCGTGGAGGTGTCTTCATCACTCCAAGCAGCAAGAGCCTTCCTTTTTGATGTCTTGCCGTCTCCCTTAGTGTATGCCTTCTTCTTCTTGAGTTCGGGACATTCAGGCCGGATATGTCCCGACTTTCTGCACTCAAAGCAAGTGACTTCCTCGCTCTTGGAAGTTTCCCCTTTAGCTTGATTCCTTTTCTGAAATCTTCTGTTTCTTGGTTGGAAGTTGGATCGACGTTTGTTCAGAAACTTCTTGAATTGCCTCGTCATTAAGGCAATCTCTTCATCATCGATCTCTTCATTGCTATCCTCACTGACACACTCATTTAACACGTTAGTAGCTTTGAGGGCAAGACTCTTTTTCTTCTTAGAGTCATCTATGTCCCTCGATATATTGATCTCATAGGTCATTAAGGATCCTATGAGAGCATCCAAAGAAATTTGTGAGAGGTCTTTTGCCTCTTCAATTGCCGTCACCTTGGGATTCCAAGACATAGGCAAAGATCTTAAAATTTTCCTATTGAGTTCAGGGATAGAGTATTCTTTACCAAGGGCTTTGAGCCCATTCGTGATGTCCGTGAACCGCTTGAACATCTCGGTGATGGTCTCCTTCTCTTCCATCTTAAACAACTCATATTTGTGAACCAGAAGATTTATCTTTGTTTCTTTAACTTGAGACGTTCCTTCATATGTCACTTGAAGCTTGTCCCATATTTCTTTAGCACTGCAGCACATAGAAACACGGTTAAATTCGTTAGCATCTAAGGCACAGAATAAGGCATTAATTGCCTTGGCATTCATAGACAACTTTTTAAAGATTTCAGGAGTCCAATCTTTTTCAGGTTCCGCTAGAACATAAGGACCATTTTCCACAATATTCCATAGCTCATAATCCATAGCTTTCAGAAAGATAGTCATCCTAGCTTTCCAATAACTATAGTTATTGCCATTGAACATAGGTGGCCTATTCGTAGAGTTGCCTTCAGTAAAAGCACTCTGCTCTCCAAATCCAGCCATAGTCAATCCACACTAGAGGTTGTGAAACCCTTTAAACTAGAGACCTTGCTCTGATACCAAATGAAAGGATCTAGACTATGACTAGCCCTAGAGGGGGGTGAATAGGGCTTTAAAACTTTGTCTTGAATGAACAATGGAAACTAATGCAGAAATGATAACGAATGCAAAAAACAAGGAGAGCTGAGAGGGAAGAAGGAAGCAATCACACAAGGACACGCTGATTTATCCTGGTTCGGTAAGACCCTCGTTGGTCTACCTACATCCAGTCCTCACCAACACGGTGAGATTTCCCTCACTAAGAGATGAACACAACCGCTGGTTGAAACGGTGCCCAGCTCACCAACAAACCGCTAGTTAACCCGGTGTCTAGCTCACCAAAGCACAGCTAGTTGATGCGGTGCCTAGCTCACCCAACAATAAACAATAGAAAGAGATGATAATAAACAAGCAAACTCAATGCCAAGCTCTGGAGGATGATCTTCAGATGTTGATGAAGCCTTGATGATGAGAAGATCTCCCAAAAAGATGCCTTCAGCAAGGATGTAGCAGATGGAAGCTTTGGAAGGCAGAAAATCCTTGGAGAAGAAGCTTTGGATGGAACTCTAGAAGGAGGCACACTTCTCCACGAAAATTCTTACCTAGGGTTTCCCCCAGGTGTCCTTTATATACCCTTTTTTCAAAGATAGCCGTTTGAGAGAAGACAAGAAGAGGTCTTGGTCAAAAAGGTGTTCAAAAAGCACTTTTCAGAAGTTCTGCAACTCGGGGTCGACTCCCACTTTAGCTGGGGTCGACTCCAGAAGAGTCAGGGTCGACTCCAGAACAAACTGGGGGTCGACTCCCTTTGGAGAAAACTGCTTCTGTTGAACTGAGGTCGACTCCCTTGAAGAGCTGGGGTCGACTCTGAAAAACTGGGTATTTCCGGGGTCGACTCCTGCATAACTGGGGTCGACTCTGCACTGTAGCACTTGCAGAACATTTGTATGGAGGTTGACTCCTTTAGAAATCCGGGGTCGACTCTGAAAAACTGCAACCTCTTGGGGTCGACTCCTTCACATTTGTGAGGTCGACTCCAACAAACATGACTCAAGGTGAGCCTCTTTTAAGGCCTTTTTACCTTTACAAAATGCCCTGTTTTCTGCATACAACTTGCAAACTTGTTAGCAAATATAACAAGTATTTTGTGATCATCAAAAGACAAAGGGTTCCAACAGTAACACACATTTAGAAGCTCAAACCAATATCCGTAACCTGTGACCCGATCATATGTAGAAGGAGACGATGCTAAGGATATGTGTGGTATCAAAATATATAGAACGGAGATAGAATGAGAATATTTTTAATATCTTAACATCAAATATGTCCTAAAAAAATTAAGATGCATGTTACATAAAATTAATAATCTAACATCTGAACGTGCCTCCAATATCCTTCAGCTAGTCGGGAGTACTTGGGCAAATGGTGTACAGCTCCACAAATCCTGGAGCCTAGCTTAATTTACTCTCACTCAATTAATGCTTCAATCAGCGGATGTGACAGTTCTGTATAGTTTTTCTTTGTTCAAAATCCCTCTAACCATCTCCTCCAATATCTTAAACAAGATTTTATATATGTCGACCGGCTAGAACAGGCGAAGAACGCACCGTACTACGCACCTACTTCGCACCTACTACGCGATTACGACAAGAATCATATCTTATCCTTCATCTCACACGTACGTGGTGGACTGCAGATATATAATCTAAAAATATTAGTCTCATTTTGGTAAAGAGTTAATTTAAAATTAACTCAAAGATAAAATTTAAAGTAGGTTAGATGTAAGTTAACTCACAATTTTTTAATCCATCTCTAGAGGTGGATTGAGGTTAACTCAAGTGGATTAACTATCTTTTTGTTTCGGTACACAATATTAATTACTATTTTCTCTTTTTTTCAACACAATATTAATTACTATTTTTTTTCTCAAGTTATTTCTTGATATAAAAATTGGTTAACTCACTTTATCTTGCCCAAACAATCCAAGAGAAAATCAGTTAATTCACTATAATAAACTAAAAACTAAATTATCCTATATAACTTTAGTTATGAGTTGGAGTTAACTCTAACTCCAACCAATTGTCAAACTAAAACTTAGTAAATGAGGACATACATATAATTAGATGCATGGTGAGAAAATAGAATAGAGTTTTCACTCCGGCCGACAGGCTACGTAAAGTTGGAAAATCCTTCATCTGCGCGCGTTCTGGCTAGCTAGCTAGCTAGCTAGTTAATTTTGCGAACCAAAGAAAAGTTCACCCATGCAGAGATCTAGTAGCAGCCCTCTTCAATACTACTCTTTCCTGGCCATACCGGTTCGAGTACGGATTGTCCCTCCTAGTGTACGTCGTGACATGCGTAACACACATTAGAAGCGATCAACCAATATCCGGAACCTGTGACCCGGTCATATAATATAGAACGAGATGACGTAAAAGATTAATAAAATGCATGTTGCATAAAATAATCTAACATCTGGACGTGCCTCCACCCTTCAGCTCTATATATAGTCGGGGAGTACTTGGGCAGATGGTGTAGTAGAGCTCCACAAACCCTAGACCCTAGCTTAATTTCCTCGTCGCACTCGATTAATACTTCGAGCTAGCTAGCTACTTAATTTCCGTCGCCATGGCCGTGGGGAAGATTTCCGCCGTCACCTTCCCGTCGTGTTGATGGTGGCTATGGCGGTCCTCCTGCTCGCCGCCGCCCCGACTGAGGGGATCAGCTACATGACGGCGTGGGAACGCCCCGGGTGCCGCAACCGCTCACAGCGCTTCAGTGCCTGCGGCTGCAGCAACTTCCACTTCCGCGGTGGCTACGAGTTCGTGTACCAGGGCCAGACCGCCGCCACCTACAACGAGCCCAACTGCCGAGGGGTCTCCGACACCCGGTTCACAAGCAGCGTGCGGAACTGCACGCCCTTCGGGTGGCGGAGCATCTTTATCCTGTGCTAATTCTACATATAATTCGCCTTAATTATGAGTACGTAAAAGGGCAAATAACAAGATCTGCACTACTAATATTGTGCTGGATCGGTCGACAGGTATAATAAGATTGGCTCGTGTGTTTCGGGCCAGTGTCCCCACTGCGTACGTGTTGCGTTCGCTCTTGGGTGTCTGAAGAAGGTGCATGTGTGCGAGATCCTTGCATGGTGTATGTTAATTTGCTTGTTCTACCCATATTATATCCTATTAATAAGAATCTACGACGTGTATCCGTTGCCTGTTCCTTCTAGATATTCTTCGGTTATATTTCTTCTGGATTAATTCCAAATATGGCTTGTAGATCGATGGACGGTGCCTAAGAAAGTGCTGACTAAGCTGCAGACGAGAGATAATTAATTATAGAGAAATGTTTTGCTCCCGGCTAGCCGGGAGCAAAGCTGAGCTGGTGGGGGGGGGGGGCCGCGCCCCCCCACACGCGTCGCGCGTGTGGGGGGGCGCGGCCCCCCAGCAAAAAATGATGTGGTATTTTTTTATTTTTTATTTTTTTTGTGTGTACTATTGTGTGCATAAATGATGTATTAAGTAATTGTAATTAAGTAATTTTCTCTGTATATACGTGTATATATATAGGCGTGCAGAAGAAAATAAAAGATCAAGATTCCGGGATGGGCCAGCTGAATTGTCTTGGCAAGAGAGGAGAGTATGTGGAATATTGTTTTTTACTTTACTTTATAGTCAAATATAATGACGAACCAAAAATAAGAACAAGTCTCCACACGGAGATCTAGCTAGTGTCGTCCGTAACACACATTTAGAAGCTCAAACCAATATCCGTAACCTGTGACCGATCATATGTAGAAGGAGACGATGCTAAGGATATGTGTGGTATCAAAATATATAGAACGGAGATAGAATGAGAATATTTTTAATATCTTAACATCAAATATGTCCTAAAAAAATTAAGATGCATGTTACATAAAATTAATAATCTAACATCTGAACGTGCCTCCAATATCCTTCAGCTAGTCGGGAGTATTTGGGCAAATGGTGTACAGCTCCACAAATCCTGGAGCCTAGCTTAATTACTCTCACTCAATTAATGCTTCAATCAGCGGATGTGACAGTTCTGTATAGTTTTTCTTTGTTCAAAATCCCTCTAACCATCTCCTCCAATATCTTAAACAAGATTTTATATATGTCGACCGGCTAGAACAGGCGAAGAACGCACCGTACTACGCACCTACTTCGCACCTACTACGCGATTACGACAAGAATCATATC